>JAMJFZ010000242.1:3730000-4930000 GCA_026225945.1 Cricetomys ansorgei | reverse complement strand
CTGAAGGCCCAGGAATATCAAGGTTCACTGGTTATAAACTGAAGCCTCTAAGTCTATGAGCCAAAACAATCCTTTCTTATATTGATTCAGCTAGGATGGTGAAAATAGAACCCATGATAGTGCCTTCCAAATTCTATTTACCTGCACAGTTGTCTTTCTATGGAGGTCCTCATCTGAGATTTTTCTCAGAACAACCAGCAACAGGCTCAGTGTCAACATCCTGATGTTGGACTGTGGATAGTCTGTCCATAGGCTCACGGGCTATGAGAAACACAGCATATCTTCATATGCTAACCAGTTGTAGACAATTTGTAAAGATCATGATAGAAAGACCAAGTGAAATGGATGGCTCTTAGTATTCAGGGGGGAGAAAGAAACCAATAGTGGGAAAATGGCCATATTTAATCAAGAAATTAGTTTAGGAATAGATAAGAAACTTGGTGTTAGAGCACCCAAGTTATTACTATGTGCAAACTGAATGATTCTAGAATGGTAATAGATGTTAGAACCAGGAAGGGTTATCTAGAATCATTTATTCCTGTGTTGTTACAAAAATAAATTAGTAAGTCAACGCCCCATTACTTATTTCTCCTTAAGACACTGGTAAGGAAACAGTGCCTATTATTAGAAGCTACACTCGTTCAGTGTACGGATTTTATTTATCTTGATTATTGATGGGGGCTTCTGTGTTTGAACAAGCAGGGCAGCAAGGCAGCAAGAGTTAACTCTGCAGGCTGCTTCCTCCCCCTAACAGCAGCATTTCAGCAATGCTAATCAGCTCCACTGATTTTCTGTTTTGATTTTTCCAGAATAATTAAGTGAATGATCAGGGATGCAATCAAGTTTGGCACTAGGGGGTTCATGCAAATGACTTTTTTTTTTCTTTCTACATTTAAAATTTCGTTAAATGGAATCATAAGGATAGTTGCTTGAAAATGAAGCTGAAGTGGGTGAGGGGAAAACCCACTTTAGAGTTTTAAACATATTCAAAATATCTATTTTAATGAAGCAATTCACCACTATGCTGCCCTTTTCAATGAAAATAATGCTTTTTAAAAAATGTAGTTTCTTCAATTTTGAAAGAGAAAATATTGGGAAATTTTAGTATAAGATGATGACACAAATAGGAAAACTAAGGAGAAAATGTATTGAGGACATAGTTTTCCTCCTTCAAAATAGGCAAAAAGGAAAAGGGTGCTCACACCCGTTCCCAAATCTGTAAAAGAAAATGAGTGAAATAGGAAAACATATGCAATGTTCTCTTCGCATCTTACTCAGACTGCAGATCAGAACTTTCAGTAAGCAAGTTAGAACAAAAGGACAAACCAGGCTTCTGTCTATGGTAGAACCTCATGCTTCTATAGTAATCTATAGCTTATTTGCATATTTATGAGATATCGTCTCTCCTCACTGCACTTAAAACAATTGAATGATTTTCTCAAATAGTTTTATGCAGCTAGGTGCATTTGTGAGATTTCTGTATCTTGATCAGGCAATTGGCTTGGCTTTAGACATTTTATTCTAAGATACAGATTATCTTAGAAATCTCTTGGCTTTCTAATTTTAATGAGGAAAATGCTTTGGGATGAAGAGGCCATGATTTTACACACACAAACACACAGACACAGACACACCTTTTAAGACATGATATTTTAATCTTATATGTTTTTGTTCTAATAAACTCACACGCAATGCTTTTTTGTGATACAGTTTTAAAGATTTACTTTATTTTTAGTAATTTTTAGATTTTTAAAAAAAATTTTATCATGTGTATGTGTGTGAACATGTGTCAACACAAACCTTTTAATGTATTGATATTTCCCCTTGCACAAATGCCACCTGCAACCTGCCCTTTGATAAGTCTGGATGCTGAATTTTGAAAGTGAGGGGCAGATGAGGCAATGGCTTGATTGGTAAAGTATGTGGGCATGAAGACCTGCCTTACAATCCGAGCACTGAGGTAAACTGAGATGGTGCTTGCTTGTAATCCCAGCTTCAGGGAGGCAGAGATAGGTAGATGGCTGGGGCTCATTGGCCAGTCAGCCAGCCAGCCAGGCGAATTCCATGAGAGACCTGACTATATATAGGTCCTTCTAAGGAAGGACACTTGAGGCTGATTTGTAGACATATGCACATGTGCACACCAGCAGCAGCAGCAGCAGCAGCAGCAACAACAAGTGAACGCATTCTGTGGTGCTGGTTAGCTGCTCCCAGAGATTACTTGCCTCAGGTGCAAAAGAGAGACTGAGCAAACTGTGACACAAGTTTTCCATTAAAGGAGAACATGCAGAGTTTTTTGTTTTTGTTTTTTTTCTTTTCTTGGCAGCTCAGTAAGCATGCAGCAATTTCTAACTTTACAGACTAAACATTTCTAATTGGTAAGTGGATGGTTTGATTTGAAATGGTTGCTCAGGAAATAGACTTCCCAATTTGGGGTAATTGTTTATGAGTCATTGGCAGATTACTGTTAACCAGCCTTCATTTTTGTCTTTGAGGGAAAAATGAAAGCGAGTGTACATATTTCACACTTCATTGAAACATCCCGACAAAGTGAAGTTACAGGGTGGAGAGAGATTCTCTCTGCTTGTTTGTTACAACCAACTAGACCCAAGGTTTTCTTCTTCTGATGGGTGAGGGAAACACTAACCACACAGTACATGCCTTCAGCAATAAAATGGGGACAGTCAGAGTTCCTGCAAAGAGCTGTGTGTAGCATACTGTAGCCGAGAGGTAGTGGTCGCTGTGCTGCTTAGCAGAGCAATGGTTGTCTAGTTCTCCATGGAAGAGTGTCTTGAGTTATGTGATAGTCAGAGCTCACAGCTTCATAATGTGAGACTGTGAGAAGTGTCATCAGTTTGCATTGATTCCTAAGTCATAGTTTGGCTACCTACTTACGCTTCAAACATTGTGATTATTTAGTGACTACCCTTTTAAAAGATTTCACAGCCTCTCTTAATGACTTACACTGTGTTTTAATTATCCTGTAAATTCATGATGCCCTTCTTCATCCTTAAATACTTCCCCTCAATTTCTCTTTTGTGGAGTCAGAGATAGATAACTTTTTACAAGTTAAACATTTGTCCTTGTAGCCAGTCTTGATCTCGAAGAATTTAATATTTCCTCATTTGATCTGTCCTCCTGAATTTGAAGGTTTTATCCTATCTTAGTATTTAGGTTTCCTTTTCTGTTAATGTTTATTATTGTTGTTATTTATTTATCTATCTATTTATTTTAAAGTAACATTATCAGCCCTCATGACTCAAAACTGCACTTTCAGTTACACGGGAGGCTAAGACAGGAAGGTGGCAAGTTTAAGGATTTCATAGGCTTCAGAGTTATGTCAAGACCATCTAGGCAATTTAGCAAGAGCCTGTCACAGAAATTTAAAGTTAAAAGCATGCTGGGAGTATAGCTTAGGTGCAGAACACTTACTTAGCATGTGTGAGACCCTAGTTATAAACCCCAGAACCGAAATGCAAACAACAGCAACAAACTTATGTGAACTTTTTAAACCACCCAGTTATTATTTAATATTTTTGGTTCCCAATTTGAAAACTTTTTGTGGTGTAAAAAGTTAGTAGAATTTCTCAAGATGCTAATTTTCACCCAGAAAACAACTGCTTTGGTCAGACAATCTGGCTCATTATTGCTGGTTTCCCACAGGCAAGACAATGCTTATTTTCCCTATAATTTGTATATATCCCAGTTATTCTCACTCCACGTCCATTTCTATAATGTGTTGGTGTATACTAATGAACCCTTTTGTACTGAGTTCTAGCAAGTGAAGGAGTGCATATATTTCCTACTGCATGTCATTACAACTCTGAAACACTCATGCCTGGTGCAGTTGCTGCACATAGTATGGGTTGATAAATGTTCTTTGGTGGCTTTCCTTGAATATCTAACAGGAGCCTCAATCTTAAGATATCCAAGCTGAACCCAGTGATAGGCTGGCCAGTTCCCCTGGTGTCAAATCTGAAGTCTTTCTCCTCGATTATTCCTGCACTCAGTGACCAGGCCATGTTAATTCTATCTGCTAGCACACTTCCAGAGTCGCTCAGGTCCTGGTAACCAATGTTGCATTCTAGTTCACTCCTGGTGGTCGAGATGAGGGTAGTGTCGTTCTTTCTGCACACTTTAGTAGTATATAGATTGAAGACATGCCACTCCAAGATATGGCTGAGGGAGAGGTTTTTATTGTAGATATGAGGAAGAGGCATCTGGAAGAGTTCAGAGCAGGGAAAGAAAGTAGTAGACTAAACATGGCCAACAGACTGGACCACTCATGAAAGGAGAGAGGGATGGGACGAGTCAGAAAGGGGGGGAAGCGTGTGGGAGGGGGAGTGTGTGCAAACAAAGGAGACCGAGAGAGAAATACAAACTAGAGAACCAAGAGAGCACATGACCAAAACAGCAGGGTAATATAGGAATGAGAAGCCCAGGGGAAAGGAAGCCTGTGACCTGGAGAAGTTTAGGATAGGGGGTGGGGTGAGAGGAGCCAGGATAGCATGGCTCTGTAACAGCTACTTGCGATGCTGAGAGAGCCTGGAGATCAGCTTGAATTTTGGTATGCGGATGGGTACCACAGTTAGCCATTTGTCCAGACTTTCTTTTGGACCTTGCAATCCTTGGACAAAGCCTCATACTTTACCGGAGCTCATTAAACCACTGTGCTGTGCCCACAGCCTCTCTCTCCAGCTGTTGTCTTTCTTCTACTCAAGTTAATTGAGCTCCTTAAGAGCACCCAGCACCTCCTCACCTCTGGATCCCTTTCCTGGGACTTCCATCCTCTTCTGTCTTTTGCCGGTACCACTGTTTTCTAGGCTTCCAAATATGTTGTTATCGTGGTCTCATGCTTCATTTTCTTCAACAATGATGTCTAAACAGCTCTACACTTTCCCTGGGTATCTGCATTTTCAGAAACTACTATACGACAGTTCGTTTGGTTTTTACTCAAAAGATGGGAAAACCGAAGTAATATATGAAGACACTTGTGTCATGTCACTAAGCATCTCAATGGGCAGGAAAAGGTACTAGTTGTGTATTTTTGGATTTCCGTCGTGCCCAGGATTGGGTGGCACTTCATGCACGTGGAATTGCTTTATGAGTGTCAGCCTGAGTCTGAGGTGCCTTTCTCTATACTCAAAGGGGCTTCTGTTTCACCCTGAGTTCTTGGGGACAAATGAGGCCAGATTCCTCTGTGGGCTCTCTTCTTCCAGAAGGAAATATGCCCCACAAGAGAATCTGTGTTGCTCTAGCTTGTTTCTTTATTGTCAGCTGGCATGGATCAGAGGAGCTTTTGTCACGGTGGAAGTTAATGATGATCTGTACATTTTAGCCATTTACAAAATGGCCGGCACCCTGCACAACACAAGAAACGCCTCTCTCTTGACATGAGAAATCTGGTGACCCAACCATTTAAATAAATGGCTTGTGTGTGTTTCAGCCCCAGTGGCGACTGGCATGACTCCTTTGCTCTACTGGAAACAATTCTGTTTGATTTTACTGCAACTTTAGTGTTCGTCTTCCCACAGATTGCTCTTCGAAGAAAATGGCTGTTTCTTCAAACTCATGCCTGGGCCTCATCTGCTCACTGTTGTGTTACTACTGGGTGAGGACAGCATCCTCTCTGAACCTGGAAGACCCCAATGTATGCAGCCACTGGGAAAGGTAACCGGAAAGCAGCCACAGTAGTCTCTCCCGTTATCACCGGAGACTTGATGCATAGAACCAGAACTCGAAAAGACATTTTGAAATAACTTTTCTGTGAAAAATCACTTTAACAATTGAGTTGTGTTATGGCCCTTGGAAGGCATACTTTGTCGGGGGAAGTAGCTGGTTCTAACACAGTACAGTTGTAAGATGGAGGGAAACAGTAGTAGCTCAACTAGAGTTTTGGTGGAAGTCTGTAAACACTTACCCAAATGTGATGGTGTGAGGAGCTGGACCCCTGCTTGATGATGCTGCGTGAGCAGCAAGAAGCAGCGCGGAGGACATGCTATACTAAAATGTGGAACTATATGGATTAAAGCAATTGTACAATGGGTATCTTGGGAAGTGTAGGCTGAGCCAGACCTGGTGTGGCATAGTCCCACCATTCTAGATACTCATGAGTCTGGGGAAAGAGGATCACAAGTTTAAGCAAGGTCTGCCACCACTACAGTGACAGTTTAAAGTCAGCTTGGTAACTTAACAAGACCTTGGGTCAAAATGGGAAGGGCTGCAACTCACAGAGCACTTGCCTTGGGTTGAATTCCAAGCATTAAAAAATCATCAAAACAAAACAACAAAATGGAGGCCTCATTTCTGGATGGACAGGGAGGGGCATGTGGAGGTAATGTGCCCTGAGGTGCTCGGTCAGATGTGAGTGGATAGCTGAGAGGGAGGGGCTTCTAAAGATGGAAGATAACTTGATGTCAGTATCTTGTAGCCCACCCAGAACTGCACTCTTGAACAGTTAGCGAGGCCTTGGAGAAAGTAATCTCAGGCAGACTATGTGAAGGCAGATGATAGAGTATACAGATGTGGGTAATTCACAGTAGAAATGTACAAAACACAGGAAGCAATAGGACACCCTTAGAGATCCTAGTTCCCTCTGAAGCAGTAAAACAGCCCAAGCCTGCTGTTGGTGCATTATCAGCAGGTACAGACTGAATTGCTCTGAGTTGCCTGTGAGTCTCAGGAAGTGTCTTTATTTCAAAGTTACCGTTCCTTCAAAGGTTCAACCCAGGGATAATGGTGTTCGGTACTTGGACTGGGTATGCATCTGTACCAGCTGTAACACAGTCGTACCAGTTCTTGTTGGTGGTTTTGAGTCACCCTCATCACCATGATTTAAAAAGTAGCAGAGTGCATGTTCTAGTAGTGATCAGCCCACTGACAGAGGCACAAAGCTGGGCCCAGCAACAGTATGATGGTAGGGATGTGCAGGTGTCTTCCTCCAGCAGTGTGTTCTGGAACCAGAGCATGCTGCCATCTTGTTTGGCATCAGGGTAACAAAAGCATGATTACTTTATCAATTATTGAATTTGCATATCACGAAACTCTATGCTATAGAGAAAACAGGTAATATAAGGTGTGTGAATTTATGGCAATAACAGTATTATATAGAATGAAAGGAACAGGTATTTACTAATTACCTTTATCATCTTTACAGCACCTTCCCTAAGGTATTTCAGTAAGAGAGTATGCAATAAATATTTATTAGAATATTAAGAATGAGTCTGGAATGCAGGAATGTGTATGTGTATGTGTGTTTGTGTGTGTAAATGCACATTGTATCAAATTTAGAAATGGAAGGGACTAACTGGCAGTTAAACTCCTTAGTGGATGGTGACTTTAGGTGGGAGGAAAAGTTCAACTTGTGTGATGCTGGGAAGTACAAATCAATGGATCTTGAAAATGTACTGACAGTGATGTGACGCTGGTCCACCAGAACTTAGAGCCTGCAATGTGAATCTGTGGCCACGGGGAAAGCAGCAGAAGGGAGTTGAGTGAAGAGCACATGGGTTAGTGCAGTGTGACAGTGCTGGGCTTGGGAAATCAGGCAGAAACACGGACCTGGGAGAGGCTGGGAATTTAGTATTGGGATGTTCAGAGATGTGAAGTAGCAACGGGGATGACAAAAGGAAATGTGGGATAGTCCAACCAGCACCTATTTGTAAGAGCAGATTGGACTGGATTCCTTACCCACGTTTGAGCAAAGCCATCAGCACACCATCGCCTTGTTCACCAAGGATAATGACCACTTTCTGAGACCTTGCATATGGCATGCACTCAGTAGATGATTATTGGAAAATGGAGCCACCCACCTTTTGATGGTAAATATGGACATGGACATGCATGGGCATGGAGAGAGATGGGGTGCAGCAACCCTTACATCTAGTAGACTCTGGAGCCAGCCCTGAAATAATCACTCAGAAAGAAGGAGACTGAATGGGTGCCCCCAGAGACATGGCTTTTTTAGATGCTACTAGAAAGAAGGGCAGACAGCTACAACCTCTTTGCTGATAAACGTTCTCTTTTTAAGATGATGATTCCTAGAAAATGTATGAAAAACAAAGCGTTTTCATAAAAATTAAAAGGTGTAAGAAGATCACTTAAAATGATCAAATAAGGGGCCTTTCAGATGGCTTAGCGGGTAAAGGCACTAGTTGCGAAACTTGAAGACCTGAGTTCAAACCCTGGAATCCGCACGGTGAAACGAGAGAACTGATTCCCACAGTATGTACACACACACACACACACATGCACACTACATACATGCACACATACACACATATATGTAAAAACTTGTGAAAGTGCAGGTAGTATGTACATTTTTAAAAAATGAAATAAAGAGACTAGCACCAAGGACATGTTCTTGGTAGCAAGGTTTAAGTGGGGCTCAGGGTTGACTCTGTTTTACAGTGCAAACCACTGTCCCCTGTGGTTTAGAGCCAGGAAATGGAGCCTGGCTCTCCATTGTGACCTTGTGAAAGAAGTGCTCTCAGGCTGCACCAACCCTACAGTGTCAAAAATCTGCCTTTTAACAAGATCCCGGGTACACCTACCTCTTGGAGAAGCACAGATCAGGCCCTGCCAGCTGCGTCCCCGCAGGTCTCTGGACATTCACTTTCAGATAGCACTGCACTTTGTTTCATTACAGCAGTTGTGATTTTAGGACGCTGTACATAAAATGAAAGGAGAGAAATTAAATCCTGAAAAACACAGAGGGGAGCCTGTGGGGGAAGGAGTATGCTTCACAGTATGCTCTTGGAGAGAGAGAGTAACTCCGAGAGCCCCAGCTCCTTCCCATTCCTGAGCTCTGTAAGTTCCGGCTTTTTCCGTCCTCTTTCTCAAGATGGCACGGAAGAAGAGAAATGGCTCCTTTCCCAACCCCTCAATTGGTAATACAGAAGTGGTAGTAATTGAATCAGCAGTCCTGAAGTGAGCTGAAGGGAAGGGATGATGATTATTACCGTATCTGATTAAAGTAACAAGATAATTCAGGCAGATAAAATGTAATTAACCACTTTGGAATGTGTCCAAGTGATGATGGCTTGCCCCCTCCTGTTCTGTGACCTTAAATTAATTCCTGCTGGGGTTTCTCCCCTGTAATGCTTAGTAGGTTAAAATGATGATGATATGTTTCTGTGCGTTTGAGGAGCTTAAACAAACAAGCCACAGATAGCAGAGGGATCGGATTCCTTTGGCAGAGGGGCTTTCTGCTCACCTCTTGGGTCGGAGGCTTGGAGTGCTCTGTGGTGGCATCTGAGGGAGACAAGGGACAGGATTTGTCAAGGCCTGATGTCAGCCGTTAATGCCGACTCCTCATTGGCTCACCAGCGTCGGAAGCTCGCGTTACATGGGATGGAAAGCGGACTAGATGGAAGTGTGCTAGACAGTGCAGACTTGGCCTTTTTTACATTTCAGGCCAGGAGCAGCTCCTGATCAGTGTGGTGGCCTGAACTGCCAGCTGACTAGCTAACAACAGTTCAAACAGTAGCCAGACACTGACCAAGGCACAGTGATGAAGGGAGTGTCAGGAGAGGTGACTCATTTTGCAGACATTCTCCTTTCTGATGTTAACATACAGCTTCAAGCCAGTGGGCCCACAGAGAAGTGACAGCCAATGACATACTAAGAGAGTTAGATGGAGTCATTGACAGAAACAGTCTGTTACCATGGGAAAAGGCTTACAGTGTATTCTCAGGTTTCAAGCGTGTATGCACTGTGTGATTATAGTCTAAGAAAATCCAAAACCCCCACACTAAACCCCAAAGATACAAAGGACTGCAACTTGCTGCTTATGGGTACGCAGTTGTTACAGAATCCTCTCATCATCATTTTAAAAGGTTGTTTTACAAATTTCATAGCATGTTTTTAGAATTCCTTTAAAATTGAAAGAGGAGTGCGTAGGGAGATAGCCCCATCAGCAAAATGCTTGCTGCACAAGCCAGAGACAAAGCTGAGTCTGATCCCAGGACCCATGTAAAAAGCACAGCATGGTGGCCATGCTGTGTCCACACAAAAACACAGCTTTCACCTGAAAGGGAATATAAGAGTTTATTCTGGTGCCAAATCTGAGTGACCCTGGCTCAGGAACCCAGATTTAAGTTTCCAAGTTTCATTGTTCCACGGTGGAAGAAGTTTCATGAAGTTTTTAATTGTAACAGAACAGAGTAAGTCACAAATCAGGGCATTAAAAAATACAATGGTACAAATATTAGAGAGGCAGTTACAGCCAAGCAGAGGAACCTCAGCTACAGGCCTCAGATGTGTTGAAAGTGTTCTTAGCTTTTCCACTGCTGGACAGTAGGGTTTTGTTAAGTTACTGAATTCCAAAGGATTTTGATGTCAAGTCTGATAGAAGTGGACAATGAATGTTTTTTTTTTTTTTTTTTTTTTTTTTTTACTGGGCTAGTAGTAGCATAAGAGAAATTGTAATTAGGTTCTGGAACTGCAGCCTTCCAACCTCTCCATAATCAGCAAGATTTTAATCAGTCAACCAGCTCATGTAGATGGCTTCCTTCCAGGAATGCTTGTTCACACTTGTACGTCCATCCCTGGGGAGGCAGAGACAGGAGGGTCCCTCGGCTCACTGTATAGTCAGCCTAGCCTATTTAGAGATCTCTAGGCCAAGGAGAGACCTGGTCTTAAAAGACAAGGTGGATGGATCCTGAAAAGTCAGCCCTTAGGTTAGCCTCTGCTTTCACACACATCTGCACACACGCACATGTTCTGGCACACAAACATACATGTACCCACATGTGCGCAGGTAAGCACCTTTGCTTTCCAATGTGTACAAAACTGAACACCGTAGCATGTCCTTTGCGATTGTCTGGGAACCCTGTGTCATATCTAGTTCTAACAAGCTTAGTACAAGAAAATTGATACTATAGAGCCTGCTAGAGCAAGGGGTTGCTTTTTCTCTTTTTCTTTTTTCATTCCAAAGCACACTTGGGAAATGGCTCCATTTTCCTTGTAGGTGATGCCTGACCATAGCTCTAACAGGTCTGTGCTCAGAAGGAGGAAATAAAGACATAAGAGCAGAGCTTTTACAAGCAGCTGGCTAGAAGGGCAGACAGACTGGCAAGAAAGTCTCAGCATTTGCACCTGTGTGAATCTCTAACTGCTGCTGGAGGCTGAAGAAATGTGACCCTTACTAGGACATGTCATTCTGTGAGCACTGATATTTTATCAGAGCTCCTTCACTTTGCACATAATGAGTCACCTCACTTAAACAAGGGCTTGTGTCTGAACCTGTGCCTTCGGGAAGTAGTGGGGCCTCTCTGATTATATAGAAAAGAATTAGTTACCTATGTGTATATTAGAGATTTTGGGAAGACAACACCATGTCAGCTCTGACCCCCTGTTGAAGACATGGTAATCAAGTCCTGTTCAGTGATATTACCTGAGGAAGGTCTCCTGCTATCTCAGAATTACAACCTTGCCTTCTTCTAACCTAGATCTTCCCAGAGGGCCTGTTATTTCTGCCTAATATTTCTTGAGGATCCTTAAATTTCCCTAGGTACCACATTGCAGCAAGCCAACGAATTAAATATATATAAAAAATCCAAATAATATGACTGTCCCATGCATCTCCCATTGACATATAAAACCAGTTTCAGCCTGCGAGGTTGACTCCCCACAGCCTTTCCAACCAGGTCTCCCTCCGTCTAAGCTGAATTCTTCATGTTAGAACTTCTCAGTCTTCTTCCTCTTGTCCATTCTCTTGTTGATAATTCCTGCTAATGAACTTAATACTATTGATTTTCCTACAAGTGAGTCAGTGACGTTGGCCCATTCGCTTTTATGTAGTTTTTAATGGAGACTTAAAGCAAATGGAGCAAACCTTTCAAAGATGGTCCCGATTTTCTTGTGAGCAGACATTATACACTGGAGCATGCAAAAGGCTTTCAAATTAAGAAGTATAGAACTGAGCTTCGAGTGTTCTCTCTGTTTCACTTTCTCATGCATCAGGACCCCATGTTCTACTCTACCAAGAAGCCACTGGTGATATGTAATGGAGAACAGAACGTTTAGAAGGCAGCAAGCTGCTGGCATGAGATTGTCTTAGGTTGGCTATCTAAGCCTATTTATGTATTTAGAACTGAGTCTAAAGGGCTCACTGTAGCCTTTATTTTTGTGTAGTGTATGCTCTTCCGCTGCCTGGGAAGTAGGGCTGGCATGTGAGAGCCCAGTGTTCCAATTGTTCTGATTTTTCAAAATCATCAGTGAATACTGGGATTGTGTCTCTGCTTATTAACCTTGTTGTTTGTCTCTGCCTTACAGTGAGAACTTTTTGTGAAAGGTTTTTGTTGTGCCTGGAATCCTGGGATGAGAACAGTGAATCAAATACAGAAAGACATAGTGTGATGGTTTGAAGTTTGGGATATTATTGTGGTATGAACAGGAAAAGAGGATTTTCTTTGATATGTGCTACATGGACCCCCCCTTTCCCTCCCTCTTTTACTTTATTGCTAATGCTTATCTTTGGGTTGCGATAGTTCAATCAAAAACTTTGGTAAACATGAATATTCTCTATTAAAAGTCAATGTGGGAGCTGGGCACGTAGGTACAAGGCATGAGTTCAATTCCCACAGTGCCAAAGGGAAAAAAACATCAGTGAAGAGTTGCAAATGAAGATAATTTACTATTGTAAAGTAGAGGGATGCTGATTTCTGTTCTTTCCTTTTCTTTTCAGCTACTCAGTGACTGTACAGGAGTCGTACCCACATCCCTTTGATCAGATTTACTACACAAGCTGCACTGACATCCTCAACTGGTTTAAATGCACACGGCACAGGTAATGGAAGCTCGCATATACTTATGAATTTGACTGTGTAGAGATGGAATCTAATATAGAGAAATTACCAACTGCTTGAGAAAGAGCATCCATGTAACCAAAGAGCAGTTGTTGAGGGCTTTGATCCCAAGCCTAGGGAGCAACCAAAGCTGACATAGTCCATGACCTTTCTGAACTTACAGTCTAATTACAGGAGACACATCTGCTGTTCTTTCTGCACTTAGAAAAATCTCACTCAGCTCCTGTATAGGGGATGACTAGAAGAAACACACACACACACACACACACACACACACACACTCTCTCTTTCTTTAAATTCGTTTATTCTTTGAGAATTTCACATAGCGTATTTTATCGTATCTCTCCAGTCTCCTAGCTCCTTCCAGATCCCACCCACCCAACTTCATGTTACTTCTCTCTCTTGAAAAAACAACCAAACAAACAAAAAAGAAAAATGAATCTGCTAAAAAAAACACAGACTCCAATGAAGGTGCTCAATACCTCCACAGGCTCAAGCCAGACAAAATCTTAGCAAACAGGAAGGGAAATGGGCACAAAGTCCCACCCTAGACAAGAAGCTATTTGCAAAGAATATCTGCCAAGAGAGGGAAAATCAGTTTTCTTAAGTGGATTGACACTAGGTATATCAACTGCCCTCCAGGGCAGGCCCCATTCTCAGGAGCAGTTGGTAAGTACAAATTGGAGACACATTTCTCTGTGACCATCACCAGATACCAAGAAACTCATGGCCCAGTGTCTGTTTCTGGTTGGACATATGACTCAGTTTATATTGAAATTTAATCTTTAAATAAGATAGGCTATATGTGATCTATTAGAACACAGAGCCAAAACCATTAGTGCTTGTAATGAAGTGAACTCTGATACCTTAATTCCCTTAGTTAAATATTCATAGTATCATGAATTATGGATTGAGTGTGGTACCTGTCATTTTATGATGTATTTATTTGTTTAATGTTTCTTTATTAAACATAATTTACTAGTTCTGTCTTCTCTTCCTACAAGTTCTTTGAAAACAAAGTCTTTATACTGTTTTGCTTCCTGTCATTCCTCAGTTTTTTTAAAGCTCCTGCAATATGCTAAGTGCTTAAGAAATACATGCATTTTTTTTGAATTAGCAAATGAATGGAGCTTCAGTGGAAACAGATGATAAAATTAGTCTTCTGCTTTATAGTAGGATGATACTATGCTGAATTTTAAAAGAAACATAAATGAAGTTTGCCTTGATGGGTATCATATATGAAATTAATCAATACTTTTCACACCATTTCAAGGTAGTTGCAGTACTGAAATCACAACACTTCTGATGCCTTGAAATAAAGTTCTGATAGGCTGAAGTCGGGAATTCTCTATCATCTTACTAATGAGCTTTAATAATCTTGGTAAAACCTATATTCTGTGTTTTTGTTTTGACACACTTTGCTTATTGTACCTCTATTATAGCTGGTAGCTATTTTTATTAATGTAGAAATGATTCCCTATTAGCTTGTCAATCAGGCTAACAGCACAATCTTTTTCCTTCATACAGAATCAGTTACCGGACAGCCTACCGCCATGGGGAGAAAACCATGTACAGGCGCAAATCCCAGTGTTGCCCCGGATTTTATGAAAGCCGGGACATGTGTGTCCGTAAGTAAGGTGTCCGCCCTTTGTGCTGTTTTTTTCATGTCCAGTGCTGTTCTGCCTCTGGGAGTGGCAGGTGAGCTGAGGGCCTTTGAGATGGGACGTTTGGAACATACTCCATTGCTCCTGGCTGTTGGGCTCTTGACTTGTGTCCTGCAGAAAGCATTAACTTTGTCCCCAAGTCCTATCAAAACCCTCCAAATGAACATTGCTTGAGGAGAAAACAGTTGTACAGAAGATGATGCAAGGTCAGATGTGGCCGTGTCAACTGTCATTTTCAGCTGGAAATGGGTTACCAGTCACTGGGCTGAGGTCACAGAAGAGAACAGAAACATTACTTTCTTGCTGCAGTTAGGTTTTGAAGGGTCAGCGTGCTTTTTGTATGGCCACAGAAAGATGAAGGGATGGGTCCAGGGCACAACGTTCAAGAACATTTTTATTGGCATTTTTCTTCCCTAGGTCATACACTCTATTTGATTCTGAGACATCTTGAGAGACTCCTCGAATTTATAACTTACTTCAGAAGACTCTAGAGCTCATGGGCATGCTTTTGCAGTGGATGTTTCTTATTATTTTGCATAAGTCACTTAAAATAGAGATCATGAAAAACTATTTAATTTAGGTATTATGGCTCAACACATAGCTGTATGGCAGCCCTCACTTCTGAGTTGAGGTCCTGATGTTGGGGAGGGCAGAGACAATGTTCTGTTGTCATCCGAGGCAAATGGTTCTGAACTGACAGGTTAGCTCCATCAACTGGTGGCCTCTGATCCATCATTTGCACCTCTGTGAGGCTCCTTGTTGGATCAGAGGGTAGGGGTGGGGAGTTAAATCCCTGTCTACCTCACTTTCCTGCCAATCTTCATGCAGACAGCAAGAGCTCTTCAACTCTGGTTCAGAAATACACGATATCTGACGACAGATGCCCACAGGAAACCAAAACGACAACATGGAATTGACAAAAGGGAAACAAAAATTACACGGTGAATGGCTCTTGCAGCCAGTAGATGTCCTCTGAGAACAGCAGTGCAGTGCTGCACTGTAGGATATTTCTAAATTAAACCCGTATGACTATGTGCACCATCTCTAAGTTGTCTCTGTTATGAACCGCTCCACAAGCTGTGCTTGTGGTTAAATAATTGTTCGCTTTCTAAACCAGGTAAGGCTAAATTCCTAGAAGCAGAATTGCTAAGCCAGAGGTATAACACATCTGGAGGGTTCATATATACACTAGGGGAAGTGAGAATGCCCATTAGCTTATACCCTGGGACACGTTTTTGTTCTTAATTTGCATGCCTTTGATGGATGAGGATGGTGGATAAGAAAAGTTACATGCTTGTAATCAAGCAGAGTAATCGGTAACTGTTTTCAGTGTCCTTAGCTGATAAGGAAGCCCTCAGGAGAAGGACTTGGAATACAGTTCTAGGGTCGAAGTCTCACTGGCTGTGCTACCCATCTTCCAGGGATGTGGGTGACATGATTTTGATGCTCTTAGCTAGGGTTCAGCCTAACAAACACAATTGTCAACCCACACTGAGAGAGTGCTTTGTCCCCAGATCACAGAGTTCATGAATAAAGCCACAACACTCATATTCTGCACTCAGCTGGGGTTGCTCAGGCCTTGTCTTGGACCATACCTTGCATCCTGGAATGCCCATGTTCAGGAAATGTGATCCGATAGGCCAGCTAGTATGGAGAGTAAGGGCCCAAGCAAGGCCAGTTAGAAAGTGAAACTCATGTGTTCTTGACCCCAGCTGCAAATCTACTAGTTCATCTTGCCTGGAATTATATTGGCAAAAACAACCAATCTTTTGTTCCACTAGACTTGTATAATGTGTTTCCTAAGATGTGTGAAAGACACATATAGCAATTGCTTAAAAAATTCTTCTTCTGGGCCTTCTTAACTTACCTGCTGTCCTTATAGGCAGAATTTTTATTTCCTTTTAAGTATGTTAATGTATTTAATCAGTTCACTCTCTGCTTTCACTGGCACTAGCCTAGAAGCTTTTTTTTTTTAAGGGCAGTTTGCACGTATCAGCTGTGATATCTTACTTCATCGCTGGATCCTCTGAGAAGAGCTTACTTGTCTCTGCATTGCGATGGAGGACGCTGTTCAGTAACTGGTCTATACTCTGTGCTGCCAGGTTAGCTAGCTACCACTGCGGAGACAGCGAGGACATAGAGCATGGGTTCTGGGCTCTGCCTTAGAGACTTTTTCACAGCAGTTTCTCCTGCCAAGCAGGCAGCATGGTCACTATTTTTAGTGGTTTCCAGTTATAGGAAGGAGTGGAAGCAGGGATCAGTCCTTAGTTAGGTTAATCATTGATCATTAGCGACTTACATGGAAGGCAGAAGAGGATATTTTCTTCTGAATTTGAAATCAAATTTCTTTCAGGTAGCTGAGAAAAAAAAATGGTCTCAAGTATCCCAGGCTGGCTTCGAACTTGCCATGAAACCTAGGATGACCTTGAACTTCTGATCCTCCTGACTCCACCTCCTGAGTGCTGGGATTACAGGCCTTTGCTTCTATGACCATTTCATGTGGTTTACACAGTGCTGGGAATCAGTAGGACTTCACAAATGCTAGACAAGTGTTCAGTCAACTGAGCTACATCCCCAGTCCAAAAGGACATTTTGTATTCTACTTTTCCATGTAAAGGAATTCATTGCTTTTATTTTGTCTGTCTGTTTGTCTGTCTGTTTAGATACTTTTCTCCTCTTCTTCATACCAAAAAAAAAACAAAAACAAAAAACGTCAGGTTCAATAAAAAGGGTTCAGTACAATTAAAGTTAGCATGTGCTGATTGTCTCTGATATAAAATCCAGGGGCAGTGCTCTGTGATTACACATTTATTTGAGAGAGCTACGCTTTTTCCCTCAAGGAGTTTATCCTAAGTAGTTTTTAATGTCTTCAAGACAACAACACATTAGTAGTTAACTCTACCAAGTATTTATTCTGTGCCAGACGTATACATCACCATACTAATTCCCCACAACTGTGGTAAAAAAGCCACATTAAATTTCCCACCTTTACCAACTAAAGTACACAGCTCTGCCAGGTATATTCACACTGCCGTGCGCAAGGTCTCTAGAGGGTGTTCATCATGTGAAACTGAAACTCTCCTTGCTTAGCTCAGCCTCTCCTCACTCGTCCCCCAGCCTCAGGCCTCTACCTTTCTACTTTCTGTTTTCATATTTTGACTACTTTATATACTTACATGTGCATCTGTGAATGACTTATGTCACTTATCACAATGTCCCTGAAGTTCTTCCATGCTACAGGACACGTCGGGATTCCCTTATTTTCATTAAGGTTACGTAATTATTTTTCATTGTTTGATGAAGTTTTTAAACTCCAGAGAACACGGTCCATGTTGCTACCTTGATGGAATATGCTGAGTTCACCATCTTCACTATGGTCTGTCTCAGACACCTGACGCTGCAGACACATTATTTCCTATTGTGTTTCAAATTATATACGTTGGTTGCCTCAGTTCTTTGAATTTTGTATTTCCTTCTTAAGAGATAGGGTTTTTTTGTTTTTTTGTTTTTTTTGTCTAATAACCATGGTAAACGACTCAATCACAGATTCTTCCCATTTATTTCTTGTCTTGTATGACCACAAATGTCTTGTAAATGATAAATGATATCAGTTCCATTTTGAAAACCCATGGCTATTTTGCAAGAGAAATCTCAACGTTTTTGTCAGAGACTGAAGAAAGTACGAACCACTGTTGATGTCCTTCAGGGCTTTCTTTTTATGCTGAAAAGGTGGTAGTGTGGTACAGACTAGAGAGAAGTCAGACAATTTGGTCTTCCTTTTTAACTGGACCACTTTGCTTACTCTTACTAGAAATAAAAGTCCTAAACATTGTCAGAAGAGACAATAATTTGTTACATCTTTTAAATTTTTTCTCAAATTATTTTTCACAGTGAAATAATTTTTTTTTGTCTTTATAAAACACTAGAGAGAAAAGAAACAGTCAGTATCATGTTGCCAGTTTTGGTATAGAGTACTGTAGATATTTTGCCAGGTCTTTAAATCAATAAATTTATAGATTTATTGTGAATGATTTTCTTCATTTATAATATATTGTACATATATTTCATATAAGTAAATTAAATCTAGTAATTTAGTCATTAATTTACATGACTAATAAGTTAATTGTTTTATGGCTGAATAATATTGCATTGATATGTACTAATGTTAACCACTAAAATAATCAGCATCATTTTATAGATATTTTTTGCAGACTTGAGTGATCTATAAGTCATATTATGTTAACTAGAATTTCTGGGACAAAGAGGATATGAGAGTCTATTTTGGGTTACTGTAATGAAATACTGGAGTTAGGCCCGTTTATAAAGAAAAGAGGTTTATTTATCTCATGGTTCTGTAGGATCAAGAGTATGGCATTGTTTCTATCCTGGTGAGGAGTCTCTTGGCTGAGTCACGTGATGTGGGAGGAATGCATGTAGACCAGACAGGGGGTCAGAGAGACTGAGTTTATAACAATCGGATTTTATAAAAAGGACACATGAGAACTACCCAGAGTTCCACAAGAAATAACCTTCCTTAAGGCACACTCTGACCATCACCTTCTATTAATCCCTATAGCATAAAGGTCTGCATCAGCATCCAGAACTGACATCTTGAGGACCAGGCTTCTGACATGAAGCCTCTTTAGGGGAACACACAATGGTCATACCCAAAGCACAGCCCAGGGTATGAACGTTGCATTATTCAAGGACTCAATTTGGCTATGAGATGCCCAAAGGTGGCTAAACCAACAGGGGACAAAATAATTTCTACCTTTTCCTTCTACTGTCTCCAGGGGGTTGGTCTTTATTTCCATATGCCACAGCTGAGCTCCACATACCGACCTCGATCCTGAAGATGGAAGGCGCACGAGAGGAAAATCACAAGGCGAAGCAGCTGCCTCCTAAGGCCGTGCTGGAAGTGATCGCATTCTTTCCCTCTTGCACACTCGTGGTCAGCCCTTAGTAATGTGGGTCCATTAAGCTGCGTGGACATCTGAGGGAAGAGGATGACAGGTTTTGAAAGACAAGAAAGATCTCACCCACTCATTTAACACTAACGTATTTTGATATAAGATGCCGATTTGCTGTATGGATGAGTTGCAGCAGTTACATGCCTCCTTCCCCCGTGATGTCTGAGGGCGCCCTGTAGCAGCACGCTACAATCTTTTACCCTCAATTTAGGGAAGGAGAAAGGAAAGAGAGAAATCTTCACTGCTTTTACAAGCGGCCTTAACACAGAAAGAGAGAAAGGTAGAAATCTTCACAGCCTCTTTTTAGGCTGTCCTAAGCTCGAATCTCTCCAACCTTTGTTCTCACACTAACTGATGGCAACAACCCAACCCACGGACCACCAACCAATGCCCACCCAGACTCTCAGGGCTTCAGACCTTTCATGCCTTACGCCGAAAGTTCCCATAAACCCATGGGGCATGTAATCCCAAAGACAAGGTACAGGTGCCAGAACAACTGCACCCAACCAAATTATAGCCACCTGCATCAAGCATTCCAAATCCGACTCGTAAACGACTCTACCGCAGCCAGGGTGGGAACACGAACCTCTAGTGACTAGTCAGTTAAACCAAAAAACTTTCTTAACATAAAAATTCCAAGTGTTCCTCTACGGCGTCCACCTTCCTATGATGCCGACATGAAGTATTACTGCTTTGTTTTGTTTTTTTCCCTTCCATTCTGTGGGGTAAAAAAATATCAGGACCTTGCTTTATTTTGCATTTCCAAGTTTACCAGTGATGCTGATCTCCTGAAAAATGATTTTTACTATCTACTTGTTTTCTGACTTAAAGGACTGGAGCAGAATGGGAGATAAAGAGAGACTTTGTCAGAGAACACAGGAAGAGCAGTTAGAACAACTGGGGATGACACAAAGGGAAAGAGGAACAGGATGGTTTGGGGGCTGGTAAAAGGGACAGCTTGAGACTAAGATTGACTACCACATGCCCGGAGCTGAAGCCAGGAGAGGTGCTAGGCGCTCCAAAGTCCTTTCATCTCATCAGCTTCATGGACACACATTGTCTCTGTACTGCAACCTTCCACAGGGCCTCCTCTCCCAGGTGACTGCTTGCTGCTGGTCTAGCGGTGCATGCTCTGGGCAGTCTCTTGTCTCTTCCTCATGCTGTCTACCTTGAACACTGAGGAGAGGGGTGATCTATGATCTCATGCAGTGAGGGGAGCTTATGATCCAGCGGAAACACACATGCATAACTCAAGTGATGGATTTGAGAGTTGTGAGCCCCAGAGTACTGTAGTTCTTTCAGGAACATTTTGGAGTAAAGAAACCGTTGGAGCTGTACTAAAGATCTACCCATTTTCTACATTGTAGTTCGAGGAGAATATGCTTGTTATGAATAATCAACCTGAAAACACTTCTTTGGAGTCTGATGTGTTTTGGAATCTGATAGAGATTGCCTATGGATTCGGTTACAGGGATTTGGAAAAACTAACACACGAGTGGGAATTTGGCAGCTCTCCCTCGGTGGGAGGGAACTGGTAAATTCAGACACACATCACTCAGATGTTGTCCTTGGCTTCATTTTGGCTGATGACAGAGAGCAGGTCATTGTAAGTCTGGCAGCCTGCAGCAGAACCATGAATGGACAAAGGAAACAGCCAGGGTCGCTTCCCCAGCTCACTCCCTGTTCTCTGTGCTCCAGATGCCTTCCATTCCCCTGCCCTATGCTGCTGCAAAGGAGAGGACCCTTCCCTCTGGGGTAAACTTAACGGCTGCCACCCTATCCTCCTTAGATGAAGTCCGGTGTTAACTTGAGTTAAAGCTCTAATTGGGGGTGGGGGCTTTCAGGATTGCAAGGAATTCAGAAGGGAAAGTTCTGAGATCTACTTCCTCCCCCTTTTTCTCTTGCAGGCCAGCCTGAAGGATCAGTTCCCATGGATGTGCCCTCTTGTCTTTGGCACTTGTTAAGAGAACCTGGGAACCGTAAATAAAAAGCCCCAACTCCCACACACTGATCTCTATATGATTTCCTGTTCTTAGCAGAGAGGAGTGTGACAATCGATTACCAGAGCAGTGGATAAATATCCACAGCTGATTTTTAACTTGGCCAACTTCACGTAAAACTGAACTGGCTGCAGGCAAATGGGGAGCTAGGACTACGGTTGGTGTTTGTATGAGAAAATAACTCTAAAGATCAACTCTGCTCTAGTTTAAATATCATGCTTAAAAAAAAACCAAAAAAATAAAAATATATATTTTAAAGTGTTTAGTACGTTATAGATTCGTATATGCATGTTTTAGGATAAATTAATTTTCCTTACAGAACTTAAATAATCTTTTTTTATGTTTTGAAACTGCTAAGGAGAAAATTAGTTCAAATTTGTAATGGAAAACTAAAAACCAAGTTTTGTATGAAGTAAAATGAATACGCAGTGGGTTTTAAGCTGAAACACTGGGACAGGGACTATAAACACCTGCAGCTTACTGATTCAGGGTTCATTTCCTTCCAAGAGACAGGTGTATCCTGCAAGTTGTACTTTGGGGAGTCATATGAAGCTATTCATCATGTGACACACAATCTACCTCCCCACCCCAGTCTCTTCGTTTGTCTTGGGGTACTAAGTTGTATTAGACTAGAATGAACAGAAATGTTCTTCTTTGTGAGAATAGGTGCATCTCTTGGAAGCAGCTGTCTGGAACATGACATTTAGAAAGAATCTGAGGCTACGTCTGGGATGAGAGGAAGCACAGGTTGTCAATGGATGACCCAGGGTTACAGTGGGTAGCCCACGTGCTCCATATTTTGAGTTCCTGAAATTATCTGGCATCCTATGGAATTTTGGATCTCTTGGAGAGATGTCATCAATTGTCCCAGTTAATCATGGTTCCTAAATCACCTGTGACAGGCTCCTCTTAGACCCATCTCTGACACTTAACTGACAGTCATAGCATCTACTGTATTAGCTCTTGTCTCCAGGACAAACTAGTTGCTTCTGTGAAAGCCAGAGTATTTGCTGGACTAACTGAGGATAAAATTGTCTCCATTTTGTCAAGTGAATGAAAACAGTATGCCCAGCGTCTAACATTCTGTTCCAGTGCCAACCTAAGGAGGGTTGCGCTGGGAGGGAGACAGCAAGCTTGAGTCTGTTGGCTGATTCGGTAAGACTTGGGGGAAGAGCTGGCTGAGATGCTGTCCCACCTCCCAGCCCCTTGGTGACAGTGAATGACACATTTCACCTCCTATACAGGTTCTGGATCACTTGATCTTTTTTTCCGCTGAAGAATTTTGAATCCATATTTTTTAAACAGAATTTCTGGAACTCCCAGCGAGACATATTATTTTGGGCTGTGCAGACTCAGCGTGTGGCAGAGCACTGTTTAAAGAAGACAAGAGCTTCTCTGGTTGGTTTAGGGAGCAAGGCAAGAACTGGAGGAGAGCAGGCAGGAAGGCCTGCTCTTTGAAGATCAAGGCAGCCAGAGCTTCCTACTCTGAGTTTGTTTCATTCATCCACAGGCGTGTTTCATTCATATTTGCGATCTTGTCAAACATTTCCAAAAATCTGCAGTCTTTTAGACTCCTGAGCACACCCTTTTGTGTAGAAATGAAAGTGGGACAATCCCGTTAAGCGGGCCAGAGACAACAATGAGATGTGTGTCTCTCTGTAACTACCCACCGTGCCGTGCCCCTCCTGCCACAGGCAGTGCATTTTTTCATGTTTCCATAGGGACCCTGTTCTCCGTTGCTATGGCGTCCTACTTGTTTCAGGGGCACCTACCAGAAAATGCAGGGAGAAGTCTTTTGTCCACACAGTGCACCAGCACAAATTCCAATTTTCCCACATGCCCACTGGAATCTAGTCTTGGGTTTTCTAGTTGAGGATGTTGGGTTCCGATGAGTGAAGACACGGTCTAATAAAGAATGCAGCGGGCCTCTGTTGTTTTCTTGATTGTCAGTACTCCCTGTTACTTAGAATGCTATAAATAGAACCTATGAATTTAATCTTAAAGAATTCTGCTGTGAATTCAAGACAGACTCAATGCAGTTCTGATGGAAATCTTGCCTGCTGCTCTTTCTGCCAAAGCAGGCCTGACCTTAGAGCCCCGGGGAGACTAGGCTAACTAAAACACCGGAAACTTGTCTTACCTTCATAAAGCGAGCTTTCTGAAATTGTAACGTTTTCAGGATAGGTAGAATATTTAGGCCGAATAACGTATACAGTGTCCTCGCAGGGACGAATAGTCGCTAATGTAAAAGCTGGGAACTAAGAGGAAATTTTGACTGGACGATTGTTCGAATCTTTTTAGGACAAAGTAATTTCAAATAATACATAAAACACACTTTGATCTAAGTGAGCAACCACACAGCATTGACATGGTCAGGTGACAGACTTGCATTTGTCTCCCCCTCCCCCAGTCTGGCATAGTGACTGCCAGCGTTTTACAGATAATCCATGGTAAACCTAAAGCACCAATCTGGATCACACACTCCACAGGCATTTTTGTTTTTTTAGCTGTAGCTTTAAGAATGTCTGAAGTTCTAGACTTTTTCCATTTTCATGATAAATGAGTTTTCAAAAGGCTTGAGAGAATTCAGATGGAACTCGTAGTAAAGGAAACTTCTCTACCAGAGAAGACTTGGAGATCCCCTTACCTTGAGATGGGTCTCCTTGACCAGCTGGGCCACAGAAGTGACCAAGATCCTAACTGGACAATTGAATAAGAACAGAAGTCCCGGGCATGTTTATACTTCAAAGCAGCAACTGGGTTCGTGTGTACTTGTGTGCAACTGAGATTGTGTGTACCTGTGTGTAACTGTGGACGTAAAAGAGGGACACCACCAGATATGGAACCAGCCTCCTATCCCAGGAGAAGACTAGCTTCCGGAAACTAGGTCTTGGGTGTTTTCTGGAGTTGCATGCCCCTCATGTGAATGATGGATGTTTCTCCTGTAGAGCTCATTGCTGCATTATGCAAATAATCTGGGAAATGCCATTGGTTCAACACCCTTTCTTTTCCCCATTTTTGTGTAACTTTTATTAAATTTGTTCCATGATAATTCTATACATGTGTATAGATCATCCTGGCCACTGTCACCCCACCTTATCTGCCTTTGACCGCTTTTAGCCCCTCCCCCTCCCTTAAGTCCCATTCCCACATTCATGTCTTTGGATTTTGTGACCTGTTTTGTTTGACAAGAACCATCTCTGATGTGATTTAATGCTATCCATTGGAGCTTTATGAGTTCATCAGTGGATACATAAATAAGAACAATGGCTGTTCCTCTCCTTGTACCCATAAGGCACCAGTAGCAGTTCAGTAGGAGGTGGTGGGTTTCCATGAACCCCTCCTCCATCAATGACTGACTGTTGACAGGCTTAGTTTAGGGCCAAGTCAATTTACCCAAACAATCATAGTAAAATCTCCCCTAGAGCCCAAGACCTCCTGGTCATAGGTTTTTGACCAGGTTTACACTACTAGGTATGAATTCCTCCTTGTGGACTGGACTAAAAATCTAATCATAGGGCAGTTTGTTACTCCTACAACACCCGTGCCATGATTGTACTAGTGGATACATTTGTGCTGGTGGGTTGGTAGATGCCCTTTCTTGAGGACTATTTTTAGCCTATTAAATGCTTTGGGAATGGTTTGCAGTAAAAGGCACATCTCAAACTTATTTGCCATGCCCCTGCCCCATCAAACAACTCAAGAAAGGGGAGGTTTTAGCTGAGTCCACAGGTGTAGCAGACATATCCCTTCTAAAGCTTGGAGGAGGGGGTCTATTGTACTGGCCTCACTGATGGGAGCATCGTTGTCTGGTCTCTCCTCCAAATCTTGGACTATTATCAATAGAGGTGTGCCATGGCCAACTGCTGCCTACCAGGAAGTACAGATGTCAACATATATGCATATAAAAATGTAAAAATCTCAATATCCATATAAATGACAGATCTGGCAATGTTAAATCTAAAACTGAGGGGAAAATAGCAGTTAAGTTTAAAAGGTGACCTCAGAAAACAAAACAAAACCCCCTTGATTTGTTCTTTTTGGGCCTTTTCTGACATTCTGTAGAGTTGGGTAAGTAACATGTCCAGATGTGTATAATCTACGAATCCACATGGTCTGGTGTATAATCAAGTTTCAGACTTTTCTTTTCTAATATTTATTTATTTATTTTTATGTTTGATGTACGTGTGTGTTGAGGTTGCCACAATGTGCATGTGCCGTGACTCGCATGCGGAAGTCAGAGGACAGCTTTTGGGAGCTGCCTCTTTTCTTCCCACATAACTTCTGAGATCAAACTTAGGTCCTAAGGCTTGCAAGACAAGCACCGTTACCCGCTGGGCCATCTGGCTGGTCCCTATTTTATTTTATTTTTTAATGTAGAGTCTTGATGTATTGTCTAGTCTTGCCTTGAACTCATATTCTCAGTGAACCTCCTTCCTCAGCCTCTCAGGTTGCTTGGACTGGAAGGATGCACCGTTGTACTTATCTTGTGGTACATAATGGTGTCTGGTTAGGTCCATATTGTGTCTTCAATTTTAACACACTTTAGTACCAACTTGGAAAAGCCAGAGGATTAGCATCACTGGCTTGACATTCCTATGGGCCAAGGACACTGAAGACCACTGCAGCTCCCAAGTTCCCTGGGTCATGCCTGACTTGTAGCATTCCTCTTAGGTATCCAGCTGTCTGCCCCCAAAGGCATTTCAGTTGTGTTCTATGATTCTCTCTCTCTCTCCTTCTTTCTTCTTTTCTTTCTTTTTTTCTTGTGGAAAATTCTAGGAGCCAAGGTCCTACAGTTTGTTTGCTTTCCTTTTTGAATAAATTAAATTGCTTGACTTATACATATCCCTTAAGGTGTCCATAGTATAAAGCAAAGGTTTCAGACAAAGAAAGCAACTAGCTGTTATTATTAGTCCTTAAGTCTTAGGCATGAGGACTTGACTTGTTCCCAAGCAGGTATCGATGTAAAAGTAGAGCGGAAAGAGCACACTAGTCTCAGAGTCCAAAAGCAAGTGTCCAGAGATCACCACTAAGGGGGGAAGAAGGCAAGGCCATAGAGTAAGAGAAGCATAACTCGTAACTCCTAACTCATAACTCCAACCATGGCCTCTTAGCTTTCCCCAGGACTGGCTTTAATTATGAATATGTGATTCAGATGCAAAGTCTGGAAGCTCACCTCAGTCAGGTAAAACAGGGCAAATGCTATGTGATGGAAAACAGTTCTGAAATGACCCATGGCCCCATAGGGAGTGGCCAAGCCAGGAGAAATGCCGTTCTAAGAACGGAGAGGCTGGCAGGCACTGTGGCATTTCCACGCTTTTCTCATAGACACAGACGAGACGGGGCCAGCGGGACTAATCCATCTCCAGTGAAAGCAACTTCCTTCTGGTCCCTTCTCTAAATTGTAAGTGAACAAATTTTAAATCCTACTCAGAGTGAGTCAGCCTAGGGTTGTGTCATCAGACATGCCAGAGGCTGAGTTGTTATGAATTTCAGTTTAGCAAACTGGAGTTATTCCTGAGCCTGTTACCATTCTGCATTGGCGGCTCATTAAGATCGTATTACTGGAGTTTCTAAAATCTGATTCAGCCTAAAGAGACCAATTTGAGAGTCGTGGTCAAAATCCATAATGCCTGTGTAAGTTCAGAATTAAACTAAAACTCCACTTTCAAGCAATGACTAGGATTACGTGCTCCACGTATGGCATTTCTGTGCCTTATATGGCTCCACTGCAACCATCTATTTCAACACAAGTTTGTTTTTTTTTCTGATTTACTTGCTTCATTGAGGAAAAACTTAAGAGATCATCACATTGCTATTTTTAAAAAATGAGTTGACACTTCTTCAAACACATTTCTTGAGAGGGTTCTTACTGAAATTGCAAGGCTGGGAAGGTACCTTAGTGTTAAGAGTGCTTGCCTAGCATATGTAAGGTCCCGAGTTCAATCCTTGACATGGCAGAAAAAAGAAAAATTCAAAAGAATCTTGCAAGTATGTACAGTATTTTAACGACAGGTCAATTGTTTTATGCTTTCCCACCTCCTTGGTATATGAAGTTCTTTGATCCCCTTTGGAAAGTTCTCTTCCCATTGTATTTTTTTTTAAATGGCTCAGTGTACATAAAACAAACTGCACACGTTTAAGTATAGAAATTGGTAAGAACTGACATATGTACAGAACTGTGAAAGCCTCACCCCAATCATGATAGTGAGCCTACTCATTAATGCCCTCCGTTCACTTCCCCTTTCTACTCTTTTGCAGGCAAGCATCACGCTGCTTCTGCTACTCTACGTTAGGGTGAATTTTCTAGAGCACTGTGTTCTCTCTGATATTTCATTCATTTCATCAAGTATAATGAATTTGAGGTTCATCCATGTTGTGTATATCACTAGTTTGTTTTCTACTTATTGCTGAGTGATATTTTTAAACGTATAGTCCCCAATTTGTTTATACTTTCACATATTTATGGTTACTTAAATATGTTCCATCTTACCATTATTAAAAAAAAAAACTGCTTGGAAAACTGATGTACAAGTGTTTATACGGCTTTTACTTCTCTTAAATAGTGTCTGGAATAGAATGGAAAAAATCAATTGGCTTCTGGACACAGGTGTTCAAATCTTCTTTCTTTGTGATAGCTCAAAATTAGAAACAACCCAAATGTCCATCCCCCTTTTGAGAACGTTCTGTCTTATTTTGATGAACATATTATCATTGTTATATAACCTTAGTTGCCTCTGAAAATAGTCTTTCCTCTAAAATTGTCTTTGATATTAGTATAATTAGAGCAGATTTTTGATCACTGTTAGTATCCTGATTGGTTTTGGGTCAACTTGACACAAGCTAGAGTTATCTGGGAAGAATTTAAACCAAGAAAATGTCTCCACCAGATTGCCTATAGGTGAATCTGTAGGGCATTTTCTTGATTAATGACTGATGTGGCAGAGCCAAGCCCACAATGGATGGTGCACCAGTGGGCAAGTAGTTCTGAGTTACACAAGAAAGTAAACTGAGCAAACCATGAAGAGTAAGCCATAAGCAGCACTCCCCCATGGCTTCTGCTTCAATTCCTGCTTCTAGATTCCTGCTTTAATTTCTCTCAATGATGGAGTGCTGTGAGCTGAAATAAACCCTTTCCTCCCGAAGTTGCTGTTGGTTGTGATGTTTTATCACAGCAATGGAAACATAAGTAAGTGAGGGAATGTGCCTTTTAAAATTATTTTATATTTAATGGATTTTGCTATTATATTTAACATGTAAACTTTATAAACAGAATATTGCTTTTTGTCTTCAGCCTGTTAAGTGAGATACTTAGACCATTTCCCTTAATGTAATTACTGATGTAAATAGGTTTGTTTCCTGTGCTCTGTGTCCTTTCTCTATTTTCATTTTCTTCTTTTATGTTGAGAACTGTCCACTATCCTCTCCCCTTTTTGGTTTATTAATTCTCTTGGTTTATTTTCCTCATACCATTTGATCACCCTACATAGGCTGGTGTGACCCATTTACTTCAAAGTCTAGTAGAATTGTCCACCATCACAGGACCAAATTTGATATATTTTCTTCATCTCAAATAACCTGTATGGTCCTACATTTACATAACCCACTGATCTATTTTCTGAACAGGGTATCCTATATGGATATGTCATACGAATAAAGTCATTCAGTATCCCTTCTGCTCACGCTTTTGTTGCTACTTCCTTACAGACCAAGAGTTCCTAGCTTGGCATCTTCATGTCCACTAGCTGGTCCCGTGCTTTGTACAGCGACGGGAGGAGGAAAGCATTTCCTTTCCTTTTTGAAAACAAACACAGAAGAGCAGGACACTGTATAATGTTTGAAATCATGAAAGCAGAATGGATCTGGTCTGAACTGAGCATTATAGGATTTTGGAAAGACTGAATATGGTTGCCTTTAGTCATCATGAGCTCTAAAAAGTTATATTCCTTTACTTCAGTCTGATGGATAAATGATAGAAACAAGACCATGACTCATGCTGCTTATTAATAATGTCACAATGGACAGAGCTTCTGAGGAAAGATGGGTTATCTGGAAAGCTTATTGCTATTGGGCTGTTATTTTCAAGAGATACTTTGGCCCTAGAAGTATTTTCCAAACTGATTTAAATGAACTGATTGCATCATTGCCTTTAGGACAATGGATGCATTGCCTGTACAGACATATTTGGGTTGTGCAGGCATCTTTAGTCTGCCCACTCTTCCTTTTACTCTTTCTCCACCCCTAAGTGTCAATCCAAAGGGAAATGTATGTGGCGGAAGAGAAAACACTTGATTACAGCTAATGTCCCTCGGCATTCACTAGGGAAAGGAATGCGGCCCATGGCATTAGTAATGGGATTTAAATGGATTTAGGAACTGAGGTTGAAACAGGAGCCTAATTAGAAGATTCCAGGGTCATCATGTCAGTCTTCACCTGTCCACAGACAGACTGGCTGTCCACAGCTCTCACTTCAAAGACTTGGCCTGCTAGTCTCATCTGTGTTTCTTGCCCTGCCTCTCTTGAGGAATAGAAGTCTTGGCTGTTCCTTGCTGCTTAATGTGCCTCCAGCTGGGTATAGATTGTGGGTAAAGGTTCAACTTATATCTGGACTTGGAGGAAAACTACCAAAAACAGCACATATTTAATGATTTCCTTTTAAAGTGATGAGAAAAAAATTATATTGGGTAGAAAGTTTGTTCTAGGGTCCCCCCCCCCCCCCGTCTCTCTTTATATATGTGAGTACAGAGGCCACAGGACAACCTTAGGTGTCATTCTTCATGAGCCATCCACCTTGGCTTTTGAACCAGGGTCTTTATTGGCCAGCTCACTGATTCAGCTAGACTGACTGACCAGAAAGACCCTTGGATCTGCCTTTCTTTGTCTCCCCATTGCTACAATTATATGTGGGTGCCACCACACCTGGTTCTTATTCTCCTCCTTCTTCTTCCTTCCTCCCTCCTCTTCCTCTTATTCCTCTTCCCCTCCTTCTTTGTCTTCTCCTTCTTTCCCCCTCCTTCTCCTCTTCCTCTTCCTTTTCTCATCCTCTTCCTCCTCCTCCCCCTCCTCCTCTTCCTCCTCCTCCTCCTCCTCCTCCTTGGATTCTGGAGATTGAGCCCAGATCCTCATGCTTATAAAGCACTTTACTGACAGAGCCATCCCACCAGCTCCATGCTATCTTAGTTTCAACTGCCCCTTTAAAACTAAGAAGAAAGGACATGGATAAATAATAAAAAGAATCCCTGTTACTGTGGTTGAGACCTCCTGATGATTCTTTTCTGCCTATGTTTGGGACCCAAGTCATTGGACACTTGCTAAACTGAACTCTGTTCCCTTTCTTCTCAGCTAGTCCCCTTTAGCAGGATATACATGGCTAATCCACACCTTTGACCCACTTGGTTTCCCACGTGGGGTTAATCCTCTACATTCAGCACCTAGAGTGGGTCACATCTAAAGCTGCCTGGGGAAACTGAGGACACATTAGGATCTAACTGTGTCACAAGCTGTCATAACTAGTGTCTCTACAGGCTGTGGTATCCTAGGTCACAGAGCATTTTGCAGCAGCCCCACTACTTCCCTTCACCCCTGACCACCTGTGGGTGCTTGTGCAGGGCTGTTGGCTGGTTCTGGAGAGTCAGAGATGGAGGGAAAGAACACAGAGATAGAATTCGTCTGCCCTGTTATCCCAATTCTGCACCGATCAAAGGTTCTCATTCTCATTGGTTGTTGTTGTTGTTGTTTTGTCCTTTGATATTTTCTTTCTTTCCCTCCCAAATGACTTTCCCTGTGTCTCTTCATGTCTAAGGTCAAAACTTTCCAAGTGATCATCACCGTGAGTCTTGTGTATCCATAATGGTCGTTTATTACATATTCATAATTTTCATATATTTTAATATATACTATGTATCCATTATACCAGTAATTGTGAATAAAATGCATAAAAATATTTGATGGTATGTTTCTCATTGTGTAGGGTAAAAAGGAAATTTAAAATTACTATTGTTCTATTTTTTTATGAAGAAAAAAATAAGTAGCACAAAAAAATAAATACTGAAAACATCCACAAAATGTGTATGCAACTGGAGATGAGGCTTACTTATGTACTGATATTTTATGAGGCTGGGCAGTAAATGTATTTCACCTTTATAGTAAGCACAGATTAATAAAACACATCTAAGCTCAGGGTACTTTATTCCGCCCTTAAATAAAATGTTGTAACTCAAGGCTCTTTCGATTGGCTCTCACAATTACTTATATACCCAGGCGTTTAGAGAGCATGCAATGGGTGTGTGAGGCCCTGGGGTCCAGCACACTGCATTCTCAACTCCGCTGTATCATAGTTGAATGCTTTCACAAAGAAAAGTGGCCATTGTTTCTGGTGAGCACATCATCTGCAGGAAATGACCCCTTGGTCTATGCTGTCGCTGTGGAGTTCTCATATTCTTGCTCTGTGGTTTGTTTCTCCACATTGTTCTTCCCATCACGAAGAGGATATATTTGGGACCCACTGAAACCAGTTTTAAAGTGAGGATTAGACAATTTTCCTCGACGCTGTTTTCCCTAATTTAGTGTGAAGTCGAATTAAACAGTAGAAATGAAGGAATTTGCTCGAAAATATCAAAATAAGAGGGGGAATTGTTTGGTTATACGGCAGACTCTCCGAAGACTGAGGAAGGGATTGAAGAAATTTGTGACGCATGCGTGTTGTTTTTAAGCGATATGCGAGCCTAGGATGTGCAACAGCTGTGTTGTTGTTGTTTTATTTCTTGCGCCAACTTTCTTGGTTTGATTGATTTTTTTTTCTCTCTGACAGCTCACTGCGCTGATAAATGTGTCCATGGTCGCTGCATTGCTCCAAACACCTGTCAGTGTGAGCCTGGCTGGGGTGGGACCAACTGCTCCGGTGGTAAGTTCCCACCTGCTATTGTCTGTCTCCGGGAGTTGTTGTATGGGCCCCTTGTCTGCCGGTTGGTTGCTCGGTTGGTTGCTCTGAGCCAAAGTTTCAGTCTTCATCCCAAGCAGAGGGTGATACGGATTCCGAATCTAACTCATTCATAGGGTTCCTCCTAAGCCTCTGAACATTTCACAGAGAGCTCTGCTGTTAAGAGAGTAGAGAAGTTCTCAGAGAGTCGGATAATCTGTTACTCACACTTCCGTCAGGATCAGAGTAGGAGCCGGAGTTTAGCTTTCTCACTGAAGGAAGGCCATTGTGGTAACATCGTTATGGTGGTCTAACTTCGGTTTTGAGCTTGATTTAGGTACGCTCTTCTCTTGGTGATCAAAATGTGCCACATGCTGAATTTAGTCCAGAAATAGAATGGTGTGATGCTAACACAGCTAATTGCCTCTGACTTGTGAGATGGAAATGACTAATCCACACTCAGATAACTTTGGAGAGATAGATCTGCAATAAACAAAAATTAATGAACATTTTGATGCTTCTTCAATGAAACCACAACAGACTGTATGACTGACTTCATTATGACAGAGTTTATAATTCTACATGATGACTTCTGGACTCTGGGAAGGCTGCACTGAAGGTCGCCATTTTCAAGATCATGAAGTTGAAATGATGGAATGCCAGGATATCAAGAATACTTTCATAAACTTTGCAGCAAAAATTTCAGTGTTCTGATAACTTGTTGTTTCACACATAATAGTGCCTTTATATGACCTTAAAATACGAGAGGAATATATGGAAATAGAATATTATTGCAATGAATAAATCATTAAACTCTTACAGGAGAAATAATTGCTTTCCCAAAATTGAGCCAGTTCCACTCACAGCCCCAAGAGTCTTTCTTACCAACTAAAATTTTTAGACTAGTCTGAAAGAATTTGAAATTGCTCAGATAAGCTGGCTTTTAAGACTTTTACTTGCTCTCTTTGGAGTTGGGGAGAGTCTTTTTTATTTTTCTAAAAAGACTCTTATATTTAGGATCTCTTGGCTGCACACAAAGGCTCTAGGGGAAGCCTTTGTGCTGTCGGTGCACAGAGCCCTCGGCCTGAGGAGCCTCTTTATTGTAACTTTGACAGGGACTCCTGTGTGTGTGTGTGTGTGTGTGTGTGTGTGTGTGTATGTGTGTGTATGAGAGTGTGAGGACATATGTGAATGTGTGTGTGTGTGTGTGTGTGTGTGTGTGTATGAGAGTGTGAGGACATATGTGAATGTGTGTGTGTGTGTGTGTGTGTGTATGAGAGTGTGAGGACATATGTGAATGTGTGTGTGTGTGTGTGTGTGTCTGTGAATGTGTGTGAGCCTGCTCCTGATAGGCATCTCTATTCCAGTGAGCATCGGTGCTTCAGTGTTGTCTCACTTCTGTTGGAGAGCAGGGAGTAGGGGTAAGCATTCTGTTCACATGCTATTGATGCAGAATGTTTGGGCTGTGGGATTTGGCTTGTATCCATTTTCCTGGCTGACTGACCTCAAATACGACGCTGCCTTCATCAGTTTTTCCAACTTTAAAACAAGTTGTACCTAGACATTTTGAAGAATAATATTATTGTAAAGTGGTAAAGGGAAAACGGATGTATTCATTATTTTAAAATAGGTTTCTTAGTCATTCAAGGACAAGAGGCAGTGGAATGATTTCAGCTGTATTCATACTTTGTCTCCTGAAAGTTTCAGACTACCTCAAGCAAAAGGTTCAGACTAGGGAGCATTTGAGCACAAAACAAAAGTCTAAAAGGACTCTTTAGAGTGGATTTCGGCCTTTGAGAAAGTAAATGGTTGCTCTCTATGTTAGAGTTTTTTGACTTCAATGAAGACTCCAAAATTCTGAGATCATACATTCTATCAACAATAGGATATGATAATTAGACAACTTCTAGTTTATTCTCTACAATTCAAGGTTGGGCTTTGTTTCAAATAAAAGATAAATAATATACTGAAGCCTTTAAAGTTGCTCCAAGAATAACATTCCCAACACTGTTTAAACCCACAGCATAAGGAGACTAAGAGCATGTCCTGCTCTGGCAGAGGGCAGACCTTTGGTTCCCAGAACTCATCTCACAACTACCTTTAACTACAGCTCCAGGGTATCTGATGCCCTGTTGAGGTTTCCATGGACACTCAAGTGCAAAAACCTACACACACACACACACATACACACACACGTGCATGCAGTGCATGCACACGCACACATGCACTCATGCACGTATTCACATACTCATAATTAAAAATAAGAATGTAAAATAAGTATATAAAAACACACGGTAAAATGTTCTTACAACCCGAGATACATAAAAGACCAAATCTGCTACCTGGGTTTCGTCTAAGATAACCTGTCTAGTCTTGGACAGATACTTCTGGAAATGGAATGCACGTACTACTCTCCTAGAGCTAAAAAGTTTCTAGTTTCCTGTTTTCCCTTCACTTTGGCTATTGCTGTATTTAAACACGATGCTGTGTAAGGTCCGGGCCATGCTGCTTGAACGATTAGGCTGACTTTTTGTACCATTTAAAGTCCAATCAGAAGACAGAAAACCATCATAGTTACTTTTAGTAAATCTTTACTTTTGGAACAGTTTTGGATTTACAGAAAAGTTGCAAAAACACTTCAGAGAATTCTCATGTGTCCCCTCATAAAATCCTCTACTGTTAACCTCTTAAATTCATGTTGGGTTTGGGAGGACTGAGAAACTGACATTAGTGTGTTGGTATTAAGTAAATCCCAGATGCATCTTGCCAGTCTCCTTGTCTCCCACGTGTCTTAGGAAAAATAAAAAAGACCGTGGCGTGAGCAGCGGCAGATTTCTGTCCTCTTTCTGCTCTAGATTCCCTTGGTGCCACCCTGCTCTCTGCTGTCCCATCTTCCCATTGTCTTCTGTCTGTGCAGGTTTCTAGATCTTTCCTTGTTTGCGCAAAGGAGGATGGCCAGAGTTCCATAGGGTAGCTGGCCCCAATCTGTGTCCCTGTGGTTTTGTGATTTTGTCACACTTAGAGTTCAGAGTCAGCACGCTGTTCTCACATTGTCAGGAATTCTTAGGACGTCATTCAGAATGCCATCACTTGGTTTCTTGGTTTCTCCTCATAGCAGTTTTATCCAGCCCTCCCTCCCGGAATTGCCTGAGAAGCAGGCCTAGAGCAGGTCTAGAGCCATGTAGACCTTGTAGGAGAGGCACCAGCCACAGTCCACAGAGTGGCAGAGAGAGAATGATGGTGATATTGTTCTGGCAGAACTTTCTAGGAATGTGCCCTATAGTACGCTCAAGAAGCCTGTGCACTGAGCACTGTCTTGCCCCCATTAATTTTCAAAAGGGAGGAAGTTGTTGGCTGCTGGCTGTTGACTGTCAGTGTCCTCCCAGCTCTGGATGCCAGGGAAGCTGTCCATATCACAAGAGCTGAGTGCTGCTGAAGCCCCTGTGACTCTGAAGGAGATGCAAGTGCTGAAGTCACCCAGGCTCAGCTGAACTAACACCCTGGGGCCAAAAGCCAAAACCTCCTTCCTACTGCAGTGTCTCGCCAGCGCCCTCTACTGAAAATGCTCAACATTCAACCAGAGGACACAGCAAAAGTAGTTAATAGCTATTACACACAGCTATCTTTTATTTTCTTCTCCAAAGACACAGGGAACTAAGAGATTGCCTTTAAAAAAATTAATATGTTAATCTCCATTGTACTTGGCATGTGGCTGCAGTTGTGAGACTGAATGGATTGTATGATTCTGAGAAGATCATTCATGTGTTCATTTTGGGGACTTTCTCTGAATGATTCCAGTGTGTAGAGTGTTGAATTGGATGCTGGGGATAAAGGGCGAAAATGATGAATGGTTACTTATCTCAGCCATGATAGCTTTGGAGAAAGGTAACACAGTAGACCTGAATGGGGCTGGGAAAGGTAGGGAGGATTCTGAAAGGGCAAGAAGGGCTAAATGCTGTGCCAGGAAGAGAGCAGGTTGCCAAATAATATGAAAAGATGACTGGGTATAGACTACTCTTCCAGAAACTTCTCTGAGAAACCATCGAGAAGGAGCTAAGAAATGAGGAAATAATTATCAGGCCAAGACAAGACCTTCTTGGCTTTGTCAGGGACTCTGAGGCTGGGGACTCAGTTGAGAAAGGAGGTTAAGTAGTTGGGGGAAGATGATTCGAGATGGCAGTTAGGATTGGGACAGGACCCAACTCTGATGGAGCATTAGCAATGCATGCTTCCTCTTCCCAAGAGAACAAGGAAGGAGAGCATGGCGGGAGCAGGTGCAGACAGGCTTCTGGGTATCAGGGGTCCTGGTGAGCAATTGGAAGGACCTGAGGGAAGTTTGTTTTCAATGACCTCGCTCTTTTCTTGTCTCCTCTTCTTCCCCATCTTGTAAACATTAGCATAGGTGATACAGTGATACTGTGGGGGAAAGTAGAGTCACACTGATGATGTTAGTGGTTGCCTAATTCATCTTAGTTGTGCTTTCGGTGCTAATCTGACAGCATTGTAAAAGTACAGAAATGAACTCACTTAATGCTGGCCACAAACTATGAGGTGGCCAAAATTACTGGTCCTAGTTTGTGGAGAAGGAAATGTGTGTGTGTGTGTGTGTGTGTGTGTGTGTGTGTGTGTGTGTGTGTGTGTGTAGAAAATGGACTTGCATAAGTTAATGCATCTGGTCAATGGTGCATCAAGACCTGACTCTCATTCAGAGCCAGTCCTTTTAACCAGAATAGCACGCTGTCTTCTGAAGCTGAAAACATTCAAAGTCACCAGAGTCAGAAACACTAAAGGAATAAAAACAAGGGGCAGTGTAGAGCCACCAGACAAGTATTAGAAAAAAAAACCCTCTGGGAGACATTAGAGTTGACGGATTTTATTATGAGGCAGGGTCTAACTATGTAGACATGGCTGACTTGGGACTTATTGTCTAGATCTGGATGCCCTTGAACTCAGAGTTATCCCTGCCTTTGCCACTGAAGCATGGGGTTTAAAGGTGTTTGCCAACACCCCCAGACTGAATTGATGATCCCTGGTTAGCCTACATTATATATGCATTTTATGCAGATGATTTATGATTTATATATGATTTACTTTAGTGATTTTTTAAAAGATTTACTTTATTTCAAAGTGTGTGTGTGTGTGTGTGCGTGCGCAGCAGCAGCAGAGTCCAGAAGAGGGCACTGGTTCCTCTATTGCTGGAGTTACAGATAGCTGTGACCTACCTGTCATGGTTGCTGAGAACTGAACTCAGGTCCTCGCTCTTCAGTGCTCCCTCCCTCAGTGACTATGCTTCTGCAGTTCCTGAGGTCTTTCTTGCTTTGTGTTGTAGATCCCTTACCTTTGCTGTGAGGACTAACCACACAGTTGGTTTCTGAACCCAGGGAATCCTCTTTATAATTTTTAAACAACCATAGAGAAATGTATTTCTCCTTTGATCACGAGGTATGAATTAAAGTCCCAAATGAGCCAGGAGCCAGCAAATGGATACAAAAGGAGCTTCATACATAGAATCATCTGCATTAAAAGGATCACAGATATAATGTAGGCAATCATCCTAAACATTTCTAATAGGGAAAACACAAATTGGTTCTATAAAAGATTCATCAATTCAGATTGGGGGTATTGTTGGCATATAGGTACATAAGGACCTTGTCCCTCAAGCTCGTTAATTTTGAGATTAGACTCAAACAGAGGCAAAACTGGAAATTAATTTTGGTTCAGAAAACCCATGAAGGGGTTTTGTTTAATCACTAACAGCATTTCTGGTATTTGTAAATAGAGAAAATATTCCCTGGAGGCAAGGCTGGCTCCATCCCTCTCAGGTATCATGCAAGGAGCACTAAGGGTCTTTTGAATTAGGCAGGCATGCTGTGCAGAAGGAAGCCGTAAGATGATGCCTGCAGGGTGTTCGAATGGAGAAGTCTGTCTGAAAGATATTACAAGCCAGAAATTGCAAGGCACACAAAGCCGACACGTTCCCTAGCAAAGTCTGTGGTGTAGATCTATTACCCAGACACAATAGTGGGATCGATGTTGTCTGAGGAGAGGAGGCCCAGGGAGCCTGGTCCCCGTGGCCAGCAGTTAATGTGTTATTAGCACTGTCAGGATCACTTTAGCAATCAGTTTGATGGAGTAACCAGAGCATGAGATCCTTGGGTTCACTGGTGTGTGTTTGTGTGTGTGTGGGGGTGGGGCAGGTGCTGATGAGAGGTGGGAAGAGAAGAATGGTTCACCAGAACCACCTGAAGGCAACTGGCTGATGGACTGTCCGAGTTGTCTTTCTAAAGGAGTCACTACCTGGATTGAGATCCCACCCAAACTCTCTCAACCCCACCCTGGCTCTTATCCGTGTGTGTGTGTGTGTGTGTGTGTGTGTGTGTGTGTGTGTGTGTTTTACTTCCTTAAAGCTTAAAATAAGAACAAGGTTATCTACTCAATATTCACATTTGAGAATTAGACAATGAGACTCTGCAGTCTTCAGCACTGTGCCTGGCACCATTGTAACAGCAAGCCGAGGATGCATGCGATGCTTTTGAGACAGTCATCACTTTCAGACACACTCAGTCTTTGGAGCCTCAGCAGATGGGGCAGCCCTTTCTGACGGCTCATCTTGTTCTGTAGGTCACAACCTTCTTTAGCAGGACTTCCTGTGGATGTGACTTGATAGGATATTCCCCATACAGAAGCCCTAGGGTGATGTTTATTTTTTTAGTTGATTAACTTGCATCATTTCCAACCTCTGATAAAGGTCATCCGTGAGATAATGCATATCTGGTTTGTCCTGTTTGGGACACCATATGACTGCTACAGATGCTTGCATTACTTGTGCTAGCTGAATTCATGTGTAAGGCTGGGCTGTCATGCTGTTTAACTCAGCTCCACATGATCTATTGATTTTTTTTAAAAAAAGCTTTGTGCAATATCCATTTACCAGCAAATCTTGTTGGCTTAGCTCCAAAATCTAACCATTGTTCTCTGTTTCTACGGCTGTCAATCCCAACCAAGCCATCATCCTGTCTTCATGGGTGACTGCAGTGGTGTCTTACTGACCCTCTACTTCTCCCTCAGGCCTAGTAAGAGTCAGTTCTCTCTCTTGAGACCACTGTGACTTGTAAAGATATACTTCAGAGAAGGCTGCTACAATCCCTAAACTCCACGGTTCTCATTATAATTCAAATAAACTCCAAGATCCTTCAAGCCTGCATGATCTGCTCTATTCCCCAATTTCTCATCCATATATACCTTGCAAGGTCTCACACTGATGAGCACTTGCTTTCCAGTTCCAGAAAAAAACTTGTTTCCTCTCTGCCTTTTCATCTGCTATTGCTTCTGTCTGGAAAACTCCTCTTCCTGGAGCCTTTCAGGGCTGACCTCCATATTCAAAGAACATCTCTTATTACTGTTACATTTCCTTTTCAACCTTTACAAAAGTGCTCCCTGAACACATCTGCGTTATTTAGTCTGTCTTTCCCTCTAGGATATAAGCACCTATTTAAGCACACACACACACACACACACACACACACACACACACACACACACACACACAAGTTTAGAAAAACAAAAGTACAGGTTTTTGTCTGTTTAACTCATTGTTGTCTAGCTTCATTCTGAGCATGCTGTAGTGTTCAGCAAATATTTGTATATAGAGGGGATGAAGATATAAATGGGCCAGAAGCAATAATGGATATAAGCTTGAGATGTTAGAGGTGTCTTTCAAGCTGCTTTCTACTTAGCAGAAGACCTTAAAGCTGTGAGCAGATATGGCATCCTCAGGGGTCAAGAAAGTCAAGAAAGACACAGGCAAAAGTCTGCTAGAGGTAGAGCATGACCTGGGTCATCCATTCTGCTGCCTTAGGAGTTTCAGACTCCTGTGGCTTCAGGATTCACAGAGGTTGTGTGCAGCATAGACACTTTTATCCTCAGAGACTCAGCAAAGGATTCCTCCTGAAAACTGATAGCTGATATAAAACTATAGATGTCAGGCAAGGTATACTAGACGTATGGATCTGGGTGTGATTCTTCCTCGGAAGAGAGTTGACTATGCCTTGATGTAGTGTTAGCATCAAGGCTTCCTGATGTGGGGATGTGACTTCTGACTGATGGGCCTATGACTAAGAAAACTGGTTAAGTCAGCCTTTATGTGAATAGAGAATGCCTAATAATTCTGCCTCCTGATTTTTTTTGTGTGTTCTTCCTCATGGGGAAGATTCTATAAGGTGATAGAATTCAGCTGTTAATGTGTATCCAAATGGAGAATAAATAGCAAGAAATTAGGCCAAGAAATTCAGACTACAAATTATTATTCCACAGCACATAACAATGAATAGAATTTCATTAACCTCTTAAACTCTCTTCTTATCAAATAAATAGCAAGGAATAACTTAATCTAGTTTTTTTATTTTTTATTTTTTTTACATTCAGATAGGGAGCAGAAGTATTAGTTCACAGATCTGTGTAATTTCCTTCATTTAGACATTTAAGAAGCATTTTCTGACCACAGTAATGTACTAGCTGCCTGCTCTGCTTTGAGCAAAGCAATGATGCATGATGGATGGCCCTGTGGGTTCGCTTCTTGCCCTCTCTATTGTCTAGGCAACTGCTGATTGAGGTAGATCCGTATACATTCACATATGTATTGTAAGTTGGCCGAAATAATGTGTTCTGCATTATTTTGCAACACAGTTGTTTTTCTTACTAGAACCAATATCTTGTTTATCACTGCATCAAACAATTCTTGTTTAAATGCTCAAAAAATTTCTGAAAGCAAGCTAAAATATAATCACTTTTTTCTTTTCCGATAGGAAAAGCAACACAACAATAACAGCAACAAAAAAACCCCTTCTGGTTTGTGAAAACCTTAGTTGATTTTGGAGTCTGAACATTTGTGACTGTGCCTGGAACAAATTAGGCATAAGTTTTACACTTAAGATGTGTAAAACTAATGAAGGTCGGAAATAACAAAATGAGAATATTTATCTTGCTTAGAGAGACTATTCCAGTAGGTTATGTAATAGACGCTATAGAAACATAGTTCTTGGCTGACGAATGAAAAGTGTTTAGCTTAAGATCTTGTAAAACTGAACGGTTTTACCACGCATCACTGTTGCATAAAACCAAAGAAGGCAACATATTTTAATGGACTCACAATTTCCCCAGTAGTCAGAAAAAGTTTTCTTGAGGAAGTAATATTAAAATTCAACGCATTAAAAATCTTCAACGCATCCAGTCTGGGCCAAGTTTTTTTACTGTGGGCTTTTAGACAAATCATTTAAGGCCTCTACTGCTTAGCCTCTAATATATAAAACAAAGATGGTATTTGCACAATGGTGGGCCTGCATATTTAATCGTCCAATCTCATCGGAAGCCTCACTTCCTTTAGATAGTCCCCTCTTCCTTCCTTTCTCTCTCTTGAACAAGGACACATGAAAAGAAGTGGGAAGGAAGCAGGTCTTCTCTTTGGGATCCTGTGCTTTTGATCACCAAGCATATACATCCTCAGATGATAAATCCCATTGTGGTCTAGTTTCGTCTAATATATAATGAATTTTAGCTATAGATTTTGTCTTAGTCAGGAGCAAGTAGCATGCGCTCAATAACTAGAACTTGGTAGCCACAAAAGATTCCTAAAGAACATCTTAATAAAAGAGTACACGAGGAAAAGAAAATACAGCCCAGCTTTATAGCCTAAGCTGTCCTGTATGGCTCCCATGGTTATTATTCTCTTAATGTTAGGGAATACATACAGCCTCCCCCACCCTGGCTCTATGTAATCTCTCTCACTCACGCACTTTATATTCTTGAGATTCTCCTGCACTGCGGATATATCATCAAGATGTTCTCACTCAAAGACACTAACATTTGTATTTATATGCATTGAAGTGTAAACATTTCATGCCCTTTCTTTCTGCTCCTTGGTGTGAGATACTCCTACAGTGACACTGTAAAACCACAGCTTAACCTTTAACAAACATCTTCAAGAGGAATGAAGATTCTTTCTCAGCCAGTGAGTAAAATTAATCTGAGAGGTACTGGGTGGCTGTCGAGGCTGATGGCTGGCATTCTGTCAGCCCTTGGAGACTTTTAGGATGTGTGAAGGGCACAGGGTTCACTTTCGGGTGATCTGGAAGATACGTTTTTATTGTTCTTTTTTTGTGGATGGAGACAGGCGCTTTACAAAGTTGTTTTAGTTTTTAAAGCCTCTTGATGTTTGAATGAGGATCTTTTCTTCTCCATTAACAAAGGGAATGATGCACCACAGCCATGTTAGCCTGAAGCGCAAGGAATGAAATCACAGGAAGATGAAAGCTTGGGAGGGGGGAAGCTTAAGAAGCAAGCGTGTGTATTTTGGCAAGAGCCGTGTTTTTTTATCCTTTGAGACAGTGGGAACTTACTTTGGTCTCTTCTGAAAAATGCTCGATAGTGATAGTTTCTTGAAAGTGACTTATTTGTACTTTGCCTTTGTGTTAGAAGATGGGGAGAGGCGAATTTTCTCTCCTATTCACTTCTCCTTTGGCCACAAATTTTCTTAGGTTTAAACGCACTCTCAGCCCATCCTCATTCAAAAACATGTAAGTCACAGTGCTGATCTGTGCCTTAATAGATACTTGACATTTCCACGTTAAGGGTCCTTAGAGCCTCTTTACTTCAAACAGCAATCCCGTGTTGCTGGTTATGTAGTACAAGCTGACATCTTTCAGCATGATGAGCTAGAGCACTAAGCATCCTTCCACTACACACACACATACCATAAGTTTGTGGTAGGAAGTATCTCCAAGGCAGTTGACCACATGCAATCCCACAATTAGACTTAGATCCCAGAAGTATCAAAATAAGATTTAGAAAATAATCTGGCCTGTAGCTGAGGAGATGGGTCAGATAGTAACGTGTTTATGTTACCAGCATGAAGAACTGAGTTATATCTCCAGAATCCAAAAAATGGAGCCAAACCTGAAGGCATGTGTTATAATCCCAGTGCTGGGAGGGTGGAGACAGCTGGATCCCAGAGTTCACTAAGTAGCCAGCTGGCCTACTTAGGCCATTAAGAAACTTTGTCTAAAAAAAAAAAGGGCATGGTACCTTAGAAATGACACCTAGGGTTGTCTCCCCCACTGGTGCACATGCACGCACGCACACACACACACACACACACAGAGTCAGCTTGGTTCAGTTCATTTAGGGTAGTTGGATGAAACACAGGCATGCAGAACCGGACACTCCTATAAAGTATAATTCCAAACCAACTTCCCAAGAGAAGGACCTTATAGTTTACAATGTGTTTCAAAGTCTTTTCTGCAGTCTTAGCTGGTGAACCAGGGTAATAGATAAATAGGTTAAATCGAGTTGGTGGGATTGCCTGGTACCTGCTAATTTGATGAGATTGTCTAGACTTTGTTTATGCTGACCTATTTCTTTATGCTGGGATGGAGGTTTCTATGGAATTTGCCTGTTTCTCTTCTTATATTTAGGGGACCCATGTATGTGCCTACACAGATGGTCACACAACCACCAAATAGGAGGTCTCCAAACCTAGGGATATTTTTGTGTGTGTGTGTGTGTGTATTTATTTTTTTCATTTTTTCTTCTTTGTCAGTTTCATACATGTATGTTGTGAGTCTTAGTCAGTTCGTCCCCATTGTTCTATTGTGTTATTCCCATCTATTTCACACTGACATCTCTACTGTCTTATTCTCATATCCTTCACACTGACACCCCTCTATTGTCTCATTCCCATCCCTTTTACACTGACACCCCTCTTCTCAAAGAGTCCTCCTCCTTTCGTGTCTTCTTTTTGCATGTGATCCGTCTAATTTAATTAGATTTGTTTGTAGTGGAGGGGTGAATGTGAGAAATCATTGGAGAATGAGCAACTTACCTGTGGCTGCACCATTGAAGAAAACACACCCCTCACCCCAGCGCTAACTTCCAATAGTCCATCTCTGAGGATATGTTCACAAACCAGGTAACCACAGCTATAGTGAGTTGTCCAGAAATACATCTTTTTGCTGTATGTCTCCCCTTCCTTTGGTCTTTACATTCTTTCTGCCCACTCTTCTGTGATGTTCTCTGAGCCTTTGGGAAGGTGAAAAGATGTCCTACTCAAGGACAGGTATCCCATCAGTCAAGAGCCTCTGCATTAACCTCTACCTACTTCGATGGGACGATTCTTTGATGAAGGTTAAGAACAGAATTAACCCATGAGTGTTTAGAGGGCAGTTAGACATCATCACCATTTAGCAAAACAATAGTAGCAGGTCCCCCACCTATGACTTTTGATCTCCTCAGCTATGAACTCTTAACCAGGTTTACAGTACCAAGCATGAGTTTCCTCTTGTAGAGTAGTAAACTCAGTTTTTTAACGAGCAGTTATAAATAAGATATGACATAGTGCTTGCTTTTCCTTAGAGGCCTGAACACATTTCAGGATTACTTTTAGAGTTACTAGATAATTCATGTTTGAAATTTACATTAGGAAGATCAAGTTGACTCTACTGGTGTGCATGATTCCTGCAAATCAATACACACCTGTTGGGGGTTGGGAGTGGGGGCATGCTATTTAGCTTCATAGACAGCTGGGGATGCTGTCCTGTGACACTCACCATCCTGGGCTCATGTATTCCAATGTGTGGAATCAAATAGCTGCTGCTAAAATTCGAGCTGTGTCACACGTAACAGAAAGTACCTTTTGTGTCATTAATATGTTCTGCCATCCTCATTCTGTGAAAAAAAAATTAGATGTAACAAAATCTGAAGACTCGCCCAAGGTCCCATCGCTGTAAGTAGATGTAGTCTAGCTAGGACCCCAGGCATACTAATATAAAATGGTTATAGCTTCTCCATGTGCCAGCTAGTGATTGAAGTGTTCTGTAATAAGATGAACTTGGTGGTAAACATCACCTAAGGACAAAATGATTTCATCCTGTCCTCCCTGCCCTCAGCAGAAGAAATCCTTGTGATCAGACAATCAATGCTTTAATGTGTCCTTATTCTGCAAAGAACTTCTCAATTTGGCATTTCTGTTTGACCCTAATTGTATTTTCTCATTGTCTTTTATCTACACGAAGACAAGAGACTCAGTATAGCACTTCCATTTGCGCAAAGATTTTTTTCTAGTGCCTGCCTTTTAATACACAAGAGACTGTGTATATGCTGGGGTAGTTCTTATAAACCAATCTGATGAACCTGCTGCAGATGCCCTAAAGCCTGAGAACTGTCATTCTAGGCAAAACCAAATATTGCTTCTCAGGTAAACAGCTGTGAGACTTTTGTTCTAAGACTTCTCATTTTGAAAATGTAAAAAAAGCTTTGAATCTGCACTGCAGCTGGTTTCACAATAGGTGACCTCTGCGTTTGTGGGATGGTGTGAAGGAAGACTGCAACTTTAGAAACACTGTCTGGAGTTGGACCCTTGCTTTCAGTTCAATGCTGAATGGCTTTGGGCAAAGTTATGTCTGAGTCCATGTTATACATGGAAACACTGGGATAATTCTACCTATCATAAGGTTTAAAGAAAATGCCTTCATAATGTCCCTAATAATGTCTAGTACTTGTTAAGAACTTAGAAATCCACCCCTTTCCCAACACCAACATCTCTATCTCTTGTGTATGAATATTGAGTTGACAGTATGAGCTATCTTAGGGGAGAATAATGAACCTAGAATTTTTATAATGGTTTAATTGATGGCTTGGCTTGGAAGTTGTAGCTCTTTATATTCACAATCATTTTCATTCACTTTCCAAGTAGTTTTTGAGAGTGGTCCATATGTGAGGCGCTGTGCTAATCTAGTTTTCAGGTTTGCGTGCTTCTAAACATAAACACCAATGTGTTTTCTTTTTGTTTTTAAAAATTCATTAATATTAATTAAATTAGTCGGTGTACAAAATAATGGCTTTGCTAATGACATTTTCATGCACATATAATTGTACCTTGCTCTTATTTTGTGCCCCCAATATCTTCTTCCATCACTTTTCTTCCTATAGTTGATTTCTCTCTTTCCTGAAAATAGTGGCCTTTTCTATTTCCATGGCACACATGTCAATCCTCTTTTCACAGTGAGTTTTCCAGTTTCTTATTTGTGTAAAGTGTATCAACGTACAGGTGATCTTCAAATTGACTATCTCATGCATCCTATTTCCTTTGAGAAAAGTTCTACACTCCCATTGTGTAGGCAGTGGCCTAGCCTCAGTGCTCGTAAATACTCGTAGATAACCCCAAAGAATTTCTTAAATAGTGGCTATCAGTACTCTGACCTACCACAATGGATTATATTAAATAAAAAATAATTGTGGATATTCTATCTGCCTTAAAGTACCATTTCAACTTCACAGGCAAACTGGCCTCATGAGAGGCGCTTGTAGTCCTGTGTATAGTTCTAGCTAGGGTTTGAAAACCGATGTCACGTCTTACTATTGGGATGTTTTTAGATATTTTACTTGGTGTGATAAATGCAGTAAGGATACTAAGCTGCCTGTGATGGTATAAGTGTACAATAAATAAAATACATCTTAAAATGTCATTTTATTGCTTGCTTTTCTCTTACTGCCAAAAAGATATGTATTAGAAAATGGAAACAATCCAGCTAAATCAAAAGAATACAGAAAAATATCATGCATAATCTCTGACCAGAGAAGTGCCCACTGTGTGACATGTTACTGTGGAATCCACTGTGTTCTCTGACTCCCCTGCCCTCTCCTACCCTCCATCTCCCAGATATTATTTCCAGTCAAATGCCTCCACTGATATTTTGCATTTTAAACTTAAATTAATGGCATTTTCATCTAGTTCATTGCTAAAATTGGATCACATGATTTATGCTGTTTTTAATCTACTTTTTATAATTATAATATTGCCAAGACTCTAGTTCATTAACTATTCTCTATATCATTTTTAATTGTGCACAGTGTTCTGAAGTATAATTATATCCGTTTTTTTTTAAACCAGTCTCCTACTACTGGAAAATTAAATTATTTATAATTTTTTTTATTATAGAGAGTGCTGAAATAAACATAGTTATAATTTGGGAAGAGTAAAATGTAATAGTTTAGGGCTCAGGGTCTGTGCTCGATGCCTCATGGCTTGTAACCTTGAACAAGCCACCTGGATCTCAACTTGCTCATCTATGAAACAGGGATATGAGTGGTATTTATGCCTCAGAGTCTGAGTTAAGCCATCTCAAGTCTGCAGAGACTATGGACACATGTAGGTGTGTTTATGTTTAGACCTTCCCCCAAATGGGTGATCAAACATGGTGCTTGAACTAGAGATAACTGGCCAAATTCTGCAACAATATAGGGAATGTCTCTGCTTCTTGTCTAGACAATGTTGACGAACCCTAGAACCAGCAGGGAGGAATCAGAGGAGAAAGCTGGCTTTTGTGCTGTGAACTGCAGAACTCACTGGGACACATTTAAGAGTGGGTGTGCTTACACACAAAGACTATATGCCGCATTTAGAAAGGAAATCGCAGTTGTGCTTGAATTCCATTCAGGTTTCTGTGCTCCGCTCCCTCAACTTGCTAGTGTGTCTGCAGACTCCTGTGTGTTGGCTCTGCACCCATCTGCAGCTCACACTGTGGAGTCTGTGTATCAGTGGCTTTGTAGGAAAACACAGCCTGAAGCAGGGAGGCTGTCACTTCAAAGCATGCCACAGTGCTTAGACATAGCCAGGAAATTAACCATGTCGGCATGATAATATTTCTTTGAAAGCCTGCAACTCTTTTTTTTTTTTTTTTTTTTAAACAGTGTTACTATCAATTTCTATTACACACTCATTCCTATCATAAGAGGATATCTTAAGGTTTTCCTTTCTTCTTTTTCTGTTTTTGGTCAAATCCCAAGAAATTAGAGCTGGTTTCTGCCGCCTGCTTTTCTGGGAAAGCATTGAATGGGACGTGGGAAGGCTCATGAAGAGAGATGGGTCCTGTCTCCGTGGTTTTGTAAAATGCATTCTGTGATGCACTTGTGCTTAGCCCCACTCATCACCATGCCATAGTGGGAAAGAGGCCCTGAATCATTCATCATAGGTCTTAAAAATGTTTTTAGATACAACCTTGGTATCTTTGTCAAATAATTTCCTAAGCTAAGTTTGCCTTTTGTGTCTGCTCATTTTCCTTTGAGCATGAGCAGAGATAGGCATTTAACTCTGTTATCTGAGGCTCCCACAACTTGGAGAGGCTATGGAAACACTGGAGAGGATTTAGTAAAGGAGAAAAATGCAGACAGACTTCTGGAGAATTTGTATGAGTATTTGAGCCGCAGCAAGTAGCTCACTAAAGAAAGGGGTCAAGAGGCGGGGACACAACTCAGTCAGGAAATGCTTACTGTGCAAGCATGAGCAACCTGAGTTCAGATCCCCAGCCCCATGTGAGAATCCAGACATGACAGTGAATGCCTGTTTTTCTAAGGCTGGGGTCAGCGATAGAGGATCTGGGGGCTCACTGGCCAGTCCGTCTAGTCAATCTCTGAGCATCGGGTTCAGTGAGAGATCCTGTCTCAAAAACAAAGGCATCATAAAAGAGAAAGATACCCGCTTCAACCTCTAACCCCCCTGCACAAATGTGTATCCCACCTCACACAACACAGGGTCAAGGTCACCTTCCTGGGTCGGGAGTAAGATCATTTGTAACAGAATAGGAACCAACTAGACTGACTCTCCTGGGATTAAGGCAGAGGAAATGGATTTTTAAAAAATGTGACGGTGGATTTGTCTTGAGCAGAATGACAACTTTCCTCACTTTCGGTGATTGATGAGACAGGGAAGAAGTTACATAGGACCACATAACGTACTTCGCAGGACTTTGAAACCAAGAGACTCTCGTCTCTACTTAAGACAAGTAAGCGGATAAGGCACCGTATGTGTACAATTTTAAAATAGTGTAATTTTCTTTTAAGCCTAACTTACAATTTCTAAAATTCAGTGTCCTGAGCTATAGGCAACAAAAGAAAGAGCTAAAATGAATGATAATTAGGTTTGGATCTCATTTTAGAGTTACCACCTAATCTTATTTTCTGAAAGAAAATTGCGAGCTCATAGATAATTGCTTTCTTCATCTGCCTTAAGTTCAATAATTCTCGCTCATTGTTTTTAATTCTGTTAAAGTATGTTTATTAAAGTACTAATGAGACCAAAGCCGTGCTGATTAAAAATGGAATTATTCATTTAAACCTTTTGATACTATGAAATCCACAGTAGATTGTTCTGTTGGAAGATGGAGCCTGCGCTTCTGGTGAGTTGTTTGCCGTGTGCTTAGAGTTACTGTTTTCTTCACAATATTATTCCACGTCTGTTGAAGTTAGAGTTTTATTCATGAAGGCAATTTGTCTTAAAAGTTCTCGGTGGGATGCGTACTCCCTGGTGACAGTCATGGTATCTGATGAATGAATGCGGTTGGGTGATGTGTACGAAGCAAGGTGTGTTTGTCCCTCGTGGATTTCAAGATGGTTGGGGTTGGGTTGCTTCCTTCCACTGACCTGTTCTCCTGCCTGCTGACTTCTGTCTAACAGCCATTCATCTAGTTATTCAACGTACTTTGAGTACATTTTTCAAATACTATTTTTCCCTGTTGTTTTGTATAGTTTCCTGTGCCCGTGATCTTTTTGCTTGTTGTCTATTTTCAGTTTTAGGCAGGTCAATATTTTATTCTGCCTTTTCTTTGGGCGGTGCTTGGGATTATCCAGTCGCATAAACTTTGACTGGAATCTTGCGAACTCAGACTGCAGAAGGGCCAGTCAGAGCTTCAGCAGCCCGACTTCCGGTCCCCTCTTCCTTGCACTGTGGCAGGCTTGGTTCAGGTGCCTCCTATTGATCTTCTTCCTTATTACGGTTGCCCTTTGCTTTTCCTTGTCAGCCTCTTGCCGCCTTTTTTCTCACACCAAGGATGGCAGTCTGCTCCATCTCTCCTCGCTCACCATCCTTCAAATGTGCAGTCCCTTGTGCAAAAGATGTTGTCCAAGTCTTAGCAAATATAAACGCCACTGCACGAATTGCTCGTTCCCTCCTTCCCTCACAGCCTTTCCCTGGTGTTTTCTTTACAATTTTCGCTAGTCCAATCATTACTGTGATCACATCAAACTCCACTCTCTGGCTTCAGGGAATGGGGCAAGCAAAGCCATGGGGCTGGAAAATAGCACCGTGATGCTTTAGCCGCAGAGTGATGCGGTCAATGCCTCGTGGGTGAAGGAACCCTGAGCACCAGCTCCTTCGATGCAACTGTTGGTGCTGGAGTCTCAGTGCCCAACTAAATTTCATGCAGCTGGAGAGGTAGTGTAGTTGGCAGATTCCTTGCCTTGCATTTGGGAAACTCTGAGTTCAATCTCCAGCATGGCATAAACTGATGTGGTGGCTCACATCTGAAATCTCGCTCTCAGAAGGATCAGACATTCAAGGACATCCTCTGTTACATGGCTAGTTTGAGACTGCCCTGGGGTACAAGAAACTTTATCTAAAAATCCAAAAAACCGATGGTGATACGGTGATGAAGGCTCACTGTTCTCACAAAGGGGAGCAGAGTGAAGAACTGCGCAGACTCGCAGCCGTACTCTCATGCTCTCCTCTTTCTCTTATCTCAGCTTGTGACGGTGATCACTGGGGGCCCCACTGCAGTAGCCGGTGCCAGTGCAAAAATAGGGCTCTGTGTAACCCCATCACCGGGGCTTGCCACTGCACTGCGGGATACCGAGGGTGGCGCTGTGAAGACCGCTGTGAACAGGGCACCTACGGTAATGACTGTCATCAGAGATGTCAGTGCCAGAACGGAGCGACCTGCGACCACATCACTGGGGAATGTCGTTGTCCACCGGGATACACAGGAGCCTTGTAAGTGACATACCAGTGGAATAGCACCGCAGACATTCTGTCGCTACCTCAATAGCCACTGCCTGGTCCAGGCACCACACGGGTGGAGGGACCAACTATGATGGCTGCTAGAGCCTCCCCCTGTTTGACTTTTGAATGCCAAAGCTCCAGATGTGAGGACCAGCCACCGGGCTAACCGGGTGGTGTGTGGATGGGGGTATTTGGGGGTTACCGCAGTAAATGTGCATTTCTGTTGTAAATCTCCCACAATTCCTTTCACTGTTTATGAATGGTAGTGGTCCAGGTAGTTGTGGCAATTAACTGGATAAATCCGGGTGGGTTTGAAGCCTAAGAAAGAAGATTGAAATGTTTGGGTACAAAGAAAGACAACAGTGTGAAAGATTATATAGGTCGTTTGGTGCTCATGGTTACGTGGTGTTCTTTATGAACATAAGAGTGTGCTTATCATATCTAGTAGGATGCACTGCACCCAAGAGTTTGTTTATTTGTTTATTTTTTTCTGGAGAACACTGAAGTAACTCCTTAGTCTCCATGATTTTATTTTGGGAAGGGCATTCTTTGGGTTGCTTCTATTAACAGAGCAAAAGGCAGAATTTGGCAAAAAAAAAAGTAAAAGAAAAATCATGTTCCCTTACTGGGAAAATTATGCTTGTAAATCACAGAACTAATAGTTGGGGAGATGCAGCTGATTAGGGAAATACATCCTGCTGACAGTGCTAATGTTTGTAGAGTTAAAGAAAAAAACCATACTAGCCCAGAAAGTCCTGGTTTCCAGAAGAATAGATGATTCTCTCAAAGTGTTTGTTAATATCACTGTATGGGTTTTCATCAAGGCAAGCATTAGATAGAACTGTGGGAAACTTGGAAGCATTTCATCAGAACAAAACCAAGGGTGGCTGGGGGTGGCGTAGAAGGACCGTAGGGTTAAAGGAATGGAGCTTGCCGTTCAGGAGAAGAGAATGAGGAAAACTGGCTGTGAATAAGCACATAGAAGGAGTATGTGAACACTTAGATCTTCTTTTATGTTAGAACAAACTTTCAAAGAAAAGTAGATTTCACTCCAGCTCAAGAGCTTTGTGAGACATCGAGGGAAAGCTTCTGCCACCAGTGTGTGACCACTTTTCTCCCTGGAGCTCTCTAATAGGAAAGATTTTCCTCCCTTTGGAAGTACTCCAAACCAGAGCCAGGTGATGGCTAGGTTGGAGTTCATGCTGTGCAAGCCTAAGGATCTGAGTTTGACCCCTAGCACCCACATACAAAGCCGGCATGGTCTTCAGTGCCTGTAACTCTAGTGCTGGGAATCAAGGTGGGGAAGAGACTGAGGATCCCTGGGGCTGCCTGACGCCAGCTGAGCTATAGGGTGAGTTCAGTGAGAGACCTTGTCTACGGGAGTAAGGTGGAGATGGGCAGAGGCATCAACCTACACCCTACTCTGACCTCCATATATATGCATATGGACAAACACACCTGCACACAGATACACACACACACACACACACACACACACAGAGAGAGAGAGAGAGAGAGAGAGAGGGAGGGAGAGAGAGAAAGCTCAAACCAAAAGAAGGACTCAGTGGCTCATCAAGATACTTCCAGCCAATGTTCTGAAGACTGATTAAATTAATAATGGAATTAGGAAAGGTTGTATATTTTAAGGTTCTGGATGAAATTGTGTCTGTGAATCCGAGGATCATGTGCTTGGATACATCACAGTGTCTTTCCTTTTTCAACTTAAATCCCTCAGTTGTGAGGATCTTTGCCCCCCTGGCAAGCATGGTCCACAGTGTGAGCAGAGATGTCCTTGCCAAAATGGAGGAGTGTGCCATCATGTCACTGGAGAGTGTTCTTGCCCTTCTGGCTGGATGGTAAGTGTCCCTTCTACCCACAATAAATCGCACATTCTAGGACACACAAGAGAGTGTCATTTAGAGACTTTAGCATAGTAGCAATGGTGGCTATGATTCCCACAATGGAAATATGCAGCCATTTAAAAACAAATCCCTCAGCCCAGAGAAGCCAGGAGGTAACATCATCCTACACTTGTCCATAAAGTATATTAAGAGCCCCCATGGAAGTACTAATGACCATGTGCTCCCCATTTTCCCCCAAGGAAAAAAGAAGCAGATATCTGATCTCACACATGACAGCAACAAATGATAAACAGTAAAATTATTTAATAACTGTCTTCACAATTTCATCCATGGATTGCTATTGTCTACGAAAACACCCTTCTTAACAGGATACGTGTCACATGAAAATAGTAGGCTGTTACATAAACCTGAAGAACCACTGAAGTAAATCAAGCAGGACAAGAACTGTAGAACTTTCCAGAGAATGAAAGAATAAAACAGTGACCATAATTAATTTTCTTTATGAAGTAATTTTATAGGCTTACTGCTATGTGGGATACATGGTGTGAAATTATTAGTAATTACACATGTGAAGCCAGGAAACGGTATTAGTTCTTGTCACTTTGAGTTGGTTTACACATGCCTGCTTGGAGAAAACAATGTCTTATAAGAGCAGTTTACACTGTCATTACCTTGTCTGTCCAGGAGTGAACTCAACTCTTCTTGAATAGCTTCTAATAACCTCTTTATTGTCAGACTCATTCTGGCTCTTCTGCTTTTATTCTGTTTTGTGTCACTAAAGCTTTGACTCCCTTCATTGCTCTCCTCTTTGCTTCAACTGCTTTTTGTCCTCCATGTCTTTAATGGCCATCTCTCCCACTTCTCTTCCTCCCAGTCATTTTCTTCCACAGTCATTACAGCATTTACCAGGTGTCAGTCTTATTTCTCTCTCTTCTCACTATCCGTTCTCTCTGGAAACTTCATTGAGATCCAGGGCTTTAGCATTCATCTGCTGCTTTCCTTTATCTTACCTTCCCTGAGCTCAGATGTGATTTATGACTGACCTGTTAGTTATTCCATCCTTGGTAGCCTGTAGTCACAAGGTCACCAACTGTCTGAGCTTCATCTAAACCATACTTGCCACAGCCAGATATGGGGGTAGAACTGATCTGGAATCATTCTTTATTGTAGGCAAGGAGCATAGGCATGAGCCTTAAGATATGAGAGAGAGAGAGAGAGAGAGAGAGAGAGAGAGAGAGAGAGAGTTTTACCAAGACCACTGGGTCAAGTGTACAATGAGTTCATCAGACCCATGCATGGTGAAGGTCAGAAATGGTGAATTGGCCAGACAAAGTCTGATTCTTGAAGCAAAGTGTGGGAGCTAGGTAAGGAATGGAGTTAGGAGGTGCGTCCTTTTGTCGAGAGTTTGGGAGTGAAAGGATGTTGTTGAAGGATTTTTAGAGTAGATCTAGAGAGCCCAGCAAAGCAAATGTTTAAAAACTAAGCTTGCCATCTTCCTCACCCCTTTGGATCTGACTGCAAGCCAACATTTCTTAGAAGCCCAAGTAGAAGTGGCAGATTATCTTTGACCCTTTTCTTCTCTCAGCTCCTGTATTCAACCTCAGCCAACCCTGGCCCTTGTTGGCTTTGTGGCAAGGGAACAATCTTGCTGAAGTTCAGTGTCCAGGGAGCTCCGAGCTCTCCGGGTGAGGAACTGCAGCATTTCACTGCTACGATCTTTGAGTTGCCTCATCTTGAGGCTGAAATGTCCTCGTCACCTGGAGGTCATGATGTGGGAAAGTGGTAGCCACCGCCTGGGACTATGAGTCCAGGAGGTAGACAGATGGATCCACTCTGTGGGACCCTGGAACCTGCCCTCAACCACTTCCTCTAGACCACAACAGATGTTTCTTAATGGAAGCTTCCAGTTACTTTTTCCTCTGTGGGCAACTGAACTCCCAATTTAAATTTCTCTTTTACAGCATGGTATTTATGTTGTCACTTTAGATGTTTCCAAAGGTGAACTGGCATTCCTATCACATACACACACACACACACACACACACACACACACACACACACACACACGTTGTCTCAACAATTAGCAACATTGTCTTCTTTCTGCTGTTTGCTCACACTAGGCTTGATTCACATCCAACATTTCAACAGCATCTCTGGAAATTACAAGAGATCATTATGGTTCGTTAGAATCAGACCCTGAGAAAGTGAGCGTTTGCACCAGACCTCACCCCACGCTGAACCTTGGTCTGCTGTTCTCTGGTTCTCAGTTCATCATTCCTTCAGCAATGTTATTATAGTTCACTAAGTGCAGTAGGATATACTAGCACAGATAGAGCTATTAGATTATTAGAGCTATTATTATATCTGTTCTCCTCATCACCCATGAACAAACCAGGCAGGGAACCTGTCTTTGAGTCTCAGCACTTAGCACAATGCCTGGCATGCAGATGATTCTCAGCTAAGCACTAACTAGTCTGAATCATCTCTCAAAGGCTTTTAAGGTTCCAAGAGCCTGAGGAAGAATCTTTCCTGTTTGCAGAGAGCTAGAAACCACCAGAGGAGACTTAATTAGCTCACCAACTGCCTTTGTGGGTAGCCAGTAGTTAGAGAAAATGTATCTCTTATGCTACCCAAAATAAACATTTAGAAAACCATCTGGTGTCCAAGCTAGGCTCCAATTTCAGAGTACTCACAGCCTGTCTCTTTAGAGAGAGAGTGAGAGAGGACAATGAAAAACATTAGGAAAATCCCATTATGTGGAATATGCTGTTTGCACTAATTATGACGCCAATAAATATTCTAATGATTATAGCTCCAATAAATGAGTGGCTGTAAGCCCAAGTTACATAGTCAAGTAAAGTAGAAAACAGTGGGGTATTTTATTGATAGACTGAGAGCTTGGGATCATGTCTTATTTCATATGCCCAGGATTGGAATATACATGACTGCGCTTGCTAGGGACAGCTCCTGGGCTGAGGACAAATGTCCCAGTGACTCGCTTGGGCTTTCTCCTCAAGAAATAATAAGTTTGCCTTAGAAATGGCTATTGAACCTGTTTGAAAAATGTGTCTTTTCTTCTGAAATAAATGTAAAATCTTGTAGAAGTAATTCCGGGTGGTGTTATTGTTAATTTGGGCACACAAAGTTTCAGTCTGATGCCCTGTTACATTTTAGCTAGTGATAGTGTCAGTATTTGGGAAAGCACGCAGATGTTCTATGTGCTCCAGATGTTGCTACATATGTAGCAGACACTCAGAGAGCATTGTTGACTTATGGTGCATGTAAGGCACAGGGAAGAATACTTAGGAGGATTTATAGATTCCCTAGGTTGCTATAATAATTTAAGTAACTTTGTCTTAGGGTTCAGGTTTTCAACATGAAGCTTTCTTAGGATCACTAGCCTGCTGTCTTTGAATGTATGCTGCGATTTCGGCTTACTGAGTCAATGAGTCAGTTTGAAATTTCTCACATTTTTAGGTGATGAACATTTTTGTTCTAAAATGCCCTCAATCTAATTTTCTCATAGCCCCGTCCCCCACACCTCCCCCCTTCTTGTCTGTTGTCCCTGTTTTCTTCCTTCCCTTTCCATGGTGCTGGCTGGTGGCCCATCTAATTTTCTAAGTCTCTTTGAATCCAGGGCACAGTGTGCGGTCAGCCCTGCCCAGAGGGTCACTTTGGAAAGAACTGTTCCCAAGAGTGCCAGTGTCACAACGGAGGGACCTGCGATGCCACCAGCGGCCAGTGTCACTGCAGCCCGGGGTACACAGGCGAACGGTGAGGACGCTCTTGCTTCTCTGACTATGCACAATGAATTAGGAGGGAAGTTTTGAGAGTCTAGGGAGCATACTCAGTACCACACGTCTATAGCTACTATATAATATTCCAGAAGCGTGTATAGGGCCTCAAAACGTTTGAAAAGCTCTATCCTCATTTAATGAATAGAAACTGAGTCACAGAGCAAGAGTGAATTGAGGGAAATAAAAGAAAACATTAGGAAAAAATACAACAAAGCGTCAGCTATTTAGAACCCATGGTGAACATGCCATTCTGAAAAGTTGAGTCACTTTATGTTTTCAGTATTTTTTTTATTTCAGTATTTTTTCAGTATTTCAGTATTTTTAGATAGCTTTGAGGTATGACAGAATAATGAGGTAAGGGGCAAGGGCACTGACAGATTGATTGTCAAACGGGACATGTACTTAGAAACTTATATGAAGTCACTGAGGACGGAGAGATGGCTCTTGCCATCTTGAATTCAGTTCCCACCATCCATGTCAGGTGGCTCACAAATGCCAGGAACCCTAGCACCAGGAACCTGCAGCCTCCGCAGGAACTCACTCACACTCGAGTATGCATTCCACGCATAGGCACGCATGAATGTACATGATTGATAATAGTAATAAAATCTAAATAAAGGCTATCAGCGTATTGTATTGTATTATATCGTGTGGTGGCTATAGTGCTAATTGTGTGTGGGGAACTTAAAAGTTTCTGACCTGTTAGAAACAGAAGCAAATGGCTTCCATCTGTGCTTGGGTGGCTCTTACAAGCCTGGTTTGCTACTTCTGTATTAAAGGGCAAACTGTTACCTCAGGGGCTCTTCTTACCACACCTCTCAACTTTGCTCTTAAATTGTAGGTCTGGACAGCAAAGCTCATTGCCCGTGTGTGTAGAGTCAGAGCACAGCAACCTGAGAGGCAGAAAGGTATACTGGTTAAGAACAAAGAGCCTGTGTCCTTAGAAGCAGCTCCTTCTGTAATGCACAGGTAGCCCAGGTTTCCTCCAGGTTGTGGTAAGATTTAAGTAAGTTAGTATGCTGAAAATTTTGGAGCAGTCCTGAAGCTTATTCACCAGCTGCTGTGAGTGGAGTACAGGAGCAGTGTGAACACTAGGGCTTGTGCATTTGACTAATATCTAGGAACTGCATAAAATTACCCCTCACCATATTTTAGTGACATATGTAAACTAAAAAAATTCCCTTTTACTCTAATGTGTTTTTATTTCCAAAATTCTGCTCTAATTTTACGATTTTTGATTAGATATTATAAACTTCTCCTCCTCTCTAGACAATATCTACATTTTATTATTAAATGTGTTTTTAAAGTATTTTTGTCATTAAAAAATCTATTTTAGTTTCTAACTGGGCATTTTCTAGATAAAGAAAAACTTCAAATATCTACTTCTTAATTTAATTCTTATCTTAGCAATTTTTATTTGCTAAGTTTAAATGTTTTAAGCAAATAGTGAAGTCTAGCATTACAGTGATAATATAAACTACTAAAGATAAGTCAGTTGGTTTGCAAGTATTTATAATGATGATATTATTTTCTTATCATCCTTATTTGGACCTCTGAATTGATGCTGACAAATAAGAGGTCAGTGTGGGAAGTCCTGTTTTGTTCTGTTTTTTTTGGAAATGCCTTTGAGTAATCTCACGTCTGCTGCTTTTGGCTACTGCATTACCCAGTGTCTCTTTCCCAGTTCTTCATTTTGTTAAGGTCTTTTGTTAGAAGCATCCACTTAATTAAAAGCCGTTTTGTTGCTAACTAATACAACTATATAATTTTCCTTTACCGTTTTGATATATGAATTATAGACACCTTGATTCTTCATTTTATAATGTAGAACTGGGCTACTCCGTGTGATTTTGTGATCCACAGCCTTGTTTTAAGCTGTGCTTTCACAGAGGTTGTTAGATGATCTGTTGACCCGTGTGCCTTTATATTACAGAGGCCGGGGTTAGGAAAAGAGGAGCAGCTCGGGATCAAGTGATGTTTTATATAACATTTTAGGCTCTAGAAACATTTCAGTACAAAACTGCCTTTAGAGATATAAGTTTAAAAGCAACACAAAAAACCACATCTACAAGGCTTATGCTCAGCTGACTTGGAACACAGAGGAAGAGAGTAGCTGCTATTTTTTAAATAAATTTCAAAAACTCAAGAAAGAGGAAAAGTGGGGCGGGGGGATTGCCCTTCTACCCACGCTTTTGTGGAACATCAGTGTTGATGTGTAGCTACAGTTTTCAGTTGCTTTCCTCGTCTCTGTTTTAAGTTATTAACATGCACAATCCATGTGATGACAGAAAGCACATTTTTTTCTCTATGAAAGAAAACAGTGAGTGGCTGTGGGGTAGTTTGTGGCAGAAGGTGGGGAGAGACCCAAGGGCGGGGATCATAAGTGTCCCTTCACTTGTCTTGGGACCTCAGTGTGCCTGGAGCACTATGATTAGGAGGGCTGCTCCGGAGTGGTTGCCACCACAGGCAGCTGCCAGCAAATCTACCCAGGATGTGGGGACTCCACCATACCACAGGGAAACAAATGGTGCACCCTGCAGGCTGGCAGGACTACACAAAGGATGATAAATAAGAGCCTTTGACGTTTGCGGAAAGACCCAAGGGATACTGTGGTACGAAATGCAATACAGCGAAGTCGGCAAGAATGAAGGGAAGACAGTTTTGAGATCCTCGTCAAGCTCTGCTGAAGATGCTTTAAAGGTGCCAATGATGCGTCACAGAATCACTCTGTGGCCCTCTGATGATATGGCATGGGCCCATGGCTATGAAGAGTGCTGGTAATGTAATCTACTACAGTGAACCCCAAGGCAGCCCTGCCAGACCTGTGTTCTGTATGAAGGTGAAGAAAATCACAAGCAAAGGCACAAAGTCAGGGCCTGTAGCCCAGCGCTGGAGGATCACAGCACTGGTCGTTGATGCAGGGCCATTCCACTGTCCCTGTAACTGTGAAAAAAGTGGGTTCCTTCCCAGTGCTTTTGACATCCCCCTAGGACAGCTGCTCCAGAGCTTTCAAAGGCAGGCTGCTGACATCCAGGTCTGATGAAGAATGTGAGTCTTACACCCCAAATCACGTCTTGGCTCAGCTATCCCAGTCACTCTGGGAAGTGATGTTCCAAAGGGCAAGAAGGAGCTGCTACTCCTCCTTACTTCCTTCTCCTCAAGCTCACGATGTGATGCAAAGTAGTGATCAGAATGAATTGGTGTAAGGGTGTGTCCCATTGATCGGTGTTCTATCGGTCTGCAGCTACTCGGTGTTCATCATTTCTCCTAACTCCAGAACATTATTAGAAATGTCTTTCTTCTTTTCTTTTTAATAGAAATCCACAGGTTCTACATTTCTTTCCTGGCCAATGTTTATTGCTCTCTGTTGCTTCTCTGTCACCTTTATTAAGAAAATGAATTACTGATTCATGATGCAGCTTTCCTTGCTTCTCTGTGGGACCACAAAAGCAACTTTAAAGATATGAAAGGGAAATGGTGATCTTACCATAGGGACCAACTGGAAAAGCATCGCCACGCCGTGATGTTCCTCTAAGATAGAAAATGCTCTGTATACATTGAATCGTCACGCTGTACGTCTGTACAGTTAAAACAGTGATTTAAAAAAGAAAACTGTGAGAAAAGCCTCTACTAGAAAGCTGTCCTGCTGTTTGAATTTGGCAGGTGGAAATACACAAATTCCCGACAAGAAAGCACGGCCCCGACAGACAGAGAACCCAGTGACTGCTTAGACAGCAAATCCAAATGAATTTGTTCTGTATTTATACTAGAAACTACTAGATGCTTAATTAGAGGCTAAAAAGGTAAACACGGGCCAGGAACAGCTATTATATGTTCTGATTTCCAAGAGAAAGAAAATACTGTGCCAAGACACAGTGTGTCTCACACACTAGTTCCCTGCAATGAGCAACATAGCTTTCCCAGAAATCCAACGCACACCACTCCCAACAGCCTCTACAGCGTGCTTAAACCACATTAAAATCATGCAGACAACCCAAGGTTCAGCCTTTTCCTAATTAACATTTATGTATTTATTGTGTGTATTAGGGGTGGGATGGGGCATGGAATCTGTGTGGGGGTCAGAAAAACAATCTTTTAGAAATCAGCTCACTCTTTCAATCATATGGCTTCTAGGCTAGAACTTTACCCACTGAGTCATCCCACCAACCCAAAGTTTAGCATTTTGTTTTGTTTATATAGTCACAGAAGACAGCGAGAAAGCAGTGTTTTTCCTTTATCTTTTGTTGGCATCGAGTTGTGAGGACATCCAGTCAGACATATTGCAAAGCTGTCTTGCCAGCCTTTAGCAAAAGCTTGGATTAGCTCAAATCACTGTACCTCACAGTCTTTTTTTTTTTTTTTTTTTTTTTAAAAACTGTACACTTTAAAAGAACAAATTAAATGACTTGGTTTATTAAGGCATCTTGAAGGTTAAAGATAACAAGAACCTTTATAAAAATACACCAGTCTAAAAGTAGCTATCCTTGTTCAAATGTAGCTCTAAAGTCTACGTTTGAATTTATTTGAAGTATTCACTCAGCTGCTCCAGAGTTTCTCTTGTAGATAAGCAGTTCATGGTGGCGGGCTGACAAGTGCCCTTGGAGGTGTGTGGAAGCAGTGAGCCCGAGGAGGCCTTTTTCCTTTGCTCCATCATATCTGATGCACGCTAGAGCCAAGTCAAGCAGCAAAATGTCAGAGACTCCCAGCGGTTTCCCGCTATACTTAGAATTCCGATATTGAAGCTCGCCGCACCCTATCATTAAAGTCACGCCAAGTCTTCTGGAAAGACCATTTCCCTTAGAGATGTTCCTCTGCCGTTGGTCTTCAACGCCTTGTTGCTTGCATTGTTCCGATCTGGGAACTGCAATACTGACCTACATTTTTGATCGGAGTCTGGCATGACCGGAAAGCACGTGGGGAGTGACTGGCGGAGACACTGTTGCCTACTGCGGTGAGCGCTCCACTAGATGAGACCTTATCTCAGTCTTCGTGGCAAAATGCTCCCCGTCACCTGACCTTGCCGAAAGATATTTGGTTAGCCGCCGTAACTACTCACGCTTCCTGTGGAGCAGCGAGGACTCCTTTCACTTTTCCAGCAATATCTTTCCACCTCAAACAGCTTACCAAAGCATGTCTTCCCCCCATGTCATTTCTTTTTTGTTAGAAAGGCACTAAGGTAAATTTTTGGGTTGAACATTTTTCTCTTGCCATTTGGCAGTCTTTCACAGCATAGGACAATAGTCCACTTGCCAAAAAAAAAAATTTGTTAGGATATGTCAAACCTTCTTATAACCTACAAACTGGGATAGAGGGCATCAGATTTTGGAAACTCAGAATTCCCTGAGTCTTTGTTTGTGATTAGTTCTCCCTTCCAGAGACTGTTAATGCTATGCAGCCAGAGTGACCCATTTCATTAGGCCTTCTGAACCAACTGTTGGCCTCTTGTTCGAACAGGTGTCAGGACCAGTGTCCTGTTGGGACCTATGGAGTTCACTGTGCCGAGACCTGCAAGTGTGTTAACGGAGGGAAGTGTTACCATGTGAGCGGGGCATGCCTGTGTGAAGCAGGCTTTGCAGGTGAACATTGCGAGGCGCGCCTGTGTCCCGAGGGGCTTTATGGCATCAAATGTGACAAGCGGTGTCCCTGCCACCTGGACAACACTCATAGGTGAGTGCCCGCTGCCTCTGGAGAAACATTTCCTATTAAAGTTTCAACTCTAGTGTCCAGGCAAGAATGGCCTCTCATTGACAGAAATCAAGTTGAAGAACTATTTTATGTATCCTATCTATCTATCTATCTATCTATCTATCTATCTATCTATCTATCTATCTATCTATCTATCTATCCTATCTTATCTATTGATGGGGACTGGTAAAAATGATTTTGCTGAGATGAATAGAACTTTTCCCTAGAAGGATTGTGTGACATTCCAGAAAAGACATGGAGAGACAGGAGTTAAGCCAAGTTCAGGATGTGAAGATATCACAATCATTGCAGCATCTTTTGCTTGAAAACAAATCTGTGGACAAAGGGAGGGCTACAGAGAGGAAGTGGGCACATTTGTGAAAGCACTTCACATGTGGCTGTCACATGTGGAATAGCTTTCAGAACTGATTTCTCTGACAAAAAACTCACAGGGGTCTTTAAACTCAAAAATCTCTCCAAAAATTTGAGAACAGGAAATCACATTCTGCCTATCCTACTCTGCCTTGTCTGTCCCTGAAAAAATATCTTCCCATTTATTCTTGTTTTCCTCCTTCTCCAAGGACCAGATACGTATAACTCAGAATCCCAGCCTGTTTGCAGTCTTCTGGAAGAGATAAATTTGACAAAAATGTAGTACAGAATACAACAGTTCAGACCTTAAAATTAGAAAGACGTTTATTTGCATTCTTCCTTTAGGCTTAGCCACATCGAATCCCAAACATACAAGGGTTAAAAAGAAACAGTGGTATGTGGTTGATCTATTGTTTAAGTCATTAGTAGGAACAGAAGAAAAATGAACTTTGTATTGTATTGTAGTGTGTGTGTGTGTGTGTGTGTGTGTGTGTGTGTGTGTAAGAAGTGTACTCTCCAAATGATTCAAGTAACTTTTCTATGGTCAACTTTTGGTTTCTCTCATTGGAACACATTGCTAACCCTCTCTGCAAATAAAATAAAGTTGAAAAAATAAATATTTTTTCAACTTTCTGATATATAAGGAGCTGGTACAATTAAAGACAAACCATGAATTTGACTTCCTTTATTACAGTAGGGGAAGTCTCACATAGCAATAGCTAAGAGCATCATTACCAGTGGACTGCTTTGTTGTGTGAAGTCTAATAAAGCAGCAAACCTGCACAAAAGGAGCCTCTGTTCTGAGAAGAACTGGAGATGCCTGGAAACTTGGATTTGGTGGAACTGGGCATCTGGATGCAGGTGGAGGGTGATTGCTTTCTTGATCACAGAACTGCAATGCTTTTGACATAGGCCCCATCAAACTAAATGTGTATACTCTTACAGAGAAGTAGTTGAGATTGTTTGACAATTACAAAGCTCAAAACAGTACTAAAATGATGTATGTCAAATATTCATAGGATTTAGAAACAATTTAAATGCCTTTACTCATGAGAGCTATTTCTAAAGATTAGCTTTTAAATATTTCTATTAAAGCTAGTTAGCTATGGATTGCATCAATCTATCAAGTTAGATACACAGCTGAAGTCATCTATTAATTTTTATATCTTAAACATCCTTGTAAAATGCAGGCCTTTTAGAGATAAAAAGGCTTAGAATCATTGATTTAATTGAAAACCTAATTTGGTTGCTTCTTATCTGATGAAACAAGTAGAGATTTGCCATTATACCATTATACATAACTTATGCAATAAATTAAAAAAAAAACCTTTCCATGTAATTAACAATATAGCTACTACAAGATAAATGAATAGTTTACATCGTTCTTAGGTAAATTTCAAGTTCTGATCATGTTCATATTGAGTATGACAGCCACTCATTTGAGACAGGGTTAGCACAGGCTAGCATTAGGTGTATCACAGCAAACAAACAAATGATGCCAAATTTAACAGCCGTAGGCCATCAGGTACTTACTAGCTGATGCTTTTTACTATGTGATTTAGGCTCAGCATGGGAGTCTCCCTTCCGTTTTTTCTAGGCTCACCTGGCAGATCCTTCAGAAGCTGATCCTGGAAATCCTCACTCCATGTCTGGCATTTGGCTGGATGACAAGAGTGACTTAGTACATGGAGTCTCCAGAAGGATAGCCTGGGCTCATATTAGCCAATTGGCTTCTAAAGTCAAAAGCAAGCAGGGCAAGCTTTAACATCTAAAACTTTAAACCTTTGGTTATTCATGTTCCTAATATTCATATATGAGATGAAGCAATCTTCACATGCTGATCCAGATTCAATAGGCTCTACTTGTATTTTATTTTTATTTTTTGACAAAATGTCATTGTATATCCCTGGCTGACTTAGAACGTGCTATGTAGAACAGACTGGCCTTGAACTTGGCCTCTATTCTTTATGAAAGGAGTCACCCCCCAAAAAACTGTTGCCATTTTATTTTGTAATCCATTGTATAGTTGAAATTAATTTAAATATATTTACAAGTAGTACTAATACTTTAAATCTTATTGAACCTAAAGACATTTTTACTGACCTAGACTGCCAGGTGGAAAACTAAGTTCTATAGTGGAAAGGATTTTGAGCAAGAAGATAAAACAAGTTTTATTTATTCAGTAGCCCTTAGCAATCAGTATGTGCCTTATTTTGCAAATGTCACCTGTTACAATTTGATTTCCTGTTGTCGTGATAAAGACCATGACAAAAAGCAACTTGGGGAGAAAAGGGTTTATTTCAGTTTATACTTCCAGATCCATCATTGAGGGATGTCAGGAAATCCAAACAGGACCCTGGAACAGAAATAATGAAGAAAGGGTGCTTACTGGCTCCATCTCTGCTCATGCTTACCTAAGTCTGCTATATAGTGCAGACCCACTTGCCTAGGGATGGTGCCACCTGCAGTGGGCTGACCTTCCCACATCAATCATCAATCAAGAATCCCTCAGAGACATAGCCATAGGCCAATCTGATTGAGTCCATTGTTCAGTTGAGGTTCCCTCTTCCTAGGTAACTCTAGGTTGTGCCAAGTTCACAATCACAACAAACCAGGAGACCACCCAATCGTCATTGCATTTGAGAGCAGACCTCTTACAAGGATATGGATAAAAGGAAGTTCAATGACTTGTTCTGTTTTAGTCAATATGTTTTTTTCAGTTTTAGGGGTTGAAACCAGGACCTCATGTGTCCTGGGCAAGTGCTCTATTACTGGTATAGTCCCAGCTCAGTATTTTTTATTTTAAGACAGAGTCTTACTAAGTTCCAAGGCAGGTCTTGAATTTACAACATCACACAAGCAGTCCTTGAACCTGTAATGCTCCTGCCTCAGCTCCCTGAGTAGCTGGGATCACAGGCTTGTGTCATTAGCCTCAGCTAAAATTTGCACAATCGGATTGCTGTTATATGTTAGCTATTGAATTGAAGAACTACTTTTTAAAGTAGCTGTGATTATATGCCTGTAAAGAAATGACAAGTATTTCCATATGTGCATAATCATATTTTCAGGTGTCGAGCAATTTGCTCTTTAGACAGAAAACAGATATGAAGTCTGTCATATCACCCTTACCCTGCCAATCCTCGTCCACATGTAGGCCTCATTATCCATTAACTGCCTGGGTGAGGGCCCACTGAGTGCCTCCAAACTGCTTTGGTGTCCCACACTTAATTACAAATTGCAGAATGCTAATCCTGGTGTCAATCAGTCTGAGAACCAGTGCGCTGTACTACCACTCACTAGGGGCCATTGAATATCATTGTCTCGGTCTGCATCTCAATTCACATTCATACAGTGATGTCCACTTTGTTTAGCATTAATACCTACATCATGAATCTTTCTGTCTTTTATTGTAAGCCATTTTCTACCAAAAAATGTCCTTTCCTTTATAGCAGGTTAAGATAAAGTAAAATAGCTTTTCTTTTGCTTTTTTCAAATGTAAACTTTTGCTCCTATGGATTTGTCTTGTTTTCACAGTCTTGCTGAGTTTGTAACATGGTCTGAAGTCTTAAATTTTAGCAATTCCTTTCCATATTGAGTCTCTCTTGAAGGCTGCTAGCAAACTTCCTCTTCCTTCAGGGTGGGAACAGACTGGCAGACCCGTGTTGAAGTCTGATTCTGCCACTTCTACATATGTGACCCTCCAGATAAGCCTGACCCTTTCCAGACCCCAGTGTCCTCATCTAAGAAATGGGACCATACCTTAGACAGGCCTGGGAACTGAGATAAATAACGCATGCAGCTATTGTAGCAGGGTGTTGGCACCAGTTCAGTGCTCTGCAAATACTAGCTTTAGTATCTGCATGTATTCGTTTAAATTAATGCCACAGATATCACATATTTCTCTGGGATTAGAGGTAATTCTGTTTAATGAAATACAGTTTTGAAACAAAGTTTAGGAGAAACCCTGCCTCTGGACACAGGTCATGTATTGATTAGCCTTGGGTCATTTCTCAGAAGTGTGAAGGAGAAGAAGGGTTTATATAAAAACCAGATCTGGAGTTGGGTCCTCTGTGGGTCACCTAGGTCCTATTCTATTCTGCAGTCTTTACTGTGGGCCTACTGTGTGCTGGGGATGGGCAACAGAAGAGACTTAACTCTTGTCCTCATATACCTTGTGGTGTGATGGGGAAGAAAGATGTCCAAGTAAGTAAGCATTGCAGATCGAGAGGTGGGATAAGGAAAGGTAAGAGGTGGGATGCAGGAGAAGATGCTGGAGAGTGCTGATTGAATCTTGGTGGTTGGAGAAGGTTTCTAGGAAGAGGAGCTGTTTCAGCTGAGGCTGGGAGGTCAAGATGGAAAGAGAGGAGAAAAATAGGGGAGATGCCTTCTAAGAGATTGGAGTAGTCCCCGTGGACGCTCTCAAGTAGGAAACCCTGGGTGCTTTTGCAAGCGGAATGAAATCCAATATGGCTGCTCTTAGCGATAAAGTGAGCGCCGCCATGGCAGGCCTTCCATCGTTGGGATGGAGAAGGGGCAGAAATGGCAATGGCCAGTGTCCAGGCTTCATGGCGACGTTACATCTGGCTTCACAAGGACAAGCTGGTTAAGTCTGTTGTCCCAGGGTAAGCTTAGTATCCTCCTCACTCTTTAGAGGTCCTGGTTTAGGTGACAAATTGTACGGTCATGTCAGTGTTATTAAACAACATGGAATTTGTTCCAAGTGTTGTTTAGTGGAGAACCTTTGAAGAGCTTTAAGGAGAGCGGTACAGTCTGATTGGCTCTTTAGGTGAGGTGGCAGGCATAGATGCAGAGAGGAAGGTTGGAAAATTCAGGCTTTGGACTGGTTTAGAAGAGTAGAGAGGAGTTGTGGATAGAGACAAATGGTTTTGAGTTGAAATGGTTAGGTCCTAGTAACAAATTGGATATGGGAGATGAGACTGAAGGAGTGATCAAGATCAATCCTCTGCCCAAGTCAGAGAAGCTTCTCTTTCAGTAGATAGGTACTAACACAGAGGCAATGGGCAGACAGTGGGAGACTCTGGAGCACTCAGTCCTAAAAGGGATGTCTTCATCAAACTCCTCCCCTCTAGATCAAGAATCTGTGCAGAACTGGAGAAGGAAAGATTGTAAGAGCTGGAGGTAGTGGATGACTCCAAGAAAACCGTGTCTTCCAGACACAACAGGACAGATGCACATATGAATTCACAAAGACCTGCACAGGTTTAAGCCAGATAGGGTGCCAACACTGAGAGAGGGGCATGGACACAGAATACCATCCATAACCAAGAAGTTCATACCCACTAGCAAAGGAAAAAATTAGTTTTATGCAGCGGAGTTTCACTGTATATTAACCATGCGCTGGGGCAGGCACTATGCCCAGAGTTGTCCAACAACAAAAAAAAATTGTAAACTTTTTATCTAATTTTGCTTTATTTGGGCATTTTTTTTTGTCTTATTGGGCTTTTGCCTGGTTATTCTGAGTTCTGTTTTGTGGTGTGTGTGTGTGTGTGTGTGTGTGTGTGTGTGTGTGTGTGTTTTGTTTGTTTTAAAGAGAGAGAGAGAAAATATCAAAGTTAGGTGGGGAGGGCACTGGGGAGGATCTGAGAGGGATTTGAGGAAGGAAGGGGAAATGTGATCAAAATATATTGTGTGAAAATTTTAATAAAAATGTTAAAAACATTAAAAAAAACTTATTACATAAGTAATAAAATATTTTGAAAAGGAATAAAATAGAATAATTCTTAGTTAAGTATGGTAGCACATGCTTGTAGTCTCAGCAAAGGCTGAAGATCTTGATTAGGGGATAAGCTTGGGCTAGGTAGCAAGGTCCTGTACCAATGAGCAAGAAAGCAAACAAACACACCAGCACACAAAGCAATTCCCAAGTAGACAGACAGTGGCACCACACACAGAAATACAAATGACCATGGTAGATACTCCGTGTAAACAAAGGGAAGAACAGGGCTCAGCCTTTGACGTGGTAAAGCTTGAGACATCATGCCAGGTATTTGTCTAAGGATGATAGCAGGGGAATAGATTTATTCATACTGTGTAGATCTAAGCATGTCTGAGACTTGAACCCTAGTCTTCTGCATCCAAACCTTCTCTACTCAGGAAATCTCAACTGTATAATTGTATTTAGGTTTTTCTTCATGTTTCCCTGGTATGGTTGTACATTTAAGAGTACATTTTAAAAACTTCAGAAACTGGAGATAAAACCACCCAGTCTCCTGGCTTTTTCTGAAGGATAGGGGAAAGGAAGAAAAAGAGAAATGGACAGAGAGAACATGAAATTGTGTGGTGTGGGGCTGGAGAGATGGCTCAGAGGCTAAGAGTACTTGTTCTTGCAAAAGACTTGGGTTTGATTCCCAGCACCGACACAGTGACTCACAACCACCAACTCCAGTTCTAGGGTATCTGAAGCCTTCTTCTGACCTCTGTGGGCACAAGACATGCATATGGTGCTCATATATACATGCAGGCAAAATGCTCATATACATTAAAAATAAGATTATGGGATGTGGCTGAGACTTTCACTTGGGAGGGGATTTCAGGTCGATGAGGCTTAGTGCCTTCCCTAAGGTCACTCAGAAAGCCAGAAAACTAGAATTACATTTTGTCTTCATCCCCACAAGGCCCCCTTTCCCCATAACAGTACAAATTCTATGAAGAGTCCTTTAGAAAGACCATGTAGCAAATGCCTAGAAGAAAGTAGATTTTGTTTGTCCTATTTAGGGGAGGGTTTGGACTTCTTGGGGTGGATGGGCATCATTACACAGTCTTCCTATTGTCCGCAGAGATAGTTTCATTGTCAAGGTTTCCCCATGTCAAGAAGGACACATGTTTTGAGCCAGCATGCCACAGAGTGCCTTATTGTGTTAACTCCCTTGCACAAACATCTTAGCACAGCTGATGTGTCCATTTGCTATAGAACAACAGCTGGCTGCCTGGCCTGTCAACGTGGCTGTTGTTCCAGGTGGCAGCTGCTGCTATTCTTCCAGGTAGATGGACTGGGAGGAGAAGCAGGCTGGCAAGGTCACTGCTTTTCAAATCGCTTGGATATCACGCAGTGGACTTGGTGTTGGATGGAACTTTTCGGTGTGTCTCATAGTGCTTCATTCTTGTGAAGTTTGTGCTCTCCATTTAAGACAATTAAAGAAAAATTTCAAACAAAGGGATGTGGTTATTGTAGTCACTTGACTAGGGCATGGTGCTGATTCCATTTGCTGTTTCTGGAGTAACAGCTGAGTGTTAGCCAAGTGATTAAATGATGTCACCATAGGAAATCAAGTTTAAATCATGTTCCCAGAATTACCTTCACATTTGGTGATTATTGAGAAAGCAGCATTTGCACATGCCTCAAGTGTCCTGTTTATTCAAGAATGGCTTGTTCCTTTCATCCATGTCTCTCAGCTGCCACCCCATGTCTGGAGAGTGTGACTGCAAGCCGGGCTGGTCTGGACTGTACTGTAATGAAACCTGCTCTCCTGGCTTCTATGGGGAGGCTTGCCAACAGATCTGCAGCTGCCAAAACGGAGCTGATTGTGACAGTGTGACTGGGCGGTGCGCCTGTGCTCCCGGATTCAAAGTGAGTCACTTGGGCTCCGGAGGCAGGAGAGGGGTGCATGGTGAAGTGTGTCAACCACACAATGTATGCGAGCGAGCTACAGTGAAGTACGGTGAATGTGATCAGACGCTTCATAGCGTCCATGGGGAGAAGAACTACCTAAATCACTTTAGCATTCCACTGATGAATGAGAACGTGACTAAAACTATCAAAGAGTCATTAATTTTTAATACTAGAGCACACCAGGAGGTCTGTCCCATTATAATTATCCCTTATGTGGTTGTTTTATTGTGACCTATAGGCAAGAAAGAAATAGCTTTTCCACGTGGTTATTATTAGTTATTATTTACAACAGTTTTATGTTTAATTCCACAAGATTTAAAGACACAGCATGCATCAGGTTAGCATTTATGATACATTCGCACCCTACAGTCCGTCGCACATAGCTTTGAGGTCCCTCTGAGATCCTAGATTCTGCAAATCTGTAGATTGTACCTGTAGAAGAGAGCAGGATTGTGCCTGTCATCCCTAAGACTTCTTAGCTGTTGAGAAGGGAAGTGGCAGCTGTGGTTTATTTCCTCCTATTGTAAAGAAGATACCATTGCCCTGTGAAGAATGCTGATGGCCAAGCAAGGACACACAATGAAGACACAGTGGGCCATGACGTCTGAGATCTGAGAGGACCTTCCCAGAATTTTCTGATCTGTCATAATCCTCTGGCTGACCCCTGAATTAACCCTCTCTTAAAAGTCTTTGGTGGTTTTGAAAAGAGATGAGTCCCTCAGACACCTTTGGTGGCTCAGGTCTGTGTTTAATGCCTACTGTTGGATGAATTGGATCACACCACTGGCTGAGTAGTACTTTGATTCAACCATTAACAACATCACATATTATACAAGGGGGGCCCATGGGGCATTTAGAAATAATGTGCAGTTTGTGTTTATATTTTTATTGACAATAATTTTACAGCTATGACTTATTTTTATATATACACATGCATAACCAAGGGAGAATTCTGCTTCTGAAGACAAATCTAAAGAAGTCACCAGGGCCATTATTGCACTTGAATCTCTACAGTTTGTACAGGAATGGTATTATAGCAACCTTCAAAAGTATAGAGGATTAAAATGAGAGAGAAAGCACAATTAGGATAGCTTAGGTATTTTTTTGTTTGTGTTGGCATGGTTTCAGTTGTCAAAAAGAGCCTGTGTTTTGCTGTTTGTGCCCGTCTAGGGAATTGACTGCTCTATTCCGTGTCCTCTGGGAAGCTACGGGATAAACTGTTCCTCTCTCTGTGACTGTAAAAATGATGCTGTCTGTTCTCCTGTGGATGGGTCCTGCATCTGTAAGGCAGGTAAGAGTATGAATGTGAATCCTTTATTTGATCCTGCTCCTGTCACCTCCTAGAGTCACCGGAAGGGCACCCTGACCAGGGCTCTAGCTCTAAGTTCACTAAAAATCAGTGTGACCTCAGCATCCCTCATCCTTGCTGAGACCAGGAAAGACACTCAAATTCCATCATCTCTGAAGTGGGTGCCAGCTTTCAAAGTCTGAGCCCATGCGTTTGGGAAAGGTAAACAAGCAGACATGTCTGTGCCCCTGAATGGCCCAACTTGGAGTCATGACAAGAAACTCAGCCAGCACAGATTTTATGTGTGGCCCAAAATGTGTCCTCATCCATGCAGCCAGGATCTTAGAAACACATTTTTCATGGTTAATGGCCATTGCTTCAAAGATGAGGTTATTCTTCCGAGCACAAGCCTTCTACTTCCTCCCAGAGAAATAAACAAAGCTCATCACTCTACCCTGAGCATCGCAGCACACTGAAAGTGACCCCACTCTGAATCCCTTTCCAGTAGCCCTGGGGTGCTTCTCAGCATTGGCATCCCTTACCAATCACACAGCACAGTTGGCTGCTTGGTTCCTCAGGGGTTCCTTTTCATATCTGGAGGAGGCCTTTTGTGGCAGAGCCAAGGCTGTCTGCCACTGCTGGGACTGGGGCTGGGCAGCACTGTCATGCATCTCCAAGATGTCTCTGAAGGGAGACAGGGCTTGGAAGGGCCCAGCAATGTTCCCTGTAGTCTTTGTTTCCTCATGTGCTCTGCCGTTCTTGTCATGCAGGCTGGCATGGGGTGGACTGCTCCATCAGCTGCCCCAGTGGTACGTGGGGCTTTGGCTGTAACCTAACATGTCAGTGCCTCAATGGGGGTGCCTGCAACACCTTGGATGGGACCTGCACCTGTGCTCCTGGATGGCGAGGGAAGAAATGTGAACTTCCTTGCCAGGTATGTGTGCTCTGGGTAGCCATGCCTGGAGAACTATACAGAAGGGTTGACTTCTTTTGCACTGTGTCCTTCCTTCCTTCCTTCCTTCCTTCCTTCCTTCCTTCCTTCCTTCCTTCCTTCTTACTGTCTTCTGTCTTCCTTTCTATCCTTCCTTCTCTTCTTCTTTCTTTCTTCTTACTGAAGGTGGATGAGTATGACCCAGTCTTCAGAAACTTTAAGAGTGGAAGTGGAGAGGGCCTTGCAAAGGGATAGAGTGGAAATCGGCACTGCAGGCTTTAAAGAACGCCTCCTTCTTTCCTTCTAACCCACGCTGACTTCCCAGCCCCCACTCCAGCATTTTCAGTTTCTTATACACTCATCTCTTGGTGGCAGCCAGGCAGTGGCACTGGTCAAACACCCAGTGTAGGCCTGTCAACTCTCCATGTATTTTGCTTCCATTATAATGGAAATCTGCTGGCTTGGGGGTGGGAAGTGACAGGGGGCTTGAAAAGGGGGCGGTGGCTAGTGTCACAGAAATGTTCACTGAAGTGATGAAAGAAGGTTTGGAAACAGCCTTGGTTAATGTAAATATTTCTGGAGGCACAGGAGTCTCCCAGTACTCACTCCCTTCCCTTGACCTAATTCGGAATCATGCATCATTTCTAATGATGCTATAGATATATAGCTGCTGCGGGCGAGGGCGAAATGGAAGGGAATTCTATAGTAACCTGTTGCAGGCTTGCTTTCCAAGTCACTGGACTGGTTTCTTTTCCTGTTTATATCACGCTTTCTTCTTGAGCCATCAAGCAGACTATCAGCAGTGGTATGTTCTTTTCCCCCCAAGACATGTGACCCCATGGATTGGGCCATTCCAGACAAAGCTTCCACAGGGTCTCTTTTTCCTCCTCTGGGCTTCCTTCTTGTTAAGTATAATCCATTTCTCAAAGGAGAAAGTATTTCTGCCCTGCACTATTCTCCCCAAACCCCTAGGAGTTAAGCTAGCTTTGCTGTCTCTCTTCAGACCAATGAACAGATTACCGATGCTTGCAGCTGGGTGGTTAGGTTGTCTTTTGCTTCCTCATTGTAGACGAAGTGGAAAGCCCAGTGCAAATTGTCCATTGTTCTGCATTAGACGTATTAGTAAAGTGGGGAAAGCTGGTGGTTCAATGGCTTCTATTATAACGAAGCTAACTGCTCTGCAGTCCTGACAAACATGTGTGGAGCCTAAAAAGTGGGTTAATTGGTTTCTTTGCTTAATAAATTCTAGACAAACGATTATGTCACCTAACATCCACTACCTGACAATGTTATTTCCATGTCCCCACCCTCAGTCATCTTTGGGTGACACAAGGAGCCTTTCTAGTTCCCTATACTAATTCCTAGGAGCTAGGGTTAACAATAAGTTTTCCTTACAAACAAAGGCCTTTCCACTCTTCTTCATGAATAATCAATCATGCCCATCCACCAAGAGTCTCCTCCTCATTGGACCACTCCACAGTTTTATGTATGTGGCGGATGGGTGAGGGGGCTGCCACTGTAATGCATATTTATAGTCTTAAATCATAATGTTCCACATAGTTTAAGCCTTTATCTGCAAAGGAAGATATTTGTTAGAGAAAATAACAGTAGATTTTCAGTTTTTCGTATTATGTATGTATTCCACTGACAACAGGTTACGGAATTGAACTTAACTCATATATATATATATATATACATATATATATATATATATATATATATATATATTATGTGTAACATCTATATATTTATATCTATCTATCTGTGTCCTCATCTATCTAATCTGTCTATTTATATTGTGTTCATCTTTTTTTCTGTGAGCAAAAGTCCTCTCTCTCAACTAAGGAAGAGAATTATAGGCAACACTAAACTGTAAGAATAATTAGAGACAAATCAACATATTTTTAGGAGTTGTGGTAATGATAAGTAAAGGTTCTTTTAGTCACCTGGCATGCTTATATTTATCGTAGGTATGTGTATCTATGTGTTGGCATAATTTATTTCACTATGCACATGTCCCAACTATTATATCAGGCATGCACTGGAGTTGAGGTGATTTTCAATTCTGCCTCCTCAAGCTTGCACGTGGGGAACTGAAACAATATGGGGAGAGGTGATGTGATGCATGTTTCTAAGAAGCATTTTGGGGTCTTTGCTATTTGCTGTCATGGGAATATGTAGATTGTCATTGCTGGCTCTGATTGTCTCTTCTTTGCAGGATGGCACGTACGGGCTGAACTGTGCTGAGCGCTGTGACTGCAGCCATGCGGATGGCTGCCACCCCACCACAGGCCATTGCCGCTGCCTCCCTGGGTGGTCAGGTAAGAGCTTAAGGCCAGAGTTGGAAAGAAATGACCAGCACTCTAGCATCTAATGGTATTGCTTGCTCCTTCAAAGAAACACACACAGGTCACAGGTCAATTTTTTTCAGAAAAAAGTTAAAATACGGTAAAGTCCACAGAAAGTGGACGTGCTTTGCCCATCAAATATCAAAGTGTTCGATGTGATTAACCTGTCACCAAGGGCAGTCAGTTCCAAAGATCCAGTTGCAAGGTTGTAAGCCAGCAAGACCTCTGTGATATATTTTGAGTATTGATAGAAGAAAAAAATTAAAAAATTAATCCCAAGACTACAATTAGAATCACCAGAGACAAACTGCATTAACTACTATTAATATGGTTCGTATACAGATATTAAATCTCTTTCCCAGAAGTAAAAGTTTAAAAATTTTATCTTTCTTAAAATTGAGTCATGACAAATTCCTGTTATGATTGAGCACAAAATTTATAACCACCGAGTAGAAATTCTTCTTTATTTATATGGCTTCATGATTTCAGCTAGGGAGTTTATCAAACAAATAGTGGTCCTAGAAGAAGGATGATGTTTTTGCTCATGATATAGAGGTTTGCTTGAGCATTTAGTGCCATTTTCAAAGTCCATCAGTCATGAGCAAGAACATCGTTCTTCCTGCAGGACCGCTTATTCCCACCAGCAGTATCTGAGCATTTCTGTATTTCCATCAACACATCTGTCTTTCTGGAGACATCCATCTCCGTGGGTGTGAAGTGGTACTTTCTGGAGACATCCATCTCCATGGGTGTGAAGTGGTACTTTCTGGAGACATCCATCTCTGTGGGTGCGAAGTGATACTTTCTGAAGGCATCCATCCATCCATCCATCCATCCATCCATCCATCCATCCATCCATCTCTTTGGGTGTAAAGTGGTACCACTTTGGGGTTTTTCTTTGGGTAACTCTGGTGGCTGATGATGCTGAGGTTTCATCTGTACATTTATTGGCCAACTTTAAATTTCTTTGTAAAAGTATCTGTTCAGATCCTTCATTAATTTTTAACTGAGTTAATTTTCTTTCTATCATTGAGTTCTAAGACCACATTATATAAATGTTCTTTACCAGACATGCATCACAAGCATTCCTTCCCATTTACTGCTTTGTCCCTGCTATTTTCTTTCTGTTCTTTATAGCAGAAGTTTTTATTCTGACAGAGTCTACCTTGTCTAATTTTAATTTTTTTTGGTTCCCTTGTGTTTTATGGTATCAATTCTAAGAAATCATTTTCTAATACAAGATCTTAGAGATTTTTTCCTATGTTATCTTCTAAAGGTTTTTACACCTTTTATTTTTAAGTCTTGGATTCACTTTGGGTTATTCTTTTATATGCTACGATCAGAGGGCAAACTTTATTCTATAACCTGTGGTCCCAACACAGTTGGTTGAAGACTATTCTTTCCTCTATCCAATGTCTTAACTTCCTTGCCAGAAGTCAATTTCCCAGAGATAAGAAGCTGATTTATGGCTGTTCTAGTCAATCCCACTGGTCTGAATGTTTGTCCTCATAGCCGTACAATTCATTCTTGTTTCAGTAGCTTTTCAGGAAGCTTCCTTTCAGGATTGTCTCAGCCATGCTTGACAGCCTTGAATGTCCATGTGGCTTTTAGCATCAACATGTAGGTCTCTACAAATAAGATGGGGATTTAATGGGGCTTAGCCAGTAGATCAGTTTGGGGAGCACTGACAACTTAGCCACAGTAAGTCTTCAGATTCACAAACATGGCTTGTCAACAGCAACTCCTTCAGGGGTGATCTGTCAGCCCACCTACAATTTGCTGAGAGCATCTTTAGTTGTGAATAGAAGAAAACAGGGGTGAACTGTCACGTGTTAGTGTCTGATAGCCATCTTGTCGGATAGGCCAACCTGGTACAATGACTTCATTTGCTGTCAGCAGGGAGTGACCCTGGACTCAAGACCCATGTCCATGCAGTTTCTTCTTGACTTGTGAACTTGGCTTTTATGGTATGAAAGTCCACCTTCCTGTGTCCCTGTCAGATCTTCATCACTGATGTTGCAGCTGGACCATGTTAGACATTAAATCACATCTGTGTTCTTGAGTTTTGCAAATGGATGGACCAGTATTAAATTCCCAGTGGCCTCGGTGAGGCAAAATGGTACCTTTAATCTGGTAACTTCAGAGCAGTCTTAATAGGGAGGCCACATTATCTGATTTGGGTCCTACTCTATCAAATCTACATTTGTCTTACAAATGCTTAGGAGTGGGAAGTGTCTCTGAACATACTAGTTACAGCTCAAGTGTCAACTTATTCTGATGATTTAGAACCATCCTGTGACAGGAACACCCCAGTACTCATGAGAAAAGCAAGAGATGACTTGGCTTAAAGCCAATCAGAAAATGTGTTCCAGGCATTCGACAGTCTGGGTCATGGGGTAAGACAAATTATCCCATCTGGTCTTAGACCTACTGGGGTCCTGTGGGAATGCAATGGCTTTGCCACACAATATGATATTGTAATCCCCTGCCCATTTGTGACCAGCCTGCTTCCTGTTTCATGTCTCCCTCTCTTGCTGCCCTCTGTCTCTTTGTTTTGTAGACTGTTCTTATGTCTCTATCACTCTCAGGACAGAGCAGGAGTCCCAATGTCTCATTTCTCTGGGTCTTCCATGGGCTGGGTGTCTAAGTAGCTGTCAGTCTCTGAGCCTATTGAGAGATTGTTCCTGCACACTCCCAGAACACATTCGGTACAAACAAACATATGTGGGGGAAAAGACAGTCAAGAATGTGTAAAAACAGATAACATTTGAAACAAGGGTTGGATTACTTTTTCTAAACGGAAAGAATAGATTCTGAGTTGTATTTACACAGGACAGCATTTCATTGTCAGTCACAAATAGACACATATTTTTTTTCACTGATAAGTTTGTTTTGAGTAAGTTCCTTTTTAAGATTTTTCACAACAGGAAGTAGGCTCTGCCTCTCACTAAGGAGGCAGCTTTCAGCCAACTCATTACTGTAAGCCCAGGAAGCACAGGGAATCTGTCTTCTTTCTTCATTGTTGCTGAGATAGTTCTAGGTATCTGTTAGAGATCACTTGCTGAAGGAAATACTGACATAACAGAGAGGTTTCCTCAGTGAACTGTAACATGCGGTCTGGGCTCTTTCCCTGACCACAGTAACAAAAATGGTACAAAGTGTTCAGCCAATAAGAACACAGGCAGAGGTGGTGGTGAAGGGAATATTGGAGGCAGAGAGGGGAGGGACATCAGGACACTTAGGCTGAGCGGCTGTCACCTCACCTGCCGAGGAAGTCTGGTGTGCTAACTGGGAGTCATCACCTCTCCAAACTTCATGGTGCTGGCTTAGGTTTGTATCTTCCTAAAGGAATTGAGATTTTTTAAAATAGTGTTATAGTGTATGGTTCTTGAGTGGGTTGGCAGGGGTGGGGGAGCACTGTCAGTTCAAGGGGCATAACTTCATTCAAATTATATATGTATGTGTATACATATAATAACAAGTAAAAAGAGGCCATGAATTTGAGTGGGACCAAGTAGGTACAGACATAAAGAGAGGTTGGAGGGAGGAAAGGAAAGGAGGAGAAATGACATAATTATATATAATTTCAAAATTTCCTTAACAATTGAGGAAAACAGGTCTACAAATGTTAGCATGTTTTACCTATGTAGAAAGTGTAGTACTGTGAAAGTTAACCAACCCCAAAGAACATTAGATATTCCAGCCTCTCTTTCTAAAATCAATGTACCATTTAAAGCCCCAGTTTATTGACATTTTCAGCCAATAGATTATGCTATTGGAAAGAAAAAGACCCCATTAAAAAACTGAGGAAAATGAAACGCTTTGTAGCTGGAATACACATTTTAATTCTTTAGGGTCTCTGAGGGCCCTGTTACTCAAATTATCAAGGATATATAAGTTGTAAACACATGAGTGTACACACTGCACACATCCATGCGCACACTGTACCACGTATGGTATGTGCACAAACACATCCCACACAGTTACAAACTGAAACTGGCTTTTCAGAAATGATTGAGAATTCCAGATGAAATATAATTAGTCTTACATAGATAGATATGTACATGTATACGCAATTTTCCAGAGTGGTAGCGGAGTGACAGTCTTAATAAGGTATTTCCTAAAAACAGTAGAAACAGGTTGATGTTTCTTCCTTTCTGCTCTGGGTTCAGTCAGCCAGAAGCACCTATTCACTGAGCATTACAGCTAATCACTGTTTAATTCCAGCTGTCTGAAAACACGTGTGGTCTGTGGCCTGATTCCCAGCTCTGGCCAAGATCACTGTCACCTGGGAACTCTCTCTACTTGCATGCTCCCAGTTGCCAACCATCACATACTGAATGGGAATTTGAGGGGGGTGAAAGAGAAGAGGAGGAGGAGGGGGAGAAGGAGGAGGCAAGGAGAAAAGGAGGAAGCCCTCACCAGTCTATAAAGCACTTTGTATGTGTGTGTGTGTGTGTGTGTGTGTGTGCAAATTTTGATAAGTTCTGGAAATCTCTCCGCATACTCTCCGCAGCTTACAGGGTGAGCTGCGTGCCTGCCAGGGGCACTTGTCTAGCGTAGGACTGCACATTACTTGGTGGTCCTTTCTGTCATTTAAAAAGTTACTCCAGTAGCCCAGACAGTGGCACTCTCCACTCTATTCAGTGGAATCTGCTACTCCTTGTCATCACAATTATTAAAGACTGTCGGGCCTAGGGACCATTTTTTGACAGAAGCCTCTTACTAGTGGCAAAAGAAAAGAGAACGCTCAAATACCCCTTTGTACTAGAACAAGGCACTTGAATACCAGACTGGTGGAAAGGGGGTAAACATCACATCTGCCCTCCAGCCCCTTGGGAAAATGAGTAAGATGAACAAGGCATGGTATAACAGGGGGATAGAAACAGCACAATGGAACTAGAGGCAGGGTGCTTACCTGAGCTCACCCAGGAATCCGGGATTTGGAAGGAGAGCCCCGGGAGCATATTGATGACAAGAACCTCGCTTCTCCATGGCTCCCAGGAAGCAGAACTAGGCAACCTTTCTGTCCCAAACACTCACTGTGACCAGTGGAGCAAATAAAAACTCCCTTCAGGGACTCATCCCAAAGTAGCACTCTGGCACCTTAGCCCCTCAGGGATGCCCAAATGGTTACAGTGAGGGACTTGCTGTGGCAGGGTGGCATCCCAGAGTCCCATAAGTGGGAATCCAAGTTAGCGTCAATAAATGACATCAAAGTCAACATGAAATTAACAACATGCAAGTGACTCAGTCCCAGGACTTCTGGGTCCAGGCACACAGAGATTGTGTATGAAAGTGTCCGTCTGTCCCTTCCTTCGTGGACAGAAGTCTGAGTCTCTGAAGTGAGAACAGCTACAGGAAAGCCTTTAGTTTCTCCACTCTGCCCCTCAGCCTGCTGTTGGCTTCCACCCAGGGCTGTACTAAGGCAGGCAGAGCCTTCCAGCATGTTGACCTTGCAGCTACAGACATGAACCTCCCTAAGTTCTGTGACAAAGAGAGACTTTTTTGGTCAATATTCAATAACAAGGTGTGATTTTTAACAACCACCAGTCTAGTATCTCCGTGTTCTATGCTACCATAGTGTTGGATAATGGGAGTGAAGAGATAAAATAGTACCATTTTTTTCCCTGTTCTGTCAAGACAGATGAACTACAGACAGAGATGGGACACTGGTGAATAACTTGCTTACACTGTCTGTGTCATCACTTTGAGGATGATGTGTGGGGACTGGGAAACCAGCAAATCTACAACATGGCTCTTACTCCTCTAATCACCTACCCCAATTATTATTAACAAATCTTTCTCTCTTTTTTTCTTTACTCTAATATGTGTTTAATGGGCTGTTGCCCAGGGTCAGGACATTGAATCAAAATCATTTTCTTTATTTACCAACTTCCCAGATATTGCAATATTGGCATAAGGAGCATTAATGAGATGAGGATTTGAGGCTACATCTTTGAAAGGGGAAATAATGACATCCCAGATGATTTATTTACTGCATTCACGCAATCACAAATGTCTAGTGAATGCCGGTTTCACACTGAGCCCCCTGGCTTAACGCATCAGGCATCAAATGCACGAACATTTCTTTAGTGCTGCTTAGATGAAGTTTATCACGGTCATTCAGCCATTGCCTAGCAACTTGAGAAGGCTGTCAATGGGCTCTTTGTCCCCAGTCCTGGCACAAACATTCCCTCACAGATCTCCTTATCAGCATTGGAAAATTTATCAGGAAGAAGTGCTTCCATTGAGTAAAACTGCCTGTGAATCCAAACCCACCCTCTTCCCATTTGCCCACTATTCCAAATATTTTAGGAATCATTTCTGGAAACAAGTAGTTTTTGAAGTTTTTATCTGTTCCTTGGTGACTATCCCAATGAAATTACATCTCATTATCTTTCTGTTTCTCTTTAATTGGAAATAACAGCTCCCAGTCCCCAAAAGTTTTCCTTCCTGATTCAGCAAGAAAAAGATGCTTGCACCTTGGACCACCACATGTGGACCTGTGCATTGGCTTCCGTCTGCTCTGGCTTCTATCCTTCTGGGTCCCCACAGTCAGGGAAAATGTTCTTCCACTCGCTGACCTGCATCCTCCCCGTAAACTCCCTCACAGACACAGTAGAAACATCACCTCTCTTAATCTTAATTGTCACCCAGAGCCAACCATTACACTCCATGTGTGTTAGCTACTGGACAGCAAGCCAGGCTCCGTTGCTCTTGGAGCTGACAGGATGAGTTGTTTGGGGGTAGGGTAAGGAACAGAGGAACTTTATATCTGCACCTTCTCTGCTTGTCTCTAGAAGTCTTCCCTTGCAGTTGGTTTTATTCAGTGCCTTCTCATTTTTCTAACTCTTCACCTCAATAATCTCCAGTCGTCACCCGACTCTTCATCTTCAAGATTCATCTCTTCACACCATTGTCCACTCTCCCATAAAACACAATTTTATCTATGCTAGCCCTCATTTGGTCTCTGCTAACATGTTGGAGGGGGTGCTCTCCCTGCACAGTATGGTGCTCTTAGCTATTTCCCATGGGTCCATGGCTTTCACAGTCTGCTTAGTATTTCTTATCCCCAGGTTCCGGCAGTTTCCAACACTGGTAATTCCTGAAGGATTTCTGCATACTTCTTGGCACTCTGAGTCTGGTAGTCACCATTCCTTCAGTCTAGAACTGTCTTCCCTCCTTCCTTGATTGAAGTTACTGCAAAGGGCTGGGGGTGTGACCTGGGGCTTTATCACACTGGAGTTAACTTTTTTGGAGAATGTCTCACCAACAAGCCAGCACTGGATAGACTCCTACAAGGCATAGTGATCTTAAATTATTTTTCATCTTTGGAAAATAAGGAAACAAAAATATGTCTTGTAGGGCTCTATCAAAGTTATGATATCTCAAAGATATGAGATCAATAGAAATAATGAAAGAGGGAGACAGAGACAGAAAGACAGAGAGGGGGGGAGGGAGGGGGAGAGAGAGGGCGAGGAAGGGGTGAGGGAAATGGAGAGGGAGAGGGAGAAGGAGAGAGCCCTTTCATAGCTCACATTCCCAGCCTGATACCAGTTCACTGATGCTCAGAATGTTGAAGGTTCTGTGTGGTATGGGTATGTGCTTTTTAAAAAATCAGCTGAGATACCATGGCTGGTGCTTCACATTTGAAGAGGATAGAATTTGTAAGTCTGTCTCAGCTTTCCAAAAGACCTTGAAAGGTACGATATGTGCAAACACAAGAAAGAAGAGCAGGCCCACGTTCCATCTACTTATCCTGTGGGGTGTGTTTAGACCCCAATCGGTTTTATAGCCATAACTGGTTTCCTTTGGGAAAAAAAGTCTATTGCTAACCTGAGTTGGACACAATGGAGCTGTGCCTCTCTAGCTAGCCTTTGCCACATTAAGGAGGATGGACATGGGGCCAGGCAAAAGCAGAGAATTATTATTTTGCAGATATGGCTTTGTACCAGCTTGTGACATATGTGTGGTCATTTGCAATGGTTCCCATATTAAGTTCAGGGTGCAATAACTTTTCTCTAGAAAACAAACAAACAAACAAACAAACTTAGGCAAAATGTGGTGTGGCCTGCACAGCATCCTCCAGGCTGGGTTGCTATGAGCTTCTGGAATAGTGGAGTGAGTGCTGTCTTCACTGTGCCCTTACTGGTCTGAGGCCAGCAGTCACAGTGCAGCCCTAGTTAGAACTCTTTCCTTCGAAGGTGAAGGGCTCTGAAAAGTTGCTACTTAACAAAGGGATCCCTGTTGCATTTCAAATACAAATTTAAGAAACTTTCCTTCACCTCCAGTAATGCCTGGCTTTATTTTCATTCTCACAGCTTCCCGTAGGCGTTTGTTTATTGGGCCATAACTGATTTAAGGTTTCTTTATTTCCCCAAATGAAAAGTTAAATAGCTCTGTACACTTTCATAACAGTGACTTAGACAACAGTACATAAATGGTATTGGCTGGGATATTCTGCCTTTGTCTATTGTGAAATAAAAAAAATTTAAGGATAAAGCTGGTGACTCATATGAGTGCATAGGCGTATCCAGCACGATAGATCACTGAAATAGTTTAGGACCGTGTTTACATGTTTACTCCCTGACAGAGCTTCCTTTGGGTTAAAAAAATAATTATTTTTTTGCTTTGCCTGTTTGTTGTACACTTTGTTCATTTCTCTGTAAAAGGAATTTTACAAAGAATTGGGGGAGGGGGTAAGTAGAAAATCAATAGTACTTCTTTTTGATAAATTTTGCCTCCAATGTACAGAGCCCCGGAGCTTCCTGTGGTTCCCTTCTAATAAAGGAGAAAAATCAATGTAGTGAAAGTGTTCGCTCTTTGACTGAACAGGAGGGAGTTCTGGGTGTTCATGTTAGGGTGATTCTGTGTATTGGTGCACATAGGTGATGACAACTGGGTTTTAAGCCTGGTATCAATCCCTGCTCATTGTTGTCTGTGATACTTGCTTTTCCACCGTTCTTAACCCTTAACCCTCAGAATCCCCCACTGCACAGCCCTCAGCCCTCAGCCCTCAGCCCTGCCCTGTGTGCCGTTTCAGGTGTGCACTGTGACAGCGTGTGCGCGGAGGGTCGCTGGGGTCCTAACTGCTCACTGCCCTGTTACTGTAAAAATGGAGCTTCGTGTTCTCCTGACGACGGGATCTGTGAATGTGCCCCCGGATTCCGAGGCACTACTTGTCAGCGAAGTAAGTGTCTCATAAGTGATGGCTTCTGTCCCTCTTTTCCTTAGATTCTGCATCGAACAGTCTCTGCCCCATCCCTTAGCGTTCTGCGGCAGTCAAGGGCACAGGAAGCCTTGGGACACTGTCCTCAAGTAACACGTCCCCAAGACTTTATTCTTTCCAACCTCTAGGACTAATTTAACAGATGGGGTGATAACTCCTTCTTCTCAGTGATGATGTCATCACCTCATTGGCACCGTCAGCAGGATACGGTTCCCATTTCTTCCTTAGAGCATGCAAATGGTGTTCTAGAAATCCACTGACCTGTAAATATTTTATTCGGCAATTTGGCGGCGGTCTCACCTCAATCACCAGAAGCCAACATCAGCCAAACCTCCAGGCAATCACACATCTCCGAGTAATCTGAAAGTTGGTGCTGTGGGGAAAAACAGAATTGGAGGTTAAAAATGGGGACTGTTGACACTGCCGAGCAGAGGTCCAGCCTTGAATTAGGCAATGACCCACAACAGTTCACTAAATCTTTTGGTAAATGTAGTCAGGAAAGAATACACGACCAGTTAAAACACACACTGTTGTAATTTCCCAAATCAGTTTCCTTTCCCATCAAGAATTCAATGCAATCATTCTATATTTAAATCAAAAGAAAGCCTCTGGAAGCATCCAGATACGAAGCATTTTGTCTAATCACGACCATTAACCTGCACTTCTTTGGAGGAGAAAGATCTTCGAATTTTGAGTGCTTATTTTTATTTTTATTTTTTGCCAATCATGGTTCTTAAAGAATAAAGGATCAATAATGGCTTGGTAATACTTAATTGAGACATCGATATTTAGAGTTTTATTTTCTCCATTTCTTTATTCATTCAACAAAAAGTCTTTGAATCCCTGGTCTATGCCTGGCCTTGAGCCAACCACAGGAAGATAGGGAGGTCTGCCCGAGACATTTCCTCACTCCAGTGAATTTTGGAGTTGAGTGTCTTCTTTCCTTTTTAAAAGCTGCCCTTCTTATTTAATGCCTAAAAAAAGAAATCTCAATATCAGTTTTGTTTGTTTTTTTAAGTTTTCTTATTTCTCTATTTCAATTAGACCTCTGTGTAGAACAGGAGATAAACCCTACTCGGAAGGGTAACTAAGAGTTTCCGTTCTATTTGCAGTCTGCTCCCCAGGCTTTTATGGCCACCGCTGCAGCCAGACATGCCCACAGTGTGTGCACAGCAGTGGCCCCTGCCACCACATCACTGGCCTGTGCGACTGCTTGCCTGGCTTCACAGGTGCCCTGTGCAATGAAGGTAAGCACCCGAGAACCCTGGAGGGTGGCGGGGCGGCTCAATCTTCCTGAAGTCTGCTCTCAGACTCCCCCAAGGCCACACATCCTTCCATCAGCTCTAGATAGTTCTGAGAACTGCAGGAGCATGGGATGCACTGCCTTGTCAGGGAGCTCTCGGCTCCCTTGGTTGTGTCTTATGGTTTCGTTGGAACCATCCTCTCAGGGGAAGTCAACATGAGGAAGGATTTTGGCTCCCTGAGATATCTACAAACGCCACAGTGACTTTTTGAGAGGCCAAAATGAAGCCTTTGGCTTCCCATGTTTGTCAAAACGAGCCCGTCTGGGATTAGGTTATGAGCTCTCTCAAATGGAGGCAGGCAGCTGGGTGTGATCCTAGAGATTGGTTCCCATCCTCAGGGTTCTGTGAGATGGGTTCCAAATATAGCTGACTGAACCTGTTTATTTACAGTGTGTCCCAGTGGCAGATTTGGGAAAAACTGTGCAGGTTTCTGCACCTGCACCAACAATGGCACCTGTAACCCCATCGACAGATCCTGTCAGTGCTACCCGGGTTGGATTGGCAGTGACTGCTCTCAGCGTAAGTCTTGTTGGAGAACAACTGATCAATTTTTTATGTCTTAGGATTGAACCATGAGAGTTTATATGATCAGGAAAGGACATATGATGTGGCCATTTATTAAATGTCATATGGTTTTTAAATTAAGAGATCTGTGCAATGACCTATCAATATCTACAGATAAACTGATGTGACTCTTTGGTTGAAACCTACATTTGTAAATTTTTTTTCTTATTCACTGTTCAGTGACTCACCATCCATTGATTTTTTTAAATACGTACTCCACATAGCCCAGGTTGGCCTCAAACTCACTATATAGTCAAGATGACCTCGAACTTCTGATCTTTTTGCCTCCATCTTCTGAGTGCTGAGATTACATGGGTGCACAGCTGTACTTGGTTTTATGCTGTGCTGGGAACTGAATCCAGGGCTTCAGGGATACTAAGCAAGCACTCTACCAACTGAGCTCCATCTCCATCCTTATTATTCATTGATATAAAACAATAAAAAAAAAAAGATGTTTTTAGAGAGCTATCTTTTTGTCATGTATTCATTCAAAGATTTAATTATGGTTCTGTGAAGAAATCAAATCAAAATGGTGTGGGTCTTAGAAGCTTCCTGGGCTCCTGGACAGACTGACTACCTTTGCGCATTCCACATCTTGTTCTCCTCCTTGACTCCCGAGGCGCCTCTCACACTGCTCTGTAGTTTGACTAAGAGGAATTACGTGGATGACTTTAGACTACCCATGTCATGAAAGGAGGACACTGAGCAGACTTTGAAAGGCTCAGTTAGTACGTTTTCACAAGTACTCAGCTTCTGACCGAGGACAGCACGTCTGCCCTTCTGCTCTTCATTACCATGCTCATGATGCATGCTCAGTTCATATTGAATCCAACATGGTGCACATACATGGTCAAGGAATGGCTCTGGTTCTACATGGTGAGTTGCTGGCCACTGAATTCAGACTCTAGAGTTGCAGTCAATCAGTAAATATTAATTGGTGAGGAATACATTTTTGTAGATTTTTAATGCTAATTTTGTTTTCAGTCATTCAAATTGTCCCCTGTTTCTAAGAGAAGAAAGTCTTTGGTGAAAGGAATGTTTGTGGCTATAGATCATTTCACAGTATGTGTTTTCATCTGTTTCGGGGTAGAACTCCAGAACTTGCCATCTCTTCGGATCTGCGTGTTGCAGGCCTTGGACTGATTCAGGTTGGCACAGGGGCAGGTTGAGGAGTAGGTACTCAATGTGAGCGGCAGAGTTTAGGAAGGAAGGCAAAGACTCGATGCCATTGCTGGAACATGATTGGTTATAATTTGCTCCTTTAAAATGTATCCTTTATTTTGGAAGTTGGTCACTTCCTCATTTGGAGGAGGAATGTGCTGGAAGGAACAAAAATGGGAACAGCGCTGTGAATGGGGACAATAGCGTGGCCTGTCCCCATAATCAGCCCAGAGGAAACCGATTCGTTTGGCAAGCCTTGCTACTCCTGGGACTGTTGGTTTCATTGACTGACTCCCTGTGGTCTCTGAGGGCACATCTTAATATTTCTTCTTGGCTGATTATCAGATAGTTTCAAAAGAGGAAAGTCCTTCACCATGCAAGCAGAGACTTTGAGAATTAATGGGATGCATTTAAAGGGACAGATGTCCTTGGCAAAATATGGAAAGCCTTGTCTCTGTGCTTACCTTTGGGAACAGAAAACATCAGTGGTCTTTATTTACAGTCTCTGATCACAACCAACACAGGGAGTAAAGCCTACTGCAAGTGGCCAACTTAGAAAACTATGCTTTAGGCAGAAAATAATTTATGAAAATTTATCAAGCATTGTTGGAAGTAGTTTGGGGCTATAGAGATTGCTCAGTGGTTTAAAACTCTTGCTTCTGAATCATGAGGGCCAGAGTTTGGATCCCAGCACTCACAAAACAAGCAGAGGGGTGTCCAACAAATACTTGTAACTCCATCCCCAGTGCCCTCTTCTGATATCCACGCACACACAGGTGTGCACACCTGCACACATGTTACACATCCACTCACACAGACACATAAACACAGCTAAAATATAAATATAAATATAACAGGTAAATATAAAAATAAAAGAAATGGTGTTAGGGAAATTGAGTAAAAGAGAACAAAATTGGATTTTTCTTTTCTTCTTTTTGTTTTTTTAAATAGGTTGTTGTGGGTAGAGAGTACTCTATCCAGCATCAGGAAGGTTGGACATTTTAGCTGTCTTCACTCTGAGCTTTACTGCGGCTTTAGGAGTGAAGCCATACTTACCTAACAAATAGCAACCACCACTGTCAATCTGTGTGACATTGCCAAGATCCTATTAACCACTATTGAACCAAAATTTCTTCATCTGTAAAATAAGCATGTCTGCTTAGAAAACCCACCCTAATGCTCCTCTGGACCGTGAATGTCAACTGTTTTCTTCTCTTGTTCCTAAGTAAAAATGGTACATGTGTTTAAGGGACATACTTTTCACTTTGCAACGACTTCAGATTCAGTTATTTTCTTTACTGCTCCATATTCTCAGTCAGATAATCAAATAGAAATTATAAGTAGCCATCCCTTTAAATATTTCCCTGAAGCTGTAGTATAAATGAAACCAATTTTTTTTTCTTTTTCTTTTTTTTTTTTTTTTGTAAATCAAATTATTTTGCCCACACTTGGTGTGGCTTTCTAACAGCTCTTCCACTGACAGTCAGTGCTGATTATTTAATGGTGCTATCTTCTACATCTTCCAATCAAGAATTTTTATGAATAAAATGATTCTTATGGCCAGTAAACTCGGCATGTGAAATGAGATTCTAATGGCAACTCTGGAGCCTAGAGACCCGGGCAGGGTTGAAAAAATCAAAGTCCTGAGCCCATGACCTAAGAGCCCCAAGGAAAATCAAAGCCATGGACCCATGACCTAGGAGCCCCAAGGAAAATGTCTTTCTGTCTGATCCTTCCTCAGTTGTCCCTCTTCAGGAAAACTGGGTCTTAGGAAAAGCTCTCATCATTCTTGGCCTCCTTGCTGAACCTTGTTTTTCCACAGCTCTTCCCATCACTGATCTTCTGAATGCTAGTAGTTTTGCTACCTCACAAAATAGAAGCATTTGGAGAGTGGTTCAGACTCCCGCTTTGCCCTTTGTTCTCTGCCTTGGGTCGAGAACAGTGCTAAGCACACAGTTGATATCAAATGTGATTTGTTTAACAACTGAATCTTTAAAGGAATTCTTGCCTCCTCAGCCATTCTGGAGCTGTAAATGGGCGTGTATGTCAGTAATGTTGGTAGTTCTTGTGGCCGGCATTGTATGGTGGGTTTAGTGCAGAATTCAGAGTGTCTGAACTAAATTGGGAGTATATTGTCCTTATTAGTGATACTAACCTAGCACATGGAAGGAGGTTGGGAGAAAGTAGATGGACTGCTCTGTTTGGTGCGGACTTGGGGACTCATCTCTCCACACTTGCTGTGGTTTCAGCCTGTCCACCTGCCCACTGGGGTCCAAACTGCATCCACACCTGCAACTGCCACAATGGAGCCTTTTGCAGCGCCTATGATGGAGAATGTAAATGCACTCCTGGCTGGACCGGGCTCTACTGCACTCAGAGTAAGCAAGGGGCTTTCCGAGGTTCACCCAGGGGAGCCATACCCACAGAGGAAATACCTACTTGTTTGCATGTTTCATGTTAGGTCAGCGAGATTCCCTACCAAGCATATGTCACCTACTCAATGACCTCTAGATAGCTACCTTTCTGTGAGTGTTTAAGAATCCCCGCATTCCAGGTATCCATCGGCTAGCTTATATTAGGACATTGAAGTGAAGTGCTCACTGTGTGTAATTGATGTATGATGTGCGATTGACTTCCCTTTTCTCTTTTTACCAGACTGTATTTCTGTGTATGAAATGCTTTCATTTCTTCTGACTGCACAAATGTGAGGATAAAGTGATCAGGGTTAGGGTTAGTAGAAACCTACTGTGTGCTCTCAGGGAAAATGAGATTTACCTAGAGGAATCAAACAACTCCAAATGCCTGGCCTACCTACCACAGTGTCTGACTCAGTGTGCCTGGATCAGGACCTGTGAATCTGCATTTCCTGCCCATTGGTCATAATAGCACAGAACCATGTTTAAAACATGCCTTTAATTCTTATTCCTCGCCTGTATCTCATTCTGCCCTTTATTTTTCCCCATGCATTTTGTTCGCTTGTTTGTTTATTTTTGATTTTTGAGACAGGTTTCCCTGTTGTAACTCTGCCTGTCCTGGAACTCACTCTGTAGACCAGGCTGGCCTCTAACTCAGAGAGATCCGCCTGCCTCTGCCTCCTAAGTGCTGGGAATAAAGGCATGTGCCACCACCACCTGGCTCCCCATGTAGTTTTTAGTATTGTAAGATGCAGTGTGCAAGTAACCCCCAGGTGAACACATTGTGGGGAAATGTCCTACTTCTTTTAGCTGAGTGAAGGAGACAAGCCAGGAAAGTGTATATTATGGATGTTACAAATAGTAGCATAACTTTAAAGAATAGCTGTGTTGAAGGAAAAAAGGTGAGTTAGAAAGTAGGTGATTCCTATTTAATACTAACTTGTAAGTATAGTAGTGAATAGCCGGAAGAAGACTTCTGGAATTTTCTAGGAGGAAGGATGGCTATTGACCCAAGATCTGAAAGACAGAATTTGTAAGGACAAATTTGAAAGCCATTTTCTAAAGGTTATGCATTAATAAAGGTGTTTGAGCTCCTTACAGAATAAAAAGATGTAGATCACTTATAATTCTAAAAGTAGGGGCTACTTTAAGCCCTTTTAAATGGATGAAGTATGACATAGTGGTACCCACGTGGGTCTGGTCTTACCAGAACCCCACCTACTATCCTGCCATTTACCAGCTGTGCAACTTGGGACCCTCAGGGTTTAGTTCTTATCTGTAGCAAAGGAATACTCATCCCTGCATTTCTAGGCCACCAAAGATCAAACGACAGAACAGATGAAAAGAATCCTGTGCAGAATGGATGCAAAACAAATATATAATACGGGCATGCCATTGTGTGCTGTCATCTGAGATCTGTGTCATTCCTGTTCCTGAAAATTTGGGCTTTCCTTAGGTGGCAAAAAGAAAAACATGTGCAATATTTGGAAACAACTGATGGATCTGCCTACACTGAAGATTTCATTATGCCTAAAGCCCTCTTGCAGAGCTGCTGCTGACCCATATGAGCCAAGAGAGCTTGTGTGTGTGTTCTGCTCCAGGCTCCTGGTGGTGTAAACCTCAGGAGCTGTGCAGCAGCGTGCAGACTCAAAGTGCTTTCCAACTGAGACACAGCTGCTTCTTACCTTACGCATTCTACCGCTTATATTTGATAATAGTGACAACATGATTTAAGTTAAAAGTGGATACAGTGGACAGGACTAGTAGAAGAATTGGAGTCATTTTGTACTAAAGGTAAAAGCATACAATCTAAACACAAAGAACTCATTTCGGTCCATGGGATTCAATCAGCATTCTAGAAACTGTGTGAAGAACAAAGGGGAATACCACACCCTTCACAGGCTCCAAAGAGCTTTGTAGGAAGACACCAGAGATGGTTACACTGACAGCTAGGAAATTCTCCCATTTCCTGCTTGTGGATTACAATCGCCTTGCAGGAGCTGACTGGAGACTCCTAAACATCCCTGTGACAGCTGAGATGCATGGGAAGGTCTTTACTCTTGAACAGTATTCCTTCAAGTTCAACCACAAGTACATTTCAGGCAGGAGCCATGTTTCGCATAGGCAGCCTCCTGACTCCCGCTGTGCTCCCTCCTCACACAGGATGCCCTCTTGGGTTTTATGGCAAGGACTGTGCACGGATATGCCAATGTCAGAATGGAGCCGACTGCGACCACATCTCTGGGCAGTGTACCTGTCGCACAGGATTCATGGGACGGCACTGTGAGCAGAGTGAGTATGTGAGCGTGGCTTCTCTGGGCTTCTAGATCACCTTCCTCATGTGCCCAGAGATGCTAACGCAGTGTGATTGCAGCCTTTGAGCTGTTTGAGCAGATTCTGAGTTCCTAGCACTGTTGACTTCCCCTTCTCAAGAGCTCGGCACTAGAATCCTTGCTGGCTCTCTTTCCTCCAAATTCTGAGTGGCTGCCTGGCACTCCGGGAGGAAGGAACGAGACTGTCAGCATGAAGGAAAATTTGCTTTTTCCGTTAGGTTTTTCCTGGCTTCCCCTCCCTCTCTTATTTTTGGAACATGGTTGCTCGGAGGCTTAACAGAGACAGCCAGTCTCCCTTCATGGCAGTGGTGAGCCCAGACTTACCCAGAAGAGTAGAACACTGGTTAGGGAGAAGTGCTGGGACCCAGACCAGTCCCAGGAACTGGTGTGGGAATGAGTCCAGGCAAATGTTGCCACCCTTCTCTGAGTCTTAATATTCAAGACAAAACATTGCCTTTAAAAAAAATTTAATCCCACTCAGGGAGACTATGCTGTAGGCGTTAACTGTCTTTGTTGTTTCAATTTCCACTCCCTGTGAGCTGTACATCTGCTCGCAAGGTTACAAAAACATTGTTAGCCCTGAAATGAGTACATCACACGAGCATACTGTTCTTTTCCTCTGTGACTTTCGTTCAGTACTAAAGACAAGACTTAAAGGCCAAAGCTGTGTGTGGCATACTCTCTGATGCTAAAAACCCCGAGGCAGAGCAAAATGAGAGATCACCACTGACCATGGAGTGTAGTCTTGGGACAGTGGTTCCCAAGATGGCACAGTATAGAGATGGTATGACCTGGAAAGGTGGGCAGAATAGGCGTCCCCTCTTCTCCATTTCAACTCTGCAGGCCCTCTGCAGCTCAGAGGTCATTAAGTGCTGATGTATAGCATGATCGTGCAGAACCTTCCTCCTGCAAATTCAGCAAAGCCACCCAGAGCCAGTTCAAGACAAAGACAGAGTGATATTAGCTTTGTATCATTGTTCCAAGTTATCATAAAACAGATACCGAGTCACAGAGAAACTCATGAGTAGCAATCCCTGTGTGCATAAATACTATCTAAGCCTGCTAAACCTAGGCCTAGAGATCAGAACAGGCTCTAAACTGACTTGCATTTAAATGCCAGGCAACCAGTTAAGGTCTTATTAAGAAAAACCTGTTAAGTGCTTCCGTGATTGCTCTGAACACGGAATTAAAGTGTCCGTGTTTTTGAAGCCTTCTCCCAGTGCTCCTTGTAAACATGGACCCTATTTGCTACAGTGAGAGCGATAGCACATTGCCCCCTGCTGTTTACTTTGCGAACAACATCTGTGTTGAAGATTTTCAGATTTAAATTCCAAGTCCATACACAGCTTAATCAGACTGTGTGTGTGTCTCTGAGACTTCAACGTGAAAAACTTGAATTACTCTATGTCAAATGAAACTCTTACCTAGAAAAATAACCCAAACTGCTCCTAATTCCAGCTAATCTAAGTGAGAGTATGTCTTTAAGAGGAATCCCACAGCCTACATAAAGTATATGTATTCTCAAGGTTTCATCTCTAGTTTACACTGTTCTGTCCAGTTCCCGATGGCCCTCATATTTGTTTTTCATGTTTTCACCTGTTCCATGAGGGTCTGTGGGACCTCCATACATGCATCAGAGCAGCAGGTATTCTGCAGGTAAACGTATCAGGAGCTGAGCCATAGCGGTGACTGGCTCAGTCCTGAGCAGTAGGACTGTGAACCCCACTGCAGTTCAAGGACATCTGTCTAGCTTCTCACACCTCGAGTGGCACAGGTCTGTCTAAGCAGGCACCTGTGGGTAGGGCTCCCCACCTGATACACAGAGAACACCGCAGAATACAACCTTGGTCTGGGCGCCCAAGACTTGGGAAATATAGTGGCTTCATTTTCTCTCCAGAATGCCCTGCGGGGACATACGGCTATGGCTGTCGCCAGATTTGTGACTGTCTGAACAACTCCACCTGTGACCACATCACCGGAACCTGCTACTGTAGCCCAGGATGGAAAGGGGCACGATGTGATCAAGGTAAAGGACTGGAGTACTTCGGTAAATAACAGTCACTGCCTGTTAGCTCGTGTCTACTGTGTACGCTTGGTATTAAGTTCTTTCACTTACGCTATCTTGAGAAAGCCGCATTAAAACTCATATGGCCTGACTGGTTATTTCTATGGTTGCTATATGGATGCTTTATTTTTGCTGTCTTCAATAGATAAAGAAATGAGCTAAAGGTAATAGAATTATGAAATGTCCCCCAACGTCACATAGAATTCTAACACTTAGAATGTCACAGCTTTGATGCTAAAATTCATGAACTTTATTTTTTTTCCTTGGATTTATTTAGGCATAACTGACATATGAAACCATATACATTTAACTTACACAATTTTCCAAAATCTGTAATCTGTACACATCCCCAAAGCAACCACCACAATAAAGATAATATCTTCCTTCCACTCTGTTTCCTCATGCCTTTCTCTGCTACCTCTTCCCTTGATTGCAAGCCAGCATGGATTGTTCTGCCACGATTTACATTTTTCTAGAATTTCATGTGAAAACAATCACAGTGTACTCTTTTTATGCCTGGTTTGGATACCATAAATATTTTGAAATAAAACATGCTTTTAAGCAAATTGATAATTCAGTTCTTTTGCTACTGTGCAGTATTCCCTTGAATAGATATACCATAATTTGTGGATATCAGGATGGTTTCAAGTGTTTGATATTACTGCTAAGACTGCTCTGAATGAGCGCCAATCTTTGCATGGCACACCCTTCCATTTCTTTTTGAGTTAAATATCCAGAAGACAGTGATTTAATTGTAAGATAGGTATATAGTTAACTTCTAAAGAATTTGTGTCTAAGATGTTTGATCTGGGATTATGTATCATAATCATCTGGAATTATCTATCAAACATATTTTTCATGGAAGCACTTGGACAATTCTAACTCTCCAGGACAGGGACCCATTTGAGAATGTTGTTCCGGTGATGCTGAGAGTGGCTGGGAATTTTGAGTTTAATGTGTAAAGGCACAGGTGTTGTTATCAGATACTATCAAGAGAAATCTTTCTGCTACTGAAAATAGTTTTTCATAGAGCAGTATTTCTAGCAGTCGAACAAGATTTATATCGGAGCTAACGGTGCTTGTATAGAAAGCAAATCACTCTTAAAAATACTGAAGATAAGTGGCGCACGCTGTTAATCCCAGCACTATGGAGGCAGAGACCAGTGGATCTCTGTGAGTTCAAGGCCAGCCTGGTCTACAGTGTGAATTCCAGGACAGCCAGAGTAACAACAGAGAAATCCTGTCTTGAAAACTCCCCCAAAATACTAAGGATAAATGAAAGAGTAAGTTAGACAGGTGAGCATTTAGGACTTATCCTTGTGTATGCTTAGTCCTAGATAATACGAAAAGCAAAATAAAAATTATTGCCAGTCTGTGTTTAGTCTGAAATACACGAGTAGCTCCCAACTCCACCCCTGAATCTCAGTGCTTACCCCCTATCTCCTGAGGTGGGGCTTGAATAGAGAACAGAGGCACCACCAACACTTGAGAATGAGGAATCTCTGTTACCTCCCTGCTCTGTTCCCAAATTAGTATTTCATGGACCAAAAACACCCAGGCCTTAGACCAATGGGAATGTTTTTATTTTTTTGTTTTAAATAGAGACCAGACCTTTATCCAGAACATTGTCATCCACACTCGTTCTGTTTCTACCCCCTCCTTAGCTGGTGTCATCATCGTGGGCAATCTGAACAGCTTAAGCCGGACCAGTACCGCCCTTCCTGCCGATTCCTATCAGATCGGGGCCATCGCAGGCATCATCATCCTAGTTCTTGTTGCGCTCTTCCTGCTGGCACTGTTCATTGTCTATAGACACAAGCAGAAGAGGAAGGAGTCAAGCATGCCAGCAGTGACCTACACCCCCGCCACGAGAGTCATCAATGCAGACTATACCATCGCAGGTAAGGCTGCAGTGCAGGAAGGCACACGCTCTCTTGTAAAGTCAGGCTTCACCTGCTTCTCTGGAATTTGCTGTTTGGCTATATGTGCATTGTATCTGGCACTTTTCCCTGAGGTGACTGTGTGTTCTGAAGAGGTACTTGTACCTAGAGATAATGGTTTACATCTCAGCAGTAGAAAAACCATCACTTTCACTTTTTTTCTCAGAGGCATCTGAAAAAGATTGTGTGTGTGTGTGTGTGTGTGTGTGTGTGTGTGTGTGTGTGTGTGTGTGTGTATGTGTCTGCAGATGCCTGTGGAGGCCAGAAGAAATAGTCAGATCCCCGGGAGAGCTGGAGTTATAGATGGTTGTGAGCTGCTCAGCATGGGTGCTTGGAATCTTGGGATTGAACCTGGGTCCTCTGGAAGAGCAGCAAACACTCTTAACCACTGAAGCACCTCTCCAGCCCTTCAGTGAGGATTTTTAATTTGGGGTCCATGAATGGTTGCTTTCTATTTAGGCAATTTCATTTGTGGATAGGCTCTGCTGGACAGTCAGTCCCAAATTTGGTCATATATGAATGGAGAGGAGAAAAAGAAAGACGGAGCAGTCTCTGGTGTGTTTACTTCAGCGGGCATCCTCCATCTCTCTGCCTGATTGTATCAGTAACTAAAAGAACAAATGTATACAGGAGACAAGTCTAGGGTATTAGCAAGAACCAAGGCAGCCCATTTGGAAACCTCTACTGGTTTTCCTGTCACAAGTCCCCATCGGACACATTCAACTATCAAAAGGAGTAAACTCTTATACTGAGGAAAAGGAAAATCTTACTCAGTCTTGAGTAATTACTGAAGGACCCTGGCTATATGCTTATAAATATTATAATTCTGGGAGAATATGGAAAATAGGCAATTTACATAAGAGTATATTTTTAGTGCAGAATCATTGTGTGAAGAAATCAAGTGTTTTTAAGGAAGGGATGGTTATAGCTGTTGTAGTTTCAAATGATGTTATCTCTGTTCTTCCAGGCCCCAAAGTTAAGAGCAGTCATCCCTGCTCTTAAGCATTCACAAGTTCCAAAGAGGCAGTTAGCCAGTGCCTGCACTTCTAGGGGCTTTGATGAAAAATAGGCTGGGTAGGAGAGGAAAACATCTGTACTGTCATTTTGATTTAACCATTCCATTCTCTTTTTGCAGAAACCATGCCTCACAGCAATGGTGGAAATGCCAACAGCCACTACTTCACCAACCCCAGTTACCACACACTTAGCCAGTGTGCCACATCCCCTCACGTCAACAACAGGAACAGGATGACCATTGCCAAGGTGAGAGAAAATGCCTCAAGAATCATTAAGTGGGGAAGGGAGAAAGAACACACATTCCATGAGGGCCCCATTTGCCACTGCTGCTCTGGGTACTTGGGGCATCTTTCCCACTTGACTCCTCCTAAGCTGTCCTGTGAGTGTGTCTCAGCATCTCCAGAGGACTGAGGACTCCAAGGGCTAGATAACAATGGCTTCTTCCAGTTTCTTCCGATGCTGCTGTGTGCATCAAGGTCTCCCTGCCAACAAGGAGCATTTCTGTTCTACCTGGGAAAAAAGTTCCTAATTTTGCATGAGATTAAATCAATATCTGATGATGATGTCATTAAAGACATAAAGACCGACTGTGAAATCACCAAGTTTACTCCTTCTAACCACTGTCCTTCTGTGTCCTCCACAGGATGCTCTGAGTACCAAACCCACCTGTACACTCTGCCCACCTCTGCCCCAGTCTCCATTGTCGGGCTCACCACTGTCCAGCTCTCAATTAGGGAAAGAAGGAACAGAGCAAAAGTCCGGGGGGGGGATCAGGTTAATTAATGTAATCCACTGTCATTAAATAGACTCTGCTGATTTTTCACAGAGGCACATCAGAGTTAAATAGCACTTCAAAATCTGGAGATTCCATGTTCATCATCCCACCTGGTCTCACACAGGTCCACACGCTCATGTTTATGCCTAGGCATAAGGGCAGATCGGCCAGGGCACTGGGGGCCCACAGCGTCATGGAGACTTTGCTAGAACCTAGTCCCATCGTTCTTTTCTTCAGTTTAAGGTTCCTATTTGTAACCCCAAATGAGGTTTAATTGGCAAAGGGTGACTGTAAGAAATGAATACCTTCTTGTCATGGGGGAAGATCTCAACTGAGACATGTACACTACACACAGGAATGGGCCACCTCGCCTCCTTCTCAGCCTCACATGAGGGGAAAGCCTTGCCGTTAACCCTGAACTTCCCTTCCCCCAGTGTGTTCTCTTCTTAAATCTTTTCTTACTGTTTTTTTTTTTTTTTTTAACCACAGTCGAAAAACAATCAGCTGTTTGTGAATCTCAAAAACGTGAATCCGGGGAAGAGAGGTGCTTTAGTGGACTGCACTGGGACCTTGCCCGCCGACTGGAAGCAAGGCGGCTACCTCAATGAGCTTGGTGAGGCCCACAAGTGCATGTGCGTTCTTGACAGTCTAAATACTCATTCTGCTGTGTGTGTGGTGTATCCATCCACCAGAAATACTTAACACCTCTACAGGCCTCGCTACTGACCTTAATGTCTTATTTGTTCAACAGACACTTATTGAGTTATCACTTTGTTCCAGGATTGAGAGACAATCTCTTCCTTCTAGTAGCTTCGTCCACATGAGCTCAGTTCTTACCAGTGCTCTGATAGGTAGCCCTCAGCACCATATGATGGTTAACAAACGAGCCGTAAAGAGCTGGAATTATTTCCCCAAGGCCCGGTAGCCTGTTTAAAAATATGTTAGAACTGGCCTTTGAGCCCCATCAACTTGTACTATGTTGTGTGATACTCTCTGTTCCTTCTTAATATTGAATGCCATGCTCAATAGCCCTCCCCCTCTTCAACTGAGGAGTCAGTCATGGGATGAGTGGCCCTCAAGCCTTTTGCAATAGGGATCAATTTATATTCTTAAATATTATTGAAGACATCAAAGGTCCCTACGGATGTAGACTACTGTCTACACTTGGTATTATCATGTTGCAAATTAAAAACTAAGAAACATTTAAAACAGATACTTTAGCTAATTTGCAATAAAAACCTCATTTCATATCACTACTACGTGTGTTTTATATATCCACCTCTTCCACCATCCCCATCCTACAGATTTGTGAGAAGAACAACACTGCCTTACAGCTTTGTTTTCTGTCTGGCTTAATGCAAATAGCCAAATTCTCATATCTGATTAGTAGTCAGTTGTGAGCTCATACTGTATAGCTTCATGGAAACTCCACTGTACGCTTGAAAGAGAATTAGGATGAAAGGCAAGTAATACCCTTTTACCATGAAAATCATTTTAATTTTGAGGTCCTCCGATCAAGAATTCTGGGTGCCAGCTTCTGGGATACACCACTGAGCACATGGGGCAATTTGCTCATTGGCTGGAGGAAGATGGTTATTGATCCAGTAAGGAATGTGTGTGGACTGCTTTTGTATTAGTTTCATTCTGTTGCTGTGATTAGGAAAAAATAAAACAACAACAAACTTGCTCAAAAGCTACTGAGAGGAGGAAAGGGTTTATTTCATCTTACACTTCTAGGTCACAGTCCACTAGAGAAGTCAGGACAGGAGCCTGAGGCAGAAACCATGGAGAAATGCTCCTTCCCTCTCTCCCCTCCCTCTCCCCCCTTTCTCCCTCTCCTTCTCCCCCTAGCTTTTTTTATACAACTCATGACTACCTGCCTAGGGGTGGCGCTGCTCACTCACCTAGGGTCTCCTGCATCAGATTAATGATCAAAACAACCCCCTAAGACACACCCATAGCTGACCAGGCTGATCTCCACGATTCCTCCATGGAGGTTTTCCTCTAAGATGACTCTAGACTGACATTGAAGGCTAACCAGAACAATTATATAACATATATTTATATAACATATATATAACATATATTTCGTATATGCTTCCTGTTGGAGTTGCTAGGAAGCCCGATGAAATGCCTATTTTAGGTGAACACAACTGTTACCTGGAATAAATGCTGAATTTAAATGGACTTCATATTATTTACTAAACCTGGCGGCTGTACTGGGTTGACTCACTCATGAATCTTATTCTAAAGATGCGTAAATTGGAACGCACGGAAGTCAACTGTCCAAAGCAGATAAAAGGAAAAGGGCTAAAGTTGAGTCTCAAAGCGGATTTTATGAATGTCCCCTGCATTTATTCTGTGGACCCTAAGCGTGTGACATTCCCTAAGAAGTAGAAAGTGATCTCTCTGAGCTTTGGAGGCCTCTTATTGTAGAAATGTTTCGTTAGAACAGTGAGTACAAACTTCTAACTCTTAATTGCACTCAATACCGATATTATCAGTGGGGTTTTTACTTCTTAAACAGTGAGATTGTCAGATTCATAATACAAGTTTAAATTACAATCTATCCCAAAGAAGTATGTAACTTTATAGTTAGTACTAATGAGGAAAAATACCTTCTTCTTTTTTTTTTTTTTTTTTTTTTTTTGTTTTAACCTACTAATTTGTCCTGATTTTGAATGTAAAACAATCATGGCATTGGTCCTGTAAACATCTCTGGTTTCTGACCCAGAGAGACTGAGGAGTGATTGATATAGATTGTTCATGAGATGTTCAGAATTTTCTTGATTTGTTTCTTCCTAAGAGCTATTGAACATTTGCATGGAGTCAAAGAGTATTCAAAAAAAAAAAAAAACCCACAAAGGCACAATATAGATGATAAAATGTATAGGAATTTCTTTTAAGAACGGAACAGCTAGATTTTTTTGTGTTTTTATTTGTGTGCACACGTGTGTGTTGGGGAGGCAATGACACAGATGTGTGCCCACAGTGACCGGAAAAGGGTGCCAGATCCCTGAGAACTGGAGTCAGGCAGTGTAAAGTATGAGCCACCCAGTGTGTGTGCTGCAAATTGAACTTGGGTTCTCTGGAAGAGCAGCCAGGGCTCTTATTGACTGAGCCATCTCTCCAGCTCCTTGGAAAAGCTGTTTTGATGGTGACTGAAAGAGCCCTGTACTTGACCCAAAAAGCCTGGGATTAATTCCTTGTTGTTATATGGTGCTGACCTGGAACTTACTCTCTTGGGTTCATTTATTCATTTTTAGAATGGGAGTGGTGAGCATGTACTGGCTTACTGTGGAAAACATTAAATTGAGCATCCTGTACAAACAGGAGTTGTGAGGGAGTTGAGCCCACTTGCTCTCTTACCAAAACATCTCCCACACCTTCCAAGGATCCACGAGAACCTGGCCAAGTGGTCTCACAGCCACATTTGTCCCTAATTTTGATCTACCTACACTGATTTTCTTTCTAATGTCTGGAAAAAGAATAAACATTGAGTCTAGAGCTAGATGGACATTTGAGAAAACTGTCTACAGTTTGGAGACGGCCAAGAGAATTTTTGCAGAGTTCTGTAGTAAGAGCCTCCTAATGAAGTAGCTCTCGGAGGTAATATCCCTTCTCCACCCACAGTTTTTCCATCAAATCTGTGAGGTCCCAAGACCACTCTTGCTTTTGATACCAACTGCAAGCTCCTAGGTAAAAAAAGACTACTATGTGGATCAATAATTTGAGTGTTTCCCTGGACTCACTGAATGTCCCTGTAATCATGGATTCCGATTATTAACCAAGGGATATAGATTGCAATCTAACAAGGGAAAAGTTCAAGGATGGTCAGAGCATGATGTGTCCAGTGGCCTTCTCATATCCGTGGTTTGTGGGGCCCAACTTAGCACTCATATCCATAGGTTTTTGCGGGGGGGCGGGGCTTATCCTGTGGACGTGATTGACAGCCCAGATGTCTGGGCCCTTGCTTATTTTGATGCCCTCAAAAGGCCAGCTGATATGAAATACTCCCTTCTTGAATCATCTTGTCTGTCTGATAAAGCTTCTGCCCTGAGCCTCTGGGGAGACAAAAATACTTTATTGGGCAGAATATGGCAAGATTTTAGGGCTGCCACTCAAGAGCTAAAGGCCAAGGCCAGGTTTTTCCTTGGTAGGGTAAATTTCTATTACAAACTCTTTTATCCTTTCCTTCTATAGCCTCTATAGCAGTGGTTCTCAACCTTCCTGAGCCTGGGACCCTTTAATACACTTCCTCACGTTGTGGTGACACCAACCATAAAGTTATTTTCATTACTACTTTATGACTATAATTTTGCCACCGTTATGGGCCATAATGTAAAAACATGATATGCAGATAGTCTAAGGTGACCCCTGTGAAAGGGTTATTCAACTCCCAAAGGGACTAGAACCCATATCTTGAGAACTGCTGCTCTTTAGACTCTTGAGTCTTTACCAACAATGTAAGGCTAAGCTAGACTCTTGACAATGGGGACCCAAGAAAATATTTCCACTTCTTGCCTGACAACGATTGATATTAAACATCTTCCTTTAGGAGAGTCTCCCTTCTTTCTCCTCAAAGGGATGCGTTTCTCAAAGATTCCCAAAGGACCCTCTGAACGTGAATCTAACTACACTCTAAAAGATACATGCATAGGGAAGGGATAACGTCCTTAAATACTCAGTTTAAGAATTGGAAGGTTCATTCACTTTGTTACTCTCTGCTTTTAACTAAGTCTTTGACGTTGCGTTGAAAGTCAACAAAAATGCCCTGCGACGCTTATAGGACCAAGGCTGATGCTGCTGTGACACACTGTTACAGTAATTGAAACTCCATTCACTTATATGGTGCTTCAGAGTCTACAAGGCTTTTTTAAATGCTGTACTTCATTCAATGGTGAGAACAGCTACATAGGGCTGGAGTGCAGGTTTTGGAGTAATTTTAGAGAAGAGAAAACTGACACTTAGAGATAAGCATCTGCTCTAAAGTTACACACCTAGGGAGTGATGGGAGCTAAGTGCTTTGGCTCCTCTGTGCTGCTTTTTCTTCTTTCTCATGGTGGCTCCAGTGGGAACCTTGTTTCCTGTTCAGGACTAGCACTGCAATGTAGCCTTTGCATGAGATGGATTAGAGAGGGACCTCGTGTCTTCTCAGTGATGTGAATGCTTTGAATTAGTGATTACAGTCTGAAGCCCTACCAAAAGTGCTTATGACTTACTTGATTTTGGTATTTGCATGATCTCACTCCAACAGATTTGGTCCTTCCCAGTGTGAGCAAAAGATATCTATTCCAAAACAACACCCACCTCCATGAAGTTCAGATATTTGAAAACAAGACAACTGCTTGTTTTGGCTAGGTAGACTCATCTACTATTGCCTACCTTCTCCCCCGTGAAACTGGAAAAGTCAGTAGTTTCACATAAAAGTTAATAAAAATGTGTAAGACCCAGCATTGGCTTATGGAATATTAAGTCAACACGCTTATAAGCTTATAATGGAGATAATGCTATAACTGAATACTAGCTACTGTGAAAACCACTAGACCCTGGAAGGAGCTGTTAGAAAGTGAACTCTCAGGCCTGTTCTTAGCTACATCCTTCCTGATGTTCAGCCTTGATTCAAGTCTTCTTGTCCCTTTGTTCCCACGAATTCATCAGCCTTTCCCAAAGCCATGCAAACAAGCAGGTGAATGAGGAGATAAGTGTGTGCATACTGCACACTTGGGTCCCGCCCCTGCCATGATTGATGTGGTATAAAGATTTGAGAGCAGTCATGGTGGCTCACCGCAGGGCCATCACCTGCTGTGATTTGCGATGTTAGGCATGTTTTCTCTGACTTTTAGTTCTCATGGGCCGATTTTTCCCTTCTTTATCACAGGTGCTTTCGGACTTGACAGAAGCTATATGGGAAAGTCCTTAAAAGGTAGAGTGTAAATTCGGGAAAAAGAAAGGGCTGGAGATGTGGCTCAGTGGTTTAGAGCACTGGCTGCTCTTCCAAAGGACCAGGGTTCAATTCCCAGCACCTACATGGCAGCTCACAATTGTCTGTAACTCCTATTCCAGGAGATCTGACATCCTTGCACAGACATATATGCAGGCAAAACACCAACACACATAAAACAAAAAAATAAATAAAAATAAAAGAGAGACTAAAATACTTTCTTTTTTAACAAGCAAAAGTGGAATTATCAAGATGATCTAGGATTTTCAGTGTCACCACACTGTGACAAACACATTTGATGGACATGAAGAGAATGTTTGGGGGGGCGAAGTTTCTAATTTTCTGAGAGAACACTCACATTTTCTTTAAATGAAACAGTGTCTGGGGAAAAGAGAAATGTGAAGTGGGAAATAGGAAGGAATCTGTGTGGTCATCTGATGACTACACCTGCCCTTTACAATGACTTTGAGCTTATATAAGGATCCAGTACTGAAGTGTTGCAGAGAGTTTCCACAGCACAAATGTCCCTCTCTCTATGCTAATATAACTATCCTGTGTTTCAGGGGCCATCAACTTCTGGCTTATTGATTCGAAAGCTTTAATTAGTAAATTTTCTCATAGTATCGGAACAGAATTAATTGTATTTAAATGTGATCGTCAAAATGAAATCCTACCCATGGCGTTTTTCTTGGTACTCTCCTTGGAGGGGAGCTAAAATTACTTTATAGATGGGCAATTTTATAGCAAATTGTCTTCAAAATAAGTGGGAAGTGCACATTATTTTCAGCAGAAACCATTATAGAAATCTATCCATAAAGAAAAAGAAATATTCTGCCCAAGGAAATTATCACCAAGAAATGATGTTGCCCGTGAAATGACACTTAATCCTTTCCTCCCATTTGTCCACCTAGATCTGAGCAAGAACTCCGAATATAACTCCAGTAACTGCTCCCTAAGCAGCTCTGAAAACCCATATGCCACGATTAAAGACCCACCTGTACTCCTGCCTAAAAGCTCTGAGTGTGGCTACGTGGAGATGAAGTCACCAGCGAGGAGAGACTCCCCATATGCAGAGATCAATAACTCAACTTCAGCCAACAGGAACGTCTACGAAGTTGGTGAGTTCTCCATCCATAGGAAGAACCGCGGCACAAGACTGTGTTTGAAACAATTCTAAGTAACCCATGATTTTTTTATATATGCAGTTGTGCTTTGTGGAGATTGTATTAATTCATGTGAAATTAATTGTTCAGGAAGGCAACACTGAGCAAATTTAAAATAATTTTCTTTATCTTCCATATGGCCGTCATCTTTTGTTTTATAACCATGGGAAATTTTTTAGCACACATGTGGAGAAGCATATGCATTATGTTAGTACAGCAGGTAAGCCCAAACAAACGGCTAAAGTGGACCGAACAGGTGGCTCCATTTCCTGACTGTATTAGCAATATTAACATAATGCTTTTAGCAGAATCGGCACATTTTATTTTAAACTTGTTTAATATGTCAGGTGTATTCTCATATGAATCTGATATGAATTAGGAGGAATTAAATGTAAAATTATACCTATTTTGCGTGCCTTCTGTGAATGCCATTTGGGAAAACATAAAACATATTTTAGTCAACATTGACTAGATAATAGGTCTATATATTTTAATTTCTCTCTCTGTGTATGTAGTATGAAAACATCTTGCTAATGGAGAAACTATAGTGAATTTATTTATTTATTATTTGTTTAAAATAACCAGTAATCACATTTCTCCAGCTGTTCTTTAAGCCCTCCACAGTAAGATGAAAACTCAGCTCAGGGTTTGAGGCTAAATGTGAACATGCTGAGAACTTCCATAAATTGAGGTACTCTCTAAGAACACCTTCACCTGTAGAGTCAGGGGCTTGAACTAGGTTTTTCTTAAGGAGTTTTGAGACAATGAGTCATATCCATGGCTTCTGTACAGTCCCTTGATTTCTTCATCTTTTCTTTTGAACACCATTTCTGAGTGTCAGTTGGTTGAACAATTTATGAAGTTCTCTTTCCTGTGTGATTATTAAAGAATATTGAGTTTTTAAAAATTATTTTCCTACGTTTTTATAAAGTGCTTCTTTTGTGTTTGTTATTTGCAAGATATAGTATGATCTGAAAAAAGAAATCCCTTGTAGACAGTTTTTTTCTCTTGACTATTACAGAACCTACAGTGAGTGTTGTCCAAGGAGTCTTCAGCAATAATGGTCATCTCACCCAGGATCCATACGACCTTCCAAAGAACAGCCACATCCCTTGCCATTATGACCTGCTGCCAGTAAGGGACAGTTCATCCTCCCCCAAGGGAGAGGATGGTGGTGGTGTCAGCGGTGGCAGCAGCAACACTAGCAGCAGCAGCAGTAACAGCAGCAGCAGCAGCAGTGAATGACATGAAAGGACAACGGGATGACTGCTGGAACTCTTCTCAAGCCTGCGGTCCAGGTCTCCATCCTCCAGTTAGCACTGCAGATGAGCGTGAACTAATCCAATAAGCAACTGTTGGACATCGGAAAGCTTCAAGCTGAGGCCGCCATTCATCGAAATGTGTTGTGAACAGGTGGTTTGGAAGGACAAAGCTTCACAATTTCTCATTGCTGTTAGGAACTGCACCGATGATTTGTTTTAAGATGCTGGCTGATGGGGATGAACTTGGCAGGACCTTTCAGAGACAGAGATTTGAGGGGACATTAGAATTGTCACCTGGAAAGTTAAAATCTATTTGTTGTCCTTTGCATCACAGAGCCAACCCTAGGACTGTGCAGGTTACCACACATTTACCTAATAAAAGTGAGAATTACTAAATAAACAGGACACAAGGAATATGCTCCTGAGTCCTTCTTGCATAATTATTTTTTTCAGTTTGGACTCAGGATCATAGGAATTGTATGAATATGAGAGGAAGCATTCTCTCGGGTAGTGGGATTGGAGAAAGTTTGAATAAGCACTGGCAATGGGAGCAAATCTAAGCAAAAACTTCATGTTTGTTTTTAAATGAGAAATGTATACTGAGAGTTATTTTAGACATAGTGTAAGTATTGCAGAAATCAATACATGAAGTGGCATTTCTGTTTGACCTTTGGCCCATGGTAGATTGATGACATCACTCTCATGCTGTCTCCATCATGCATATTTAGCAGTTGAGACTCACAACTCTTGTTATTCATAAATACAAAGATGAAATCGTTTTATTTTTGATTGAGTGAGTGTATGATGTGTGGTAAAGGGTATGCGGTTTAAGCGTAAGATGCTTGGGTTTGAAAAACTGTTAGTAATACACGCTGTAATATAGACTTAGGGAAACATTTTCCTTAATTCTTCCTTAGAGGTGACCGAAATATTTTTGTACATATTTGGGAAAAGGGCACTTTCCTTATTAATTGTGGATTTAGAGAAACTATGCTTAAGCTGGCCTTTTGCATTGCTAATGTGACGTGCACCCATTTCTCTTTAGTTTGTATTTTCATTAAGTCATATATTTTATGTTTTGTAGTGTTTGGATGGTTAATGCAAAAGTATGATATGTCCAATGTTTCCTGCGTCGTTGCCATTCATCTCTTCCTTGATAAAATGCATTATTGTCCCTTTGGAGGAGGGAGATGAAAAATACACAATTGGAGCCTATTAAAATTGGTTGTTACTAAAATAGTACAGTAGCCACAGGTGCATAGCTGATTACTGGAATAGAATCATCCACAATGGAGCTCTGGTTTTTTTTTTTTTTTTTGGAGTCTGTTCCCCAAGTCTTGGTTAAACTTGGGGAGGAGAAGCAGTAGGTACTACAAGTGATTTTACTAAAGGCTCTCATCATGGTTATCAATAACTGACCATCTATACCGGGACCCTATACTGTCTTATAACGTGGGATGACACACAGCAAGCTGTCCTATAGAGTCCCACTAATACTTACTGTCTAACACAAGCTGCTGTTCTGAACCAGTGTCTGAGGCAGGATACAGCAGGGTACTCGAGACATTTCCAAAGTCGGAACACTTCAAACTTTGATAGTTAATGTGGGCATTATTAATAATCATCCTGCATTGGGCTTAAATATGGACTGTTCCCAGAAGACCAGAACAGATGCTTTTCTGGTGAGCACTATTTCAGACACATCTTCACCACAAGGCTTTTATATTATGAGAATACCAATATGGTACGAGAAGACATTCTCTACATGAGCACACAGAGGAGTGGAAAGACTGTGAGGGAATGTAACATCATAATAAAAAGCAGCAGTCATTGGTGTTTTGGAGATATAAAACCCTACATGATATTCTGTTGGAGTCCATTAATAATTGTATACTACACACCCATCTAGTAGCTCTAGCCATAAAGTATTATCCTAGTCAACTTTTGATGCGGGATAGCTTGTCGTTTTGTGTTTTACACCTGTGCCTGGTGTGATGGGTTAGTTTGATCAGGTAGATAATTCTGCAAACACATAGGGTAACTGCTCTTTTAAGAAATTATATGGGATGTACTTTAGAAACCATCAACTTTTTTTCAGTAATTAAGCACTGGCTGATCCTTCAGGAGAGACACACGGGTTAGGAGCCACAGGAGTCCTGAGTGGTAAGAAAAGACTGAGCACTTGCCCTTTTCCTCTTTAACTCTCATCTCTTCTGAACACTATAGCAAGCTCGAGGTTCCCTGTTACTCTCTGGAGATAACTTCCAAAAATAAAAGCTGTCTTTCTTCATTCTACCATCTGGGGAAAAGAAAGCTTTCTGTGCAAAGGTGAGAGGAGCTCATATGGAAAACATGCTGAGCAGATGAAGACTCCAAATGGCTGTCTTATAACGTGGGATGACACACAGCAAGCTGTCCTATAGAGTCCCACTAATACTTACTGTCTAACACAAGCTGCTGTTCTGAACCAGTGTCTGAGGCAGGATACAGCAGGGTACTCGAGACATTTCCAAAGTCGGAACACTTCAAACTTCAGGCTCTGTAAAATTCCATAGTGTCTTTGGAAAGAAAGGACAATTTTCTAGATATTTTCATGCAATTCCTCTCCAGTATCCTGTATCAGATTAAAAGTACTGAATGATTTCAGTGATGCCCTGCAAAAGACATCCATATGAGAATGTGATCCCAGCTATTACTCTTTCCCTAGATGTTGATGTTTTAAAAATTGTATCATTTACTGTATTTGTACAGTGATACATCAGAATTTGCCCAAATGATAACACGTATACTTTCTTTCATTAGGAGAATATGAATATTGTGGTTAACTGAATTATATGATAAAGAACATTTCACAATTATTCACAGTGCTATACATGAGCCCCTACCCATAGGGTTAGTAGCTGATAGAATTCAATGTGTTTAGCAATGTTTTTGTGAGTATTGACCAAGTACAGAAAGACAGACCTTCGAATTTTATAACAGAGCAGCATAGGATATCACTGTCAAATCCATTAGCATAATGACTGCTGACTGTGAAAAACGCAGACAACTTAATAGTGGTCAATTTTGGGGAACTTTGCAACCAAATATAAGTTAAAGTCACACAAAAGCATCATAGTGCTATCGATAATTCACATTGGTATTAGAAGTCTACAGCTCAAGTAAGACAAAAATCATAAAAATCATATTCTAGGGTTAAGGTTTTAAAATAACAAGGCTTCCATCTCTGGGTAATATGTCCTTATTGTTGCAATGAAACATTTAAGGGCTATCTTGACTTTAAAGGCTTCATGCCGTGGACGTGTACAGAGGCTTGGTGTGGAGTGATTGCTGGAGAAGCAGGGCATGACACACAGCAAGCTGCCCCGTAGAGTCCTGTTCATTATTTTGTCTCAGTTTTGTTTGTATATGACCAAACTGCAATGTATCTCTATATCTTTTAAAAAGAAAAGTTCAAAATTCAGCATTGTTTACTTGATGATAGCAAACAAAATTCATGTTTTGAGTGTGTCTCTCCTTTCCAAAGATGATGAACTCTCCTCAGCATTAGTCCCGTTGTCATTTATACCGCCAAGTAGGTTTATAGAGGAATGCAATAAACTTTCTGATATAAAAATCTCTAAACCAGTATTTCTTTCTTTCTGTGGCTCTGTTAATCAATGAGAGAGAAAGATTTATGATGCTACTAGAAAATTAACACTTGGTCATGTGTGGCTCCGTAGTACTTCCCAGATACATGAAAAGGCAGTAGCACTTTAGTTTGCTTAATTGCTAATGTGTATGCTTTTTCTTTACATTGTTATGTGTGTCTGTTTCTGAGTCTGGATCTCATAGAGGCCACGCTGGCTGAGGGTGACCCGAACTTCTCACACCTCCCCCCATACCTCCTGAGGGCTGATATTAGAGCTGGGATTAGAGGCATGCATTACCAAGTCCCATTTGTGTCATGATGGGGATTGAACTCAGGACGCTGTGCATATACCAACTGGATTATATCTGAAGATTACTTGTTCTTGAAAGACAGAGGCCACATTTTATTCATATGTGGACCTTGGCTATTGTCTAAGTCAGTTTTTTTTTTTTTTTTTTAAGTTTCCTCATGTGGATTTCATCCTAAATCTCAGAACCTGCAATTACTTTCATTAGTAACTAAAACATTTTGAAGCCTAGAATCGTGCTCTAGGGATGAAACATGTTTCATCCTCTTCTCTCAGCAGTCTTAGATACCATTCTATTGCTGTGAAGAGACACCGTGACAGAGGCAGCTTGCATGAGAAAGCATTTAATTGAGTGACTGATGACAGTTTCAGAGGGTGAGTCCATGGCCATCACGGTGGGGAGCATGGTGTCAGGTAGTCAGGCATGGCGCTGGAGCAGTAGCTGAGAGCTTACATCCTGATACATTGGCAGGAGGCAGAGAGAGAGAGAGAGAGAGAGAGAGAGAGGGAGGGAGGGAGGGAGGGGAAGGGGGAGGGGAGAGAGAGGGAGGGAGAGAAGGAGGGAGGGAGGGAAGGAGGGAGGGAGGGAGGGAGGGAGGGGAAGGGGGAGGGAAGAGAAAGGGAGGGAGGGAAGGAGGGAGGGAGGGAAGGAGGGAGGGAGGGAAGGAGGGAGGGAGGGAAGGAGGGAGGGAGGGAAGGAGGGAGGGAGGGAAGGAGGGAGGGAGGGAGAGGGAGAGAATCTGGACTTTGGCTTCAGCTTTTGAAACCTCAAAGCCTACCCCCAGTGACACATCTACTCAATCAAGGTTACACCTTTTCCAACAAGGCCACACCTCCTAATCCTTCCAAAACAGTTCCAATAACTGATGACCAAGCATTCAAACATGCGAGTCTATGTGAGTCATTCTCATTCAAACCAGCAGAATAGCTGTCTCTTTCCTTGCAGACATGGATGCCAGAGTCGATGATGCCGAGAAGCGTTCTGACCCTCAAGCCACTCTCTACTCACTCGGTTAGGGGAGGCAAATCATCTCACCAAGTTACTTAAGTTACTAAGTTACTTCACCTCTCGAGATCTCGTTTTCCATGTTGGAATATGTTGGAAACATTAGCACCTATTTTATGGGAGCTTGGGGAAGGTTAAAAATTATAGATGCCAAGCATGATTTCAGCACTGCGGTGGATATCTCTGGAACTTGCATAGTGTGACAAGTGGCTTTAGTGAGCAGCCGCGGGCCAGGGTAGTCGTCTTCAGCAGGTCACTGGCAGAACACACTGCCACTCGAAAATCCAAGTAGAGACAAATGTCCTCATCCCAACTTGAAAATGATCCTTCCTCGCTTAAGACACTGCTAGTGTCTGTCGTTGGTGTGATGCGACAGCAGTGGCTGGCACGTAGTAGACTTCTAGTATATGTTAGGCAACATTATTAGTGTGAAAAAGAACACTGTGAATGAGTTTGAAATCACCAGATGAGTTGTGAGACTGGGAGAACAGAAATGGACATTGAATGGATATTATCAAAACACTCTGTCTACTTGACCGTCCTGGTCTACTTTTGTACTATCACATAATTCCACACATATTTTATTTCTAGAGAAGTAATTTTAGGAAAAAATGAATATGATTTCCTCCTGTTTTATCTCGTAATCTTCCTGAGGATGAGCGATGCTGTTTTAAGCCATACGGACTTAGACTCAGTTAGACTCAGAATAAGTCAGGGTTCCCGATACAGACAAGACACCGAATTGTTGAAAGATGGGTAAAATTGGAAATTTCTGTTTCTGGGAAACGGTGAGGGGGCACCGTATGGAGGGGGTACCTGATGCTACCCAGATGGCTTGGGAAGATACAGGAAGAGGAAGTACGGGAGGGTTGTCTTTGCTGTCATACTCACAGCAGTGACAGAAACTAGCAGTGTTGTGTTCTCTTAAACAAGGAGACATAATTCTCAAGTTGGGTTGAGGACTCATTAATGGAACATAAAAAATTAAGAACAATATGAGAATTAAGAAGACTGAATTCATATTTTCAAAGATGAGATGAATTAAAGGGTCTCTCTCTATGTGTATGTGTGTGTGTATGTGTATATGTGTGTCTGTGTATGTGTGTGTGTGTCTGTGTGTGTCTGTGTGTGTATGTATGTATGGTGTATGTGCACCTGTGTACATGCATGAAGAGGCAGGAGGAGAATGTCAAGTGTCTTCCTCTATTGTTTTCCACCTTAGTTTTTGAGACAGGGACCCTCACTGAGCCCAAAGTTCAGTGTTTTGGCTGGACAGCTAGCATGCTTTGGGGAATCCTTGTGTCTCTGCCACCAACACTGAGATAACTGACTTGCACATCCCTGCCTTACTCTTAGTCCAAGGGCACAGAGAATTTGAGTCCACGTCCTTTTGCTTGCATAGCATGTGCTTTCACCAGCTGAGCCACCTCCCCAGCCCAGGAGTAAAATCTTAAAGAAGGAAATCACAGGTGTGAGTAAAGACTGGTCCCTGGGTCCTAGTATGTAAAAAGTTGCTGGTTTAGAAGAAAAACAGGGAACTGTGAAGTAAAGAAAGAATAACAGAAGAAAACATTTCACAATGTGACCCAGGATTTTAGGTCTTTCGTTCGGGTATAGCCAGTCCTTTCAGATAGGTCAATGAAAGCGTGAAGGAAGGCATATCCTGGCAAAATCTCTAAATTCTTATGGATAGAAAAACTTAAAACCACACCAGAAGATTTAACAAATTATTTATGGGGGAGGAGGCCACAGTGAGGAGGGCAGTGATGGCCAGGCAGGTTGAGTTGTGCAGTTGCCTGCTATTCCCCTGTTGCATCTTTAGTAGCACCTCTTGCCAGGACAAAAAGGCCACCTGTCAGTAGGCTGTTTAGAAAGCTCCCCGTTCAATTTTGGTTCCAATATTTGATCCAAGCTAGGGTAGACCAAGAAGAGACAGTGGATGCAGAAAGCACACAAGGCACTGTGCTGTGGACCGGAAAAGGTAGGAAGCTGGAAACACAGAAGCACCTGTTTATCATTAACTTGCTATTAAGGAACCAGCAAAAATAAAACTCCAAGGTTAGAACCAATCAAAACCTGTATAGCTCTTGGTGTACAACATGTTAGAGTTTGTCTAGTGTTAATGATGTAGAATCCACTCCTGATTATCATGTGGTAGAAAAAAAATCAAAGTAGAACAGAAAATGGCTATCCAGCCATAGCATATTTAACATTAGCTTACTATGCCTAGAATTATTGAACAAATTATCTTTAGACATCTACAAGCAGAACTTGAAAACCATTAACCTATTGTAACCTCCATTTAATATTCCCCCAAACAGAGACTATGCTTCTGAACTAACGTTGAACCTCTATATTTTCTAAATTTCTAGCTGGCTGTTGGGCTACTTTGTCTTTTTGTGTGTGCGCAGAGGTGTATGTGTTTGTATGAGTGTGTGTATGTGTGCATGGGATTTCAAGTACCTGTGTATGTGTGCACAAGTGGAAGCCTGAGATTGATGGCAAGTGTCTTCCTTGGTTGATCTCCACCTTCATCTTATCTTCCTTCTCCTCTTCCTCATCCTTTGTCTCTTTTCTCTTTTTGTTCAGACATCCAACAGACACCAAGACCTCCCACAGACTCCATGGCCCTTCCAGGCACCTGGACATTCTGTAGGCACCCAGGGTCTCCCACAGGTGCCTGGACATCTAGCAGACACCCAGACATCTAGCAGACACCCAGACATCTAGCAGGCACCAAGGCCTCCAGTAGCAGTCGAACATTCAACAGGACTACCTATGGGCAGTGGGTAAGAGCAGAGTGTAATGATGTGTATGTATGAAAATGCTGTAATGAACCCATGGCGCTGCATGTTAACCTAAAGAATGGAGCAAGAAGAAAGAGCAAGATAAGGACACAACAATTCAGAATGTGGTGCTGCCCTCATACAGAAGAGAGCAAGTTAGTGGTCAGTGAACAGCCCTAACCCTACAGTGAGGAACGGTACATCTATATAATTTACTAGGAAATGCTCCTGGAAGAGGGTAAGAGCCAGAGGGATAGAGAACATCGAAGAATCAAGATCTTCTAGACACAGTAGGACCGGTGCATATGTGAGCTCACAGAGACTATGATAGCATGAGGAGGGCCTGCCTGGGTTTGCACCAGATGGAGTCCCAGTGCTGAAAGAAAAGCATGGAAACACTCCCCCGTCCCTAACCCGGACGCAGTATCAATTGACAGCCACTTGCAAATGAAAAATTAGTTTTCTCCAAGGAAGTCTCATTGGGAATACAAACCACTCTTAAGGGTAGGTCATGCCCAATAGTAGATGGTCAACAGAAAAGGAACTCAAGTAATCTTTGGAGCTTCTTTGTCTCATAATGTTAAGTCAGAGCTGTTTTATTTTTATTTGTTTGTTTTTTATACCTTACAGGTCCTTTGTGTATATATTAAGGCTTCTGGTTCGTGTCTGTATGTGATTCCCGAGTGTGTGAACCTGTGTTCTCTGCATCTATATGTGTTTCTTGTGCTTTTTCTTTGGATCTTTTTCTTCTGTGGCTGTTTTGTCATGTTTCAGTTTGGTTATTATTGATCAATTTTGTTTTATTATTATTCCTTAGATGCTTGTTTGTTTTCTAAGGAAAGACAGAAGGGTATAGGTCCAAATGGGAGGGAAGTCGGGGAAGGAACTGAGAGGAGTAGGGGAAAGAAAAGCACAATTAGAATATCTTGTATGAAAAAAAAAATCTATTTCCAATAAAAGAAAAAGAAGAAGAAAAAGAAAATGATCCTGGAGGGAGTGTCCTTATCTTAGTGGGATGACGACCTGTCTCTGAGCTCTGCACCTAGCACATATGTAACCGGCTCCATTAAACTTTGATCAGATAAACACAAATTATAACATTATATATTTCATTATATAGATGATTTTAAGGCAAAAGTCAGTACTAAATTGTGGGACTGTCCAAGGTCTAAGAGCATCACGAAGCTGGCTTTGAACCCCACGGCATCCAAAGAGATGAGGGTGGCAGGCGTTAGCTGCTCCACACCTTAGTCCTGGCCTAAACCCAACTATATTATTACATTATTAGATAGTACTGTCTGCCCTGTACTGCCGGGAAACACAGGGAAGCTGGAACTCCACATGCAGACAAGGCCCTTTACCCTTGTCTTAACCAATGGGCTTTCTCGGTGTCAATGACTCCTCCCCTACAAGTGTGCCCTCACGGGGCGTTAAAGTTGAGACTGCCCTCTGATGTGTTCTTCTGAGTGCTCTCGCCAGTTTACCATGCACGCCCAAAGACAGGAGAGATGCCGTAAAGAATCCCCCCCACGCTGTGTCCTCCCGTGGCTCCTGGGCGTGGAGATGATGAACTGCAGGCGGGCACCGTGCTCCAGGTGGAGGAGCTGCAGCTGTAAACATGCGCTGTGGGTGAGGATCTTCTCAAAACAACAATAAATAAATACTAACAAGGTATGGTGTCATTAAACAAAACTTAACAATGAAGTACAACCTGTTAAAACATCTTGTATGTAACCTAGGACAAATTTACTTTGTGTTTGTTTTTTGTTGGTGGTAGTAGTGGTAAATAAGGAGCCTTTGGAACAACAGTGTCACTATCCAAGGGATGACCTTAAGGAAAGCTTTTGTTTATTTGTGTACATTTTAAATCATTTATAAAGCCCAGTTCTGTTGTTTTTCTGTGCTGAGCTTTATGTTATTGGAAATCCATTCAATAGCTGAAGGAAAACAAGGCTCCAGGAAAACCATAGAGGAATCTAGGAAAGCCAGAAGTAGAGCATGAAGCAAAGAAAGCATCATGGGTCCTTTTATCCTGTTTCAGAGCCAGCTGGAGAACTCAACCCTCATGATGTGTTCAGCAGTGCTGGGATCCTCTGGTAGTGTTTGTTATTGGCATTTAAAATGTTTTATTATTTCTTTGAGAATTTTATATACTGTGGTTTGATCATATCCACCCTCTCTACCCCAACTCTTCCCAGATCCATCTTGGTTCCCATTCACCTACCTCTGTATCTTTCCCCTCTCATCAAGACCATTTGGGCTACCCAAATATCACTGGATGTGTGGTGTTCTACTGGATTGTGGTTGACATACCAAGAGATATCCTCTTACAGAATATTGATTCTCCCTTCTCCCAACAGCTAGTCATTACTGACAGCTCAGGAGTGACATTTCTATGCCCCGCTCCCATCTCAATGCTGGGATTTGGTCTGGCTTGGTTTTGCACAGGTCTTGTGAACTCTGCCACAACTACTGCAAGTTCATATGTGCAGCTGCCCTTCTGTGTCCAGAAGACACTGTCCCTTTATAGTCACCCAAGAGCTCTTGCTCTTACTCATTCTGTCCTCTCTTCCATTATCAGAATCTTGTCACAGTGTGCAGAAATGGAGGATAACGCTGAGACAGACATTACTCTTAGCAGTATAGGTGGGCCAACTAGTTGACTTCTACTGAACCTAGAGCATCCTTTCTTTTCTTGATCTCTTCTTTCTTCTCGTTCCACCACACACAGACCACAACTCAAGTAACATTGCTTTCTGATGCAGAGGAGATTTTTGTTATTATAGTTAAGGAATTCTCATCTCAATTTGCTGATAAGTCACTATGGTGGCATAAATAGTAAGGGCTCCTGCAGGCTTGTATATCTGAATGCCTGATTATTAGGGAGTGGCTTTGTCAACAGAGATTGGGTTGTGGCTTTGTTGGAGTAGGGATGGCCTTGTTGGAGGAAGTGTGTCACTGAAGGTGGGCTTTGGGGTTTCAAATGCTCCAATCAGGCCCAGTGTCTCTCTTCTTCTGGCTGCCTGTCAATCTGGATGTAAGACTCTAAGCTCCTTCTCCTTCACCTTATCTGTTTGCATGCTGACATGCTTCCTGCAGTGACATTAATGGTCTTTACCTCTAAAACTGTAAGCAAGCCCCAACTAAATGCTGTCTTTTATATGCAGTGGTCATAGTGTCTCTTCTCAGCAATAGAACATTGACTAAGACAGCCATAGCCATTATTTATGTCTGATATTTATTATTTTACCTATGTTATCTTCTCTCTAAATAGCTCGCTCTCTTTATAGTCTGTTTTTATAGCACTATAGAAACAGTTTTCATTGTGTCTTCTTTGAATTCTTTCATGGACAGAGAGGCACATAATCACTGACTCACTGTCAGAATGATAGAAATAAGAGGGAATGTGGAAGTGGATGGCTTATTGCAAGATTTTTTTCAGTGTTGATTATCTTGTGTGCTCTTGATCAAAATAATTCACCCCATTTGACAATGGTTATTCTCCTTGAGAAGAGAAGCTATCGACCCAGTTTTCCGTAAAGTCGCTGGAACATAAAGCATATATTTTATAATGCCAAATAGATGTGCCACATAATTTCAAATAGCACAAAATAGTTTTGGGTGTCAGGAAAGGCTAATATTAGTAGTACTCAATTCTGGCTTAACTTCTCAGCTACAAGATGAACTTTCTTGGGAGTCTGCTTAGATGACTTCACATTGTGTCTTAGAGTTGTATACGCTATTCTTAGCTGTCAATCACACTACAGAAGGGAAGGATGGAAATGGCACATGTATCTGGGAAATTTATGAAAGAGCAGGTATGTTTTAAAGAGGAGATTATCTTGTGTAACTAAAAGGCCGCATTAAAATACATTAGTAAACTCTATTGTTTGGAGCAGTCATAAGGTCAGAATGTATGGCCAGGAGAAAGGACAGGGTTTACACATAATCATGTCCCCCCACACACATGGCTTTTCCATTTGTTGACATTCTTGATCAGTGACGTGTGTCACTGTCAATCAGCGTGTGGTCTTATTTACAGTGAGTTAGCAGCAAGTCTTAGAGTTGGGTAGCATTAGTCCTCCAACTTTCTTCTTCCTCAGTTCAAAGTCAGCTATTTTTGTACTGTCTGCTCCTTTTTGAATTTCTTGGATCTGATATTTGGGGTCTGCCATTAATTTGGGAGGGTTCTCAGACACTATTGTTTTCCGCTCTCTTTCTTTCATCGTTCTTACTGTGTTTATGTTACATTGTCTGTAGTGGTCCCACGGGTCCTGGCCATTCTATTTTCTTCTCTTTTCCTTCCATCTCTTCGATCCTCAGTTTTGGAAATATATATTGTCATTTTCTCAAGTTCAGAGACAATGTCCTCAGCAGTGTTTACCTACGAGAGGTAGTCTTCACTTTTGTGATGGAGTTTGATCTCAGTTACTTCTGTCTGATCTTTTCTCCGTATTACCAACTGCTTTTGTATGTTATCTGCTTTTTATATTATACACCTTAGAATGTTTGTGGTCCAGGAATTCCTGTAATATCTGACTATAGTACTCACACCCTGTCAGTTCGGCATGGGTGTTTGTCTGCTTTTCATTTTGTCTTGTAATTTTTTATTGAAAAGTGTCAATGAGTAAGGCTTGCTATAAATAGGCCTAAACCATGTAACAATGAGATTGAGGGAGGGGAAGTGTCCTGCAGTCCTGTGATTAGTCTTTTTCTTTTGGGGAGCCAATGTCCTGTGTTGCAAATGTTACTGAGCCCTCTCTCTCCTTTGATGGGACAGGATAGGCTATGCAGCAGAGGCCGGGATTAGATATTTCCTTTCTGTGTGTGGAAGGCTAGAGTGTGCTGGAATTCTCAAAATACACAATTATTCTTACCAAAAGTATATGTATATAAGTGCTTTGTAGAATAAATACTATGTTTATGCTTCTTAAATATGAACAGGGTTCTTGCTCCTGAGTTCAATTCCAAAATTCAAGGTGTCTATCTACTCTATGTTACTGGATATTTACAGTGATTAACATTTTAGCTTTCTCCCTTTGGTAAGAATAAATATATATTTTGAAGACTTCTTTTTTGTCATCTTATTTAATGGTTTTCATAGATGTAATGCAGAAAGTTCATCCATCTGGCTGTATATAGAGCACCATGTATTTTAATACACATAGCTTTACCTTCTTGGTGCTTCTACTGAAAACTGAATTCTCTTCCTCTAGTGTGATGGCAAATAGGGCAGGAGCAACTGTCAATGTGCCTAATCATTCTTCAGAAACTGCTGGACACAAAGCCCATTAAAACTTTCAAACTTAAGTATCCTAAGAATAAGATTTCCAGATTAATTCAAAAAATCATTTAAATAACTCTATGTCTAGGGGAGTGAAGGCGTCTGAAAGCTCTTTTGTCTGAAGGTGTCTTAAGCTTTCACACACCGCTCAGCAATAACCTTTCTTCCTTCTGTTTTTCTTAGCTAGACATTTATAGAGTAATAGTTGAACCCTTTCATGCCAAGTCACTGCGGGGCAATAAATCACTTCCTGTTTGAAACAATGCACATTTTCATTGTATCTCTGATCAAAGCATCCAACAGTTTCTTAAGCTGATGAAACAGACCCAATAGCAACAAGGGTTGGATACCCTTTATTAAACTGTTTTTTCCTTTGCAATTATTTCCAGTACCTTGTTCAGTGGTCTCATTGCTTTTTAATCTGTGTTGTCTCTGCTTCTGTTATCCAAGTGTGTTTTGCACAGATTGAGCATCATGTGCGATCCATTCTGAGTTGGTTTGAAAAACGTATTTCCGTGGCTTAAATGAAATGGGAGCATGGCCATTTATCACTTTTGAAAGGTAGAAACTTTTTTCACAATCATCTGGCGCATTAACGAGAGGGGCTAGGCCTTTTAACTAGTTCTCACTTGAATGTGTATGCTGTCGTGCAATGCAGTATCATGTCCCCATGGTTGTAAATGGCTTCCTGTTTGTTTTTTCTTATTATCTCTAAGTTTTTGTGAAGCAGCCAAGATGGGATGCAGCAAATTGAACCTTATGGTAAGTTGGTGTTTTCCACTGCAGAACTTTGAATTCTGCTAGTTCAAAGCATCACTGGGAAGCCAAACATTATGCAGAAATTCTGCCTCACAACAGACTTAGGGAGAAGAAATGCTTCCAAGCTGGAATGAAGAACCCAAATGCCTGCCATGGATTTATGTCCAATTAGAGGATACATTCAGCATGAATTAATAACTCAGATTCAGAGGTATCCCAGCAGCATCTGTTGGGTACTCTCTGACCCAGGGGAGTCTGTCTGTACTCATTCAAGTCAGAGAAGATTTGCAGAGCTAAGCAATACTTGATTTGAGCCTCAGCTTCACATATGAGGAATATACTTTAATTTTTCCTTACCTGCAAGAGCATTTCAGAACTGGGGTATGCTATTTAAAAATGACATTTGGGCTTGTGAGAATGCCCAGTGGGTAATGTGATTGTCACACCAATCTGACAACCCATGTGTGATGGAACTCACAAAAAGATGGAAGGAGAGAACCAACTTAGAATTTTCCTTTTACCTCCAAACATATACTATGCCATGCATATTCCTGCACTCACATGGGCATATAGTACACAGCACACACACACACTGCCATAATGAATTAAAAATAAATAGAATGTTAAAGACAAAGGAGAAAGTTTCTTGGGTCAGAAGTTTCTTAGATTTCTATCCTTATGGTGTCTAAAAATTTTATTCAAGGACAATCAATTTGAAAGGTTCCAACATCTACCTTTTTCCTTATTTAAAATCAAAGGTTGGAGTTTGGAAGTCTTAGTATATGCCACTGGGAATCTAAAAGCAAACATACATTTCTGAAACTACTGAACTAGTATCACTAGGGACTCCTGATACTGTAATGGAAGCTGCAGATCGAGTCTCAGAGCTAATGCATTCTGTGGACTCTACAAACAATTTAACTCAACTCCCAAGAAGGCAATTGAAGGGTCAAGTAAAAATTGAACCTCAGAGCATTGGAAAAAATGTAACAGCTCTCAAGAGATTAGAGAAGTTCATTCTGTATTCCTGTAACATGATGACTGGGGTTGTTATGATTTCAAGAATGTATCCTCAAATCAGTTGTGTGAATGCTGTTCATTTGTTGATGATAATAAACTGATAGGACAGAGGAGATTTAGCACTGATCGTTGCATGGTTTAACCTTAATAAAATGGAGTACCTGTTGTTAGTGAAGTCCAATTCTAGTCAATAAAAAGTGTCTCATTTTCTTATTCAGAAGTTTCAGAGATTAACACAAGCTTGAGTAGAACAGGTTGGGGGGATTCCATGGTGTGGGTGCAGAAGTCAAATACAACTTTGGGTGTAGGTCCTTTACTTGTACCTTGCTTGAGAAAGGATTTATTTGCTGTTTTTCACAGCAAACACCAGGTTACATGGCCTGCCAGCTTCCAGGGTTCATTCTGTCTCCACCTCCCATCCCTCCATCAAAGCATCAGGACTACAGATACTCAGGCTAAGCACCCAGCTGTTACTTAGGTTATGGGGACTTGACCTTTGATCTCGTGCTTACGCGGCAAGAGCTTTTGCTCACTGAGCCTTCTTTCTAGCCTTCACTAGAACAATTTTAGTCTAATAATGTATGGAAAGAAAGGTGCCAGGCATGTTCTCACTCTGAAATTAACTATGTCTGTGAATGTTAATTTCCAGAAAGTAGAGTAGTAAAAAGAATAGCCAGAGGGCTCAGGAAGTAAAATGAGAGTGTTGCATGTTGGTTTCTAGCCGGTATTGAGATGTATTAGGCAGAAAGGCCAAGATTTCAGGAAGGGTTCAGAAGCCTACTTTTCTCACTATTGATTTGATTCTTGTGTTTGTTAGTTAATACACGGTTTAAAACAAACACAAAACCAGAATCAGCCAAGAAATGAATGGAAAAAGACCATTGAATGGGACCACTGAAGGATCTTTTCCTGTATTTCTCAGGTGTCCTCAGACTCAAAAGACCCATTTAACTCCCGGTTTTGAGAGGCTACATGTGGTTAAAGGAATCAATGCATTAAGAAAAAAAGTAGAGAAAAATAGGTTTCCATGATCAGGCTTGGTTGGAAGACAGGCATGTGAGAATTGTGTGCTTCGAAGGCAAATAGCAAGAAAGTAAGCGTTTATCTCTTGCCTTCCTTGGAGACAAGGTCTTAGTATGCAGACCAGGCTTGATTTGAACTCATGAACTCTGTCTCCCACGTGCTGAGATTACAGGTGTGTGCCGCTGTATCTAAATCACATGACTATGTTAAATCAGCCCTTTCTATGCTCACAAATGAACTTTCACACAATTGTCTATGTGCAATATATGTCGATAGGTGTAATATACCATAAGGACTGAGGTTAGATATGAATGACAACATTTTAAAAATTATTTTTCTTCCATTTATTTTTTTCCTTCTTTAACCAAGACGTTTCCTTTATCAGACCCATGTTATTCTGCTCGTCACAAATGTCGACTCTGACCTTACAGATGAAAGAGCGAGAATTTCCGAAACAACTTTGTAAGTCCTCAGGACAAGGTAATTGACATTTACCATGCCAACAAAAAAAAAAAAAACGTACGAATTATTTGAGAAGAATGACGAATGAAGCTGCCCTGATAATTTTTTACAAACAGGCAGGTAAGAGGCTGATGGGAAAACCTGTACAAAATACAATCTCAAAGAACAATAAGCAATGCTGTCACCCTTCCACAATGAGCTCTCTTCTCCGGCTTCAGATGGCTGTATTCAAGCTACAGTCTGAAACTACTGAGTGAAAAATTTCAGACATATTCAGAAGTTTAAAGGTGAACGCTCTTCTGGGTAGCTCTGTGACACCCCTGCTGAACAGTCAGGTCACACTCTGTGACTGGCGGTGTACACAGAAAACTATTTTGAACGGCATGTTATGAAACCAATGGCAGCTACTTCTAATGAAAAATAAAAGCACTGTTGAATAGGAAGAAAGTTGCTTACCACTGTGAATACCTTTGTACCTACTGTTACTAACCGTGTCTACTTATGGGATTTGCAAATGTTTTAAAGGTATTACTAAGGGAAGAGGGAAAGAGAGAGAGACCGCATGCATTCATGAGGTGCTTACGGGATAGTGGAGCATGCTGGAATTACACCAAACTTACAATGCCATGTGAGAAACGGTCAGGTAGAGTTGTACAGGTGGATCTAGAGGAAGCGTCTCATTGCACGCGTGTTTTCTTATAAGAGTGGGAGGTAGTACCCATAGTGGTGGCTCCCTTTCTCTCTCTGTTAGCAGCCATGTTGTTTTTGGGAAGTGAAACTCACAAACTTGACAACGCAAATCAAAACTGGCAGATTTTCATGGAAGAACACGGATGGAAGGTTGCCTGGTTTTAATCCCAGAAGGAGTCCTATCTAAGTAGACTGTGCCTTTCCCACTGTGAGGAAGAACAGTGCTTTAACACAGTCCTGGTGATTTCCTTATGTTCTCTCTTAGTCAGCTCTCACACAGGGTTCACGGCTGCCGCCATCGATAGTTACAGTCCCATGAGTGAGGCCATGGTCTTGATTTGCATTTTAAGTGAATTCTCCCACAGAGGGTGATGGGTGATGGGCTGGCTGGATAGCCTGGGCCAGACTTTGGACACTCAGACACAATGGTAACTGTGTCATGGCAGTCAGGCCAAGGGCCATTTGCACAGTGTGACACGCCTCCATGCTTTGTCCATTTCCAGTGGCTTTGATGATGTGATCTGTGGTCATCAAGTAGCACATTGTTAGAAACAAAAGAGCACTTCATGCTGACGTGGACAAAGAGGGTGAATGACTGAAAGGCTTGAAGAGTTAAGTTTCTCGCCGTAAACAGCTGCGGTGGGAAGCTCTGGCTGCCATACTGTCCTTTAAATATACGCAGATCTTCTGAATTTTTGTGTATTGTTTCCTGGAATTCTGTATTCCACGCTTCTGGGAGAATAAAATAGTGGGGTGTTTAAATGTATGAAACATGATAGATCAAGGGCAAAAATACTGTACTAGTTGGCCTCCCTTTGTCAGATTTCCCTCAGCGGTTGCAGAAATCTCATGGTGAATTTTGAATTGAGCCACATATCAGATCCAACACTGCGTAGCTCTGCCCTTCCTCACAGGGCTTCCTGGTTGGATGCTCCGTCTCTGCATGCTTCGTTGCTCTTCATTTCCTTTCAGTCTGTCATTTAGTACCAACAGAAACACTCAAATATTAATTTAATCCCTATATCTAGATATTATTGTTCCTAAGAAAATAATTCCATAAATTAGCATCCTCAGTGTAAATTGAAACAGTCAGATCTCTATTAGGCAGGGTACCAGCTAACTCCTTTAGAAAATGCAAAATATCTACACAGATGACTCAAGTCATGTTTTGCTTTTAGCTACCAGCCAACAGCAACAAAAATTAAAGGAAAGGGGGAAAATTATTACAAAGTCATTTGATGAATTCCAAAATACTCTATATTAAATTCTAAAATGATTTTTCATCTAAAGGTTATAACAAAGACAATTAAAGTATAACTTAGCTTCTCAAAATTTCATATTTTAAACCATCAGTGATATTTATATACTCGTCATATTGAAAGCTTCTGTTTCTGTGTGAAACTACTTCTCATTCTGGATTTCATACTGAACACTTTAGGAGGGTCTTAAAAGACAGAGTGCTATAATATGCTTTTATTTTTCATTTCAACTATCAAGTAAAAGCACCCGTTATAACAACAGTGTAAAAAGTTGTCATATAACCCGTGTTCGATGAATGATAGCCTCATTCACGTTAAGAATCCAGTTTCTGGGCCTGGAGGTGCCTCGGCGGTGAGGAAAACAGACTGCTGTCGCAGACGACCTGAGTTCCCATCGCTCATGTCATGTGGCTCACAACCGTCTGTAACTCCAGCTCCCAGGGATCTGACTCCTTCTTCTGGACTCCACGTGAACATGCACTCACATTTGCATATCCATACATAGACATACACACACACTTAAAAATAAAACATTTTATAAGAGAATTCAGTTTCCTGAAATGAAAGAATTGTACTTAGATGTTATTTCTTCTTTCTCAATAAAAAAATGCCTTCACACTGAAGTCAAATGACCATTCAAGGAGCTTTACTGATGCTTTCCTGTCTGCATGATTCACCTTGAAGATCCTCTCTGCTGAGTCGATGATCCAGATTGGTTTTCACAGCCATGCGTCATGCCATTCCCTTCTCCCACAGACGGGTCTTTGTACCATCAAAGGCTATTTTAATATTGACTTCAGTAAGATGGCCTTGGACAAGCCATACCTTGAACGATGCCATAATGCTTTCTAAAATTGAGTGGAAATGAATGTAAGATCATCTTTTGTGGTAATGGAACCCCCACTCCTTGCACTGCTTCAGACAACAAAAGCTCATGCTTTCGCTTTCCGTAAAGGCATCAAAGGTGATGTGACACTTTACAGCAAGGTCCTCATGTCCTCTGCTCCTACCTGCTGCATCCACTTTAACGGTTGTTTAGCTTAAGATCACTTCCCTACCTTCCTGCTTTATGAACTCTCTTCGTTTTAGCATTACAAATGCTTTACCCTGGGCTGTGTCACCAGTTACACAGTTGTCTCTCTACATCTTATGGTTCCACGTTGGCAGAGTCAACCAACTGCTCATCAAAATACTTTAGGAACAATTATGTCTGTACTGAATATGTACAGATATACAGAATTTTATTCACTATCTCCCAAATATAAGAAAGCAATTTCTTCCACAGCACAGAGCATTGGGTATTAAAAGTAGTCAGGAGATAGTTTAGAATACTCAGGAGGGTGTGTGTAGATTCTATGTAAATAGTATGCTATTTTACATAATGGATATGAACAGGCAGATATGAACTTCTGTAGCCACATGAGCCTTGGAGCCCACCTCCTCTGAATACACAAGAACAACCAACAGTGTTGACTATGAATACAGACAATGTGGCAGCTGTTATTATACGTGCCGCATAATGTTCTAAGCTCTACATATATCAATTCATTTGATATTTATCGCTTTGAATATTATCTCCATTTTACAGAGTTTAAATAACCTATTCAATGTCCTATAACTAGTAAGTGAAGGGTCCAATCATTAGACTTATGATGGTTATTGATTTGTAAGATTATTTTTATTGTTTTTGATTATGTGTGCTTGTGTGTGTCAGCATGTGAATGTGTACATGTGAATACAGGTACCCACAGAGGCCCGGAGCTGGAGTTATAGGCAGTAATGATCTATCTGGCACAGGTTCTGGAAACTGAACTGTGGTCTTCTGCAAGAGCAAAAATACTCTTAACCGTTAAGCCATCTCTCCAGGATCTTCTTGGTTAGTTTTTATTGTCAACTTGACATGACCCAGAATTACTTGGGAAGAGGGAACATCAATTGAGTAATTGCCTACATCAGATTGACCTGTAGAAATGTGTGTGAGGCATTGTCTCGATTGTTGATTGATTTAGGAGGGACACAGCTGATCAAACACACACACGCACACACACACACCACACACACACACACACATCATATATAATATATATTCATTTTATATATTATTCTACCAATTCTGTTCCTCTAGAGAACCCAGACTAATAAATCTCCTCTACGTTGTTTTTAGTGAGAGTGCTTTATGACAGTAACATTAAAATAATAGGACAAGACCCAATCCATCTGGTTTCAAATTTTTGTTCTTCGCTACTAAGCTATACGCACTCAAAAATATTAACTTTACGGAACTTACTGATTTTCTTTAGTATTTTCCAGAAACATCACTGTCAAAATGCTGAAGCTTAGAAGTGGAAGGAACACACTTGGCTGATGAGGTCTGATGGCTCAATAGATATGGCAGCTGGATTATTTTCTCTCTCACTTTCTATGTGCTATGGTGCTTTGGGTTTTTAATAAAATATTTATTTATTTTATTTGTGTGAGTGTTTGCCTGTACATATCTCTGTGTACCACATACATGATTGGGGATGGGGAGTCCAGAAGAAGGTTTAGATATTCTCCGACTGTAGTTACAGATAGTTGCTAGCCACCCTGTAGGTGCTGGGAATTGACCCCAAGTCCTCTGGAAGAGCAGGCAGTACTTTTAACCACTGAGCCATTGTTCCAGCCCATTCTGTGGTGCTTTAAATGAATAGGATGGGACTCTTTTGCATGCATGGGAATACTCTCCATCTATGAGTTCTAGAAATCATCTGCAATTTAAATTTGCTACTTCATTACTTAAATTCACTTTTCCTTAAATGAAAGATTCACTTGAATTAATATGCAAGTCACACCTCTCCAAACATTCTTCCCCTCATTTCCATGAAATAGTAAACATATATCCATTCCAGTGTTTTTATTAGCTCAATAAATACTGAAGGAATAACAAATAAAAGTATCCTAGTTCCCTATAATATATTTAATAAAGTTTTTCTATGTGCACAGAAGTTTATTTTACTGCAACTCTATGAGGTAAGTGGGGTGAGCTTAGTAATTTATTTTATGGATAAATGGAGCAAATAGGCATTAATCCACTTACCAAGTGTCTGATAGTGTAGCATACTCTCATTACACTATATTTTCAGCTGACGCTGTGTTAGGTGGTTGGCTGTGGATGCATTTCCTTTCTTTACAAAACTGTAGATGCTCCAAAGCTATTGTAAACAGCCATTACTATATAATGTGATGTTTCTGTTCAGAAAGGGAACGATTATTTTTGGTTGAGGGATCATTTGGATAGCGGAGACCAGACCACAGTTCCAGATGGGCACTGAAGGATGGGTAGAGCACAGAGGAAAAGGGGAGATGGCAAAAGCTACACGGGCTCAGACTGCTAAGAACTCCAAGTGGGAGAAGTTAGATAGATGGCTATGAATGGAAGGGAGTGGTGGCAGAAAAGCTGTAGTTTCAGTAGCAAAGAAAAGTAGGAAATCTGGGAGGTGCAGGGTGTGTTCCAGAGGGACGGGAGTGAGAGAGAGTACAACTGCAAAAGGCCAGGACCTCAGGTCAGTGAGGAACTCTGAAATCAGCACTGCGATTCTAGTCAACAAGAGTCTGAAGGAATAACTAGAGTGAAGAGACATGAGAGTGGGGGTAGGAAGGCAGGGATGAGGATGGAATGAGAATGAGAGGCACGAATATATCAGCAGCTCTGGCAGAGGAAGAGAAGGCACTGGGGGAACTCCGTTCTGGTGCCGGTCCAGAGCAGAGGGAAGAAGGCATTTTAAGAAGTCTCCCGATGAGCCCTTGGGTTGGTAACACCAAAGGAAAAAGACACAACCAGAGTAAGTATCATGAGATTGTGTTCTGAAAGCTAGTTTGACACTTCTAGACAGCAGGGAAGAGTCTGTGATCAGAACTGCCTGAGCTACAGTCCACAGTGGACCGCAGACCCAGATTCCCAACACATGCCCTGACATCGCGAGACTGGGAGCTCAGAAGCATGACTAGCGTGAGCAAACCCAGCAGCTTAGCCCTTCCTAGGGCGTAACTGGTATCTGAAGCCTAGAAAAGAGTGCTTAGAGGTGATACTGAAGCCAGCACTGAGGTGAGAGTTCACAGTCAGCCTCCACAAACTCCTCACTTGTAGACTCTTTATTCAGTGCCAGAGCTCATTTGTTCAGTTGGCTTCTTCCTGTTCTGTTGTCTTTTTTCTTCTCTTTCCTCTCCCACTTTTCTTTGAATAGGCTTTTCCACAGACTACAGGCTGGCTTGGAGCTGGAGATCACTAGTCTCAGCCTCTCCACAGCTGGGATTAATTGGCTCACCTGACTGCATTTCTTTGCTTCTTTCTCGTTTCTTTCTCGTTTCATCCTACCTTTAGCCATAGCTGCTCATTTCCTTTTGTCTATATTGTTACCCCCTCAATGTATTCCCATTATTTTTCTATCAGACTAATAGTAATCACCAGCCTTATTCTGCTTATTTGGTTTTTACTTATTGCATCAGTAACTAATATCTTCATACACAGAGTACTTTTAGTGTACCTTTTCTTCCCGAAACAATTGGAGTTGATGGAGGAGATGCTTCTTAATTGAGCCTATGTTTTGGTAGTTATTGTTCCTGCATACAGGGCTCTGTCTCTTGGGATAGTAAAAGGGGGCTACCCTAGTGCCCCAAACACATAGACTGAGGTTCTAGTTACTAAGGTAGCTCCCTAGTACAGTGGAGTGAAATGACACCTCGACTTTATTACAACCTAGTCCACCTTGGACATGGAAAATATTTCTACTAAAATAATACGGGTGCTTTTAAAAATCAAACTAATGACCTAATTTCAAATGTACCATTCCTTATGCAAAAAATCACAGGAAACATGAAAAATCAAGACAACATGACTCTGTTATGAGGTATCCACTGGAGAAGACCACTCAGACATGTGTTCAAGCCAATAGCAAGTCTTTATTGGGCAGCCAGTGACTACACTGGGCGTTTAGGACCTGAGAGCAGTCTCAAGCCTAAGGGTGACTTTTTAAGCACAAAAACACATCCTGTGTTGACACACCTCAGCTAGCAAGAACAATTAGTCAGAAGTAGGACTGCAGATGCCAAAAGGGAAGGTTAGTATGTTTAGGGACTTTCCCAGAACTATGGACTCTGGAGGCCTACTTTCTTCTCATTTGGCAGGTGTTACTGCCTTTCTGCTGTATTCCAAAGCACTGGCTTCCAAGGCACTTCCATCATAGCATCAGTTGTGCTGAGGTCTGAGGACCTGTTACAACTCCTTCAAAAAATTGATAATCTTGCAGTGATGATTTCAAATACAACTGAACTAGAGAATTCCGGACAAAGATTTCAAAAGAATGGCTGTAAAGAGATTTTAAAAGAACATAATAAACTCCTGAATGTCTTCAAAGAGAGCACAAACATGAGTAAAATAAGGAATTCCATACAGGATAAGGGAATAAAATTCAATAAAGAGAGAAATATTAGAAATGAAAATATTAGAAATAAATCAAATCTTTAAAACCAAGAGGAAGGCCTCACCATAAAATTAATCAAATGGAGGCACAGATATTGGACCTGAAGACAAAGGAGAGGACTAGATCATTCAGGCAATGATAAATATAAATTGATAAGAAATCATGACTAGAACATATGAGATCTTTGGAAGACTATTAAAAACCTATAACTACAAAGTATAGTTGTTCTGTAATTTTGGGCTGGAGTTATAGAAAACATAGTCAATAAAATTCAATAAAATCTCAGCAGAAAAGTCCCCAAATCCAGAGAAAGTGATCTAAGTACAGGAGACATTTAGAACAATACGCAGCATGACCAGAAAAAAATCCCCATATGCCACATTATAATTAAAACACTAAATACAGGGAATACAGGCAGAGTATAGAAGGTTTTAAGAAAGAAGCATCAAATCACAAACAAAGACAAACCAATCAGATTTCTCAACAGAAACTTGAAAAGCCAGAAGGATCATGAGATCCAACTCAGACTTTGTCTCCTGAAAAGCTGTCCTCCCGTAAAGGAAGGGGAAGTTAAAAGTCCCACAAAAACCACAGACTAAAGGAGGAATCTGAAACCACTTACTTATCTAAGCAGCACAAACAAAAAACAAAAAACAAACAAACACTTGACAGAATCCTACACAGAGACAAAAAGAGGTAAACATATCCATAAAATAATAGGAAAGAAATAAACTCCAATCAAATGGCAAATAAGCAAATGAGGATTAGGAAAATTCCAAACATTATAAAACAACAGGATGAAAGGCGTGAATATCTACATGCCAATAACTCTGAAAGTTAGCAGTCTCGATTCTACAGAAAGATACAGACTACAGGTGGGTGTGGTGGCATCAGTCTTTAATCTCACATTCTAGAGGCAGAGGCCAGAAGATCCCTGAGTTCAAAGCCAGCCTGGTCTACATAGTACATCATTTTCTTGTAAATTTTGTAATTTAATTTTTCTTTAGAGATGAATAGTATTCCAATTTTTATATGTACTAGATTTTCATTATCCATTCACCTGCTAATGGACAACTAAGTTGGTTCCATTTCCTTGATTTAGTGAATAGAGCAATAATAAACGTAGGGGATTCAAAGATTCTCTGGTATCATAATGAGTTTCTGAATATTCCCAGGAGTCACATGGTGGCTGTATGTTAATTTGTACCCCACCAACAGTGACTAAGGAAGGCTCCTCTTTCTCTACATCCTATCCAACATTGATTGTCAGATTTCTTGATGGTAACTATTCTGAATAGGGTGAGGTGGTATCTCAAAGTCATTTTAATGAGCATTTCCCCCATGTCTATGGGATGTTGAACACATTTTTTAAAGTTATTCAACATTTGTGTTTCTTTTTATAAAAAAAAAAAAAAATGCCTATTCAATTCATTAGTCGATTTGATGACTGGCAGTTGTATTTTCTTGGTATTTAATTTTTGCAATTTTCTTGTAAATTATGGGATTTTTAACCCTTTGTCTGAAGTAAAGCTGGTAGAGATTTTCTCCCATTCCACGAGCTGTCTGTTTGCTCTGTGGGTTGTTGCCTTTGTTGAACAGAAAGTTTTAGTTTCTTATCATCTCACCCGTTGATACTTGGAGATAGCGCCTTTGCTGTTGATGTTCTGTTCAGAAAGCTTTTGCTACTCTAATGTCTTGAAAAATACTACTTATGCTTTTTTTCTAGAAATTTCAGCATTCTAGGTTTTAAATTCAAGTATTTGACCCAGTTTGATTGGGTTTTCGTACAAGGTGAAAGCTATGAAACTATAACTACAATCTTCTGCAGGTTGGAATCCAGTTCTAACACCATCATTTATTGACAACGAGCTGGCCTTAGAATCACAGAGATCCAGCTGCCTCTACCTCTTGAGCTCTGGGATTAAAGACATGTACTACCATGCCATTTCTTCATCCTTTAAATGTAGGTTTATATCTACATAAATGTACAAATGGGGATATTTTACTTCTTCCTATCATTTGTAACCCTTTCTTTCCTGTGTCTTGCCTTCTTGTTCTAAGATTTTAAGCACTCTTTCAAGATAATTGATAAGAAGGAATACTTTTTTTTCTGACTCTAAATGGGAAAAACCTAAAAGATAATTTAGAATTCACAGTGGAAGTAAATAAAGTATGAGAATTGGGTATGTATGTTATCATGTAGGGTTATTGATTGGGTTCATGTTCTCTGCCAGTTAAATAATTAAAAGGTAAGAGAATCTTAAGCATGGCAGGTAGCAACAGGGAATTCTCAAGTACAGCAGACAAACCAGACAGAATCTTCTTTTAAAGAGAGGCTTTTATTGGGGTTGAGGAAACACATACAGCAAGCACAGAGAGAAAGATTTTCAGCAAAGCAGAGGGGTGACTGGAAACCTAGGTCTGGCTTCTCCTTGAGGGCTGGAGTTTTAAAGTATTTGAATGGTCTTCCTCCCCTAATTCAGGGTTCATCAGTTTCAATAAAGATAGAATAGCTGATTGGCCCATATGTCATGATCTGGCCTAGAACTTGTTAAGCCAATCCATCAGTGGAGGCCCTACAGGCAGGAGAAAAAGCCCAAAGAGCCTTTGGAGCTGCCAGGCTTTTGTCTCAGGTCAGGGTGGAAAGAAAGAAGCCATCTTAGAAGTTCACCATCTTTATTACCTACTCATGGCTCCTCTCTGTCTGTCTATCAGGTAATCTTGTCTAACTCCTAGACCCTTATGTGTATCTCCAGATAGGCATACTCTTTTTTTTTTTTTTTTTTGAGACTGTCTTATAGTCCACACTTGTCTTGAATTTACAATCACCCTGACTCAGCCTCCCTAATGCTGGGGTTATAGGCATTAGCCTCCTTAATTAGCTTTCAGGGGAGCAGGCTCTGAGAGCTTAACTTCTAAGTGCCCCTTTCCCAGTAATGAGTAAAAGGATGTGTTCTCTCAAAGCATCTGAGGAACTAAGAAATAAAAATCACTGGGTCCTGGAAGTAGAAAGTCCAAGATCATGGAAAAAGACAGTTCCAGAACACAGTAGTAAGTAGTATGTCAACAGAGTAAGGCACAGCCAATAGGCAGTAAATAAAAACTTTGTATTAAACAGCATCATGAAAATGGCATTCAGTTATATGTATGTTGATTAGAAGAACAAGCTAAAAGTATTTAAAGAAATTTCTCTGGGCTGTGAGATTTAGAAAGAGGAAAGTTAGGCTTGCTCCTTTCAGTCACAACTTTAAATATAAAACCTCTGAGTGCTTAAACTTCTAGCATTGCTTTTTGAAAATTAGTATTTAAAATTAGGTAAATCTATAAAATACAGAAATCACATCAGTCTTGAAGCTAATCTGTGAAAGGAAGAATAGGAAATGCAGAAACATTGATGAGTTAACTAAGGTCAAGAAAGAAGGAAATAGCATGGAAAATGACAGCTATAAACACACTGTAAGAACTTATGAAAATCTCTGAACAACAAATAATTATAATACATGAGATAAACGTGTCATATAAAAGATATAGGGTTCCATACTCTGTGATTAATAAAAACAAACAAACAAAAAGAACGATGATCAAGAAAGAAATTTCAAAGGGAGAAATACATACTAAGCAAGCATCATTGAAGAGAAGGTTGCCATTGTTATGTAAGTATCAAGCACAATAGACTGGAAAGTAAAAGCTTTATTAGAGACAATTCTTACATGTGACAAAAATAAGCAATTTGTCTAGACTAGATAATTCTGAATCCACATGAGATTGACAGGGCTGTCTAAAACTATGGGAAGGAGAATTGAAAACATTTCAAGTAGCAGTAGAGAATGTCAAAAAGGAAAGGTGTAACATGTTTTTAGAATATAATTAACCATTGTGTGTGTGTGTGTGTGTGTGTGTGTGTGTGTGTGTGTGTGTGTAGACATAATATAGACATATCTGCGTGTTCCTTTGTGTGGTATATTGACCTATCAGTTTGGTTGTGGTTAAGATCAGAGAGCAACCAGTTAATCTTTCAACGTCTAAGGACTTTGTTCCTGGATGGAATCTTGCGAGGTTTCACAGTTCTCACATTGTTTTTAGGTAATAAAAATCTAGTCTAATACAATGCAAACAATTCTGCACCCCCACCCAAGTGTAGATACCTTGCCTTCCCTGCTCAGCTAATATGAACTCAAAGCCTACAATAAGGAAGAAAGAGTGGAAAGAGGAGAGAGGTTGCAAAAAGGGAACCAAAGAGGCAGTGGGAGGCAATTTTTTTTCAAGTCACACAGGCTTATAATCCAGTAAGAAGCACTATTTTATATCCATATCCAAATTCTAGCTCTTTCTTTTAAAGGGTAATCTAATTTTTAAAAATATCCCTATTGGTTCTTATGAGCATAGCTTACAATTTCCTAGCCTAGCTACTGGTTTTCAGCAATCCCTGTTCTATTGTGGTTGCTTTATTCCTTCACAGTAGTAGTATCTGATGGAGTCCCCTGCTAAAGCATCCATGCAACATTGAGAGCTGAAGCTCTTGCCTTCAGATCATTTATAAGTCAGATACCAGTTGCTATGTCCTGAAGTTCTAGGGAGTACCTGTTCAGCTCTTTGATTGGTTCTTTTCAAATGTTCCCCTTGCTTTGGCATGAGTTCCACATCTTTTTAAAGTAGAGAAACTCCGTGGCTCTAAGGGTTTTTATTTAAAAGAACACTTGCTTGACCACTTCATCCTTCTTATCCAGTATCTAGCTTTGAAGTGAATATTGATTTTAAAGGTGGTTAAAAAGTCTCACATTCTCTTATAAAGTACATTAGTAAGCTATGAGGCTGAAACTCAGATCTAGTTAATAAAGTCACTGTTAATTTCTTTCTACATACATCTCTATCTGTATTTACAATATGAATCCATAAATAGATAAACAAAAACCCTCACAAGTCTCAACACCTATCAAAGAACTGGCATGATTCTTACTATAATTTTATATCTCAATTCTATAAAACTGTACATGAACAAACAAAAAGGTAAATAATCTTCATGTGATTACAAAGTTTAAAATAAATCAAAGTAAGGTGTAACTTAGAAAATAATTGGAATTTAATTCTAAAAACCCTATGTGTCTTTGTTACTATACCAAGGCAACTTACAGAAAGAAGCATTTAATTGGGGTTTACAGTTTCAGAGGGTGAATACATGACTATCATGTGAAGAGCATGGAAGGAGTCAGGCAGGCATGACCCTGGAGCAGCAGCTGAGAGCTTACATCTCATCTACAAGCACAAGGCAGAGAGAGCTATTTGGGAATGGCTTGGACTTCTGAAAGCTCAAAGGCCATTCCCAGTGACACACCTCCTCCAACAAAGCCACTCCTCCTAATCCTTCCCAAACATTCTCATTCAAACCACCACACTATATACTAAAGCTTATGTACCTATAATTTGACTTAAAGAAATTTTATTTTATTTTTATAATACTTTTATTAATAATTTGTGTTTCATACAATATATTTTGATAAAACCTTTTCCCATTCTTCCCTGTTCCATCTTCCCACTCCTGTGCCCTCAAAAAAAATTTTAAAAAAAGAAAAGAAAATTAAGTCCAGCTTGAGTAGCAGGAGCATAGATCACAGGCATCACCATAGTTTTGGGAGGCAGCAGGCTTCTCTGATCATGGACATTTATCTGGCCCACACTAACCCAAGATCAAGTATGATGAAGTTCAATCTGAAGTTGGACCTCACTGCCCATGCCCACCAGCACCTAGTATGCACCTGAACATTGCCCAGGTTCCTGGATGCTTAACATGTACCCCCATATCCTGCAAGCATCAGGGCATCCTGCAGGCTCCCAGACATCCCACAGAGACCAAGACCTCCCACAGGCACCAGGCCCTCCCACAAGCACCAGGGCTTCCTGCTGGTGCCAGGATATCCCTCAGACACTCAGATATCCTGCAGGCACCAGGGCCTCCTGCAGGGATCCCAGAAGGCTTGCAGGTACCAGGACATTCATTCTACATGCATCTGGGCATTCCACAGGCACCTGGATACCACACATCCACCCAGACATCCCTCAGGCACCTGGACCTCCCACAGGCATCAGAGCCTCCCACAGGCACCTGGACATTCAACAGACATCAGGACCTCCTGCAGGCACCAAGGCATCCCACAGGTCATGAACATCCTGCAGGCACCAGAACATTCCATGGGCACTGGGGCATCCTGCAGACACCCAAACTTCCAGCAGGCACCAGCCACCAGGACTTCCCACAGGCACTGGGGCACCTCACAGATGCCCAGATATCTTGAAGGCACAAGGATGTCCCTCAGGATCCAGAGCATCTTGAAGATGCTGGGGCATCATACAGGCACTGGGCCAACCCACATACACCCAGACATCTCACAGGCACCTGGACATCACTTAGGAAATTGGACATCACACAGGAATATGGCCATCCCCTAGGCATCTAGGCATTATGCAAGTACCTTGACAATTCAGAGGTACCTGAACATCCCTCAAGCTCCAGGGCATTCCACCTGTTCTTGGACATCCCACAGGCACTCAGACATCTTGCAGGCATCAGGGCTTCCCAAAGGTACCAGGATATCCCACAAGCACCAGGACCTCCCACAGGTGCCTGAACAATCTGCAGGCACTAGGATGCCTCCCACAGGGCATCCTGCCAATGCCCAAGTTTAAACTAATGAATTCTATCTTTAATTCTAACTCTAACTCTAACTCTAACTCTAACTCTAACTCTAACTCTAACTCTAACTCTAACTCTAACTTCTCTGTCCCTTGCCACTAAAATCTTCTATCTCATTAACTGTCTTTATCTGAGCCTAGTTCCTATCTGCCTGCTTTCCCATCTTCATCCTTTGGAATTAACTCTTTTATCCTTGCTTATCTAGCTCTAATTGACTAATCCAACTGACACACTCTCTTAAAATAGTCCTCCTCATGTGTTTCCAGAAGTCCAAGTGGCATGTAACCATAAAGAAGATTGCATAGAACAAAAAGCTTCATGGCAAAGCATTCCCCTACATCCAGGCATCACTCAGGCACTCAGTCTTCCCACAGGCACCTGGACATCATGCAGGAAACCAGCCATCCTACAGTACCTGAACATCCTACAGGCACCAAGGCCTCCTGCAGGTACTAAAGCATCCTACAGTGCCAGGATATCCCACAGGCACATGGATATCACACAGGCATCCAGACATCACACAAGCCATTACAGGTCATCACACAGGCACCTGGTCATCCTCCAAACACCCAGCCATCATGCAAGCACCAGGACATCAGACAGGCACCAGGACCTCCTGCAGGTATACAGACATCCCATAGGCACCAGGACTTCCAGCAGGCACTAGAGCATCCTGCAGGTATTCCTACATCCTGCACGTGCCAGATCTTCCCACAGGTACCAGGGCATCCTGCAGACATCCAGGCACCACACGGGCACTTGGCCAACCCACAGATACTTGGACATCCCACAAGCACCAGGACATCCCACAGGCAGCAGGACCTCCCACAAACATCAGAACATCCCTCAGGCACCAGAGCATCCCACGGGTGCCTGGATAGGCAACAGACACCAAGACATCCTCCAGGCATCCCACTGACACACAAGCATCTGCTGTGAGCCCCAATACCCTGGTAACATGGATGAAGTCTAAATGACAAAGTTCCAGGCTCCCTGGCCAGGGAATTTCAGCTCACCAGCCATCTTTATCCCTTCTCCTCTTTGCTGTAATGGTGACAAAAAGCCTTTCATCAATAATAACAATGTCTGCATGGCCTAGTAATTCCTGAGCTGGCTGTTGTTGGCTGAGAAGGGGACATAGCCATTTTACTCAAAAGTAATTGCTATTGTAAAATACCTTGCTGGCTTCTAAGTCCTGGCATATGTAGAGCTATCTATGCATACTGATAGTACATTGTAAGGCTATTCCTGGGTGGATGTTGGTCCTCCCAGGTAGAGGCAAGTCTTTAACAGATAGAAGCAAAAAGAGCCTAGATAGAGAAAAAATAAATATGCACCAAAGAGCTAAAAACCATAAACAAACAGAAAAACCTTCTTTGGTGCCTGCATGGCAGCCTGCTCTGTTTGAGGCAAATGTCTGTTTGAGGCAAATGGAGATATTATTCAGCTAACAGTAACATTCAACCATTAATGGGTTATAGTAAGCAAGATAACCTTGTAGCTTGTAAGTTGCAGGAGGAAGGACACCCGGCTCCTCCCTGGGCGTGACTGGCTTCTGCTAGGGACTACATCTGCATACCATAAAACTGCACTTGGCTTTTTAAAGCTTTTTGCTAGAGCAGTTCTCTCTCTTTCTTGTGTGGTTCCCCCCTGGTAATGTACATTGTCAGTCACTCCTCCTTTTGGTGTGGTTTTTCCACTGACAAGGCACATTGTCAGTCTTTCTCTTGCCCCTTTCTTTTCTTAATATGTATACTATCAATTCCCCTATTAAAAACTCTCCTGTGTTTCACTTCTAAAGTGTGTCTACATATCATTTCAAAGCATGATTGTGTGTGTCATTTCTTTGGGTCCCATAAAAGAACGAACTACTCTGTTCATCTATCATTCCTCATTTTCCCTGCACTCATACTACCTCCTGAGTAGAGTTTTCATGAATCCATTTGTGGAAAAGGCTGATTCTTTCCGCAAGCATCATATAGGCAGTAGGCCAAACTTCAGATACCCAGACATCTGTCATGTTCATGGACATTACACAGGTACCCTGTCATCCCTCAGGCACCCGGATATCAAGCAGTCGCCATGGCCTCCCACAGGCACTTGGCCATCCCACAGACACTAGGCCATCCCACAGGCACCAGAGTATCTCACAGACATCTGTAAATCCCACAAGCACCAGGGCATCCCACAGGTCTCCTGACATCCTTCAGTCATCCCAACATCTCGCAGGCACAAGGGCCTCCCTCAGGTAGCAGAGTATCCCCTAGCCATCTAGACATCATGTAGGCACTGAGCCATCCAGCAGATGCCTAGATATCACACAGGTACCTGGCTTTCCCACAGGCTCCCAGACATCATTCAGGCACCTTGCTATCCCCCAGGCACCCAGACATCATGTTGGTACCCCAATATCCCCCAAGCAACAGGGCATCCCACAGACCCCCAGACATCCTGCAGATACCAGGGCCTCCACATGTGCCTGGACATCACTCAGGCACCTAGATACTAAGCAGGTAGTAGGGCCTCAAAGAGGCACCCAGACATCACACAGGCACCAGACCTCCTACATGTAGCCTCCGGCCATCCACAGGGACCTGGCTATCCCACAGGATCTGGTCTTAAAGGAAAATTTAAATGTTTATACACATGTAGGACACAGATGTACCTCTAGACTGAGGCAAAAAAAAATACACTGAGGCAAAATCACCTATTTACAATAATAATTTGCTTAGTGTGTGTGTGTTTGTGTGTGTGTGTGTGTGTGTGTGTGTGTATATGTGTGTCTGTATGCACATGCTTATGTAGAGGCCAGAGGTCTACATTGGATGACTTCTACTGTGGCTCTCTACCTTATCTTCTGAGACAAATTCTCTCACTGAGAGAAAATTGGCTAGATTGACTGACCAGCAAACTCAGATGATCTGCTTGTTTCTACCCTCCATCCTAGAGTTACACACAAATGTGACCATGCTTTTATGTGGGGACTGGGGATCAGAATTCTAGTGCACATACTGATATGACAGACATTTTTACCAATTGAGTCACCCTTCTAGACCCTCAGTTGAATGTTTGTTTTAAAAGGAAGAAAGAAAAACATCTAGGAAAAGTAAATATCTTAAAATCAAAGTTCCAGGGCAGGAGAGATGACTCAGCACTTCAGAGCACTAACTACTCTTTCAGGGAACCCAGGTTCAGTTCCCAGCACCCATCATGGCAGCTCACGACTGTCTGTGACTCTAGTGTTAGAGGATCTAATACCCGCTTATAGCTTCTGCAGGCACAATGCACACATGTGGTGCACAGACATATGTATAAACCAATATATATATATATTTAATTGTTTAAAATAATAAAGTGCCAACAGAAAAAAAAAAATCAAAGCTAACCAGAGTCAGGGATGAAAATTGAGCTTTGAGCTCCCTCTACTGGCTCAAAGAAAAAATTCCCAGAAACAATTAAAACCCTAACCACAAACTTATAATTAAGTAATTCTTATGCAATGCAGATATTAAAATGTTGTCAGAGTTGGCATGGTGGCTCAGCACTGAAAAGGCTAAAGGAGAAGGATTGCCTTAAAGGTTAAGGACAGCCTGGGCTACACAGTGGATTCTAGGCTAGCCTAAACTGTGGAGTGATAATCTCTCAAAAGTAAAAAGCTCTGTATCTCTGAACCCCTATCCAGCATTTCTATGTCAGAAGCGTCTGGGTTACTGCTTACTTCAGCTGGAGCATCTGTGGTGATGAACAAATTATAGCCACATGTTGCAGAAATGTTCTGGACTTTCCTTTTGCATTACTTAGGAGAGACACATTGTCCTTCTCTCCAGTATATGCTTGCAGTACAGATGTTTTCAAACTACAGTTATTACAGGCATAGAATTCATATAGTCAAGAATAAGATTTAGTCCATTCTGTCATTTTGCACTTGAAGAAAAAAAACAAAACAAAAAAAAATTGCTCACGATGAGATGAACATGTTCTCTCAATAGTGTGGATTGACATTTAGAGTTTATGTTTCCAAACTGATTTAGAGTGCTAATCTAGTCTTCATTTATTTTATCAGTGTTTGAATGAAGCCTTTTTTATAGTATATTTTTAAGGCACATGATTGTTGGCACACACCATAATCTCTACATTTTAACTCAACAACTATTCTTTGAGCTACACAAAAGAGAGTCTGTCTTTGGAGTCTACAGTCCAGTAGAATGTCATATATATATATATATATATATATATATAAATTTTTAAAATTCTGTGAAAAACAAAGGGGGGACTAAAGATAAAATTTCATTGCCTGGGTGGGTGCGTGCTAGTGCTACTTTCTTTATCAATAACTTGCTCACACCAAGATACTACCAAAGCCAGCTGCTGATCCAGAGGATTTGGTTTAAGTCTAATGAGCTCAGGAGGCTTTCTTATACTCTGACAATAACACCATTGACAGATTCTGGAGCAGGTATTATTTTAGTAACTGCTTCACAGAGTGGTCAGTATATAATGTAGGCGGAATGCTTGGGTCAGGCCCAGGGACGGACACAGCAGACACCAGCTGAAGCTGTGATACAAGTGCAACTCAAGTTCTCAGGTGACCATGTCGGCTCACAAAGTCTGTACTGGTGGCTGAAATCCGGACATAAAATAAAAAGTCCAAGGCAGCCCGCTTCTGGAGAAGGCTGTGCTGTGGGCCTGCATCTGAGGGGCAGGAAGCTGTCACCCATCCTCAGGACAGGCAAAGATGGAGCAAACTGAACCTAATAATTTCTCCTAGGCTATAGAACCGAAGTCATTGTTTTAGGACAAATGACCACCCCAAAAATGGAGAAAGAAAAGAAGACAGAGAATCCTAGTCCAACAAAAGCAACACCCCTGCCCCAGAGAGCCAGGACTGGTGTGAAATTAAGCTGTACTTGTGAACTGCTGGCAGCTCAGAATGAAAAATCTTGAGAGGTATAAGTTTTGCCTATGGTAAGAAAAGAATATTGTCAAATCATGAATCTTCATGAATCAGCTCAGTTATGAGGTCAGAGCTCTCATGACTCTAGCTAGCACTTTGCCAATGCCCCATCTCTGAATATTGGGAACCAAGACTTCTTTCAGGAGGATGCTTTAAATCCAAATCATAATACTTATCTATCTATCTATCTATCTACTCTATCTATCTATCTATCTATCTATCTATCTTTCTCTCTATATATATGTGTATGTGTGTATACATATATATGTATATCTATACATATATGTGTGTGTATATATATATATATGACTTACAGATGGAGCATTATAGAAGGAATATATGGAAACGAAACAAAATATTTTTATTTTATAAAATATTTTATTTTTCTTATTTTTGATTTAACAACAGTTTCCTCAAAATAATGGTAGCAGATATATACTTTGTGATTATGTCTTGTGGATAGGTGAAGGAAATAACACCAGTGTTGTAAGGGGTGGGAAGGAGGAATTATTGATTTTTAATTATCAAGAATGTGGATTACCTGCAAAGTGATGTGATGCTGGATGACACCATTCCTGGACTGGTCATAGCTGTCCACTGCTAACTCTAGGATGACAACTAACACCATCTTAAATAAGGGTATAATTAATGAGACAAGAGGATGGAAAAAATGGAACCAAATATATATTCAGCCAAAATCACAAAAGAAAACAATGGAAGACAAAAGATAAATAAAGACAAGGATGATAAATAGGAAATAGTACTAATTATAAAATGTACTAAGTCAATGATAGCAATAACTGTATCAAACCTCATAATCTAAATATGCCACTTAAAACATAAGAATATCACATTGGGTTTTTAAATAAACAGGTTCCACTACATGTCTTTACATGATGTCTACTCTTACATAAAGACTTTGATCAGTTAGTGTTTGGAGGCACCATGAATTTTGTCCTGTAAGAGTGACTTTATGGATAAATGTGCGTGTTCTGATTGTTCCACCACTAGTCATTCCACTTGTTCTCCAGCTTTCTATTCTGTTCTCCAGTTTCTATTCTGCTGTCACTCACAGCAATCTGGAGATTGTGCTACTTAATAACAGTGGCATCTAAGTGTTCAGGTGTTTAAATCTAAAGCTAGAAATGACCAAGTTAAGGGAGAAATGATTAAACTTTGCCAAACACTGTGCCTTCCACACTAAATAGCCATTAACCCAAAGGAAAAGTTCATCAGGAAAATTAAAAGAGTTATTCCAGTAAGCCCACAAATGAAACAGACTTGTTGCTAATCTGAAGAAAGCTTTAGTGTCTGGAGAGAAGAAGCTGGCCAGCAGTCTGTAGGGAGTATTAGTATATCTTCTACATAGCCCAAGATGGTGATGGCTCACAAAAAAGACAGTCAGACATAACCTAAGTATCAGCCTCACACACAAAACCCTGTCTCCCAGAAACCCCACCACAGCACCCCTGCCTCTCAAAAGAGCCCACATTCCCTCTTCTTTGTTCTCTTCCCAGCCACCCCAACCCTTCTGCAACTATATGTCCCCTTTTTCCCTTCCCACCTAGGACTGGCCCTATATAACCCACCATTTTGGCCTAAGGTTCTTTTGTCTGCCTTCCTTCTATCCAGAATCAGTACTTTTGTCTGTCTAGGAGCAAAATATCCCTCTTCCCCTATTCCCTCCCCTCTTCCTGTTCCCTACCCTCTATTTCTCTGGGGCAAATATGTCCCTTTTGTGTTAAGAAATCTGATGTCTGGATGTGTTTTGTGCTGACTCTGAGATTCTTTCAGGGAGGGGATGAAGTCCTGGGCTAATGTGTGTTGTTGACAGGAACATGGCCGTATCAAAGACCCCAATGCCTTTGTTGTATGACAAAAGGACAAGACATTTCCAGGGGCCATGCAACACATACATCTGTTCATCACAGATAGGGAGCCCATGAAAGATAGACACCACCAAAGTCCAGTCCAACTTGGTAATCAATTACTTTTATTAAGTCCAGTCCAATTGGTGAATCAATTAATTTTATTGGGTGAGGAGTTACTTATAGGCAGAAGTGACTCAAGACAGCTGTATCACCAAAGCCCACCTCAGCACTGGTGATATCTCACAAAAACTGGGAACCTGGGGCACAGTACACAGCCTGCAGGCAGCTCAACAAATTAGAGAATGCCCTTTCCCAGAGACTAGGTCAATCTAAACCTTTTTCAGGCTGTTCTGCTGGTTTATGCTTCTTCTAGGCAGCTAGTCTGGTCTCAAGAGTCTTCTTTGTAGCTTGGCTTATCTGAGAATGACTTTCAGCAACTTGGCTTATTTACTCTTGAGGAAAAAAAGAACTAAGTGAACCTGGTTAGTTTCAGGGACTTCCTGAACTAGGAATAGTTCAATAGTCCTGAACTAGGAAAATAGGGAAAACCTCTTTTGAGCTGGCTTCTGGTTTAAGGAGGAAACCTAAATAACAGCCTCAAACCCGTGAAAATGGCAAAGCCTTCCTCTGGTTCAAGTATGAATGCTTACTAATGATAATCAGGGTGTGTAAAAATAGCAACCACAGCTTCCTTCTCCCAGGTGCGTACATCCTGAGACTGTTTTCCTAGAGACTTCTCAACCAGAAGTTTGCAGGATAGTTTTATTTCAACTTGACATGGGCACAAGTTATTGGTGAGGATGGACCCTCAATTGAGAAAATGATTCTATTAGATGAGGCTATAGGCAAGTCTGTATGGCATTTCCCCTCAGTCCTTCAGTCTATTGTGGGTGGGGCAATCCCTGGGCTAGTGGTCCTAGGTTCTTAAGAAAGCAGACTGAGCAAGCCATGAGGGGCAGGCCAATAAACAACACCCTGCTACACCCTTTGTATCAGCTCCTGCCTCTGGGTTCCTGTCCTGCTTGAGTTCTGCCCTTATTGCTTTTGATGATGAATGGTGGAACTGTGGGTTAAATAAACTTCTCCAAGTTGCTTTTAGTCATGGTGTTTCATTACAGCTCTAGAAATCCTAACTAAGGCAAGGAGTTTCCAGGTTTCATAGCAGGTCCTCTCCATCAGACCTAGCACAGTCCAGCAGATCATAGCTTTTCTGTATATGTGTCTGTCATTTCTTAAATGTCATTTCTTCATTCCCACATTGCTCCATTCAGTGCAAGCCCAAAGCCACAGAGGTTGGGACAGCAGTTTCTTAAGCCCAAATCTATCTAATCAAGGATAATGCCCCAACTGTCTTCAATTCTGGGAAAGCATAGAAGTGAGGATGTGTAAGAGGAAACATTTGAAGCTAGTAGAGTATGTTTCATGAAGTTATAAAGAAATCCATCATCTCCATGACATAAAAGAAAAAAAAAGTGATGATGAGATCCTATTGCTGAAGATACCAAACACTTGAGTCACGGGTGTTGGCAAAAAGCAAGCTTGTACTACTCTGGAAGCTTTGTTCCTATGGCTAGCTTATATAGGTGACGAGCATACAACCAAAGGAGAAAAGAAATCATCACTCTTACTCAGCTATGTTCCTTCTGAGCTGCAATGCTGACCAGCCTGGCAGGATATATCCACTGGTGCAATAGTGGCAAGAATATCATGGGAGTAAACAACTGCTTTCCAATTGGGTTTAAGACCAACTCCATCGCAACTCATTCCTGGAACTATCATTAGAGACAATAACCTATGGCTAAGCAGGTCCTAGACCCCAGGGTCTATGCACATAGTATTAATGTACATAGTATTAAACTGACTCCTAATGACTCATCATACCCATAGATTAGTGCATCTCTTAGCCCTCAGAGAAGCTTCTTTTTTGCAGTAGATGGTATCTGTTTAACACAAAAACCCACAACTGGTCAGATGTAGAGAAAATAAAAAGACTTTTGACTGTCCAACCCTAACTGTGACATCTACATCACAGCCCTCCTCTAAAAGTTTGTGGACCATCCCAAACAAGGGAAGAAAGATCGTAAGAACCAGTGGTGGTAGATGACTACAGTAAAACAGTATTTTCAGGGCAAAACAAGGAAGTTGCACATATGAACTTACGGCAACTATGACCTACAGGAGAACTGCAAAAGCTCAAGTCAGACAAAGTCCTCAGCATGGAGTGGGAAGATAGCTATGCAGTCCTACACCCATCTGAAGAGCTGTTGGAAACTGACAGATGCCCGGAGAAAGAGAACAAATTTTCTTCAAGAAGGTGGCTTCTGGGAGGCTATCCTTGCTACGTCCACACTGGCAGCTCTGAATGGACTCAGTCGGGAAAAAAACAAATGCATGAAGTTGGAAGAGAATAGTGATCGTAGGGATGGGAGAGAAATTGGAGTGGAGGAAATGGGGGTTAAAATGGATCAAAACACATTGTAAGCATGTATAAAAATATCAAACAAAAAATAAAATAGAGAGCACACTCAAAGCAGAGCAGCAAGTGCCCACATACATTGCATCAAACTACTCACTGAGAAAGTACTTGATCACTACAAAGTTCTGAGGAGGATGTACAGTGAGACCAGTGCCGTTTCCATAACTGTGACACGCCCATTCTCCTCCCTATAATCATGGAATCATCCTGAAACATGGAATTTTTTTTTTGAGGTAGGGATTTGTTATGGAGACCTTGACTGACTTCAAACCTGCAGGGATCTCCCGCCTCTGCCTCCTGAGTACTTCACCACCACACCTGGCAAACTTTATTCTTTAAGAAATAAGAAATTCTGTAAGGTCATAGTTAGGAGAGATAGCGAGTCCTCTGGTGGCCATGAGCAAAATAAGTTGAAAGCATGAGAAAGAGTCACCATTCTAATTTGCTACCAAGAACATTCGTGGTTTACAGGAAGTCAGAATGTCAATGACAGGAATCTGAAAGAAGTGGATCCCAACCTTCATTGATGAGTTTGAGGATTTCAAGACTTCGGTGGGGCATATCACTGCATATGTAGAGGGAATAGTGAGTAAGCCACAGTTAGAAGTGCAGCCTGGGAGGGCAAGAGGCAGCCTGTGAGCATCCATCACTGTAACAGAGCACAAGATGGCTCATCCTTTACAGCTCCTGGAGGACCTGCCTGAAGGATGCATGCGAAGCCCTGGACATCATCTCACATGATGAAACGTTGACTCCACTTAAGAGGTTAGACGTCTATGCTGCAAGTGAGACCATGTTTAACAGGCACAGGAGTTTGGAGCCTGGAATTTGCTGGATACTCTGGGGAAAGTCTGCCATGGGAAAAAAAAAAAGAATTTGATGATTTAATGATTCAGAACCTACATCGAGAGCAGAGCTGATGGAACAGGTGCCATATACTGAACTATTTTGTCAAGTGAATAGACCTTCAATACCATATGCTTTTTCCAAACACTTACTACCTATTGTGTCTAGAACTATCCTGAAGATCATAATAATCAGGGGAAGAAAACCAGTCAGGCAGCTTTGCTAGCTCTGTGAGAGCAGGAGCTGATTAAGTGATTTGATGTGGAGACCAAAGTGTGCCCTGTCTCCACAGAGCTGGCTGCCCCAAATAGCAATGACAACAGGAAGGCAGAGGTTGTTGCTGTAATGATGACTCCCATGGTTGGGAAGAATATCAAAGAATGTTCTACCCTTCCTTTTGTGAGATGTGCTGTGACTTTAGAAAGCTTCATGTTTGAAAGGTCTGTGCTGCCAATTTTGAACATACTGTCAGGGGAGTTGACCAGCAAGCTACAGGAGAAATGCTGCTACTTAGGTTTTTCTAGTTATTTACTGATAATGTGTGGGGTGTGCAAAAGGCCTGTGCTGAGTTCTCCATGACTGTTTCATGTGTAGCATGTCTAGAAATCCAGAGGAGGAAGTTACCAGTACTACTGTGGTAGTTGAATGAGAATGGCCCCCATAAACTCGTATATTTGATGCTTGCTCCTTCAGTTGGAACTTTTTGGGGAGGATTAGGAGGTATGACCTTGTTGGAGGAGGTGTGTCACTGGTAGTGGGCTTTGAGGTTTCAAAAGCTGAAGAAATTCCAAGTTAGCACACTCTCTCTCTTTCTCTCTCTCCTTCCCCCTCTCTCTGCCTCTTACTTGTGGATCAGACGTAAGCTCTCAGCTACTGATCCAGTTCCATGCCTGCCTTCCTGCTGCTGTGCACTCTACCATCATGATCATGGACTAACGCTCTGAAACTGTAAGCCCTAATAAGCCCTAATTAAATGCTTCATCCTATAAATTGTCTTGGTCATGGTGTGTTATCATACCAACAGAAAAGTAAGTAAGAATGATATTTATTAACTTGATCAGTGATCCTTCAGGTTGGATTGGCCAAGAAAATCTTTTTTTTTTTTTTTTTTTTTGTCTCTGGGGGCCTTTCATATCTGCTTTTACTAATCCACTTAAGCTCAGGCTATGTTAAAGATGAAAGCAAAAGGTCAAGAGATTTATTAGCAGAGACAAAAAATAGCATCGAAGATCAAAATGTTGTAGAAAAGCAGATTAAGCCAGGGAATGCTCAATCTTCTATATTCCAGTGCCAGACTGGAAAGCACACTCAATGACTGTGCTGCTTTGACAGCTGGGAACTCCCCAGGGGACATTGGTGTTCCAATAGAAGCTCCTTAGTCTGTACATTTTCTCTGACTCTCATCAGGAAGCAGCCAGTGATGAGAATGAATTTTTTTTTTAAGTCTGCTAGCTATACGTGTGTATTCCTGCCACAGGAGCCACAAGCTCCCCAGATTTGGCTCTCTTAGATCAGGAGTTGTTCAAACCCTTCAATTTCTGGAGAGACTCACCTACCCAAATTAGATGTTGATGTGAAGGTCAAACAGGATTCAGAAGAGACTCCTCCCAGAGAGAGTAGGAGAATTACTTGGAATCCCTGTGTGGGGCTTTCCTAATATCACCTGGATATTGGCCACCCAGAAGGAGCTTGAAGAAATGACAGGACCTAGAGCTCCACACGGATGAGCCAGATGTTAAGGCACAGGTGGGAGGTACTGTCAGATGCACTGCAGTCTTCCAGCCTGGACATTCATGAAGAGGCTGGAGGTATAGAGCCCTGGAATGAGCTGCAGGATGTGCTGGGTTTAAATGAGCTACCAGGTTCTAACAAACAGAGAAGACCAGATTTTAGCAATTCAATATGACTCCCTGGCTGCCACTCATCATGCCCATGAAGATGTGGACATGGCTTCAGTATTGGCTGCAATACCAATGAGGGAAGGAGCGCTGAAGTGAAGATGTCATACCACAAGCTTTCTTAGACCAGTACTTGTCAATGCATGATCCTCCTTGAGCATTGTTGATATGGTGCACTGGGCATACAGCCTGCCACAATTCTGACACTTGGCAGGCAGAATTGGCACTGCCTAAGAGAGATTTATGAGTCTTTGGCATCAGACATTCAGTGGCAAGTTCAAACAATTTTAGCATTCTCCATCCACGGGCTTGCAGTTATCCTTGGAAATCAGTTGACAGCTGCTGATCTGGTTCCAGTTTTTTATGGGTTTATGAAAGGCCTCAGTAAACTCAGGAGAGGCCTTCTGAAATGCATGCCTTATTTTCTGAAGTTCCTTCATACTGACAGAAGAAGAGAATATCTTTATCAACTTCAGGAAGGGTTGATGACAGATTAAGATAGACATTGGTACTTTTGAGTTGAACTGGATGAACAGATATTTTATGTCTGGAATTATATAGTTCCAAAGATGTGCATTGTTATGCATGTCTCATTGTTCTGAATCTGTGCAGACAAAATTTCTTCCATTTCTTGGATTTCCCACAAGTTGGTCATGTAAGTGGTGAGGAAGCTCTACAGGGTGACACCCCACAACCTTTGGAGTAGATTTTATCAATGAGTTGGTAGAGAATTTTGGCAAGTGTCTGAACAGCCAGCAAGTCTTTGTCTTTGCGTGCCAAGTGGGAAAGGCCAGAGACACCTACTCATGAAGCTTCTTACAATTCCACCTCTCTCAAATCCTCTTTGTCATCGTGAGGAACAGAGGAACAACTATTCAATTGTTCATAAGGTCACATGCTCCTCACAGTTAGGCATCTGTCTGGCTCATCACCTTAGCCAGTTGAGCATAACCTCAAGCTGACATACCCAAGCACCGCATGCACATACCTATATGAGCCGCACTGTGCACACCCCACATGCACACATCACAGTGCCCACCAGAATACAGGTCGGAAATGAAGATATAGACTGGCTGTCTTGGATTTCTGTAGAGAAGTTTAAAACTGCAATGGAAGCCAAGCATCATGGTATACATCTGTAGTCTCAAACTTGAGAGGAGGGTCATGAGTTCAAGACCAATCCTAGCTACCTTAAATGATATAAATGGAATGGGGGAGGTAGTCAAATACTGAACTAAACCCTACATAACACAAAGATAAAGGCAAAGATTCTGGCCTCCTTTATCATCACCACCAAAAATAAAAAAAAAAAAAGACATTTTGAGTAGACATAAAACCTGTTTACCTTGATTGGAACATTTTACAATGTCTACCTGATATACTGAAACATCAAGTGGTACCTTAAGTATCATGTACATTTTGGTTTGGTTTGGGTATTATTTTTGTTTGAGTTCCCATGTACCTGGAATTCTGGTTTAAATGTAGAAACTAAAATCCATATTTCCCAAGTTGTTACTCTGGGTTCTATCCACTGTATGATGAGGTTTGTGTGATGGTTTGGGTGCTGGCCTGACAGAGCTGCAGCCCTTGCCTCTTTCTACCCAGACTGCCTCTGAAGACGATGCCTCACCATGGACAAGTTTGCTGTGCACCCAATGCCGTGTTTGCTTAGTTTGGCCAATGACAGGGTTCCAAATTTTAGAGTACTGCTCTCAAAACACCATTACAGATGCTACGAGGGAAAGAACACTTCTTAGCCTTTGCTAACTGTCATCTAGAGGCGCCCCCAAACAGACATTATGGCCCTCCAGGTAGACTGAGACAATGATGTCATCCATCCAATGAAGCATCCATCCTTCCAGAACCAAAACCTCTAAAGACACAGTGAGCATGGCTTCCTCAACTTATTAGAAAACACTAGCTATGGGGTCTTTCCTGATTCTGCAAGAGCCGAGGTTTGACTGTCCTAAGACAGTCTGGGACAGATTGGGGTAGGCGTGGGAGGCTCCTCCTGCTGACTCAGTTACAGGTTGCTACCCCGAAGTCCAGGGGTTTTATGAGTCAAGAGAAAGTCCAGTAAACAATGTTATCTTATCTTGATACAAGAGAAAGTAATTTCTCAGAGGATTATAATTGTCACCAAAGACTTAACTTGTTACGTCATCTTCCTTACTGAATGGAGCATGAACTGGCAGAGCACTTTCCTTTTGGAAAGGATGAGGTTCCCAGAGACATGCCTTGCTTTCTCTTGGTCTTATTTAACGGCTGATAAATGACATTCTTATGGCCAGAAAGCCAATGTACACTGGTTGGGAATGACCTTCAGTATTAGCCGAAACATTCCTTCCAGGTGCAGTCTGTTCAGCACCATGGCTGCTCATCCCAGCCCTAAGTGTAAATAGTTCTTGGTGTATATAAATGGCTAACAAAAGATTTTAAAATTTTCTCCTAAGGACTTGGTGTTAACACTAAAATAGACTCTGATTTTGACTCCTAATGCAGCACATTGCTGTGAAAATTTACAAATGTTTGCAGAATCTCTCTACTAATTTTTTCATGTTGGTCATGACCTGAAGGAAATTTCTTAGCATGACTGTTGCTTTGTCAGGTTTTTTGTTTTTTTTTTTTTAACTTGATCATAGTCAGCTCTATGGTGTGGCTTTTTCTTCTTGTGTTTCACAGGTGCCACTCTGGGCTGAGCAGTCTCAATTGTGCTATTAGAACTGACATAGTACAAGTGCCGGAAGGTATAACTGAATTGCTGAAGCTCAAGAAGAACGTTGAATGAATGAGGAAATGTTTCTCATTGATGAGCAAAGAAAGTAGATTCTTGAAACGGGGTCCTAGAGGAGCTGCTGTGAACAACGTTCAAATGACAACAAAGGACTTAGACAATTGCATAAGCTTAGTTGATAAAGCAGTAGCAGGTTGAGAGGCTCGGATCCAGTTTTAGTAGAGGTTTATGGAAGGTGAATGATATTAAGTAACATGGAGTTACAGAGACATTTTTGTGATAGGGAGAATCAACTAATAGAGCAAACTTCATTGCACTTGTACATTGTTTTAAATATAATTCTCTTATGTATTGTATACATAACTTTTATATGTGATGGCAAACCAAGAAGTTCATTTTGATTGCTCTGTTGTGGCATTTAATTTAATGTGGTGTTCTGCAAATGAACCTTCAGTATCTTTAAAGTATGCCTTCAATATATTTATAGTATGAAGAAATATACAGCACCCTAACATAAATCATAAGAAATCTGGGGTAACTATATTAATGTCATACAAAGAAGAATTCAGACCTAGAGAAGTTATCAGAGAAAAAGTGTGATGTTACAAAATGATAAAGGAGTTGTGTATCCAGAATGATACAGCAGTCCCTAATGTGCATGAGTCAACAATACAGCATCAAAATACATGAGCTGAATCGAATAGCACTTCAGAGAGAAATAAATGAACCCATCATTCTAATTAGAGATTTCAGTGCTCTCCTTCAGTAACTGGCAGATCCAGAAGAGAGAAAATCATTGATGACACAGTTGAACTGAAGAAGCATCATCAGTCAGCTGAATCTAAACGACATTTATAGAATATCTCAACAACAGCAGAATACAGATTCTTCACAAGCTTGCACAGAACAGCTGCCAAAATGAAGCATATTACAGGCCATACAAAGTACCTTATCACACTTTCAGAAAAGAAAATCTTAAAAAGTAAACTCTTGGGGCTGGAAAGATGACTTGGCAATTAAGAGTACATGTGGCTCTTGCAGAAGATCGAGTTCAGTTTCCAGCATTCATGTTGAGTGGCTCACAACTGCTTGTATCTCCAGATCCAGGAGATATGACACTCCCTTTGGCTTCTACCTAAACCTGCACACACATAACATATATATATATACTCCCTCTCACACAGAGACACACGAATGAATATAAATGTCTTTTTAAATTATACTCATACCACAGTAGAATTAAGCTAGACACCTGGAAAAATCTGAAAATGTTTGTCACGAAACAGTACACTCTTAAGTAATGCAAAGACCATAGAAATACAAGACATATAAAATATCTTAATAAAGTGTAAGTAATTAGAAAATAAAACTTATCAAAACATGAGCATTGGCAAAGGCTTTGCTTTAGGAAAGATTTATAGCTTTGCATATGTGTATCAAAGAAAAACAGCTCCCAAATCAATAACCGAAGCTTCTACTTTAAGAAATTAGGAAAAGAATAGCAAATTAACTTTGGAAGATAAATAACATAAACTAGACCAGAAATTGATTAAAATTAAAATATAAATAAAGAAAAATCAATAAATCCAAACATCAGTTCTTTAAGAGTATCAGTAAAGTGACAAATATCTCCTTAAGATATTAAGAATGAAAGGAGATACCAGTTAGTAATATCAGAAATGACAGAGGGGTCATCACCACTCACTGCACGGAATCCAACAGGTGACTAAAGGGAGCAATCAGGTGCCCACAATTTTGTATCTTAGATAACAAGGGACACACATGGAAAGATGAGGAGCCTGCTAGAGCCAGAGGGATCTGAGAAAATGACATTTCAACCCAGCACAAAACCTCCTGCATATTCTTTATAAGCCTTAGTTTTCTATTAACAGACTCTACTTCTGCTGTGCGTCTCATGATGGCTGGGCTTTTGCTTGCATACTGGTCAGTTAGTTTAGGCTGCTATGTTTGTTCCTCCTCCCAGTGGACTCTAAGGCACCTCTCCTATGCTCTCCCGCCACATCCCATACATACACTTGCACCCTTACGCTTCCTACGTCTTTTCTTCTCACCCTTATCTCCTCTTCTTTTTACTTTTTAAGTATACTCTTCCACAACTTCAACAGTCTCTAGGACTGTGGATCCTAACAATATCTCAACTTTTCCCTCTGAGCTTCCTAGCTACTTCTCATTTTGATTTTGGTTTGTTTTTTTTAGTCTAATTCTACTTATTCTAAGCCATGTTATGTCCATTCCTTTTTTTCCTTCTTTTTGTGACCCGGAGAGTCTTACTATGTAGCTCCAGCTTGCCTGAGAATCACAGAACTCTGCCTGCCTCTGCCTCCCCAGTTTTCAGATTAGAGGCATTTGAAACCATGCCCCCCCACCCTAATCTTATTACCTGTAATTTATTCTCCAGCAATTATTAAAGTCAAAGAGGACACTGAATCGACACATCCTCTGCGTCACCTCCTGGGCTCGGGGCACCTCAAGAAGAAGGGACAGGGGACTGAAAAGAATGGAAGAAGTAGTGGGTGGGAAGGAGCACTGAGGAGTGCTGTCTTTTGGACATGCCCTGCCCATCACACACAGGAACTCACTGCAGTTATCAGTTACCTGCATAAGATCGATGCAAGATCAACCCAACAAGACCAGTCAACATATTTACAGACGGTACTAATAGGACTCAGTGGGTTACAACAAAGTAAACAAAAATGGAAAGGGTAGTGGACATGCTGGAAGTGTCTGGTGGGAGTGGGAAAGGAAATTTGGAGGTAGATATGCTCAAGGTGCTTTGTTTCCATGTATGACATTGTCAAGAAAGAAATAAAAGATCTATTTTGTAAATGGATGTTAATCTGAAGATACATTGCTGGAGAAGATGTACAGATGGCAAATATACATATTAAATGAAGTTTGACATCAACGATTATTTGATACTAGCAAATTAAAACAACAATATGATAGTTCTATACATTGATCAGGTAAGTAAAGCCCGCAACAGTGAAACTCCAGGTGCTGCCAGATGCTGATGAGGATAGAGAACAACAGAGGTCCCCAGACATGGCCATGGACAGATGAAATGCCTCAGCCACTTTGGGCAATAGTTTAAGAGATTTTTCTTTAAACAAAGCTAAATATGTTTTTACCTTCCTGCCACGACAACTCCTCAGCATTTTCTCAAAGGAATTGATGACTTATCTTCACAACGAATCATCTAAAAGAATGTTGTATCATCTTTATATGTAATTTCTCAAACTTGGAAGAAAATAAGACGTCCTTCAATAGATGAATGAGTAACCCTGGTATATCTAGACAGTGGACTATTTTTTTAGTGATAAAAAGAAATGAGCCAGCGAGCCCCACAAACAGGCCTGGGGAAACCTAACATGAATATCACTAAGTGAAAGAAATGAGTTTGACAATCTCCACGGTGCATCCTCGCTGTATGACATGTTGGAAGAGGAGAAAAGAAAACAATTGAAAGATTGGTGGTTGCCAGCAACAGGCAAGGTGGGATATAGACAAGAAATACAAGGATATGTGGGGACAATGAGGCTATTCTATGTGAACTGTAATAATGGGTACCTGATAGGCCTTTGTAACCTCATATAACTGCCAACTCTGTCTTAGGGTTTCTATTTCTATGATAGAACACAGTAATAAAAAGCAACTTGGGGAAGAAAGGATTTACTTTAGATTAGATGTCCCAATTACCTTTATGAAGTAAGTCGGGGCAGGAAGTTAAGTCAGGGACTGGAGCAGAGACCCTGGGGAAGTGCTGTTTGCCAGCTTGCTCCCCATTGCTGGCTCAGCCTGTTTTCTTATATCGCCAAGGACTGCCTGTTCAGAAGTGGTACCAACCGAAAGGACTGGGCTTTCTCATATCAATAACCAATTAAGAAAATACCTTATGGGCTTGCCTACAAGCCAATCTTGTGGCGATAACTCTAGCTTGTGACAAGTTAAAAAAAACAAGATAAACTCTAAAACTGAATATTAATGGAAACTATAGATTTATTTAAAACAGTGCACCACTACTAGTTCATCATCGCAATCACTCACCATAATAGCACAATCTGCTAATAATATGGTGAATTAGCTTCATGGGCAGTATATGGGAACTCTATGCTTCTGTTCAACTTTTTGTAAATATAAACTTTCTCTTTAAAGATTTCTATTCATTGAAGGAACCAGAGAGAGACCGAGGCAGAGAAAGGCAAAGACTCACAGAGAGTATCACAAATATTTAGAATTTAGGAGACTAAAAAATTCAACTCTTGTTTCTTCCATTTATAATCTTTGTGTATTTCAGCCCTTACTTTATGGACACTTATTTTTGTCACTAAGAAATATAGGCAATTGTATCTGTCTTCTAGAACTAGTGGGTTTTGAGTGAGTTACTATACTGGGAAAGAAGATACCAAATCAAGAACTTAACAGTCTACCTTAGTACAGTAGAAAAGAGGAGCAATGAGCAATGAAAAGCAAATGAGGGAAAACATAATAATGATCAGAACAGAAATTAGTGCAGGCTGTACTTAATAACAATGTATCAGTATCAGATTATCTGTTGTAACACATCCCCCACATCAATGCTAGGTGCTAAGAGTATGGTTTAATATTTAAAAAATTAAAACCAGAGATTGTTTTATTGTTGTTTTGTTTTAAGATCCACAAAATGAACAAACTTTTAGTTAAGCTGATCAATAGAAATGGAGAAGAGACTTAAGCTATAAAAATTGGGGCCGGAGAGATGGATCAGTGGTTAAGAGCATATATTGCTCTTGTGGAGGACCGGAGAATTAAGTCTCCAGCACCTAGACAGTGTTCACAAGTCCCTATAACTTCAGTTCCAGAGGTTCAAATGGACTCTTCTTTACTCCATGGGCTTCTCCATCTACATCAGGGCATATAAACTCACACAGACAAGCCTACATACATATTTAATAAGTGAATGAATGAATGAATAAATAAATAAATAAGCTTTAGGTTGTAAAATTTAGTAGCAAAGTAGAAGTATTTACTGCTGACTTTTTTGAAATGAGAAGGAATTCTGGGCTATACAATTGAGACTGTAAACTACTGTGCCTACTTGTAAAATATAGTTTGATAGTTACTGAAGTCTGACCACTGGGGTCAAAGATTTTCAAGTTCTCCTTATATATACGTAAGAGAAAGAAAAGCAAGTGTACACAGCTTGAACATGAAAGTTCCCAATAGCATTACTGTATAGAAACAATTCAATGTCAAGAATTTAATGAACAGATAATAATGCAATGGAATATTTTCTAGCAATAAGAAGAAAATAAATAATATTAAAGGCTAAAGATGAAAATATATTAAGCAAAAAAAGGCCAATCATGAAGAACCTTTTGTGATATGATTCCATTCATATGTGTTAGGAAGCGATGATGAGTGTGTCTTCAGAGACTCAAAGTAGACTGATGGTGTTCCATGCTGGGGATAGGAGGGTAAGATTAGGGGCAGATAACAGCTGGTGTGTAGGGATTCCTTTTGGTGTAATGAAAATTATCTAAAATTGAGTGTGGGAAAGAAAATACAACTCTGTGAATGTATTAAAGCCATCAAATTATGTACTTCAAAGGGTTAATTGTATAGTTTATCACCTCTATGTCTTTCCTTTTAATTTTCAAAAACATTTTTTGAAATTAAAATGTAATTACATCGTTTTCTCCTTTCCATTTCTTCTCTCCAGCCCGTCCCACGCATTCCCATCACCCGCATACTACATCTCAAACTCAATGGCCTTTGTCCTCTTTTTCTGTAATTGTTGTTACATATACATGATCACATATATGATTGTGTGTGTGTACATATGTGTGTGTGTGTGTATATATATATATGTGTTGAATATATATATATATTCAATAATTACATTTTTGATATAATCTGCTTACTCTGTATAATATTCCTTATATGTATATAACATTTCAGGGCTAAGCACTTGATAATTAATAACCAATTGAGGGGTCCTTCCCTGGGAAAACTATTGTTTCCCACTTTCAGCACTTTGTTGCCTGTAGTTCTTTGCCTTGGGTTGGGGCCTTGTGGTATTCCCCACTTCCATGCTAGCATATCTGCTGGTGTCGTGGTTGTTCAGGTCTTGTTTAGGCAGCCATGTTGTTGAGACTGATGGGTGTAGCTTCCCTGACTTTTCTAGGAGACAGAACATCACCACAGGCACCACATCCTGGTCCTCCAGCCTTTACAATTTCCTGCCTCCTCTTCCAGGACATCTCTTGAGGAGTTGTGTTGTAGGCAGATCAGTTGGGACTAGGCATCATAACATCATTTGTTCTCTGCATTTTGATTGGTTGTAGTTTTCCCTAATGGCCTCTGTCAGCTTCAAAGAGAAGTTTCTTTGTTGAGTGGTGAGTACTACAATTATCTGTAGGTATAATGATACATATTTGAAATGCAGTTAGGAATTATACTGGTTTAGTAAAGTGGCTTTTGGGTTAGATCCAGCTTGAATCATCTGAGTCCTGTTTCTTCAGTGTGTTGTGCCTTCAGCAATAGGGACTTAACCTTCAACCTGGAAAGCAATCAAAGGAAACAGCAATATCTTATGTTGTTTGGGGAGTGACTTGGATTATCCTGACCAATAACTTGGACAGATTTCTCATGTATGGTACTGAGGTTTCTATTGGATTATCTATGTCACTTGTGGGGAACATTGCCAGCACAAGTGATATAACTTCACTGAAGACATATATATGATACTTATTGTGCTGGCTAGTCTAATGTCAACTTGACACAAGCTAGAGTCATCTGAAAGGAGGGAACCTCAATTGAGAAGATGCCTTCATAAAATCAGGCTCCAAGGCATTTTCTTAATTAGTGATTGATGAAGGAGGGTCCAGCCCATTATGGGTAGTTCTTTCCCTGAGCTGATGATCCTGGTTTCTATAAGAAAAGAGGTTGAACAAGCCAGGTGAAGCTAGTCAGTAAGCAGCACCCATCTATGACCTCTGCATCAGCTCCTGCCTCCAGGTTCCTGCCCCACTTCCTTCAATGATAAACAACAATATGGAAATATAAGCCAAATAACCCCCGCCCCCACCTTGGCTTTTTGGTCTGGTGTTTCATCGTAGCAATAGAAAACCTAACAAAGACACTTATTGTATGTGTATAAAATATAATTTTAGATAAATTTAATAATATATTCTTTAGGCTTTATTAAACAACCTCGGTGTTATTTGTCCCTCTTCCCTCCTTTCTCCTCCTGTAATGACTCTATTCCACTTAAAGTCCCCTTCCCCAGACTCAACAGATACATCTACAATACAACTCTTGCATCAAAGGGTCAGGCATAAATGGTGGCAGAAAGATTGTAAGAGCTGGAAGAACAGGAAGTCTGCTGTGAAATTGTCTTCTAGAAGTGGCTACTTAAGGAAGACCTGAACAATGACAATATCAATAGACATGCTAATGAGGAAGGAGCAAAACATTCTCGTGGGATCCAGCGGCTAGATAAGGAACTGCAAGCGACTAATGACTGCTGAGAGAAAGAGAATTAGACTCTCCCAGGGATAAGCCCCTAATTTCTTGTACAATACAAAGCGGTTAGTCCTGGAATCATATACACATAAAAAACAAACACAGACTCAGCAGGTTGTATTTATATATCTATGTATCTCTCTCTATGTAACAACAATAATCAAAGAAAAAAAGCCTGTTAGGTTGAGACTAGGAGGAGACATAGGAGGGGACGTAGGCAAGGGATGTAGAAGGGATTCTAGGGAAGAATAAGTGCTGTAAGTATACTTTAATAAAAACATTTTCAAAAAGAAACTTAAAAAATACATTGTAATACGAAATATGCCTGATGAAAAATAGATACACGCATTGAAAAGGTAAGTAAATAAACTCCTGTTTTGAAACCTCTAGGATCATGAAACAGGACTCAATTATACTTTCAAATTAAAAAATATGTACATATATACATACATACACACACACACACACACACACACACACACACACACACACACATATGTATATGATATAATACTTCCACGGCAAAACCAAAACAAGAAATGAAACAACACACAAATGACTATCAGGTAAACATAAAAACATGCTAAAGGGTGTAATCCACGCAGATGGTCACTTCATTGTGGAAATCTATGAACAAATAGCCTTCCACTGACATATTTAATGAAAAACTGTAGAATATACTAGAGGAGCTGGAAACAGATAGAGTAGATTTTAATTCCGGCATCTCTGTTCAAAGCATATGAGTGAATAAAAATGCTTATAATGTATAACTAAGGCAAGCAATAGGAGGGGTCTAATTGCTTTTCAAGGTATTAAACTTTACTTATTTGTATTCTTCTCACATACTCATGGCCACATTTAAGGGCTGGAAAGACGACACTCTGGTTAAGATCACTTCTTGCACTTAAAGAAGATCATCATTTGTCTCCCAGCACCCATGGAAGGTGACTCTGCCTGTAACCTCAGCTCCAGGCTCATCCAGTCCCCTCTACTGGACACCATGGTCACTTGCACACACCTACCCACCCATCCCTACACTCAAATAAAAGTAAAAAAAAAAAAAAATTTAAACCTGGATTTAACAAATTATATTTTAGGCCACAAATAAATTAATTGAAAATTTAGCCAGGCAGTGGTGGCACATGTCTTTAATCCCAGCACTCAAGAGGAAGAGGCAGGCTGATTTCTGTGAGTTCGAGGCCAGCCTGGTCTACAAAGTGAGTTCCAGGACAGCCAGAGTTACAACAGAGAAACTCTGCCTTAAAATAAATAAATGAATAATAAAAGAAAAAAAGAAAATTTAACATTAAGTGGTATAAACAATAATTTTAAATATAGTAGCACATGGGTACATGGTAGTGAGTAATTCACTGCTTATTGAAAACTAGGGAGTTGGGGTTAGAGACATGGCTCAAACGTTAGGAGCACATATTATTCTTGCAGAAGACACAAATTCAAGACTCAGCACCCACATCGGGCATCTCTCAATTGTCTGGAATTCCAGCTTCAGAGAGCCAACACCACTCTGACTTCATTGGGCATATACATAGACACATATACATTCACATAAATAAAAGAAAACTAGGAGTTTAGAGGTGAGGTTACAAAATTAATATGAAGAAATAAATATCTATGCTATATATAAGGATTTGAAGGAAAAATTTTGTTAACAGTGGTAAGGAAAATTTAAAAATACCTAAGAAAAATGTCTAAAAGGAAACTAAGATGTATATTTTTCAGAAGCTAAACACTATTTTGGTAACAAAAAGAGTCTTAAACAGCATGATAAACAGCTCTCTCTAATACAATCTGATAGTTGGACCTCCATAAAATGTCATCTGAACTCTATTTTAATAAAGATGGATTTATATCTAGTAGTTTAACTACAGAAAGTTAAAAACAATTTCTACATGGAAGAACACAGAAGCATACACATACAGGTACATACCCACAGCACATTACCGCAGCATCAGAGTTCAAACTACAAAGACAAAAAAGTATACAGCGTGTATTGTACATAAAAGTATGTTTTTTCCTGTTACCATGTAATGATTTTCTATAAGTTAATTTTAAAAGCAATATTATAATAGAGGTCATAGGAAAGGCGGGTGGTTTGAAGAAGAAAGGCCCCCATTGGCTCATATATTTGAACACTCGGTTCTCAGTTGGTGGAACTATTTGGGAAGGATCAGGTGGTACGGCTCTGTTTGAGGAGGTGTGTTACAGGAAGTGGGCTTTAAGGTTTCAAAAGTCCAAGGAATTTCCAGTTAGTTCTCTTCCTTCTCTCCCTCCCCTCCCCTCTCTCTGCCTCTTGCTTGTGGAACAACATGTAAACACAAGGCTACTGCTCCAGTGATTCCAATGCCATACCTTTCTGCTTGCTGCCATGCTCCCCAACACGATGGTCATGGGCTCCTCTCTGAAACTGTAAACCCCAAATAAATGCTTTGTTGTTCTTCTTGTTGAGACAGGGTTTCTCTGTTGTAACTCTGGCTGTCCTGGAACTCACTCTGTAGACCAGGCTGGCCTCGAACTCACAGAGATCTGCCTGCCTCTGCCTCCCAAGTGCTGGGATTAAAGTTGTGTGCCACCACCGCCCAGCTTTAAATCCTTCTTTTATAAGCTGCTTTAGCCATGGTGCCTCTTTACAGCAATAAAAAAGAAACCAAGACAAGAGGTAAACAATTTTTATCCCAGAAAATACTTAGCTTCTTCACTCTATATGAGATAAATACAAAGAAAAACATTTCCCATGCATAAGACAAGCTGTGACTGCTGGAGAAGAAAGGAAACTGACACCTGTGAGTCACTGAGGAGTGAATGATGTGGTATATCTACATGTAAAGCAACATTGGTAGCATTTACTAACATTCCAAGCCCACATATGATTTGATCAAGTGACTCCATTTTTGAGAACTGACTCTACAAATCTGCATGCACACATATGAAATGACATGTATTAAAATAGAACCGAAACAGTACAAAGACTAGAGTTGTTATGTGAGTTTCCCTGGGGACATGAGGACAAATGCCTCTTCACCCCACATTGGACACAATACAGATAGACAAACAAACAAACAAACAACAAAAAAAGATTCTACCATGTAGATCAATGATCCAGGGAATTTCATGATGTCATTCACTGGAATATGGGTAGAGATTACTTAAAGGGGCATTCTGACTCAAAGGGCTGCATCACCAAAAAGCCCACCTCAGCACGGGTAATGTTCATAAAAGCTGCATCCCTAGAATTCCATGAAAAACAAAACAACATTCAGGCAGCTCCAGTTCTTAATATTTCCTCTCTCCAGCAGTTAGGGTTCATATAACCTTGGTGAGGGCCTTTTGAATCTTGTAACTTTCAGGAGTTCCCTGATCCTTATAAATTTTGTTTCCTAGGCCTGGCAAGTTTTAGATACTTTCCTCTCTCTTCCCCAGGAAGGAAAGTATTAATTTGTGAGAAACAGTTATGTAATGGGGTGAAAAGACATTCAGGGATTGATAAATGTTAATTGGGAATCAATACTTTATTTAGTAGAACATGGGTCTTTTTATCAGTGAAGATCTTAGTGATGTAGACTGAGTACTCTATCTCTCAATACACATGGTATTTCATATGTGTGTGTGTGTGTGTGTGTGTGTGTGTGTGTGTGTATCCACACAATTGCAAAGATATAATGATGTATATAGGAGATATATAAGTCAGGGAAAGTCTCACTTTTATAGGATTTCAGAAATTGATACCTAATTTCTTTGGTCCAGAACAAAAGTATGATAGGTTCCTTGTTCAAAATAGAGTATTTCAAGATGGTAAAAAGAGAGTGCTGTGCCAAGTGGTAGGTCTTCTGTAGTGTGACTGGGGGCCACTGCACAGACCACACACCAGTGAGGCTGATAGTCCTTGCCGTGATTCTGCGGTGAAATGTAGAGCTGTCCTCCAGAGCCAGTGCTTATAACATAGCTAAAGTGAGTTGTCAAGTTGTTACTGATCCATTAGGTAACCCATTGAAGAGGACTTTGCCCAGAGAGCATGATTCTTGTCTTTTCTCAAATATGAACTATATGAACTTTTAAATTTAAAAACATCAGATTGGCCGGAACTTAACCTGTTTGCAGATCACTCAGTTAATAAGAAATAAAACTGTAGCTTGAGGTCCTTTTCTGGAGTTTTTCAGTAGGCACAAAACATCACAGTAGATGCTAAAGAAATTTAGGGGGATAATAATTCTGGCTATTATGGAATCCCCACATTATGTAGGAGGCAAAGTAAGTGTACTCTGTTGCAATGTGTACACAATTCGCATGCTCTGGTTAGTCTGGTTAGAACTTTTTGATAGAACCAATGTGTTTGCTAGGTAGAGCCAATGAAAAGGACCCTAGAAAGGGCAGTGAGGAAGTGGGGGTTTAAAAAAGAGAAGACTCCATATACACACAGTTGTGAGGAACAGAAAATGTTGAAAATAAGGTTGATATTAGGCTTTGCATAAGGGCATGGTTAAAGTCACATGCTAAAGTTGAATGCGCCCATATTGACAGTGTGGGTGCTGGATCTCTGTAGGCAGTGAGGGATGAGGCCCCTGGTGGAAACAGCAAGTTATTCACCATAGATAACAGAGACTGGCATTCAAAAAAAAAAAAAAAAGTTTAAGCGTTAAAACAGTGGAGCCAAAGCTTTGAGGAAGATAAATAAGCGGGCTTGTAACTAGATATTAGATAAACAAATCAAACAAATCAGAAACATGACAGGGCTCTGGGCCAGTGATAGCAGACTGGCTGACAGCCATGCCCCAACCCTCGAGGGACATATTTAAAGCTCTATTGGGTCTGTTGATGTTCTTATTTTCATTATTCAACTTCTTCTGCCGAGAAAGTTGTAAGTAAGGACAACTTCTAGCAAGATGCTTTCACCAAGGAGACCACATCAAGCCACCCCAAGGACAAGTAGTTAAATATGAGGTGACCAAAAGACTGCAGCTACATCATGGTGGCTATGATTGGATTAACTGTCTGATATGGCAAAGCTTGTAGCTGTCACTGGTAATATGAATTCGAGAACAGAAACAATTTAATATAATTAACAGCACTTGGGATACCTTCAAGGTTGAAATAGCAACACCAGCCACTGACTAACAACTAGCAGACAGTCGAGGCCCAAGCTGGAGTCAGAGATGTACAGGTAGAACTTCAACTACCCCTACAAGCCTTGCATCTCATGGACACTGCATGATCATCTCCCTGGTTGGGATTTTACTTACTGCCAAGAGTTTGCATCATTAATTTTTCTTGGTATGATACAATGAACTAAGAGCCACTATCCCACTAGGATCTTTGGTGTCTGTGAGTGTCTGGCATCTTGGGTTCCTGGGTCATGCACACCTGGGACAGAAAAAGTCTATGCTGTTAATAACCCTGCATCATTAGTACAGTGGCGAATCAAGGCTAAAGGATTTGGAATTTATTCTGTTAGTGTGTGGAAGAAAGCAAGGTCAATCAGATTAACATGGAGGTGGTGGGCAGCAATCCAAGTCTGCATCAACATTTCAGCCTTGGAGCTTAACAACCAATACCAGAACAGCGGTGAAGCCATGATGCAAGAGGCAATAGAAGTTCCAGCATGCTTTGAGTTTTGATGAGTAGAGTTGGCAGAGGAGGAAGAGCTTTCAGGAATTATTTCTGATTGCTGGATAAGGATGATACTATTGATGAAATAGAAAAGGCAAAGTCTGAAAATAGCTTCATGAATAAAGTGATGAATTTATCTTCCAACTGTTTGCATTTGTAAGGATGATGAGCCAGACAGACGGGCACTTGTAAAGATGATGAGTCAGACAGACAGGCACAGGAGTTGTAATGGCAGATTCTTTCTCTTGTCTGTAAGCAGGGTTTGTGTGATGAGACTAACGGTCTTTAAAAGCAATGCACCAGTGGGTTAGGATATGGCTTATATGGCAAAGTGCTGGTGTTGCAAGCAGAACTCACATAAAAAGCCAAGTGTGGGTGTTAGGTAGATGGCTCAGTGGATACAACGCTTATTGCACAAGCATGGGGACCCAAGTTCAGATCCCTAGTACTTATATAAAAATCTGAGTGTGGTGGCATGTTTCTGTAACCCCAGCACTAACAGGCCAGAGGAGGGCAGATCCCTAGAACTCACTGACAAGCCTAGATAACCAATTGCTGAGCTCCAGGATCAGTGAGAAATCTGTCTCAAAATATAAAGTGATGCATAATAGCAAAAGACACCAAAACTCTGGTCTGTGTCTAACACACACACACACTGGGGTGGGAGGTAGGGAGAGAGAGAGAGGGAGAGAGAGAGAGAGAGAGAGAGAGAGAGAGAGAGAGAGAGAGAGAGGGAGGGAGAGGGAGAGAGAGAGAGAGAGAAAGGAGAACCAGGTATAGTGGTGTGCATTTGTAGATGCAGAGAGAGGCAGATCTCTGGGTCTTGCTAGTCAGACAGCCTATCCTAGTGGCCTGTCTCTTGCATTCCAGACCATCGAGATATCCTGTCTCCAAAATTAAAAAAAGAAATGCAAATGGATCCTGAGGAATGACACCTGACATTTTCCTCTGGCCTCCTCAAGCAGGAACACTTACAAACCCATGTACCAGGAGCCTAAACCATTTTGACTAGTATGGTGGGAGTTGGAGTTGGGAGTGTGAAGAAAGATGACGATGGTGTGTGATGTTCCATAATGCCTGAAACCCCAGAGGCTCATGATTTGTTGAGTACCTGCTGGTTCCTGCCCTTCTTTCCTGGAACAATGTGACATTCGCTCTGGTGTTGTATCTCATGCGTGCTATTGGATAGCAGGAACACAATGGGTTAGATTTGCCCTTGTTAGAGATACCTCTCATGATAGCCACAAGAAATAGGCAGCTTTGCAATAAGAAGAACCAAAAAGAAAATAACACATTTTGTAAGAGAAAAATAGTAATCAGAAAGAAGAAGAGATTGGTGCAGCATCATGCATGCAAGGCATGAAAGGATCTTGCAGGAAGGCAATCCTGCATGAGTAAATGTTGGAGCTGGGGCACAACTGCCACCTGCACCTCTCCTGACTGCCAACTGTAATTCTCTTCTCTCAGAGTCGTATTAAAAGGGTTAAGGCTCATTATACACTGTGGCTATGCCACACAGTTTGTGTTCTCCCACTTGTGTGCCTGTCTGTGATCTTCCTACTGTGAGCAGATACCTTTCCTACTGTACATGACCTTCTTTAGGAAAGGACTTAGGACTGAGAAATCTGAAGTTTCTTATTCTCTGCATCTTTACCAGTAGTGGGTCTCTGTCTACTACAAACATAAGCTTTTCTGATAAGGGCTGGGAGATTCCTTAATCTATAGGTGTAAGTGTAAGTCATTAGGGGTTTGGTTTAATACAATGTCCACTTAGCAGAATAATAGTAGTAAGTTCTCTCCTCCAGCCTGTGACCTGTCTAGCCATGGAATTTTGACCTGGTGGTGGTGCCAGGTATTTGTTTCATCTTGTAAAGTAGACCTTAATCCAATCAGAAAGAGGTTGGTTGTTTTTATGACATTTATGCCACTATTGCACCAATGGGCATGTCTTGCTTGATCAGTCATTACTGTAACTCACAAGGTTCACAACTGGGTATAACTGATGATTAATTTTCTCCTCTGGTCAGTGCATATCATCTTCTAGCACTATGAAATCTATCCAAAACAGATGCTGCCTTTTCAGATCAACACTAGCAGAACGATCAGCCCTAAACAGAACATATATGCTGCACCCCCTCCTCTAAAGGCTCAGGGGTCATTGTAGAAGATGGGTCATGGAAAGTGTAAGAGTCAGAGCCAGTTGAAAACTACAAGGAAACAGTGTCTTTTGGACACAGCAGGGCAGCTGCACATACAAACTTACAGCAGCTGTGCACAAGACCCGTGTGCAAGCCCAAGCCAAATCAAATCTTAACATAGAGAGGGAAGTTGGGCACAGAGTTCCACTCCTAGCTGAGGAGCTCCTGGGTTGGAGAATGGTCAGCTTTCTCTAAGAGTGTAACCCCTGATGAGTTGATCATGCTCCAACAGAAGACCACACATCCAAGAATATCTGGGTAGCACAAATTGGCCTTGATGAAGGAAAAAAAAAAATAGCCAAGCTGAGTGGGAGGGGAAGATCCGGAGGAGAGAGGGTGAATATGATCAAAACTTATTATATAAAATTCTCAAAGAACTAATAAAATATTTAGAAAAGCAGAGACAAAGAGAAAAGAAGGAAAGGGAGTTAGATTCTGCTATTGCCAGTCTTGCCTTCTAGCATAGAGCTTTACTCAGTGAATGCCATAACCTGCTTTGGGATAGGTTTCTGCTCAAATATCCTGTCTCACAGGAAACCTTGCACTTTTATCCTACACTCCTAAGTGGTGAGTCCAAATTGTGGTCCACATCACACCACTTGGTTTATCTTGTTGATTTTCCAGCTCATGGGCTTTCTCCATTCAGAAGGAGAGCTACACATTTAAGACCTTGCCTGTCTTGTTCATTGCAGCATCCAAAGTACCAATGCTCAGCACATTGCAGCCATTAATTAATATTTGCCAAATGGGATGAAGAAATCAACATACCTCACTACTATTAAAGGTGTGGGCCAGAGGGATGGAGATGGTATCTACTTTCAGCACCACCCCAAACAGCACTGAAGAATAAGCCATAAGACCACCTACACACATTCTAAATGGATAAGGTAACAAAGGGAACAATCCAGTGTAGCCACAGAGCCAGATCTACAGTTAGTAGTAAATAGTTCTAGAGTTCAGCGAAGTATTATAGAGTGTTTAAAGCTGCCAAGTTCAATTAATACATCAATGTCAGACCTATGAATAAATCCCTGAAGGAAAAGTTCCAACAACAAATGGTACGATTTTCCTATGTTGAATACTAGGTGGCTTAAAAAATCCTTTCATCATCTCCTTTTATTTGACTTTGTCACCTACCTGAGTTAGTGCTAGACAGTATTATTCCCATTTTATAGATGGAAATAAGGAGACTCTTGGTTCGTACAATGCTGCAGGGGTCTTTAGATCCAAAATAGGATTTCTGTTTGTAAAGTTTTCTACCTCTCCTCCCCTTTTATACTTCGTTCATTGGTTTCTTTAGCCTAAGCCGTTGGGTTTCTGAATACTAATCGTTTCATGTGCTGATTGAAATGCACATATTATGAAATGCATAAGTAATAAAGTTGGTCCCAGGCTTGCTTGCTTGCTTCCTTTCTTTCTTCCTTCCTTCCTTTCTATAATAAAATAATGTGTTTTACTTGTATTTAAAAAGAAAATAGGCAAGTAACTCGCCATTCTCCTAGTACCCGCCCTCTCTCGGGAGGCAGCCTCTGCTACGTGGAAAGCTTTGATCACTGCCCTGGGAGTGGTGGAGACAGAACGACGGGGGCGGAGGCGCACCGGGGCTAGTTCTGGGTGGGTGTGGGCGGCGCGTGGCGGCGGGCCGAGGGGCGTGGCGCGGCGGGATGGGGGCGTGGCGAGGGCGTGGCGGCGACGTGGCAGCGGGGCGGCGCGGAGGCCATCTTGGCGGGGGACTCGGCTCCTCCGGTCTCCCTCATCTTCTGTTAGCCGCCTCCTAGCGCCGGACCCCCGGCTCCGACCCCGACCCGCGTGTGCAGCCGGCGCGCAGCCTCCAGCTCGAGCGCAGGTGAGCGTGGGTCAGGCGGTGACTCGCGCGGCGGCGGCGCGACGCGGGCGATTCCCAGGTGGGCGGGCCGGCGGCGGCGGGGTGCGGGGGCTCCGGGCGGCGGGGACACGCGTCGGGAGAGCGGGGTCCGTCCGCGCGTCGCTCCGGCCCCGGCTCTCCGGCCGCACCCTCCGGCGCGCGCACCGGCGGCCAGGCCCGCGGACCTTCGCCCTGCCCGGCCTGGCCTGCAGACGTGGCACAGGCTGCCCCGACTACCCAGGCCGCGGGCCCCGCCGGGACTCAGCGTCTTCTCCTGGGATCCCCGGAGTGTCCGGCGCTTCCCTGCAGGACCCCTTAACCCGGGACCCACTAAAGCCAGGTTTGCAGGATGGCATATTTCCTAGATTGGCGGAATCTCTTGTCCAAGAGTTTTTGTCAAGGTAGTGGATTTGAGAGGCAGCTTTGACTCATCTGCGGTCCTGACACTTTTTGCCACTCCGGTGCTGTGCGAGCACTGTTTGAATCACCAAGTGTTTAGGGAAGTTTATTTTGGGCTCTGCCTGAGAATGACAGACTGCTGACCTCAGTCCTGCCTCTGTCTGTCTGTCTGGTGGTATTTGAGGCAATCCTGGGGCATCTGTAAGATCAGTAGGAATAGCTTCTGATGCTCTGAATTTATCAAAAGCGCATTATCCTATTTTCTTATAAATAGCCATCTATTTTTTAAAAGCAGACCTAAGTAGGCGCAAGCAGATTCGAAGAGCAGTTTGACCAGCGTCTGAAGACTAAATCTTCTAAGATATGTTCATCTCTTTCCCTATAATGTTAATGAATTGGATTACTTTTTGTTCCTTAAAAGCTCTGTCAGTGATCCACTGTACACTGTTTATCCTAATAGGCTTTTTTGTTTGTTTTTTAAAGAGAGGGCATATCACTTTAAGAGATGTTTAAGAGAAGTTTATCTCAGTATTGTCATTAATGTCCTTAAGCCATTCCTCAAATAGTAAAGCTTTTAAGGACTGAAAGAAATCAATCTTGTATCTCAGGTGTGCTCTTTTGCCCATGCATTTTCTGAGAGATCTTTAATGAGGACCTAGTGGTGACAAGGATTACATAGTTTCTGCTACAGGAAGATGCATGACTAATAAATAGAGATACGGAAAAGAGATAGCCTTGGTAGAGAGGGATACCATCTGTGGAGGGGCCTTTCTCCCTCGGGTTATCTGTCTCATCCAAGTAGGGAATTGACAGATTTAGCCTTCTTGAATGCCTTGTCTTTCTTCTTCATGCCTTGTCTTTCTTCTTCCCAGCCAGGCCTCAGTGGCATACATATTTGTTCTCTCTTTCTACTCCTAAGTCTAATCCTAACCACCTTCTATCCTCCCGTCTTCGGAAACAGCTCAGAGGTTGTCCATAGTTTAGCAAATCCGCAGTGTTCCTTCTGGCTTCTCTGCAGCATTTAGTGCTGTTGTCCATTCCTTGAAATGCTAGCTTCTGAGTGCCACTGTCTCCTCATCTCTCCCTGCCATTCTGCTGGTCTTATTTTCTGCAGGTTAGTTGGCCAGATGACCTAAAGAAGGTTTGGCATTAAGTAGTAGTCCTTTTATCTTGGTATGCCCTTCGTGGAAGAGATATGGCAGAACATGGTATCAGAAACCGTTGGTTCATTATGACACTTGGGTTTTGTGTTTGTGAACTAACTCCAGATCCAGTCCGTGTCCCTATTCAGATGTTTCAAGGAAACTGATCCTGCTGAGTTAGCAGTGAAACACTTCATGATTACCGCAAAACACAACTCCTTGGCCTCTTGTAGTACTCTCCATCTTACCTGTTGGCACTATTAATCTGTCTGACCAACTGCAATTCCTGCCTCATCCCTTCTTAGCCTTAATGGGCACTCCCTTAGTCTTACCCTCTGAATGTTTCTCCTCTGTTTCCTCTTTCTCATCTCCATCCTCATCACCTTAGACTAGGCCACAGAGTATCAGCCTATAGACATTTGGGGTCTTATGGTTCTTGTGGGTTGTGGAATGTGCATTATGGGAATTTGAGCTGCTCCCTAATACATACCAGCAGTACCCTTGTGACAACCAGAAGTTGTCATTGGAACTCTAGGGGATATGAGGCCACAGCTATCTCTAGTATAGGATATTTGCAGAGCCTTTTTGAACTTCTTCTGTATCTCCGAGGGGTGTCTCTTCCCAGTGATCCACTGTACATACTTGAGCCGGAGGAATCCTTTTTCATTTTTCCCTTGTGGTGCTGGTGGTTGAATTCAAGGCCTTTACATTTGCTAGGCAACTGTTTTACCACTGAGTTATGGTCCCAGCCCAAAGAAGGCATCAAATCACAAGTAGGAATTGTTAGTAACTGGGGTCAGCCCAAGTCCTCTGTGGGTAGTGGATGGACCGACACATCTGGGAGGTGGAAATGCTCTTTGTCAAGAATGCACGCGGACCATGTCTGATAAATCTCAGAGGTATTTTGTTGTGTGGTGGGAAAAGCCAAATACTTAAGAGGTTAGTTGGGATATAATTTTATTTGCTTTACCTTTATGAAATGAGAAACATGAGCGAACAAGTGGGAGTCTGGGTGCCAGTGTCTTGTGTGGAGGGAGGATGTGACAGAGGAGTACAGTGAGGGAATCTGGAGTGATGACGTGGTTCTTTGTCGTAACTATGGTGACAGGTACCTGTGCACATGGTTCAGCTTCACAGCCCTGTACATACCTCACACACACAGAGACAACTGTAAACGTGGCTGAAGTCTGTATAGGGTCCACAGATTAGTTAACTGTGCTGTACCACATCAGTTTTCTGCATTTGATACTTGCGTGCAATTCCGTATGGCTCTGACTGAGAGCAGCTTGTACAGAGCGCTCTACTGTATTTGCATCTTCCCATGGATTTAAAGCCTCAGAAGAGTTAGAATTAAACAAAAGATGCTTTCTCCAGCTTGAGTGCCTTCCACTTCCTTTCTGTTCTTCAAAAGCCCTTACCTCTGTCAGGAAGGCCAGGCTTCTGAGCCCCTGGCTGTCCCTTAGTCTTGGGTTTTTTATATGTGCCTTACTACTACGTTTGCTGTACATATTGCTTATACCTGCAGTGTGCTCTTGTTTTTATGGAAGCTTCCTCTATCCCTATTTTAGTTCTTACTTCCCTTGGCTTATGGAAGTTGATTTATCCTTCAGAACTGAGCTTATCTGTGACCCCTAACCTTGCAGTCAAAATCCTTTTTCTGTCCAGCATGACTGTGTTCTTAGCCTCAGCATATAGAATCCAGCCTTCAGGAGTGTTGCTGATGCTGTATTGAACTGTACCAGCATCCTGGGTACTGCTCCTTGGTTGTAACATGAAGGTTTTGCTCAGCACTGTATTTCCAGAAGATCATTTCAGTGCTTGGCAAACAGTCTGCCTTTGCCGAACATTTGTAAAATGAATAAAAACTTGAGAAGCTGATTTGGCATGTTTAGAGTCAGTTTTGTACCACCAGAGTTTCTTTTCCTGTTGCCATATAAAACACTCCAGTAAAAGCCACTTAAGAGAGAAAAGGGCTTATCTGCTTCATAGTTCAAGGGTATAGTCCACCACCATGGAGACTTCCAGGCCGGAGCCTGAAGGTCATATGGCATCCAGTCTCAGGAAGCAGAGACTGATGAATGAATGCATGCTGCTGCTCTTTAGCCATGGGCACACCAGTTTGAAAAGTCCTTCTGTTTTGGTTAAGTGATGACAGTTTCCCCAAACTACAGTGATCAGTATTCTAGACTTGTTTCCCCAGATTCCTGCTGTGTTGCATCCCACTCCCTGCAAACCCTTGACAGTACCTGGTCATGGAGATGCTTATGATCATCCTTTAGGCCACAGGCTCTGACTCACCATTCTCTGATTATTCTTGACAATGGACTCTTGGGGCTCACTTGCCCACATGTAACGTTTTTTTTAAAACTATCTCTACTACTCAAGTGGACAGTGAACTGTCTGTTTTCCCATCTAGAGACCTCCCTTCCATGGATTCATTCAGATTAAATCTGTTGTGCTCTAAAAGTTGTCCCCCTGCCTCCAGGCAGTTCTCACAGGGACTGTCTCCATTGTGACTTCCCACTGGCCACTGGCTGATTCAACCTTTGGTGAGTGTTCTAGATTTTTCCCTTTGGGGGCTCTTCCTTTCTGACAGAGGGGTCTTTGCAAGAATCAGACACCACTACCAGCTTTCACACTGGGGTAGTGAGAAGGCAGGGAGCAGGTGAGCAGTGAGTGAAAGAATGTCAAGTGATCAATAAATGTCTTTCCTGGGGTTCACAGGACAGAATACTCAATAATTGTAAAACAAGTTAACTTCTAGAAACCAAATTACTGAGGTTACTGGAATTGTTACCAGTCAACCAAAATGACCTTACAAAATGGCATGGCCCTGGTGTTGCTAAACTTCCATGTCCCATTGTTTTACAGTCCAGGATCCCAAGTAGGGAATGGTGCTACCTACAGTGGGTGGATCTTCCCACTTCAGTAACACAGTCAAGGTAATGGCCACAGGCTGCTCAGTGGCACTTCCTCCCAGGTGATTCTAGAGTCTGTCAAGTTGACAGTTACCAGTATCATATACTTAAGATGAATTTCAAGATTTGTAATTTTTTTTAATAGAATCATATCCACCCTCCATCTTCCTGCTCACACCTCCTCCAAAGTCTGCCCCACCATGCAGCCTTCCCAGATTCATGGCCTCTTTGTAACCCACTGATTCCAGATAGTGTTGCCTGTGCGTGCATGCGTGCGTGCGCGCACGCATGCGTGTGGCCATCCACTAAAGTGAGGGCAACTACCACAGGACATATCCCTGAAGAAAATGGACTCTCCCTCCCCCACAGCCATCAGCTGCTTAAGTGCCTCACGTAGGGGCTTTGTAAGCCTTTCCTCCATCTGTGCTAGACATTTGCCTGGCTTGATTTTGTGTAGGGATTACGGCCCTGTCATGTCTGGAAGACATTGTCTCATAGCAGTTCAAGCTCTGGCTTTTACAGTCTTCCAACCCTCCTCCAAGATGTTCCCTGAGCCTCAGAAGGAGGAGTTATTTAGATGTCCCATTTAGGACTGAGCACTCCACAGTGCCTTGCTGTGCTGTGAATAGTTCAGACTCTCTCTCTCAACTATCATCCATTGCAAAAAGATGCTTCTCTGGCAGGGGCTGAGAGCTGTGCAGATTATGGCTGTAATGCTAAGTGCTTAGAAGGTAATTTGATTTGTAGGATGTTTTCTTATTATATAGGATATTTGATATGTATCATCTGTTAGGACCTTGTTTTCTTGTAGCATGTTTCCTACAGTTAACTTCTAAAGCTTGAGGAATATTATTCCACTGTTTCAAAGCTTCTGTGGACCATGAGACTGGAAGCTAATCTGTTCATCAAGTTATCTCTCTCTCTCTTTTCTTTTGAATGTGCATCTCTCTCTCTTTTCTTTTGAATGTGTATTAATAAAATCAAGCAAATTTAAATTTTAAAAAGAAATGCTAACAGAGTATCCCACAAAGAATGCTTTGTGAGTGGAGAGGAGGAATTTCAGAGTTAATTAGATATTTGTATTTTAAGCATCTTGACCAAAACCTACACATATCTGTAACAGGATTCAAGGGACCAAAATCAGCTTGGCACTTTATTATTTGAAATATATAGCTTCATTAATGAAATGGTTATAAAATTATCTCCTAAATAACATGAAATGTATCACCTAGTTGTAAAATATATTTATGGAAATGTCATAGAATATTTATAAATTAAATAGTTTCAGAGAACTTTTTAAAATTGGTTTTGAACATTGTTATGAAAAAACATTACAAATAAAAAAGTAAAAACATTGCACACAGAAATTAACCAGACCCAAAGACTATACATAGACTATTTTTTTCAGGGATTAAAAAAAATATTTTTTATTGTATGTATGTATGTGTGTGTGTGTTCCACATGTGTTTGGGTACCTTTGGAAGTCAGAAGAGGGTGTCAGATATTCTGAAGCGACAGTTACAGGTGGTTGTGAGCTGTCTGATGCGGGTGCTGGGAGCTGAGCTGGGGTGCTCTGTAGGAACAGTAAGTGCTCTCACCAGGTGGGTCATCTCTCCAGACTCTCAGGAGTTTTGATAAGCCCTGCGTGTAGACATTGTTATAAGTAGTAAAGGCAGACTCTCAGTTATTATTCTTAAGTCTCTAACTGCGTGAGCCGCTGCCTCTGTGTAAAGCTTATTACATTTCTGTGTCTTTGCAGTGCACCATAATTGAGGAAAGATGATGGAAGAAAGTGGAATAGAGACAACTCCACCCGGAACCCCTCCCCTGAATCCTGCAGGCCTAACTGCTGCTGCCATGCCCTCGAGGGAGGTTCACTTAGGTACGTGTTGTGCCTGACTAAAATCCGCTGGGCTGGAGGCTGGGGAAACCACTGGTCTCCCTGAATCAGTTAAAAGAAGGCGTGTGTTAATACCTCTGTAGTCTTGTCAGAGTGGAAAGAAATAGCCCTTTAAATTTAAACAATAGCACAGAAATAATGTGCTTGTTACAAGTAAGGAAGTATAATATTTCTCTGTAGGTGGATTTACTGTCTGTATCTCTGTATTCATATTTACTACAAACCTTTTTTTTTTTTTTTTAGCCAGCCTTCAAAGCGTGTGTTGTCTTTGATGTTCTTTGACTTCGTGGTGATTAATCTTTTTGGGGTTTTAGTGTTTAAGTTTTTATGTTCAAATCAGGGATGAGAAGTGACCTTTTCTTCAGAAACGAACAAATAGGAAAATTGACTCTCAACCGTGCAGTCCTTGAGTGCTGCTGCCTCCCCAGCGGAACCATAGCCTCGGTGCTCAGTTACAGTTGTTATGCATTGGAAGTTACACCTTTAAAATTAACTATTAAGATTTGGCTTACCACGTTAGGAATTTCCCAAGTAGTGAAGTTTGAAAATGAGATAAAAAGCATTTCCTGATTTGTATGTTTATCCTCTCCACTTTTTTTTTTTTTTCTAGCTGCAACCAGTTCCTTCTCATCTCCGAATGTGTCTGGAATGGAGTCCTTGCCACCACATGCGTATTCCACACCCCAGCCATCCCTGCCCCCCGTGCAGCCGTCAGCACCACCTCCTTTCGTGCCACTGTCTCCGGCTCCTTCGGCTCCCCTGAGTGGTACTTCTGTGCCGCCCTCCGTATCTCCATCACCGGCCACTGCCTTCAGCAGCCCTCCTTTGTCCCACTTCCCACCTGCGACTTCTGCCTCTGGTGCTCTTTTATCCACACCACCTCCTGGTCCTCCGATATCAGGATTTTCTGTTGGTACAACTTATGACATCACGAGGGGACATGCCGGGAGAGCTCCCCAGACACCTTTGATACCTTCATTTTCTGCACCTCCAGTTACAGGTGAACTTCTCTAACTGTTCTGCAGTGTCGGCTATACTTAATGTTTTATTGCTGTGTCCTGGTTTTGAGTTGGGTTGCACTGCAGTCTGTATACTAGACAGTGGTGTGAGCTGGACAGTTGAGAACTTCAGTTTATGTATAGGCTTGGGCATGTGCTCCTCACCAGGTTTTACTTTCTCTACGTTAATGATCTAGTCTCACTTTTTGACTTCCAGAGTTTACCATTCCCATCTATATGCTACTTCAATTATTAGCAGTAAAACTAATGTAACGTATTACGTGGTTTTTGTGTGGTTTAAAACTGCATGATTGACATTTGATGTGTGAGAAAAAAAATCCAAGAATTCCGTGCTAAAATTTATTACTTACTGGTAAGTTGCCTATGGTTTCCTTTTGTATCAGAACCAACTTCCCTAGGGAGTAGATTTTATCTAATCAGTCCCATGTACTAGAAATGGGTGATATTAGTTCATTTCTTTTCTTAGGTCAACTAGACCCCCTGCTTCCCTTCTTTAGAATGGTTATCAAACTAAATCATCACAACCTAATCTTTGTCATTTTTTGTTGTTCACCATTTTAGAGTAGAGGAAGGAGAACTTTCGCTTTGGTTATTTATCATTCAAATTGGCCTATCTACCTTATACATAAAATTTATTATAGAGCATAAATATTACATGCTTATCTGTTTATACATACTTTTTAAAAAAAGATTTATTTCTTGTGTGTGTGTGTGTGTACACACGTGTGCGTGCCTGCGTGAGTATATGTGTGACCACCACATGCATGCTGATGCCTTAGGCCAGAAAAAGGTGTTAGATCCCCTGCAGCTGGAGTTACAGAGGATTGTGAAGCCGCCTGACGCGGTGCTGAACCTGGGTCCTCTGCAGGAGCAGCCAGTGCTGCTAGTTGCTGAATTCTCTCTTCAGCCCCATTGGATGTTTTCTGTAGGAAGTATGTGGAGTATGTGTAGTGATTGTTGTTTTGTTTTGTTTTGTTTTGTTTTTTATGATGGGCTTGAGTGCTCAATTATTTTTGTGGATTAAGGAGATTAGAAATACAGCTGTCATCCAAATGCTGAATAGTACAAACTGGAACACACAGAGACAACCCAGTATGTATGTATATGTGTGCTTGTACTTGTTGTTTTTCAGGATACTTGCTATAATCCTATGTACAGGGAAAAAATGCCTTTTGGGGGATTTTTAAATTTATGTTTATAAAAGTTCGAGTTAATAACTTCATTTTTAGTTGCTTAAGTACTTATGTTATTGAATTTATTTTGAGCTCTCATATGCTGTATCTTTTTATAGGAAAACATTTGTGGAATAAATTACACAACTAAATTTTTGCCATTGACTAGGTATTTTGCCAGCCCCCATTACGCAGCAAGCCAGTATGACAACTCTGGCACAGGGACCTGGAACCACATCAGCCATCACTTTCCCAGAGGAACAGGAAGATCCTAGAATTAATAGAGGCCAGGATGATGTGCCTGCTGGTGGGATCTGGGGTTTTATCAAGGTAAGGGTGTTTGCTTTTCAAATTACTGTTCTAGTTGTAAAGCTGACAGGTGCTCCATTAGAGAAAACTTTGAGAATCCAGTATGGGGGAAGGGAAGAACAACCCCGTTATGGCCACATTTCTGCAGTTGCTCTTGTCTTTTGTCTATGCATGGCTATGCACGTGTACTTACTCTCTTAATAAGAATCAAGTTGGATTAGTGACATGGATATTGTGTTCTTTGTCTTACTTAATTCATTAATGGCCTCTCAGCCATAAAATTGTCTGTCTTTGTTTTTTTGTGTATTTGGGGTCTGCATTTGTTTGTATGGATGTATGTGTTACAGGTGTGTGTGTGTGTGTGTGTGTGTGTGTGTGTATGTATGTGTGTGCGTGCGTGTGCACGCATATGAATGTGGAGATCAACATACAGGTCTTCCTCTGTTCTCTATGTTAGTTTTTGGGACAGAATCTCCCATTAAATCTGGAATTCATCAATTCAGTTAGGCTGGCTGGCCAATGAGCTCCAAGGATCCTCTCATTTGTGTCTGCCCCAGTGCTGGGGTTTGTGTCCTGGAGTGCTCCGGTTTCTACATGGGTGCTGTGGATCTGAACTCAGATCCTCGAGCTGAATTGGTTTTTACTGGTTGAACCATTTCTCCAGCTCTAAATCTTCTTTCTTTAGAATATATTTCTTAGTAGCTACTTTGTCATCAATGCTATTGCATTTATCATGTTTTATTTATAAATCTGTTATCAGTGTTATCTGGTTCTAACTGTCTAAATCATTTTACTTCAATTGAAAAAAATAAACATTGTGTACATGTTTTGCTGTTGTTTTTGGTGGTATTGAGGATTGAACCTAGGGCCTTACATACACTGGCAAGCACTTTACTGCTAAGCCCTATCCCCAGCTCTCTTTTTTACTTTTAGTTTGAGAAAAAGTCTCATCATCCTAGACTTGCCTGGAGCTCTCTCAGTATCCCAGGCTGGCCTGGAGCTTATAACAAGGATCACAGGCCTGCACCATTAGGCCTCATTAACAGAATGTAGCCACTGAGCTATATGCTAATCCCTCCTGATTTTAATTCTTATAAACAAAACCAATGAGCACTCTTGTATGTATATCTTGAAGGGCATCTCTGACATTGTTAGTTCTGGTGAAAGTTCTGGATCCCCAGAACTCCCTGTATATTGCTTTCCTTTCCAGTAGCCACACCAGCTCATGCTGTTACAGCATCGTTCACTTGACAATAAAGGATATTAATTTGAAGTACAGTATTTTTGTTTTTTCTAATTTAATAGACAAAAACATTTGAAACTTTTTTTGGTGTGTGTTTGTGTGTACCTACATGTGTAGAGAGGTCCAGGGTTGATAGAGTGCCTGCCATGAGTAGTTTTCACTTTAGATATGGAGGCCAAGTTTCTTGCTGTACCTGAGTTTGTGGTTTAGACTAGTTTGGCTAGGCAGTTTGCCCTGCCTTTTCCTCCTGATACTGGGATTACATATGGCCACCACACCCAGCCAGTTTTTATGTGAGTTCTGGGGATCGCAACTCTGGTCCTCATGCATGCGATACAAGTGCTTTACCTGATAAGCCAAGCCCCTCACCTTGAAACCATGTTTTAATTTTCATTTCTCTGCTATTAAATTTGGCCTTTTTTCATGAAATTTTGTTTTCTGTATTCTGTTCATGTCCTTGCCCAGTCAGAAGATGAGGTGATTTGCTTCTCTAAATGTTAAGAGCTCTTACTAACGCAGTGCTCTTTTATGATCTGCACATTACAGCATTTCCCATTTTTTTTTTATGTTTTAATTCTATTATGGTTTTGAACAAAAGTTCTTAAGTGTTCAGAAGTTATTTCTATGAATCTTTTTTCAGTTTTATATCTGAATGAATACCTTTTCATACCATCTAGTTTCTTTTTTTCCATTTCAGTTTTCACTCTGAGCAGTTCAGTGTAGTTGATGTGTTTCAATACAGCATGTAAGGTAGAAATGAAATTTAAGTGTTTTCCTCCGTCTCACTGGAGTATTCTGGGGCCATTCTTCAGTGACCTCGTGTCCCCTTATTTTATGGTGTGGCAGTATTTGGTGCTGTGAACTCTGGATTCTCTTCAGGTTTGCTTTGCTGGTCTTTCCCACTCTTTCTTAATGAAACAGAATTTTAAACCCATCCTGCCAACTTCCTCCAAGTGTTCCGCTGAGGCCTGTTCAGTTTTATTACATACGTTAAACAGAGCTTTAAACTAAGTAGTTAATGTGATCATGTTTCAGGAATCTCATCTTTTCACACTTGCTTTTGTGGATCTCTGTACTGTTAAAATCTTTTCTTACATAAAAACTGCAGCCTTCTCCTCCCTTCCCTTGTAAAGAAACTGCCCGTTACTAGTTGTGATACCCAGTTCAACTCTGGCACTTTTCAGAGTGGTCACTTTCATGATTTGTAGTGTGAGGTTGTCTGACAATCTTAAACTTACTTCTCCTGAACTAACCAGTCCTCAGTCATCTTAGCTCCTTGGTGAGCTGGAAGGAGACTTCAGTCTGTTGGGTGACCCCTAGGAGGAGCTCCCTCAGCCCTTTCCTTCTGAAGGATTGGAGTATAAGAAAGGAAAGCTCTGGGGTTTCTTGTGTCTGGTGGTGCTGTTGATCTGAAAAATCCAGAGGGGAGAGCTCTGCCTAAGGAAGGAGGGCTTGGGAATGGGTGCAACCAGAAAGGAAGCTTGAGTAGAGCATGGGAAGCACAGCTTTATGCATTAATTAAGGCAGTCATTCTGGAAGGTAAAGGTGGGAAGTATTTTTTTTTACTGCTTTTATCTTTTTAGGAACAAAGTATGGACTTTTTAGACATCTGGCTACAGTCCTTATTTGGAGCCCTGAGGGACAAGTTTCTCCTATAAATGTACTTATAAATGAAGCATACTTTAAAGACACTTTTCAGGCAGTTTTGCTTCAGTGCCCTCTACAGGCTATTGCAGGTTTGCTTTCTCTATGTGAAGGGAGGAAGCTAAGAGCACTACTCAGAATCTTAGTAACATCAAATGGCCTCATTTTACTTGTGGATTCCAAAAGTACTGGTCCTCCGATGCACGGAAACTTAAAAAGAAGACTTTCCTGTGTCAGTCTTGCAGTAGCCAGAGCTGCTGTGAGCTCACAATTGCAATAGCCGTCCATGTTCAGGAGGCACTGTTTCCCAGCACTCTTCCCATCCTTTGGCTTTCACAATGTTTCTACCTCCTGTTCTGCAATGTTTCCTGATCCCTGTAGTAGTGGGGTTAATACAGGTGTCCCATTTAGGGCTGTTCTTTCCAGAACTGTGACCAGCTGTGCATCCCCTTGCCAAACATTTCAGCACAAATGGGGTAGGTGATCTTTAGGCTATACCCCTTAGTGAGGAGCTATTGGCAGTGGACAGTTGCTAAGGGAAGGAGAGTCATTCTTTTTTAGGGTGTAGTCACTGATTAGTTTCGTGTGCTCCAGTGGACGGCCCACACTTGTACACATATGAGCAGCATTAACTGGGCTTAGTTGGTTATCAAAGAAAAGACTTGAGTTGGAAGGGGTGTTTGGGACACGGGGAAAGTAGAGAGGGAAATGGGGATATTGTGATTATACTTAATTGTTCGCATGTGTGAAATTCTCCAAAATAAAATTTAAAAAAGTTCTTTCATGCTTACGAAAGTTAAGGTGTTTTTTACTTGACTTGAACACTTGCATCTTGTTTTGTGCAGGGCGTGGCTGGCAATCCTATGGTGAAGTCTGTGCTCGATAAGACCAAGCACTCGGTAGAAAGCATGATTACAACACTGGACCCTGGCATGGCTCCATATATCAGTATGTACATAGCTGACACCAGTATCAGCCATATGTTTCTTACATGTTTGTTTTGTCACATACTCATTGTAGTTTCAGTTCATTTCTGCTGGTCATATAATTGATAAGAAATTTCTTCTGTGCGCTCAACTCAAATTGATTATCAGCAGTCTTTCTTAGCCATCATTATATAAGTTTTAAAACTCTATAATATGAACTTTGAAATAGTGGAAATAATATGAATTATGGATATTACTATTAATTTTTAGTGGTTTGTATGAACTTTTCTTTATTCACTGTTAGTGTTAAAGAGATACTTTGTTTATACTTTGTTACGTTTTGTTTGGTTTTGGCATTTTTTTTTCTAGTTTTCTGTTTTAATCAAATGTGTTTATGCTTAATCAGGAATAATATTTTTAGAGGAAGCTAATCTAGCAATTAATAAAACTTGATTACTAAGTTTGCTGGGACCATTGTTCTAACTGCTTTTGAGCCCTTATCAGGTATCTTCAAACAGTTGATGTAGGCTTACTGCTTTTTACTTTTTGTGTACATTTCAGTATATGAACAAATATGGATTAACTAGGTCAGCACCAGCTAATAATCCTATAGAAGCTCTTCGCAAGCTGGCGCTGTGCACCACGTACTGGAGCAGAAGGATTTAGTGGCAGTAAAAACCCAAGAGCTTGTCTCACCTCTTTTGGTGATTTCCTGTCTAATGGGTGAAAATTGTAAGATCTATAGAGATTAAGTACAGTTTTCACATGCTTGCTCTGCGACACACTGATGGCTCACAAGAGCTCTGTGACATACATGTTTTCATTCCGTTTGAAGTAAGAAACCAGGGTTTAAAGAGAAGTGAGTTATATTGGACCATGCAACTTTGTTGGAACTCAGTTGAATTGACATATGTATGTATCATTCATCTGTGTCTATTATATATCTACTTTCTTTCTGTGTATTAGAAACTGAATCAGGAGTTAAATCAGGTAGCCATATAGAGTTGCACGTGACTGTCATCCTAGCACTGGGAAGTGGGATGTAGGAGGTTAGCCTCAGCCACAGGGTGAGTGCATGGCCTCGGAAAAACAACAAAGTATAAGCAAACACAGAAACCCAAAGAATTCTTCGTGTTTGTAACTGTCCAAAGGATTCATAAATTTGACTTTGCCACATACATTTATTTTCATATTCATATCTCCATAGCAGTCTAGTTGGAAATACTAAAGTACGTATTTCTTTTCTTCTATGTGTGTATTTTAAATGAAAGAATGAGCATTTTTGGAGCTCTTGCACTCCATTATGCATATTATATTAGAAGTCAATTCTTACAGTGAGCCCATGGAGGTGGCAGGTATTTTTCTATTAAGAATCCAGCCCTGTGTCTTCCTCAAATAAATGAAGCTGCCAATTGAGAAAATACAGAACTCAGCCTTTGAATTTACCTTCCACTGGTACCCTCACCCACAGCTTTGACTGCAAAAGGCAAGCTGTTGTGTCCTGGAGCTTTCATAGAATATCGAAGAATTATGCTCTAGTTACCACAGGTGACTCAGAGCCAGGAGGAGCTTCATATATGCCAGCTTCAGCAATTTGCTGAATTCCCATCCTTAAAACTCAAGGACTGTTGGTAGTTCAGTCCTACGCACACATTGGAGTAGCATGCTCTGAGATTAGAGGCTGGAAAATGTGTATGGTTGTATCAGAGAGCATGATAAAAGAGGATTTGTGTCCAGCGTACCTGGGGTTTGAGACCCAACAGTAGTGCTTAGCAGCTGTGTTACAGTGGGTAAGGTTCTGTCAGCCTATTCCACTTGTGTAACAGTAAGTACAGTGTTAGCCTGTGGCACGGTAGTAATTACTAGAAGGTTATTACTCAGATTTGGAATTGAGATGTCTTTTGGTTTTGTAGAATCTGGAGGTGAACTGGATATTGTTGTAACCTCAAATAAAGAAGTGAAAGTGGCTGCTGTCCGAGATGCTTTCCAGGAAGTCTTTGGCTTGGCTGTGGTGGTGGGGGAAGCTGGACAGTCCAATATCGCCCCACAGCCAGTAGGCTACGCAGCTGGGCTCAAGGTGAGTAATAAAAGCTTTCCCGTAGCATGGCACCTGCAGTTCATTTTTCCGTAGGAGTTTTAATTGAATGAAATCTCAATTAGGTTTTGATTATTGGAGGAGGGAAGTGGTGTCATTAAGAAAGAACAAAAAGATAATCTTGAAAGGAATCTTCATAACTTAGTATTGATTTCATGTCAATTATTGAAATTATAATATCTGTTGGATCCCAACATGCACACACATTACTCTGTTGTATTGTTACAAGGATGCAGTCATTCAAGAACTAATGACGTTGATGACATTCAAACATTTTTTCTCTGTTAAAGCAGGCAAAAGGTAATCCCAGCAAATTCTTTGACTTCATTTTCTCTGTATCAATCTACTATGCTTGCTTCCTTTTGAAGTAAAAGTCCTATAAGAATTGTGAACATTTTTTTCTGTAGTTCTGTAGTTTTCTGTGGTTCTCTGGTTTTCTGACCACGCGCTCACTCACTGTCCTAATGAGAGAGGACTCACAGCCACAAGGCTTCCCATTTATTTGATTGGTTAGGAGCTTTCTAGGCAGGTGGTCATTCTCTATTGTTTTGACAGTCTTCTATAGCCAGGCTGGTCTTAGACGCCCTCTGGAGCCAACACTGGCCTTGAACTCCTGATCTTGCTACCATCTCAAGAGTTCTGGGATTACAGGTGTGCAGCACCATGCCCCACTTTCACTTGCATCTTATTTTTTTCCCATGTGGCACAGGTAGATTTTGTTCCAGGTTCATCGATTGCTTCTGTGCTTCCCAAGCTGGTCCCTCCTTTTCTTCCCAGCTTCCTCTTGGTCTCTGTCTCCAGATAACTCCTTTGTTGACCTCATGCCATCCCTGGCCTTAGCCAGAGTCTTCCGCTGCCACTTGTGGCTTTAAATCACCACTGAGACTGCTCAAGAATTTTTAATTTATATAAAGGTTGCCGTTTTGACAGCTGTACTTGAATGTCCCACATTCAGTGTGTCTGGAATGAGACTCTCTCCTCTTACACTTCTCCCTGCCCTCTTCATCTCAGTGGCAGCCTTGTCCTTCCGTTTTCACAGATGAGAAGACTTGGCACCCCCTGTAGACGCTGTTCCATGATGCAGTCTTGTTTGCAAGACAGACTCAAGTTTGCTGTGTTTTTTTTTTGTTTGTTTGTTTTGTTTTGTTTTTTTTCTGTGAAGTTGCCATGCATTATTAGGGAATATGGTATTTTTGCTACTGAGGGAAAAGGATTACGTCCCTGGCCACAATGTTGTTTTTTTGTTGTTGTTTGTTTGTTTGTTTCCAGCTAGTCAATATAGAGTTTTTAAAAACAATGTTTAATTTTGTTTACATATAGCTTTATGCATACAATTAGATATTGGTATATATCATTACACTAAAGTCATGGCTCACAGTCCTGTGACTCCTGACTGGATGCAGTTTATTTGACACCTACATGTTTTTCTCCTAAAGTATTTCATAGCCCTCCTGTGCTAAGAAGCATCAGACAGCACTTCGGCACTATACTTGGGACCATTAGAAATGGTGGCGTTTAGTAACACAGACATGCAAATGGTGGACAGAATATACTAGCATTCACTTGTTTACAACGTGGGAGCTCAAGCAAGAAGATAATGGTTTTTATTTGACCTGGCTGGAGATGTACAGGACAGATGACTTAAAGTACTTTTTTTAGTTGTGTGTATATCAATAAATTTTAGTAAATAGTCAAATTCACCAGTGTAGATTCCAGGATTATTGAGGATCAACTATTTACATTTAAAAACTTTGTATAAAGGAACATGTAATGGTTTATTTCTACTGCAGCCTTATGAATCAGGCACACAGATTCTTTACTTAGATTCATTTAATATGTGTGAAGGATTAGAATGAGGGAAATTGGGGAAAAGTCTGGTGTGTTGATGATAATTAATAATTAGATAGAATCTTGCATTGATACTAGATTATTTTAGTTCTAGTAGATTCTGTTACACAAATTTCAGATCTTTTTCAATTACAGTTAGAAGTTACTTAAATAGATGAGTGAATCTCATTCGCCCTGTCTCCCTCTCCACTTCTCTGCATTTGGGGCTGTTAGCCAGTAGTTACCTGTATCTAAATGCAGTGTGTTATTTGTAATGGGAATCATATCACAGTTTCTTGTTCACAATGGTCTGTGCTTACCCTGACCACTGTGCCAAACCACATGTGCCTTGAAATGTTTCTATTAATACTTTGTGAGGCATCTTTTTTTACTCTGACACCAGGTGCACTTATAACAGGTCTTTATGACATGTGGTAAAGCTAACTGCTGTCTGTAGGACTTGCATTCAGTCTAATATAGATGTGAAAGTGGTAAATACCCACCACAGCTGTAAATCTTAAGATAAATCATGAGTGTCATGTGGATGAGTCTTGTTTGAAAGGTGGACTGAGTCTATGCTTGTAAGATTTCAAGATTGCTTTGCAGTGAGAAAGAGTTTGTAGATCTGGGACAGAAGACATCAAAAATTTTAAGATAGAAATGGACTGTTGAAGAAAGAGATGTGAGTGGATTTGACGTTAGAGACTCAAGGAAGGGCTCTTATGCAGATGGGATTTGGTGCTGGTATTACTTTCTGACAGAAATGACAAGGAGCTTTGTGGATTTCCTCACAACTGTTAATTATCTCTGGGCCAGAGCTCACCACCATATCAGCCTATTAGAAGTGTGGCTTTGGGTGTCAGGGTGAGGATCTGAGCAGAGATGGTGAAGACCACAGCAGCAAGAGCAAGCCTGCAGTGCTGGGTGGGAGGGGCTCAGAGAGACGGCAGTCCTCAAGTGTGAGTCTGTCCCTGGGCACGTGAAGGAAGGAAGGGTACAGAAACATAACATTTGAGAGGATGTTGTCAGTTATGAAACGAAGTAGGAAGTTGTTGCAGTTTTAGTAATCAAAAAAAAAAAAAAAAAGAAAGAAAGAAAGAAGGAATTTAAATGCCTGCCTGTGTGGAGTCTGCTTTTCATGGTGGTTAAGCACTGGCTAAGTATTTTGTTAGGTCAGATACCATTGCACAGTAATATTTACAGTAGGTGGACATTACGTATAAAAGGTAGGTGCAAGTATTTTTTTTTTCATAGTAAAAACCTTATTTGGTGGAATTTATTGGTATCTCAATTTATCTTGTGGTTTTACTTGTATTTGACCCAACTTATTTTTGCTGTTGGCTTTTGTTTTACAAATTTGGTTGTGGGTTATCTTTTTACAACTTTTAATGTAGGCTTAGAACTGAAATACTTAAAAACTGTGATCTGCTTTTTTTCTCCCCAGAAGCAATAGAGGGAGCTTATGAGAAGAAAAATAGTGTTGAATCTTAAATTGGATTGAGTATAAAAATTTTAATTTCCCTATCATATTTTATTTAATGTCAATGACATTTCTAAACTAAGTTTAACTTTCCCTTTAATCTTATGTTACTATTTAAGACATCATGTTACTATTTAAGACTTCATCAGTTCAGAAGTTAAGTTAGAAAGCTTCTGAAGCTTCTATGCCAGTCACTGTTTTTATTGAGAAGTTTAGAGTCAGCAAATCCAACAATTGTACAGTCTGTGACATCAATCTGTGATGATTGTACAATGTGAACAAGGTTGTTTTAGATGCAGTGTGAGTCCCGAGCTCTTCTGCGTCTCGGAGGTCAGTGGGCGAAGATGATTTCAGTGTAGCCTCAAAACTGTGTTAATCCCTTACACTGATAGAGAAATATCCCATTCTCTGAATGTTGGTAAGGACTGATAGTAAACATCTCAAACTCTAAAAGAGGCTACATTTAATTAATATGCTAGTCCGTGGAAAAAAGAGCCTGGAGATGAGAACCCCGTTTTCACTTTCTGTTCTGAAATCCAAAACTGAAACAGAATGAAATAAAAATGGAACTTATCTGTCTAGCAGATTTTTCTTTCCTTTGTAGGTACTAGTTATCTGTATTACCAGGTAAATACCATGAAGTATGAAGTCATGTATTGTAGGATAATAAAATTCAACAGACATGGTCTGTATTCTCTAGAAATGCAACATGTAGGAATGTTTCATTGTAAAGCTTAGCTCAGAGTGTACTTCCAAAGTGTTAGGCATCTCTCAGCAGCCCAGTAATCCTGTAATAGTTTTTACTGAAATAACACTTCAACTCCATTTTAATCTGGCTGTAGGAGGACTGAATTAGGTACATTTACAGTGTCGTTGTAAAGAATTAAATTCATCTTACCATTCATATCCTTTCAGAATCAGCAACCGCCTCCCTCTTTCGGCATTATGAGATCGATGAGGCCGTGCTTACATTGTTTATGCGCTGTAGCTTTTGCTGTTTGCTTTTTCATGTGGCAAGTTTTGACTGAATACTTGTTTGCTTCCACTTAATGCTGGGTGTGGGCGCAGACATGATCAATCAGAAACAGACCGACAGTATTTACTCTGCTGTAGAATCATGTATCTTTCTTCTTCTCAAGCTATCGTCTTAAGCTGCTGAGTTCATTCTCCTGCATTTACCACTTAATTTCATTTGTCTCTTAATCATTGTGTGAATAGAAATTAAGTACTTAATTTCACTTTTCTGTTAGCTCTTCTGTCCTTAAAAGTAGGATTATTCTTGACTTGGTTGTTTTCAGAAATAGATTTTGTGTGTGTGTGTCTGAGAATTGTGTCTTGCTATGTGGCCCAGGCTGGCCTGGAAATCCCATTCTTTCTGTTTCCACCTCTCAAGTGCTGGGATTCCAGGCCTGCCACCCTGCCTGGCTGGTTGTTGAAAGACGTTGAACACCTTTCCCTTCTGAGCATTTTTATCACATCATTCACAGTCATTGTCTATGACATGATTCAGGTAGAGTCGGATACAGCAGTCTGCCCTCATAATCTGGCTTTAGCTTCTCTCAGCTGTATACACTTAGCTTTGAGTTATTTGTTCAGGTTTCTCAAACTCTTTTTGGCTTTATTAATGACAGTATTTTGTTGATTCACAGTGTACCTCATACACGTGTAATTTTTTAGTTGTAGTAGTTTCATGTTGCTGCATATATATTTAAAAGGGGATTATAAAAACTGGGAAAACACATGTTCAGTATAGGTATACTCACAAACCCAAGAGTAAATCAACCCAGCTGATGAATACAAGAACTGATAAGATTGTTATTATGGAAGATGACCTCGTACTTAATGAACATTTAGAAATAAGGCTTTCTTATATGAGCAGTCAATTAGAAATTATAATTTTAAAATAATCCATTACATAATTGCAACTAACACAATACTGCATGAAGGAGTAATTTGGAAAATATACCCTAAACTTGATACTAAGGAACTGCCATTGAATATGTTTTACTTTATACCTTTATATTATTTGAATGTTTGCATTGAATATATATGTTAAATATGTCCGTGTATTATATAATTAGGATTTGGTATGTTTAATATTAATACTGTTTTAAACATCTGGTTTCCAACCTGTGCTTCTGTTGCTTAGGGTGCCCAGGAGCGCATAGATAGCCTGCGGAGAACTGGGGTGATCCACGAGAAGCAGACTGCTGTGTCAGTAGAAAACTTCATCGCTGAGCTGCTGCCTGACAAGTAAGAGGCACAGGGTACACTGGGAATCAACATAGCCCTGTCTGGAGTTCACTACTTGACTGACACTTCTGTCTTCACTTTTCTTTTGTAACCGAGCAGTTCAGAGCAATGCCTGCTTTCTAAGACTGTGCTAACCTCCACTTGATACAATAGGACCGAATGTGAGCAATACACTGTACATTAGCTTGGGTATAATTGAACACTGGGAGTAAGCACACTGCTTCGTATGGTGACTCACAGTAGTGTAAGATATGGGCAAGAAGACTTGATGGTAGCTAACAGGTTGGGATTACGTAGCACTATGTGTTTAGCTTTAAAAAGCTTTTAGAAAGCACAACTCAGCAATGCTTTTGAGGACTGTATGTCTCTATGTTTTTAATAAATATTTTTTAAATGGGAAAACCTTTTTGGATATACTGAATTATTTTATAGTAAACAACCATGCTTCATTGAATTCTGTTTTCATTTATAATTGCATGGTGGTTTCATTTTGTCTTAATTTTTGTTTACTTGTTACCTAGCATTTTGTAACCATAGTATGAAAATCATGGCCTCTACTGAGCTGGAGAACATCCATCAGGGAGAGCAATCCAGCTAAAAGAAATAATCTCCACCTGTGCTTGTCAAGTAAAACAAGTAGAACCATACAGACCTAGTTAGTGTTTTTCAAATACTGCCATCCATCATGCTAAGATGGTAAAATTAGTCTGACGACTTCTTCCACATACAGAATAATGTCAGTGTACATGTTCTGAGATGACACATCTAGGTTTTGGCTTTAGACTTGGATTAGTGTTAAGTTCACAAAATGTTCTTATAATGTGTTAAGCATTTCTTCTTCATTGTGCATTCATTGGTGATAATAGGCAGTCTCTTCATGGCTTCTGAGTCTAGTATGAACTTGTTTCAGCTGTGTGAAGTGTAACTGTCTTGGAACTACAGTCCTCCGTGTTCCTCTTGTCTTGCCTTATACAGAAAGGAGAGATGAAAGATGGGGATCCCTAGTCATCAAAGTGGTCAGCTTAGATTTCCCCCACCCCCATCCCTAGCTGTGATCCTGTTGTAGGACCTTATGAAAGAGAGAGAGACCTGAAAGTTCCCCTAGCCAGCAGTGTTAGGGACCAAAATGCCATGTACGGTGAGCACATTGCAGCAGGCTGCAGTGTCTGGTGGAGGCAGTGCTCTTAAGAACAGAGGTCGACTGTGGAGTTCGATGTGTGTCACCAGTGGGATAGACTGCTTACTCCTTTACGGCTTCTAAGGATGTAAAGACGCATGCCTCGGGTTGAGTCCCTGCCGTCCTGAGGGACACCAGGCCCAGAGCATGCAAAATGAGGCAAAACAAGGTTCATCTGGGCTTGGCTACATTTTTTTGAAGGAAAAACATTGTCAGAAAAAATATGAAATTTTGATGAGTAGAATAAATATTTATTCAATGTTCATAAGTTGAAACATTTTTAAGATATGAATGCCAAGACATTACAAATGCCATTTTAATATTCCACAGAGTTGCTTTTGCAGCTTTGTGTCTTATTTAGTGTCTTTTTTTTAATTAAATGTTAGTTTCTCATTTGTTTTGTAGTTCTTTGTGCTTATTAAAGGTACATATTTTAAAAGGTGGAGAAAATGACTATAGCCTTATCCATATGCCCTTATTGCTTAAATTAATTTCAGAGTTGTTTGATAATTCAGTGTTGTTAGTACCTAGAATTTTGGTATTTTTCCAGTTGTCTTAAGTATATTTATAAAGTCTCATTTTTTATAATCTGCAAGTAAGTATCTTTTAGTACCTCAACTTTCTGAGTGTGTTCTCAAAGGCTGACTTCTCGGGGGTAACTCAGAACACATGTTTCGAAGGGTTTATATTCATGAGGATCAAGCATGTGCTTATTTCCTCTGAGTAAGCTTAATTTCTTGATTTACTAGTAACATTGTTAGATGGCTATGTTCTGGTGAGAGTTGGCATACAAATTTCCCATACTTTATCAAGTATTATTTAAAAATATTATCCACAAGAAGATGTTTGCATGTTCAAATAAGTGTAACTTTTATCAGCTGTGTATTTGAGTACCCCATTCCCCCTCCCTTAGTCAGAAGGGTATTTCCCATGCTCAGTAACTTCAGTTTACTAATTTTGTTACTCCCTTCCTTTCTTCTCTTGGAATTAAGACAGTAGGATAATTTATCTTCGCATTTATGGATTGTCCACTTGCAAACTAATTAGAAAAAGCATCTCATTTTTGAGAATTGATACTTTAATCCGAACAGTACATTGGACTTGCTTTTCCTTTTTATCTCTCGACTCTCGTTTATCCAGCATGTAAAAGGTGTGCTGCTCCCTTTCTGTTCTAGATGGTTTGACATTGGCTGCCTGGTGGTTGAAGATCCTGTGCACGGCATCCGCCTCGAAGCATTTACTCAAGCCACACCAGTGCCTTTGGAGTTTGTGCAGCAGGTTGGTTTAATTGTGAGGATTATGCCCTTGATTCTGTCTTTCCCCATAGCTGTGCTTTTGGTGTCCTGATTGTGTCGTGTTGGTATTTCCTTTCTCATGATTATGTTTATGGCCCTGAAATCAGAAGAAGTTGCCCTTTAAATCTGTTCATGTGTGCGTTGCCCTTACATTTCCCTTTATTCGTCTGTGGTGTGTGTGTGTTTGCGGGTGCAGATGTGTGCTTGTATGGAAGCTGGAGGAGCGTCCTCAGAGCTGCCCACTCTGGGTTTCTTTTTTTTTTTTTCTTTTTGAGACAAGTCTCTCATAGTCTTGAAACTCCTCAATTAGCTGAGGCTGGCTGGCTAGAGAGCCCCAGGGGTCTTCCTGTCTCCACTTCACCTGCACTGGGATTTCAGGCAGGTGCTTTCACGTCTGGCTTTCCTTAAGTGGGTGCTGGGTCCTTGTCTTACACGACAGTCATTTTACCAACTGAGCCATGTCCCCAGCCCATTTACCTCATTAATTCCCACTATTGTGTCTATTTCCTTTCTTTTTGATCTAATTTTGTTTTTTAGTTGTTCATCTCATCATTAAGTCTGTATTTAAAAATTTAAATGAAAGCTGAGTGTGGTGGTGTATGTCTTTTAATCCCAGCACTTGGGAGGCAGAAGCAAGTGGATTTCTGTGAGCTCAAGGCCAGCCTGGTCTACAAAGTTCCAGGCCAGTTAGGGTAACACAGGGTCTTTTTCTCAACCAAAATAACAAACAAACTTTAGATGAGGGTGGAGAGGTGTCTCAGTGGTTAAGAGCACTGTCTTCTCTTCCAGAGGACCTGGGTTCAATTCCCAGCACCTACATGTTAGCTCACAACTGTCTGTAACTCCAGTCCCAGGGGCTCTGATTCCATCTGTAAACACCAGGCATATATGTGGTGCACAGACATACAGGCAAACAAAATACCTATACACATAAAATAAAAATGAAATTTTTAAAGATGTAGCTGATAGGAATTTGTCTTTAGATTTATTGGCTGAAAAATGGCCTTAACGTGTTCATGGACAGTTTCCAAACTGATTCATACTTTATATTTTTATGTAAATGTTCTCCTAATTTGCTAATGAACAAACAGAATGTGTCTGTCTTTGGGATGTCTGTACCCTGAGCCGAAGGCTGTTGCCTTTTCCCCTTTCTTACAATTACTGGAGTGTACAGGCATTTGAGAATGTGGGAAGACTGCCGGGTTCTCCAAGAAAACTGCGTGAGTACAGTTACATTTCAGTGTGGTGTGTGGCCATAAAGTTGCTAAAAGTGGCTAGTGGTCCTTCCAGATGTCTGCAGTAGAGAAAGATACTTGGATTTTTGACATTTTTCTGAAACTTATTTCTACCCAAATTCTATTCAAACTGTCAAGAAAACCCTCATATCACACGAAATGAGAGTGGTTAAAAGCTTGTAAGCGAATGCTGTGCATATTGTTATGCTAATAAAACTTAAAATGGACACAAGTGACAGGTTTTCTAGGAACACAGAAGTTGTACCACCATTGATTCAGAAGTGTAAGATTGCGCCGTATGAAATTGCTGTCTTTAGTAGTTGAGGACTCCCTGCCATGTTTTAAATGACTTAGCCCAATCAGTTCCATAAACCACTACAGTGAAAACATGCTGCCCAGCAGTAAATCACTGACTTTAATGCTGTGTGTGAGATCTGCAAAACATTCAAGGAGCAAATGGTTCTCGTGATGCTCAGAGTGTCAGAGATGCGGGTAGAGCGCTGTGTGGTGCCTTCTGTAAGACCTCATCAGCACCGCTCAGGAACAGGTGTCGGAAAGACTGGTCCCAAGCTCAGGACACCTTCAAGCATGTGCTCTGACCCAAGGGGTGAAGATGGGCTCACAGAACAGCTGTATAAGTAGTTACATGAACAGACTAAAGGGATTTCAGCAGCTAAGGAATTTGCTAGAAGGAACAAGTATGCTTTCAAAGAGTCCTAGCTAACCAGGATTAGAGAAGTATAAGTGTGGACTAGAAAGTCAAAGCCGATCTTCAGTCTTCAGATACAGCATCAGGAGGACTGCCACAGCTGTAGGGTGGCTCCCATCACCGCATTGTAGATGGTGAGATAACTCTGGGGTCCTCACACAGAGTCCCCATGATCACCTCAGTCTACTGCCTGTTTTTATGTTTTTCTTGCACATACCGGTCAATCTACTTACAGACTGCTTACATATAGTTGCTTTTGTACCAAAAGGACAAAACTGAGTAGTTGTGGTGAAGACTGGGTTCAAAGTCTAAAATCCTTACTGTTCAGCCTGTTTCAAAAAGGGTCTGTTGGCCCCTGTGCTGGATGTCTGACCATTTTTAATTTTAACTTATCTTCAGGACTAGTTGGAGGTGCTGCATCAACAGTGGCACAGGCCCGTCTGTACACACCTAAAGGGCTAGCGTACAGCTAAGTTAGCACAGTTGGCTAGTGCAGACCCCTTCCTGGCAAGGAGATTCATGTGCTTTAGAGTCATGCAGATGAGTGGGGAAGGCCTGGGGAGCTGCACAGCAAGGCATGAATACAGCTAATGAAAGTGTTCTTCAAACTGTGTAATTTGCTGTTTGTTCTGTTTAATTTTTGTTGCGTGGCTTCAAAATTCCCAGGATAAACAGTTACATGCATTGAAATGTTCTTTATTCCCAGGTGTTCACATTTCTTTGTTTTTTATCTGCCCCGAGGTGTCTTATGTCTGCGCCTTGTCACAGTGTCATAATTTAAGAGCTTAGAAATAATTTCTTCAACAAACTGTAATTGTATGTGTCATAGTAAAAAACAAACAAACAAACAAACTGTTAAAAGGCTTTCATATAACTTAGGCTTTTTTCCCTTCACCAGTAAACCTAGCTTCTCTTAAGAGTTTTTAACTCTTCTCTTAACAGGTTTTCTTAACAGTATCAGATCACTCAGAAGTATGATCTTTGACCCAGCATCACAAGTGTCACCTACAAACTTGGCTTAAAAAAAAAAAAAAAAGAGGCCCTAAGTCCCATTTGAGCTACTGAATCTGGAGCTGTGGTTGACAAGACTCCCAAGGGATGTCTGTGGTGTGTGAGAAGTAGGGTCTTTGAAGACCCACTGCAGCGCTGGCAGCACGGAGTGCTGCACAGGCTCTGGCAGGGTTGCTGGGAAGCCACTTGACATAACTTTATCGTTAGTCCTGGAATAAGTTGCAGTGTTTCCAATTTCATTGTCTTAGAGCCTAAGGAAGTGTGTTTTTGTTTGTTTGTTTGTTTTTTTGAGAGGAAAAGAAAGCCTCTTGGATGATTGTGAGGCAGCTAGCTTGGTTGTGTCCACACTGCAGATCCGTTCTGCATGCAAGTATTCTCTGGACTGTACTTAGCACTCTAAGTGAAACTGTGGCTGTTGAGCACTTGAATTTATTCGCCCTTCATTCCCGTGTGTGAGCAAGTGATTTTCATGGAAGCAGGTAGAGGCTGGGTCAAGGGTGGTGAGTGACAGCACTGGTGGGTGCTGGCCTGGCCTGGGTGCTGTTTGGGAGCTATTGACTTACTAGCACATTAGCTGTGTCTGCAGACATTTTCTACAGACTATTACATTCTTTCTCAAATGGGCTAAAGTCTTAATGTACAGTCTTTCTTTGCTTGGAATTTTAGAACTCTAAGAATATCATCTTAGCACACAACTATTATTAGCATGAAGTGACCCTGGATGTAGAAATAGAATTTAAGCCCCAGAGTGAGGTGTGAACAGGTGGAGGTCTTTCAAGTCTCAGACATGCACTCAGCTCTGTGTTTCATCCCCAGCACCACTAAAAACAAGGTAAATGAGGAACCTAGATTATATTTGAACAGTGAGTGTGATGGGGTGTTAACACAGTAGGTGTGTTGTTAACACAGTAGGTGTGTGTGGCGTTTTTTGGTTCTTTTGACCCTTGTATCTTTATACAGTTAGTTGATGGCCACATAGCTGAGTTTTTCAGGGTGTCATAATCTGTATTAAAAATAATCTGAATCGAGACTTTGAGGTGTTGTTTCTAACATAGCGAGTTCCAATGCTGTTTCAGAGTATGACAAGTAACACGTTTCATTTTTCCATAGGCGCAAAGCCTGACTCCCCAGGACTACAATCTGAGGTGGTCAGGCCTATTGGTGACAGTGGGTGAAGTCCTGGAAAAGAGCTTGCTGAACGTCAGCCGGACTGATTGGCACCTGGCTTTCACTGGCATGTCCCGACGACAGATGATCTACAGCGCAGCCAAGGCTGTGGCGGGCATGTACAAGCAGCGCCTGCCGCCCAGGCCCATGTGAGATCACTGCTGGGACACGGAGACCTGCCGTCACCTTTGGCTCTGTGTTAGAGGAGACTGAATAGCTTCAATGAATCCAGTGGTTTTTACAATTTTTCTGTAGTCTGCAGTCCTTTTTTAAAAGAGATTAAAAAATAAATAAATAAAGGCAGTGTCATTCCAGTAAAACAAAAAGAGTAGATCCTCTTTTTACTGTCAGGATTTCATACACCCTAGTTCTCAAAAGTGATTCGCAAATATATTTACTGCACGGTTCAGTTCGTTCAGTATACCAAATTTATGAAGCTGAAGTCCGTGCTCACATATTCGATGATTTGTTCTCGGCTCTTCTGGTTTCCTAAGAGTACGTAATAAGGTCTGCATGTGTTAACTATCTTGTGTAAGCTTGTTTTCTGTTCTCATCTGTGTGTGCACATGATCTCTGATTTGATGGTGAGCGGCACACATGCTCAGCAATGCACCTTACATGCTTGCTGGGGGGTGGGAGAGGTGCAAATTTCATGTGTTTTACAGAATATGGGCCAAATTAACAGAATGGATATTTTTTGTCATTATGCACATGTTTAGTTTGGAAGTTATACTTGTTTTTTGTTTTAAAGTTTGGCATTTTACAGATTTTCTACTATGAGCATCAGAAAATATGTTTTATTTTTTTCATTGCTGTATGAGAACTAAAGGGCGGGTCATCCAGGTATATTTTAGATCAGAAATGTATTCGTGTTATTTTTTATTTCATCTTGGCAGTTTTAAAATTTTGTATACTGGTGTTTTGTCTGCATGTATGTTCATGTACCATGTGTGTACAGTGCCCAGGGAGGCCAGAAGAGGGCGTCAGAGCCCTGGTACTGGAGTTGCAGATAGTTGTGAGCTGCCATGTGGGTGCTGGGAATGGAACCTGATTCCTCTAGAAGAGCAACCAGTGTTCTTTAATCTCTCCAGCTTTTGTATAACGGTGTTAGCACTTCATGAATCACAACAGCTGTTCCTCCTGCCTTCTCTCACATCCTCCATACTGTAAGAGGGGATTCCCTTCTTTTGGGATGGTGTGTGTGGCATGTGTTTCTTTAATTAAAGTTACTTCTTTTTTATTATTTGAGAATATCATGCAATGTGTTCTGGTAACACCTCCCCGCCTCTCCTAATTCTTCATGCCCACTTCATGTTCCCTCTTCTTGTACTCTGTCTTTTTAGCATCCCATTTTAATAATGTCCAGTTGTGCTGCCCAGGTAGGTGTGAGCCTAGCAACCAGTTGACCTACAAGTGGCCATGCCCTTAAAGAAATTTGGCTGTCCCTCCCTCAGAAGCCATCAGCTGCCAGTAGCGCCACACACAGCCAGGGGTGGCGAGTGTGAGCCCATCATGCTGGATCTTGTGTAGGTTTCAGGTGATTTCTTAGCTTGCCTTAGGCACAACTTGACTCTTCTAACTGTGCCCTGCTGTCTTTATTTCTTACAGATGTTTCCAAAGGAACTATTTTATATTCAGTGTGGGTTATCCATTACATTTAGTGAATGCTTTTTCCTCCGGAAGTAATATATTTTACCATTAGAGGATTTACATACATCAAAATTAAGTAATTTTTTCTTATACAGTTGAACTCTATATATGCAGTTTAAATATCTTCTGAAGACAATTTGGTACACGAATGTAATTTAACTTTTTCCTCGTCCATACAGTTCTAAAGACATTAAGACTTAGTCTCTGCACTCATCCTTCTCTGTTCTTACATGTGAAGTGTGCCATGTCATAATGCTTTTCAGTGATTATGTCATTTCTGCTACTTTTACAGAGTTATGACTTCTGAGATAGCTGTATGTTAATCTCCAAGCACTGTGTGTGCTGCTTAGTGAGCAGACAAGAAGTGTACTGTGGCTGTGGCGAAGAGCCTGGCCCAGGGTGACACAGCCACAGGGCTCCTCAGTACTTCTTCACACATAAGAAGCAGGAGCCTTTCTCTTGCTGCTGTGCTCTGTTTAAAAACGCTGCCCTTAGGGTCTGGGGATGTAGCTCTATGTTGAAACACTAGTAATGTCAGGCCCTAGGGACAATCCCTGGGACACATGTGTATACACACACACACACACTCCCCAGTGCAAGAGAGAAGGGGAGGAAGCTGTCCTTATCTACATATTTGATGGGGCACTGCCTGGATGATAGTGTTTTGTTGTGCTTGAAGACAGGTTTTGCAGATCCTGAAAGTACACTATTTTTTCCTTCCTTGTTTAATTGAGTCTGCACTGCCTTAGTTACTGTCTTAGAGGGTCATTCTAGTAGATTCCCAAGATGGCACTGACATCTTACTGGGTGATGGTTTCTCTTGAGTCCTTGCATAACAGTGGCAGACTTAGGCCGTGGTTTGATTGGCCCTGGATAATTGTCATTACCTAGTCTGCCTTCTGTGAGGAGGTGAGGAGCAGGAGTAAAGGGCAGATGGAAGAGAGAATTATTTAATCCAATCTGATCTTTCTGTAGACAGTTTCATCTAGCCCAGAACTCTCTTCGGAGGATGTCAGAGCAGGGCTGACTCCACAGGCTCCTCCTCCCTAACCTTTGTCATCCTGGAGTTTCCCTGCTAAATCAGAAGCAAGATGATATGATGATCTCCTGAAAGCTCAGCCAGAAGTCCCTGTGGTGGCATTTAGGCTTGGCTTACCCAAAGCCCAGGTTCCCTTCCCAGCCCTTCTGTTCCCATGCCCTTTTCTCTTCTGACCTGTCTTGTATAACTTTGTGTAACACACTGACATTTTTAGTGAGTTTGTGGGTGGCTGTTGCCTTTTTCAAGCCTTTTAGGAAAAATCATATAACAAGAATTTGCTACAAATTGTCATGGTTGTGGTTTTTGTGAATTTTTTAAAAGAGCTCCAGATTATTGAATTTTAATTTTTGCTTACGTTTATCAGTAGGAAAATAAAAAATAATTGAATATCAGCCTCATAAGAATGCTGAACTATTTAGTTCTAAGGTCCTATTCAGTTTTTATTGCTTTTCTTATTTTGCTCTGGTTTTGTTTGTAGCAGGGCTGGGCATGGAACCGAGAGCCTCATTTATGCTAGGCAAGCACTGTACTGAAGAGCCCCAGCCCCAGCCCAGCCCCAGCCCAGCCCCAGCCCCAGCCCCAGCCCCAGCCCCAGCCCCAGCCCCAGCCCCAGCCCCAGCCCCAGCCCAGCCCCAGCCCCAGCCCCAGCCCCAGCCCCAGCCCCAGCCCCAGCCCCAGCCCCAGCCCCAGCCCCAGCCCAGCCCCAGCCTAGACAACTCTGTACTGAAGCTCTGCCACAAACTTCTGAAGTTACAGAAGTTTTAGAAGCTGGGAGTTTTTTTATTCTCTTGCCGTTGTTTTTCTGTTCTTCCTTCCACACTCTTTAGATAGAAGGTACTGTGATCTCAAGTGTACGTGTGTCAGAAAACAAATGAAAGCACATAATGATCATCTATTCTGAATTATGCAAATTAGCATTTACTCAGGGTCAATTAAATTACTTCAACTTGCCCTTCTGTTTTCTCTTGTTTGACAAAAAGAAAAAAAAAAAAACTAAGCAGGACTGTGTGATTTGTGAAGCCAAATTGATAATCTGTTGTAAAAGTTATTGAATTAAACATAAATTATTAAAAAGTGTAGATTTTTCCTAGGATATTGTATTCATTTTGTTACTATGTAGAATGATGTATTGGATAAAATCAATTTTGTAAGTATGTAAATATGTCAAAAATAAATACCTTGACTTATTTCTCAAAGTGTGCAGTGATTTAAATGCTACTTTGTGTGTACACACACACACACAGAGATACTGCTTTTTGGTCTTAATTAGTGACTGATTGCCACAAGCTATCAGACTTCAAGCACCATCTTTCTGAAGAATTGTAAATTCAGACATACCAGATTCCAATGTGCAGGAGGGAGAACTCATATAGAGGAAGGAAGACCCATTGGAGGTAAAGATGAAGGAGGGAAGTCAAGGGCTCAAGAGAGCTCTGATGCCTCGGCATGCCTTCTTTCCCTCCAGACCTGTCCTTTCTCCTCCTCCTCCTCCTCCTTATTCTTCTTCATCATCTTCCTCCTCCTCCTCCTTCTTCTTCATATTATTATTATTATTTATTATTCTTTACTTTTAGGGATAGCAAGGGGAGAAAGATAGGAAGGTTTTATACCTTTCACCCATCTCCACAAGTATTTAGTCTTACCAATGGTCAACATCTACTACCAGAGTAGTTCACAGCAACTCATGAAGGTCATTGATGTAGCTTCACCCATAATTTACATTTGGAACAGGTTAGGTAAATGTGTATGGCATTATTGTAATATCGCACAATTGCCACTGCTGTGAAAATCCAGTGCTTCACCTCCAGCCCCAGCTCCTCTACCCACTGGCAAGTGTGAATCTGTCTCCTGAGCACTTCTTTTGCCAGGATGTCGCAGTTGCAATCTGTGACTGGATTGGCTGCTGCTGAGTGGTACTTCAGGGAATGTGTTTTCATGGCTTGGTTTTCTCATTTCTCTTCTCTGCTGAAAACTAATGCTATCTGGATGCACAAAAGAATACTTTTTACTTGCCAAAGGACATCTCAGTTGTCTGGAGTTTTTGATGGCTATGAGTAAAGTTGTAAATGTCTTCAGGTTTTGTGTGGACCAATTTCAAGTCTCATTATGGTAACAGTTACAGTTAGTTGTAGAGGAAGACTTGGAAGAAGTTTTTGTTATTTTGGTTTCTTTAAAAACCCAAAATGGCATTTGGATTAGGTTTGTGCCCCGCTCCCCCACCTGTGGTATAGTTGATTACCAGTTGGAATGCTTGATGCAGGTGGCTATGATTTGGTTGGATGTAGTTGTTCTGGCACCTGTAGCTTGTTTGGGGGATTGTGTGCCGCAGGGTTATGTGGGAACTTTTGGCTTACAGTATAAAAAGTCTGAAGTCCTGAGAGTTGGCATGGACATTGGTGGTTTGTTGGTAGGGATGCTGTTGTCGTTAGTGTGATAATTCCTAAAAGAACAAAGGTTGGAGAAACTAGCTGAGATGGTAGTCTGACTCACTGTCAGCTAGTCCTCTTCAAGCTTAGGACAGCCTAAAAGGCTGTGAAGATTTCTACCTTTGTCTCATTCGATATCAAGGCCTCTTGTAAAAGTAGCGAAGATGTCTTTCTTTCCTTTCTCCTTCCCTAAATAGAGGGTAAAAGATTGTAGCGTACTGCTACAGTTAGTTTTGAAAAAACTGCTTAACTTTCTTCTGTTAAAGAGTCTTTACTGTACTTCCCAGTGTGAGCTGTGATACCCAGCAGTACATGTCTGTTTTTTTTGAGTTGACCAGATTGGAGATCAGTGATGAATCTTGCCAGAAGATAATAGACATATTGATTAGGACTTTTTCTTTTTTTCTTTTTGTCAAGAGTCCATAATACTATTTTTTAGACAAGAATATGGGCTCAGGGCCCAGGAAAAGCTGTATTAAATTTATATTTAATTTCAGGAGTAAGTAGAGGAAAACAAATTGACAACAGAAATGAAAGTGGCAGGAGGAAGCATCAAGGAAGTTAGAACTATACATGAAAGAAATGGTAACTGAGGTTTCGAGTGAACTCAGTTTGGGAATTCAGTGTTTCTGTGAAACCTGAAACACTGATACTACTGGAAGAAAGCATAGGCAGTACACTAAAGGTTACAACTGTTAAGAAGGACTTTCTGAATAGGACCCCATTTGCTCAGGAATTGAGGCTGACAATTGACAAGTAGGACTTCACAAAACTAAAAAAACTTGTGCACAGCTAAAGAAACAATGAGGCCAGTGAAGAGGAAGTCCACAGAACGGTTGAGAATCCAGGCTGGCCGTTGGACTGACAGGAAACAGAGACAAACTTCTTTGCAGGAAGTGTGTGTGCCCAGGTGAGCATCAGAAGGGAACGTAAACTGCATCATGTTACTGCGACCTCTGATTTTGCTGATCCTATGTTCATATAAAGTGACTGAAATGGACATTAAGCCATTTTCTCACAGTGTGACTTACTGAGTGAACTCATTTTCTATAATTATTCTGGATCTTTCCTTGAGAGTTATAGCCAACTAATAACCTACAAATACATGTAGGATGAAGCAATTCAAATAATAGCCAGAGGGCTTTGCTTCAGTGTGTTTCTAAGTTTATATTTATGTTTAGGACAACCCACCATTCACTGTGTAGATCTCATTTTGTTTGAAAGGGTTGCTGGAAAATTCACTGTAGTGGGAAATTGTGCTTACATTTGTTTTGTTCTGCAGTCTGAGAAACCATAAATTATGTCTACCTTGAAGCATCACTTTTGAATTCAAAACTTGATGTTCTCCAGTGACATCAAGAAGTATTTTGAAGGAAATTTCTTTTTATATATAATTTTAATTTTTATTGATAATAGTTTTTTTCATACAATATATTCTGATCATAGTTTCCTCTCCCCCAACTGCTCCTAGATCCTCCCTACCTCCTCATTTCCCCACTCACCCAAACCCACACCCTTTTTTCCCTCTCTCTCATTGGGAAAAAGGCAAAACAACAAAAAACCAATAGGAGAAAACAAACAGAAAAATAGAGCAAAGAAAAAGCACAACACACACACACACACATACACACACACACACACACCATTAAAACAGAATTCCAACACAAAGCATTATGAGCTGAAACCCTTCAAAAATACCATTGGGTTCATTTTGTAATTGCCATCTACTGCTGGGTTGGGGCCTGTCTTTTAAGTATGGTTTGTATACCCTGTGACACTCCATTGTAGAAAACTAAGTTTTCCTTTGTGAGTGCATGTCAATTGGAGATAGTTTCTGGATCCGTAGAATCTTCTTAAAATTTATACATATATGAAAGAAATCTAAATGGAATTACCAAGTGATATGGGAGACCAAGTCCCGACCAGACATCTCTCACCACCAAATGAAACTTCCAGTATCAGGAATGGATTGCACCTGATGGAGTTGATGGCCAAAGGGGTCCCATGGAAATCTTCAAACAACCCAGGCTATTGCCAAGGCTATTGGCTGCTCTCCACAAACTGATGGTAAGGCTCTATTTCTGAAGACAACATCTACATAACTCATTGAATACAGAAAAGTTGATCTGATGCCTACTGAACATTATTCATGATATTGGAAGGGACTCTGCACATTACCAAAGGAGAAAAGTAAACACCAACCCAGCTACAAACTCTTCAGTCTCCAATGGTGACCTGTATGATATGCTGGTACAGTAGTGGCACAAAAGTTGTGGGAGTAACCAACCACTATCTGAGTGGAGTTAAGGCTCACTCCATGAGATAGAACCCATGCCTGACACTGCTTGAGTGGCTAAGGACCTGAGACTAGATAGACCATGGACAACCAGATACTACTGTTCTACTAATGTAGTTTTCTGGTAAAATGACTCCTAATGGTATTCTCCAATACCTACAGACCAGTGTCTTGCTGAGCCATCATCAGAGAAGTTTCTTGTAGTCGATGGGAACACAGAGACCCACAGCTGGACAATGGGCAGAGAATGTGAGGCCTTGGAAAATTCAGTCCTAAATGGGGTATCTCCATCAAATTCCTCTCCTAAGAACTCAGGGAACTCTGCATGAGAGGAGGAAAAAGGATTATAAGAGCTAGTATGGACAGAAGACAACAAGGAAACAACCGGGGTGATGCACAAATGCACTCACAGACTGTGGCAGCGTGTACAGGATGTGCACTGGTCCAAGTCAGATGGGGTCCAGGGCTGAGAGTGGAAGTGGACACAAGCCTCCATTCCTAACCCTGAAGGAAATTTCTTACTGTTAACTGGCTAAGTAATTACTGGCTATGCACCTTTTAAAGTATCTTTTAAATAATTTGTTACGGACATTTAGAAAAGAAAGGGCTGTTCATTTATGCTTTCTCCCAGAGCAAAAATGTAAGTTCATTTACCCTTCATAGAGCTGGCCTCCCCTAGATGCATCCTAACACCTAAGGCCAAGTGCAAAAGCCTGAAATTCATCTAAATTTCCCCCTTTTCAATGTGTTCTTTAATGTCAAGAACTACAGCACAGAAAAATGTTGAAGCATTTCCTCCTAATAAACACAGTTCATTGGTTTTTTAATTCTTAAGTATTTGTATAGCACAAAACTTGAAATGACTTTGTAGATGTAGCACTAATTTGAAGGCTGGTCATGAAAAGAACACAGTGGTGGGGGAGAGTTAGATTTCACACCACATTCTTACATTTTCATAATGTTTGCTGGTGAGCCAGATTCTTCTCCCCCCTATTTTTCCCCAACTATATTAAATGCTCTAAAAGGTGCAAGCAAGTTTTCTCATTGGCTGGGACATGGCAACAAACTTCACCTCCTGGGACCCCCTTATGCCTCATTTTATCCTCAATACAGCGACTTGCCCATCCAGGCTTTGTGCTATGAATTGATGCTGTGGAAGAGAGAGCAATATGTGTGTGTGCTGTGGGGGGACTGGCGCTTGAGCTGCTTTCTTTCACAGCACTCCACTTTGGGTACATGAGCTGTGTATTGCCAGCAGGAGATGAGAAAGTGGCCGCTTGCTTCAGCTGTCTTGGCTCTCTGCTCTATGGGAGGTGAGAGGGGAAAATGATGAAATGTCCTATTAGTAAAATCACAGTGTGAAACTGAGACACAGTAGACACATATTTCTATGACATAATATTTGACCAATGGATGAACTTTCATTGGTTAAAAAAAAAAAAATCAGTTTATGTCAAATGCAGATGAAAATGTACAAGAACCAGGGTGGAAAGAGTAGGTCCGTTCAGTGTGAGCTCAGAGCTGGACTTTCTGAACCTTGTTATTACAGGAAGATTGGATCCTCTTTGTCATGTACATATGCAGATTGTGTATCAGATGGATGGACAGATAGGTGGACAGATCCAGATACACAATTACTAGTTAGAAGTGTATTCAGTGGCATTTTGTGATGTTTGAGGACTGCTCTTTAACGCAACATTTCAGGTACTCAGGAATTTCACATACAGAGTCTTATCAGTCTCACTTTACACGAGCGCTCAATACCTCATGTTGTAAGTCAAAAACCAAGACGGAGTTAGTGTGTTGCCTAAAGTCACACAACAAATCAGAGGTGGAGCGAAGATTCAAATCATGTCCTGTTGGAAGCTGAATCACATACTTCCTCCACAGTGTCTCCAACATATATTTTGACTGGTGAAATGTAGATAAAATAAACCTTTAAAGTTAGATACATATGTCTGAACCTACATGTATGCATTTTGAAACACGACTCTGTGTACATGCGTGTGTGTTGCATGCCAGGAACTCTGGGATGTATGCAAAGAATAAGTCAGGTGTTTTGCTCTGAAGCAGACAGAAGCGGAGGCAGGGTTGTTGACAGGACTTCTCTAAGCAGTAGGCTCATGGGATATCCATGAGGTTAGGGGGTGGTGCTTCCTGGAGATGGCATTGGGTGTCATACAGGAGGACCAGGGAAATCCACATAGAGGCAAATCGTGTGCTACTAGGACAGGACGACAGACAGTGTGATGAAGGAGAGAGAAAGCTCAACAAAACCCGCTGGATCGTATCTTTCATTAAGGTGGCCAGACAATACGATAGATTGGTTTGTGTTGCGAAAAATTGCTAGTAGCAGTGTAACAGATGAATGGCAGGGGAGAGAGAATCTGTTTTGGGAGTAAAAAAAAAAAATCATCTCTGTGGGGAGTGCCTAAGATAGGTTGGAGCAGTGGTGTCTAGACAGACAAATGGAAGACAGCGTGGTGGTGGTAATGCCACAGGGAGAGAAGGCATAGGCAGGTGAGGTCAGCATGGCCTCTGCCTGAGGATGGAGATGGTCGTCATCACAGGTTCAACCACAGGCCTGGGAAGGAATGCTGGGAGGAGAGAGCAACTTTCTTGTGCCCTGTGGAGAGGTCTTCTGTGCTGATACCCTCTGCTGAGCTGAAAGGATTTGGGCTTACAAAGAGTATATATTCTGTTCTGGCTGGTGATGTGGGTTGTTGGAGAACTTCTCTTAATGCTTGCTATCCAGGGGCTTAGAGGACTGGGTGGTTTGGGGAGTATATCAGAGTTGTTTGAAGCACAGCTTGGAACACTCAACTCCAAGCCAGGGAGCTCCCAGAGACACAGAGAAAGTCCTTTTCTTTTAAAGAAAAGTGAAACTTCAAAAGCCTAGGATGGGGACTGCTAGCCTATAAACCCCTGGGTACAAGCTGACATCCAGCCATTTGAATTAGAAAAGAGTTCCAACACCTTCCCTGCCCCTGCCCACTATTTGGAAGTCTCCACAGGTTGGTAGGAATAATGATGGCTTCAACTAATGCTGCTGAAGGCCCTGCATGCTGTCACTAGAGGGCACCAGGTGCACATAAAATATCTAGGCATCCTCAGGGGAACCATCTTCAAATAAGCTGATGCTCCCATTTCTGTCTGTGTTCACTTCACTTCTGCTACTGAAGGAAAAGGGCACTCCAATTGCTTTCAGAATCTAGCAAGTTGGAGACTTGAAGACCCTATGTTTTTCATGAGATCGCAAGACTACATGCTAACTTCGCTACCATTGTCCTGACTCATACTACGTTCTCATCTAATGTGCGTGCTAATTATTATTATGTTTTGACATCTTGACACAGGCCAGGTTATATGGGAAGAGGGAACTTCAGTTGAGAAAATGCCCTTCATAAAATTGAGCTGTAGGCAAGCTTGCAGGGCATTTTTTTAATGGTTGATATGAGCGGGCCCAGCTCCTTGTGGGCAGTGCCACGCCTGGGCTGGTGGTCCTGGGTTGTATAAGAAAGGAGGCTGAGCAAGCCATGTGGAGCAAAGTCAGTTAGCAGTGTTTCTCCATGGTCTCTGCTTCAGTTCTTGCCTTGAGTACCTCTCGTAACTTCCCTTCATGAAGACCTGTAAGCTATTAGGTGAAATACCCTCTCCTTACATGTCGCTGTTGGTCATGCTGCTTACCATAGTGATAGAGAGCAATCTAGGACAATATGTAAAGCCTTCACGATTTTTTCAAATCTGTTTCCCATCCTACAATAAATGAAAATGGTTGGTACCAATAACTATCCCTTATAGGACAACATTGTAAACTATAGTGTCCAATGTGGGGCGTCCTTAGGGCTCCATGAAGCCTATAAGTTATATTGTTCTATAATGGGGAAAGGACAGGGGCTTCAGCTGTTAGCTTAGGGAAAGCTGAGTGGGACTGCACAGATCTAGATGTCCTAAGGAAACAGCGAGTGCTCCAGCTTCCGCTGCATTGCCGGGGAGAATGGAACTCTTCTAGCTGTGCCTGAGTTTACACGCACACACACTGGGATCATTGTTGCCTATTGTTCTTAGGCCAAAAAAGGAGGGATAGGAAGAGAGGAGATACAAAGAAAGGAAAGGAAGTGAGCACACACACCAGAAGAGACTCAGGCATCTGAATCATGAGTTCAAGGCTAGCAGGGGAAATTGAAGTTGAGTGTAATCCAATTTTTCTTCCTCTAAAAAAATAGGAATAGAATTCAACTCCAATAGACTGTTCATTTACAAACCTTGATCTGGTGCCAGGCACATGGTAATTTCAAACAATGAAATATCTAGTTGTTTTCTTCAGCCAGCCCTCTCTCACACAGGGACATACTCCTTCAACTCAGTCTTAGAGGGGGTACACAGATTCTGAAAGCAGGTGGGATTCATAATTTTGTTCCCCTTTTGAGCTGGAATCTAGATTTACCCAAGGTCATGATGCTCACTGTAAGCAGCAATAGGATAAGAAATGACAGCACTGGTGGTGCACAAGCCCTTATAACAACCATCATCACCATTCTGACATAGCTCTGCTAGGACATAGTACCATGCCCATATTGCGGATTAGAAGGCTGAGCTTGGGAGAGGTTATCCTTCCCCAAGAGCAGGCCCACCTTCTCTCTCCCTTTTTCAGCACCTCTACCGAACTTCTGTTTTTTCGTTCTTTGTTTTTCCTATATGACAGAGGAGCAAAATCTGGTAAAATACTTTACATGCATAGCATGGGAAAAATATATTAAATTGGGTTACCAACCAGAGCTCTCCCAGAGAATGTCTGGGAAAACAGTGATCCTATGCTTCTTTCTACACAAAGGGTCCCTAGTCAAACACATTTAGGAGGTTTAAAATGTTCTATCTTCCCCAGAGAGGTTCTTAACAAACATTACCAAAAGTCCTGAGAAAGCCTGGGTTAGTCATCCAAGACCACCCTTCCCATTTTCATCAATACCTCTGTCCTAGTTTAATCTGTAAAAGATAAATGTGTAAAACCTTTAGGTAGTTAGTAGGTTCTATGTAGACTCACTCAATGTTACCATTGTCACCACCTCCAGAGCTTTATGGATTGGAATACAAGGTTTGGATTCCACATGTATGCAGACACGCAACAGCACATCCTGGTGGGCACACGGAAATCGAAGGCAAACCATAGGATTTAGGAAAGGACAGGGACTCTCCATTACCCAGGTGTCCACATCCCATCTCCATTGTTTACTAGTTGTGTGATCTGGAGATGTTCCAAAAGCTCTAATAAATTGAGGAGTTAGTAGCCCCCTCCTGTTATTACTGTGCAGAGTCAGGAGCTCAAGAGCCAGGAGTTTCAGTTCGCATTATCCCACAGGTATGGAGTCTTGGACCCAGGTGACAAGGACAGCAGATTCGGGGAGAAGATTGCCTTGGGGCTGCTCAGCAGAAACTCAGTTTCCCTACATCAAGTCTACAGGCAGCTCTGTAGGATGCCTTAGGCTGCACCTGCATGAAGGACAATTGAGAATAGGGCCTGTGGATATGGAAATGGGTCCAATAAGGGGCATCTCCTATTCTACATAACCTTTTGTCCTATTTTGCTTTCTATTGCTATGACAAATATCATGACCAAAACAACTTGGGGGAAGAGGATTTATTTCATTTAGAGATTATAGTCCATCCTCGAGGAAACCCAAGGCAGGAACTTGAAGCAGAAGTCACAGAGGAACATTGCTTACTGGCTCACTCTCAGGCTCATGTTCTTACAGCCCAACCCTGACTGCCTGGGGACAGTGCCATCCACAGTGGACGGCTCCCTCCTAAGTTGATGAACAATCAAGAAGATGTCCTATAGACATGTCCACAGGCCAGTTTGATGGAGGCAGTTCTTTAATTGAGGTTCCTTCTTCCCAGATGCATCAAATTGATAACCAAGATTAGCCATTGCATCTTCCAAATAAATCTGACCTGTTTCCATTGGAGCAACTGTCTCATTCCACAGATGTTAAAATGAAATTATGGCTTCCTTTGAACAATGCTGAGCAATGAGAGGACTCTTCCTTGTTCCTTTCTTCAGCTATGGTTGCCAGGTAACTCTTGGGATACTAGTTGTCTCAAAAGGAGGAGTTATCGGGGAGGATCTCCTCCCCTTTCATAATCAGCATATTGTAAAACCCAGAACTGAAGCTTGACTACTAGTCAAGAGAACAGGATCTGAGTCAAGTCTTTGGCCTTGGGTAGAGACAGAGCATATTAAACTGCCCCACAAAGAGCATAGGGCTACTGTCTAGCAGGAAGCTTTCTGGCTGGTAAAGCCTTTTATGTCTCCTCACATAAGAGTTCTTTCAAAAGGGCCTGTCTACCACCTAGACAGGAAAACACTCCCCAGGAAAGCTATCCGTTCCAGGGACTTTAGGAAACAGTAAAAACAGTAAAAAGCCAACCCACGCGTGTGAGTTGGCACAGTGGTCCCTTTGGCCGTTGTCCATCTCCCCTCTTGCGACAGTGCCTTATACAATGCTTTCTCTGGCTGTTTCCAAGTCTTGTCCTGTCAGAGTATGTCTGCTGCAGTGGTCCCCATGGCCATTACCACATTCACCCATGATGCCGCCTCTACTTGGTGATAACCCTGTCTTAGTCTTTTACACTATTCTACTTAGGTCCTGTCTGAGTCCTTTTGTTGGAGATTAAAAGGGCAAGGGGGCTGAGGGACGATCAGAGTAACAGCACCCCACGCAAGCCTAGAGCTAGGCAGAAGGAAGGCGGTAAGAAGGTGACAGAGGAACCATTAGTTTTAGGGTAGGAAGGTTGGAATTCAGAATGTCATTTGGAAAGGGGCTGGTATGTCTTTTCTCCAGCTCTAGCTGTGGCTGCTCCTTACACTGAGGCAGTTAAGGCCTTGGTGGTTGGGAGGGGAGTTGATGGATCAGCCCATGAAGCCCAGCATCCATGCCGCCTGGTGTCAAGAAAGAATGTGGCTCTGTGAGACTTGTGTGTGTAGATTAAAGACAGAAATGGTGTGCTCCACAGAGCACATGGGGAGGGCAGATTTTAATATATTGGACATATTGAGGACTTTGATGTCCTAAAATAGTGTACTTAATAAATTGCCTTTGCTACCTAAAAAAAATTTATTAAAAATACTTCCATTGGGAGCATGCCAAGATTCCTTTGCAGATTAAATCAGTGGAAGGAATGAGTAAATAATACTTGGAAAACCCTTGTCTCCAAAGTGGGAGCTTAATAAATGTTACTTTCCTTTCCTCCTCTTTTCTTTTCTTTATTAAGAACAAGAGATGAACTAAAACAAAGGGAGGCAAAAGTCAGCACGAAATGGGGGAAGTGAGAGAAAGGGAAGAAGTAAAAGAAGAACTTCCCACCCCCCCCCCAAGTAAAAGAAGAACTTCCCACCCCCCCCCCAAGTAAAAGAAGAACTTCCCACCACCACCCCCGCCGCCACCGCAGCCCCAGAGACTTTATGTGAGCAAAGGAGGAGTGAATCCTGTGCATTCACACAATGGCCACTTCCTTGGACTTTTCTACTTCTCCGTAGTATCTTTTCACAGGGTGTGCCATCCAGCAGTGTGGGAGGCAATCAGAGTAGATTCCTTTAGCCAATTCTCTAGATAACACTAATCGCCTATCTTAAAGAGATAGAAACGCCCATCACTTTTGGCTTTTCCTCTCGAGCTGGTTTCTTATCTCCCAGTGTTTGCTTAAAAGGACAGAAATGTATCTTTAGCAGTAGTTGTGAAAGTGTACTTTTAAAACTCAGCCTGTGATCAGACAATTGGACCATGGGCGTCTCTGGAAACCCAAAGGAATGAATAGGTTTCTTTGTAGGCTCAGTCCTTATCCTCAACTAGCCTGGGCTGATTTGCTGTCTTTCTGAAGCCATAGACAAGTAAGTTTTGATTACAGATACACAGAACTCGATATGGTTTCCTTGTCAGGAGAAAGTCACCGGGGCTAATGAACCTTAACTTCTGCGTATACGAGGGTCCTAGAAGCTTGGGACTTCACTAGCTGGAAGCATAGCTCCCCAATGCCTACTGTAGGTAGACTGGCTGGGAAAGAAAGCTTCATGGCCTGAAAGTGGCAGGGGGCGATGGACAGAAAATTTTCTAGGGCAAGAACTTATCATTGAAAAGATTTTGTAAATTTCAATGTATCTGCATTTTATTTTTCCGACTCTTGCATTAGTTTTTTCTTGTTTTAGTCACTTCCGATGGGGACATGGGGGTCCTTTTGCCTTGAAATTCCAACCACGGGGTTAAACTGACATGTGGCTTTTTTTTTTTTTTTCCAGATATGATCGTAGTATAGAGGAGGTTGACTGGGTCCATTCCAGTTGGGGAGACATTTTCCTTTTACTCTCATAAGCAAAACCGATACTTATCTATCTTACAGACTCAGTACTTTAGAGAGCAGGCTTTGCAAAGGTTAGCAAGCCTGGCAGAGCTAGTGAGAAGTCTTAAAGTTCTAGGCTCCTCACTCCAGGCAGCGTTGGGGCTGTTTTGATGAGGGTGGTAAGGAGGTGAAGGCTTCAGCATCCCTTGAACCAGCCCAGGAAAATTATTGCCTGGCCACGGGTGGTAGCCCTAGGACCAGGGAAATGTCTGCAGCTCAGAGTGGCCAGAGGAGAGCCCTGCACATTGTCCTTTGTACTCTCACAGCTCCCAGACACAAAGAGAGCTCTGTTGTTTGTTAGTCCGCCTCAGTGGAGATTTCTGCTCTCTTCCTTTCCTAAGACCGTTCCTGTGACCGGAAGGTACTCAAAGAAACACATCACAAATCGTAAAAACAAGCGTCCAGGAAGGAGTTTTTGTCAGCTTATAACAAACGAGAGAGTCATGTTTCTCCACCTGGATCTGGAATGGACTAGAGAGAAACAGCAGTAGGCTGTGAGCTGCTGTCAGTGGGATCCCTGGGCTCAGCCACCCTGCTCTGAGCAGCCCTGGTTGGCTGCTTGGTGGCCAAGGACTCGTTTTCAGGGATACTGCTAAGTACACCATTTGGGCTTTTATTTTTCGCTGTCTGGTATATGTCCCTTCATCCCACCCTTCCCTCTCTCATTGCCTTCCTTCTTTTCAGCTTTTGTTTTTCATACAGGATCTCATGTAGCCTGGGCTGGCCTTAAATGTACCACGTGGTGAGGATGCTCTTGAGCTTCTGGTCCTGCACTTCTGGTCTTAAGTGCTGAGGTTACAGCTGTGAGCCACCAAACCCAGTTTTATGGGGTGCTAGGGAACAGCCCCAGTGCTTTGTCCTAGGCAAGTACTCTCCAAGCTGAGCTATGTCTCACTCTGTTTTAGATAGGGTCTTGCAATGGAGACCATGTTGGTTTTCAATTCATGATCTTCCCAGCTCAGTCTCCCTCTCTGATCACTGGTGTGTACGACAGCACCTGCCTAGCTTCCTTTTCTTATGCTGTTCTTCCCCTACTCTGCTCAAAATTCCTACTATTCCTGTTATTGTGACTCCTGTTACCACCTCCTTCCTCAGCAAATCCCCACTACTTCTACCTATAGGTGTGTTCATTTTTCTGTCTCATGGCAATGATAACAATATAGTCATTGGTTCTTGAGAGGGTGTCATGGTCTCTTCACCTCCTTATGTCTCTCTAATCAGCTTCTGAGTATAAGATGTATTGATCAGAATAGGCTGACTGTTGCAACAAGTTGTTTCAGAATTTCTGTGGGACTGTTTTGTGTTCTCATTCAGGGATGCTCCCGTGGGCACCTTATGCATGCAGGATTCTAACACGTGGATTTCACAACATGGAAGAAGCATCTCATTTGTGATGGTTTGAATGAGAATGGTGCTCGTAGGCTCATATAGTTGAATTCTTGGTCTCTAGTTAGTGGAACTGTTTGGGAAGGATGAGGAAGCGTGGCCTTGTTGGAGGAGGTGTAGCTTTGTTGGAGGTCTGTCACTGCAGGGTTGGTGGGGCTTTGAGGTTTCAAAATCCCACACCAGACCCAGTGTCTCTCCCTCTGCCTGCTGTCTTTGAATCAGAATGTGCCTCTCAGCTACTTCTCCAGCACCGTGTGTCTTGCCCGACTATCGGCCACCACTCCTCCTGCCATGATGATAATAGACTAGCCCTTCGAAGCTGTAAGCAAGCTTCCTTTTATAAAAGTTGCCTTGCCCATGGTGTCACTTCACAGTAGTGGAACAGCGACTGAGACATTAGTCTTTTGCATTGAAGGGACACATGTAGATGCCTACGTCATGTTGTAGGGTGGAGCCTGGGACTGGTATCACAACACTTGACCCACACTTTACGGTCTGTAGTGTGATACACAGTCCCTCCTAGTTGCAAGGAAACCAGGAAATGTGTTCACAATGAAAACGAAATTGTGTGCTGCACACATCATGGTCTGTACTATATTTTGGCCTTGTCATCACTTTGAGATGAGGGAATTAATGTACAAACATTCTGTCATTGGCCAGAATTCTAGCCCTATAAATCACAAGTCTAGAACTACACTCTCAGCCTTTTATTCTGCATTTTCTGCCTTCTAATGAGAGCAGTAATTCCTTCTTTTATGTTAATACTCTACTACCTTGTAGAGACTTTGCTCCCATGTTCACTACATACTTTGTACCTGGTATAACTGTTATACGTGTATGCCCAAGGAAAAGAAAGAATTCTTTTTCCTATCTGCATTATCAATAGATAGCAGAATGCCTTTGACACAGTGAGACTCCATAAAAGCTTAATGAATGAAGATTATCTCTGATGGTTTACTAAGGGTACCCTGAGGTGTTTTGTAATGGTTCTATCATGGAACGAGTTTCCCAGAGTAAAGATAAAGATTCAGAGTCATTTCAGCAATCGTCACCATGTAGTTCTTTAGCCAAGTAACAAGCCTGATCCTTTAATTTGTAAGTTGGAAGTGACAGTAAGATGGTAAAATAGGGACTTTCTATCATTGTCCTTCTGCAGAAGGGCTGTGCGTTGCACCAGCTACTCACAGATGAGATTGTATGCATGGGAGACAATGAATTCAGGAGAGAAGCAGAAGGGCACTGCAAAAGGGAAATAATCGTCAGCCCTGGTATCAGAAACACCAAAGAAGGTTAAAGCTAACAAATCCTTTCCAGCCAGTGTTCATACCCATGGCGTATGTGAGACTTCAGTGAGCGAGCGACAAGTCCACGTCTTCTTACCTAGATTTTATGGGTAATGGGTGAATGGCTACAAGAGGCTGGAGAAGGAAGAGGGGCATAGTTTCCACCGAGTGCTCAGCAGATCCCACAGGAAGGCCTTGATATCAACTCTGCATGGTACCAACTGGCCTGTGGGAATGGTTCATGATCTTCATGCCTCAGCCCCGCCCACAGACTAGTTCCCTGAGCACGCACCTGCAGACATCAATATCAGTGTAAACATGTAGTGTGCACAGCTGGCTTTACTTAAGCATTTCAGGGCACCAGCCTTGGGAAAACAAAAGGGAGGTTCCCAGTACCCAGCTTGGCTTTGTAGAATCAACAGAGTACATAAAGTTTTAGGAGCTATCCCCAAGGGAGACAAGAAGCGTTGAACAGACTTATCCAGAAAAAAAAAAAAAAAGTGTGAAAAAAGATATCCAGAATCCCCAACTGGGTTGTTTAGTGAACATGTCTTTCTTGAAGTCAGCTGGGAGAGGTGATCGCTTCTTCAGTCACAAATGCAGCAATAAAAGACTGTCGAAGAGAAACATGAATAACAAGTGCTCTCACTGAAGAAATAAAATAATATTCCAGTAGCTAGTCCTAAGGAATTGAATATTTATGGCTTGCCTAACAAAGAATTCAAAATGATTAATTTTAATGATGTCCAATGCTATATGAGCATACAGACAGCTCAAAGACATCACAAAATAAATTGAGAAAAAAGAGAATCTCAATAAAACATTAGAAAATTTCAAATACAAGCAAAATTTCCGAACTTGAAATGAAAACATTCAGTAAAGGCCATCAACAGCAGACTTGATCAAGAAGGGGGAAAAAAAAAAAAACAGACCTGTAAAAGAAGAGTAATTTGAAAATATCCCATCAGGAAACAAAAAAGAATAAAAAGGTATAAATAGTCAAGAAAACTAATGTTGACATTGTAGGGATTTACGAGGAGAAGAAGAAGAGGTAGGGAAGCTTATTAGAAGAAATAAGGTCTAAAAACTAGAATCTAAGGAATGCTATGCTTATTGAAATACATGAACTTCAAAGTTCACCAAAGAATTTCAGCCTAAAAGTTCATCCGAGAAAAGGCATGGTGGCACATTCCAGAATTCCATGCTGCCAGGAAGACTGGGGCTGAAGTATTCTTAGTTCTAGGCCAGCCTAGGCACCATAGCTAGACTCTGACTCAAAAACAAAAACCAAAAAAAAAAAAAAAGTAAAGAAAAGAAAGAAGAAGAAAAGGGAGAGGAGGAAGAGGAGGAGGAGAAGGACGAGGAGGAGGAGGAGGAGGAGAAGGAGGAGGAAGAGGAGGAGGAGAAGGAGGAGGAGAAGGAGGAGGAGAAGGAGGAGGAGGAGGAGGAGGAGGAGGAGAAGGAGGAGGAAGAGGAGGAGGAGGAGGAGGAAGAGGAGGAGGAGAAGGATGAGGAGGAGGAGGAGGAGGAGGAGAAGGAGGAGGAAGAGGAGGAGGAGGAGGAGGAGGAGAAGGAGGAGGAGGAGGAGGAGGAGGAGGAGGAGGAGGAGGAGGAGGAGAAGGAGAACTCAGCAGGACATATTAGAATGAAGCTGCCAAAACTCAAGGATAAATAGAGTTTTAGAAGCAAAAAGGAGGAGAATCGTCCTGTAAATGTGGCAAAAGAAAAACAGAAAAAAAAAAAGAAGACACAAGCAAGAATATTTTACCCATCAAAAAAGGTTCATCAGAAAGAAAGGACAAATAAAAGCTAACAAGTCACTACTTGACTAACTTTAGGAGAAACGATGAAGGGAGCACTTAAAGAAGTGAAAGGAAAGCAGTTAGCACTAATACGGACACGGTTGAGTAAGTAAAGCTCACTGGTGGAGTTCACCGTCACATTCAGAATACTCTAATCCTGTAACGGTCTATGAGGAGGGGTAAGAGTGTAGAATTTTTACACACGATTAAGATTGAATTGCTGTCTATTTAAAACAGATTGCTTTAGGGTCTGGGGAGTTAGAGCAGTCAGTGAAGACAGATTAGCCTTGCAAGCACCAGGATCTAAGTTTGATCTAAAGAACCTATATAAAAATGTTGCATGTGGTGACATGCACTTGTCATGCCAGCCCCGGGGAGGCAGAGACAGATGTTCCTGGGGCTGCTGCCCAGCCAGTCTATACAACTGGGCAAGCTCTAGGGTAGTGAGAGATCCTGTTTTGAGAAGAAAAAAAAGGGAAGACAACACTTGGTCCAGTTAACATTAACTGTCAATTTAACACAGCCTCAAGTGACCTGAGAGGACAGTCCCTACTGAGGAACTTTCTAGACCATATTTGTCTGTCAGGGATTGTCTTGATTGTTAACTGATGCAGAAGGGCAAAGCCTACTATGGGCAGCACCATTTCTCACCAAGCGATCCTCGGCTATTTAAGGAAGCTAGTGAGCAAGCCAGAGAGTTGTGATGCTTGTCACAGCAGCAGAAACATCACTAGAGGGGGATCTGAGGAACAACATCTGAATCTGTCCTCTGGTCACTCACTCACACACACACACACACACACACACACACACACACACACACACACACTCACACTAGGTTGTTATAACTATAAGATATGTTATACAAGCCTTATCTAAAGACACATAAAATACGATTGCTGTAAAAGTTTGTTTTTAGTTATGAACAAAACAATTGTTTTATGCACTGTTTGGTGAGGGGCTAGCCTAGGTCTTGGTATTTTGTGTTGTTTGCAAGTGTTGGGTTTTTGTGGGGGGTGTTTGATTGCTTGTGATCTGCACCTGAAGAGTTCTGAATCTATAAAAAAAAACCCGAGCTCAGACTTTCAGAGTTCCACTGTTGAGTTTGGCATTGGCCATGAGGGTGGTTCCCTCTGCTGAGGTCTGGCAGAGCTTGAACCTATGAAATACCTCCCTGTCTTCTTTGGGAGGCTGCCACAGCAGCATATTACTACAGATGATGGAAGAGCAGCTAGGCACAATGTTAAAAAAAGCAAACTATGAAGGAAGACAGCAAGAGAGAATGGAACAAAAGAGACAGCAGTAAATTAACAAGATGAAAATGTATTCTTATCCACCAATAATTACTTTACATGTAATGACTTAAATTCTGAAATTTAAAAAGCACACATCAAGTGGCCATAAATGATCCACTTGTTTGCTACTTATAAGATATTTCAGCCTTAAGGACAGATATGTACTGGAAATAGAGGTATGAGGCCAATGGAAAACAAAAGAGAACTGATGTTTCTTTACATGTTTTGGGAAAGTATACTCTAAGCTCAAAACTATGACAGAAGACAACAGTCAACATACAGTCATAAAGAATCAATTCATAAGGAGGATATAGTCCTAAATGCATATGTACCTTACATTATAGCAACTAAGCACGGGAAGAATACTTTTTTCAAATTATAGGAGAAATATAACCCACTACATTAGTAGCAGGGAACTTCGAAACCTTATTCTAAACAATGGATACATCATCCAAACATAAGAGCCATAAGGAAACACTACACCTGAATTCTGTGAAAGCTAATAAATTCATTAAAGGTGTAAGATACAAAACCAAAATATAAAAAAGACCCAGTTGCATTTTTATATCAACAATGAACTATCTGTAAATAAAATTTAGGAAACTTTCTCATCTACAATAGCACAAAATATATTAAAAAATAAATTGAAGAAATAAATGACTGCATCCAGAAAACTACAGACCATTGACATAGAAATAAAAAGGGTGGGGATATATCTCAGTGGCTCAGATCTTGCCTAGCTAGTGTGTACAATTGTTCTGGGTTTGGCACTAACCACTGAAAATTGAATTGAATGAGATACAAACAGTTGGAAAGACATTTCATGTTTGTGAGTTGGAAAACTCAATGTTATTAAAGTATCTATACTACTCATGATAATCTACAGACTCAGTACAACATATATCAAAATCTCAATGGCATTTTGCATAGAAATCAAAAGTAATTCATATGGAATCACAAAAGACTAAGAATTGTCAAACTGATCCTGAGGGGTGGGAAAGAAAAAACACATTACAAAACTATAGTCATCAAAACAGCATGGTATTAGCATCAAGTCTGCCGTATAAATCAATGGAAGAGGATAGAAAGCTGAGAAATATATCCGTGCACACATAGTCAACTGATTTTCAACAAAGTCTCTTCAAGGAAAGACGTAGTCTCTTCAACAAATACTTTTAGGAAAACTCGGTATCTATAAGCAAAGGAATCTGACCCCTGTGTTTTTTAACATCATGCACAAAAATCAACTCAATATGATTAAAGAATTAATGTAAGATATGAAATTGTAAAACTCGCTGAATATCATTATCCATGCTGGTGCAAGCCTGTGGCCTCAGCACTTGGGAAGTGGACCAGGGGCAGCAGGAGTTGAAATTACATAGTGACATTACTTTATGTTCAGCCAAGTAACGAGTTCTAGGCCAGCCTGGGCTACATGAGACCCCAATTCAAAAAACTGAAATAAATTCCCCCTCAAAACCCCAAACACACACACACACACACACACACACACACACACACACACACACACGCACACATGCACACACACTAAAAAACTCAAATAACCCTTTATAGTAAACAAAGGGCAAATCTTCCAGACTATTCCTTCCCATTAGTAAACATGGAGAGGGGGAAGAAGAGAGTCCTCAGAAGAGCATCCTGGGGGGGGGGGAGGGTGGATACATGGATCTGTGCTGCCCTTTGTGTGCAAGGCTTGGAGGAGTGGGATATTGTCCTGGCCTTAAAGTATTTCCTCAAGAACTCATGTCCCTTGCACTAGTGTTTTCAACTTACGTACATAAATTCTTTGGTATTCTCCCACCAACATATAGGGGTAACATCTCCTTCCCTTGAGTGTAGCCTTGATTTATGCCTCACTTATAATGAAAAGAGTACAATACAGGGTTGGGGATGGACGGTCACTTTATAGATGAGAAATCTGCCAGGCACCAGCTGACATTAACAGCTCTAGCACTGAAATGTGGTGACAGCCTGTCCCCTGTGACTTGGGTATGACCAGAAAGGCTTTTTATTTGTGGAATTCTCTTCCCAAAGCCATCACTGAGTATAATTGCAAGACCATACCAGACAAACCGCATCGAGGAGCACCCTATAGATGCCAGACTGGTGTGCCTCAAAGCTGTCAAGGCCATGAAAAACATGCAAAGTGGATTGAACTGCAGGTCCTTACAGCAGGGCGTCCTGGATCAGATCCAGAGACTCATAGAGGAAGGCAGCAGAAAACCCAGTGACATCTGGGTCCTGCCCGTGCGCTTCTGCATGGGGGTGAACCAGCTTTGATGAACGTGTCCTAGTTGTAGTCAATGTGAACAGAAAATGAAGCTGGCACAAGTGGAGACTCTCTGGGTTATTATTATAAGTCTTCTGAAATAATTTTAAAACTAAACAAACTTCTTAAAATGTTGAAAGAAGTCCTCCATACTCAGTAAAACACAAAGCCCTTGTTGGTGACCTGTGATGTGTCATGCGATACCAGCATCCTCTCTGTGTTCCGCTCCTCTCTCAGCCTCCTCCAGGGTGACTTTAGCTCTCTGCTCCTCCAGTCCTCCCAATATACCCGCTCCTTAAGTTTTGACATTCAGCGTCGCCTTTGCTTGGAAAGCTTCCCTTACAGGTGAGTTCACAGCATTTCTCTTACCACTGACCATTTTGTTGTACGTTTGTCGGTTTGTTTTGATTTTGAGAAAGGACCTTACTATACAGCCAAGGCTGGCCTGGAACTCACAATGTAATCCAAGCTAGCTTTGAACTCTCTTGGCAATCTTCCTGCCTCAGCCTCCCAACTTCTGAGAATACAGGGTGTGAGCCACCTTGCCTGGCATCTTCGAGAAATTCACTAAGAATGTACTTAGTTGTTCCTCTCCCTCAAGGACATGTGTTCATCCTGTCCTATCCCCTGTGTCCTTTTCTTTACCTCCCCACTGTGCTGTCATTGACCTGTCTTTCAGTACATTTTATCTGTCCTTATTTAATTTTTTGTAGAATGTAGGATAACACCCACAAAGAGGCTTGTGGCCCTGATCCCTGGAATCCAGGGATCCGTGTGGCAGAGGGATATTGAGCTTGTTGATGGAATTAAGGTTGTCAAACAACTGACCTTGAGAGCAAAAGACTATCCTTAATTATCCGGATGAATCCAGTGGAATCCAAAGGAACCTGAAAAATGAAAGAAGGAGACAGGAAAGAAGCCAGAATGAGTCCAGGTGACAAATGACCACACTCTCAGTGCCATTAATAGACAGAAGGATCCATGGACCAAAGGCTGGGCAGCCTCCAGGTTCTGGGAAGGATGCAGAATTCTTCTCCAGAGTGTCCAGAAGAAAGAGAGCTCTACTAACCTCTGCATCTAGTTCAATGAGGCCTGAGTCAGATTTTTTTTACTGAATGTCGAGATGTTAAATTCATAGTTTTAGGTGGCTAAGTTTTCAGCAATGAGAAACTAACTCATAACATAACCAACCCCCATTGCTAAGAGCTCATTTAGGGCTTCAGGTCCCCACTACCACTAGGGATACTTTTCATCTGCATTTCCAGTGAGTCGGAGAGACACTGAGCACAGTATGAGCATGCCGGGAGTGTGTGAGAGAGGGCCTGTGCCTGTCATGTGAAGTGTTCCTGCTGTATGCTCTAAGACCTCCAGAGTCCCATCTTTCTGACATATTCTGTGAGTAAGGCCTTTGTCATGTCTAGCATTTGCAATTCAGATCTTGGGGCTTGGGGAGATGTCTGAATGAATAAGATGCCTGTGCAAATCTGAGGACCTGAATTCAGATTCCCCAGTCCCATGTAAAAGAAAAATGCGGGTGTGCCTGTGTAACTGTCCCTGGTCTGTTATCCTGCACCCAAAGAAGAGGGCTAAAGAGATCTAGGACAAAGCTATATAGAGAAAATGCTATGTAATTTGCTAGAAGATGAATGCAACTGGAAAATATTATCCTTACTGAGGCTCAAAAAGACAAATATTGTACATACAGACTCATATGTGTATCTCGGTTCGTGTGTGTGTGTGTGTGTGTGTGTGTGTGTGTGTGTGTGTGTGTGTGTGTTTTTTGTGTGTGTAGTCCTCCAGTAAACCTGAAAGAAGACTGTAAGAAGGGAAGAGGAGGCTTTATGGGAAGTAGTGAAGAGGGCAACAGAGTATACTTAACCAACAAGTGGACAGGCAGAGCATGCATGCAGAAAAGGAACAGAGAGAAGGGATATGGGGAGAAAAGATAGAAGGGAGGTCAACATTAACTAAGCATGTGTAAGTATTGTAGACATACTACAGGGAGACCTATTACTTTGTATGGAAACATAAACTAAAAATTAGAAAGAAATCTGGAGGAGTGTGGCTTCCATATGGCTAATAACAGAGAAACATTGCTGTTATGGAAGTTTATTTTTAGTTGTGTTTAAAATAATTGTTTTTGTGCACTGTTGGAAAAAAGGAATGCATAGGTCTTGGCATTTTGTTTTACCTGCAGATGTTGGAGTTCTGTGGGAGATGTTTGATTACTAATCATCTGCAGGTGCTATCAGTAGAGCACCTAAGGAGTTCTGAATCAATAAAAACACCTGTGCTCAGATGCTCAGGGTTCCACTGTCAGTATGGTGCTTGCCATAATGGTGGTTCCCTCCGCTGAAGTCTGGCAGGGTTTGCACGTATGAAAATGCTTTCTTGTCTTCCTTGCTAAGCTCCCACAGCAGGGTACTAGTACACATTGCTAATTTCTGAATATGGCAAAGTGTGTGTTGTTTGGCATATATCCAGTGCCTCAGATTGTGAGATAGGAATCAAGACAATACAGTTTGTTTATTAAAGAGCAGCAAGAGAGTCAGGTTTGGTCACTCACACCTCTAATCTCAGCACTTGGGAGGCTGACACAGGAAAGCTGTCATGAGTTCAAGGCCACCTCTGGCTGTATAGTGTGCTCCAGATCACCTTGAACTACAGGATGAGGCCCTGTCTCCCACAACAGCCACAATAAACAAACAAACAACAAACAAGACTAGGAAGAGACAGAGACAAATTCAGTCTAGTTCCAAAGAAGGCTGACTTCCAAAGTAACAATGCCAACCATTGGTTTCATAATTTAGAACCATCTAGAGACGTGGATTCCACAAGAAACTGCATTGGGCCCGTTGTTAAACCATGGCACAGGTAGAGGATTCATTTGCTTTCTTTCAAAATAACATGTGCATGTCAAGGGATGGTGACTACCTGGAAATCACACTACACAACACACCTGACATCAGATGTGTGTTGTTTTCCCACACCAAACACTTCTTCAGCTCTCCAAACACCAGCTGGGTATCCTATAATTTAGTCAACTACGTGGAGTTAGCACCGATCCCATAGGTAAAGTACTCAACCATACCAGACTGCTCTCTCTTCAGATGCCATTTGTAAGTCTGAGACTCTTGTGTTTCTGACAGTGTTTCTCATGATCCACCCTAGCCCCACTTAGGAATGATAGTTTGCTGGAATGATTCACAAAACTCAGGGAACCCCTTCTGTGTACTGGCTTATTATGAAAGACACAACTGAGGAATAACCTGATGGAGAAGCAGCAAGGGGAGAAGTACGGACCTGGGGGACCTGGAGCTTCCATGTCCGTTTAGTTCAGCCTCCTTTCCATCATCTCCATGTGTTTAGCAGCTCCAAGCTCCTTGGATCATGTTGATCTATGGTCTCTATGGAGACTTGTCTCCCATCCCTTTTGCCTGTGTCCTGTGTGGAGCAGTCCTGGTACAGAGTGATGATTCCAGCTCTTTGCCATTGTTTCCCAGTGTGACCCACCCCACGCAGAGGTTCTAGAGGGTACCTATGTGACTTGAGTCTCCTCAAGAGAATAAACTCAGAAGTGATCAAAAGAAGGCTCCTTAGGAATAATAATGCCATCCATCATTTCAGGACACCCTCTCAGGGTTTTAACAGTTCTGTGCCAGGAACCCAGGAAGATCAAATATATTTCTTATTGCTACAGTCATCGACATGGCTCAGTTATTATGTCATATTTGAAAAATACAGAATCGTCTAACGAAGACCATGGCCCATGGATGATTTCAGAGATGGTCATACTGTGTCCTCCTGGATTGAATATGGTGAGAGTGTGTGCAAAGGAGAGGAGGTGGCAGCAGTGGTGGCAGTGCTCACGGGTCACTCAGTGATGCCCAGTCGAAGCATTATAACCCAACTGAAGGGGGAGGAGCAGAGAGGCAGAATCTAGGGCAAGTAGAGGTCCAGTGGTCCTGCTGCTGAGCCTGGGCTGTTGTCATCACAGGCTCTTGCCAGCGTTTGTGCCAAGACAGTGACTTATATTTCTCAGAGTCTCCAATGATGTCGCATCTCCTCATGGAACTCTTCAAATGCCACTCAACTACTTTAATATCCAGGTGAAGGCAAAAGGCATGCAAGAAAGAACCAATTCTTTTGCTGTATTCCTTCGAGCATAATGCTAAGCCTTCATTGACATCACTGAGAGTGGAGTCGCATCACAGGACATAGAGCTGAGCAGCCTTGAAACTACCTTGCAGCTCCCGTTGTCTGCCCTGCCCGGCGCGTGGTCAGACGCTCTGACTTTCTGAGAACCTCTGGCTTTCTCTTCACTGTTCATGACTCTTCCCTTAGTCTTCCTGTCTGTGGTGGCTGATCTTAGTTGTCAAATTGACGGGTCACAATGGAATGACGTGTCTTGGATTGTGATTTCTACATTGAGTTAATGGAGGTGGGAAGACCTACTCTGTGAGCAACACCATTCCATGAGTTGAAGAAAAAGGAAGAAAAGGAACTGAGTTCCACCATTCACTCCTCTCTGGTCCCCACAGTGTGCTCCTTTACGTGTCACATTCTGGACACAATGTGACCAGCTGCCTCAAGCTCTAGCTGCCATGTCTTCCTCCCCATGATGAACTGTATCTTCAAACCGTGAGCCAAGGTAAACATTTCTTTAACTCAGGTGCTTTTCTAAGGTATTTTGTAGCAACAGGAAATGTCACTAGCATTGTGGTGTCTGAAGAATTTTCTTTCAGAAAACTCAAGCTTTTATTCAGGTGGACAAGTATGAACTGGACATGATGATATACTCCTGTAATCCCAGCAACACAGGAAATGGAGGCAGGAGGATCACGAGTTGAAGGTCAGCCTGAGTTATATTGTCAGACCATGTCTCAATACCTCCACCCCCGATGCATGAATAAACAGACATCATATTTCTGTGTTTTTTACAACTTCTTCGCTCTGCCTGAGAGCCATCAAGGAGAGAGAGGGGAGGCTGGAAGCTTAGCCTTGCTAGGAGAAGTTTTCCTTGCCAGTGGGAGATAGAAAATGGCAAAGCATGGTGTTCTTTTAAGCTTACTTAGAAACAGGTGGGGTGAACCGTATTAAGAGGTTGGAAGTCCTTAATCCCAGTCATCTACAGATTAGCTCCAGGTAAAACGAACTCTAGAAAGGAGAAAGCTGGCTACAGTTAGTAAACACACAGACTCCAGACTCAAATGCCACTTATTGCAAGGTCCTTACCTCCATGTTGGCATTCCCTTCCCAAATAAGCAAGTGATTGTACAAACTGACAAGTGACATGGTCCCTGAAGTGGGCCAAGGCCACTTTGCTTCACATGGTTCTAATTTTATCTAGAACATTTCAGAAACGCCTAGGTATTAGCTCCTGATTGAAATGATGGTTTTCAGCCATGTTCCCATAATGGTTATTATAATCAATCACAGAGTACTTCATCACAGGCAGTGCCTAGGCCTCAGGGTTAGTGGTACAATAGTAAATATGGCTGTGTGTGGATTTCACCCTTAACAATGTCTGTGATTATTCAGAAGTCTTTTTTCCTATTGTTCATCTTTGCTCAGCTTGACGGTGTGGTATCTTCAGGGTCCCGTGAACACAGAATATAGCACCACGTTCTGACATGGAGAGATGGACAGCAAAGCTGGCCCTGGGACTCTGAGAAAGGATTTTGGCAGCTTGTGATGAAATAAAAATCGGTCAGTGATAGGAGAAGTGCTAGATGTGATATCAGAGTGATCAGGCTGAGAATATATATTACGTTGGATGATCGAGAATAAGTGAAAATAACTAGAGTCCCTCTTCATACTTCCACCAACAAGTTGGACTTTTTAAAAAATGTCTTAAATAAATTTAGTATGTTAATAATTGGCTGTGCATATATTACTTAGAAATATGAATATTTAAATAATATAAAATACTTCAATGTACTCCAATACATTAAACCTATTAAGCATCAGTTTATGAAAAAGTAAAACTACACAAATACTGATAGTTACTATGAACATTGGGATATTAGTGTCATGAAGGATGGTGGTCTCCTATAGTCCAATGGAACCCTTGTATGAAAGGCTGGAACTTCATTAAGTTTCTGCTCTGTACCATATCTCCTTCTAGGTCTACAAATGAGGTCAATATCCACACTCCCTTAGAGTTTAAGCATTACTGTAAAGATAGAGAACAAATAACAAAGGAACAAGACATTTTTCATATTTATTTGTTACTATATTTTAATCATGTATGTGGAGGTATGTGCATGTGAGTGTCGGTGGCCCTGGAAGCCAGAAAAGAACATTGAATTCCCTGAAGCTGGAGTTGCAAGAAGTTGTTGAAGCCAAACCCAGTTCCTCTGCAAGAAGAGTATGTGCTCTGAGTGGATGAGCCATCTCAGTTATGAGATCATTTTAAGAAGCCATGCATACTTCGGTGTTCATAAATAAGGGAAGGTGATTGGAGATGGATGGGTGCTCTGAAGAGGACCTCTGTGGAGGTTTCTGTGGTGACAGCCAGTGCTGCAAAGCTGTGTAACTTGCAGCCTTGGGGGTGTCACAGTCATCCAAACCATTCCCAGAGGATGCACTTAGAGCCTCTTCATCTTCTCCACGGACAGCCTACTATCTTAGCACGCTTTCAGAAAGAGAAATGAGCACATTTTAACGGCAGTCTATAAACCAGCTACATTTATCAGAAACCACCACACAGTGCACTAGCTTGGGGTTTGTTAAATAAAAATCTTTGCAGTATCCAAAGGTGCCAGAGGAGCTTGCTGCTCAGTAAACAGCTTCTCGCCGTGAAGGCAATCTCTCCCGAACAGTCACAATTGCCCTGAGATCTACTGGGAGAGAGAAGGGAGACAGGTAATTTGATATAACAAGTATTCTGGTCAAGATCTTGGCCTCTTTTGACAGGGCTTTTGGCCACGTGTATCTGAAGCACTTGTTTAATACATTATATATAATACACATGGGTTTTTCATTGCATATGTATACAATAACAAGTCTATACTCATTTCCAGAATTTTGTCACTAAGATGCATATTAATCCCTAGAGATAAATGAGAGTGGCAAATGAAATTTCATTGCGCAACTGTCTATCAGTGAAAGGGGTTTTCCTTTTTAAAAATTAAAATTGAGCTGATTCTGTTGGAATGGCTGTCAAGCATTCTAAGATAGACGCTCACCATTACTCTCTATCTCGTGCAGATGTAGGGAGCCATGGATTCATCTAGATGCATTGCTCAGAGTAATGAGAAAATTAAGTTCCTAAAATATAATTTCTACACTTACTCTCAGTGAAAATAGTTTACTAGGCTGAGTGTACATTCTCAATCAAGAGAGGGAAAGGAAATCCTTAGGCGGTAATCTTTTCTGTGATTAAAAACATCATGACCAAAAGCAAGTTGGAGAGAAAAGGGTTTACATGTCCCAATTACAGACTCTCACTGAGGGAAGTCAGGGGCAGGACTCGGGGCACAAACTGAAGTAGAGACTGTGGAAAGCCACTGTTCTCTGGCTTGCTCAGCCTGCTTTCTTGTATAACTCAGGCTCACTTACCCAGGGTGGCACAACCCTCAATGGGCTGGGCTTTCCCACATCAATCACCAATTAAGAAAATGTCCCACAGACTTGCTTACAGGCCGATTTTCTTTTCTTTCTCTCTCTCTCTCTCTCCCCCACCCCTTCTTTTCTGGATTTTAAAGCCAATCATACGGAATCATTTTCTCACCTGAGGTTAGCTTGTCTCAAGTTGACAAAACAAAACAAAAAAACAAAAAAAATCAAAAAACCAAAAAACATAAACAAAAACAAAAATAAACCCAAACCAACCAAACAAACAAAAACAAGCTAATCAACATAGAGTATCTTATGTAGCATCTGGAACCGATGGTTAGATATGGGCAAAACTCTGTGTGTGTGTGATTGTACATGCACACATGAGTACACAGAAGCCATAGATCAACCTTGAGTGTTATTCCTCAAGAAACATCCACCTTGTCCTTTGGGACAGGGTCTCTCCCCAGTCTGGAGCCCACTTACTAGGCTAGACTGTCTGACCAGCAGGCTCAAGGATCCACGTCTCTACCTGCCCAGGGCTTTTGTTAGGCAGATTCTGAGGATCAAACCAAGTGATCTCTCCTGCCTGAGAACTATTTATTTTAAAGCAGACTTAATGGCAAGTCTAGATTTTAGAGACATTTCCAAAGAACTTCAAAATGACTATAAAATTTGTTTCAGTATAACTGCAAATTCATTACAGAAAATGCTGAAGTGAGGGAAAAGAGGAAATTACTATAAAATATAAACTTGAAAATGTGAATGCCAATCAGGTTTAATCTTCCCCAAGGAATGACCGAGGCCTGATTTGTAAGAACCACAGAGAGGTGTTCTGTTTGGCACTCAGGAAACTGTTCACATAAGAGATGGGGATTCTCCAAAAGCTCAGAATTTCTTTTTCTTTTAAATGAAAATTTTAGTATGTGTGTGTGTGTGTTTTTCACGTGTATGTCCACATGCACATGCCATTAGTGTGTGTGTCGGTCAGGGGACAATGTATCATGTTGGTCCTCTCCTTCCTTTACGTGAGTTCCAGAGATCATGCTGGATCATCAGGCTTATGGGACAAGCACCTTCCCTGCCGAACCAGCTCACTATTCCCAGAATATAGGATTTCTTAGAATGTGTGAGTGATGGGAAGAGGTGAGAATATGGATGTGAGCCTCACTGGAGTAGGATCTGTCTTCAGAAGGGTCTCTGCTGTCTCAGCTGAGCCCGCAGCCTTAGGATAGAGCATGAGGTGACAAGTGTGCAGAAAGGAGACCAAACAGGAGATCCCAGTGGCTTCTGGGGAGGTGCTGTCTCTTCTTTCTTCTCTTTTCCCTCTCCCTCCCTGCCTCTGTCTCTGTCTCTCTGTTTCTCTCTGCTTCTTTGTCTGTCTGTCTCTGTCTCTGTTTCTTTCTTTGTTCTGTCTGTCTGTCTCTGTTTCTTTCTTTGTCTGTCTGTCTGACTGTCTGTCTGTCTTCTCTTCACCTCCCTCTCCACTCCCCCCCCACCCCCCCAGGTCTTGCTCCTTCTTTCAAGTGAAAGGAGCTTCAAGTGGCCCCTGAACCAGGATGACCCTGTGGATTAGATTAGCCTGAAGCTGGCTGAGCACAGGGAAAAAGAACTTCCTTTTGTGGGCAACAGCAGAATACAAGAGCTTGTTTGAGCTTTGGACAGGTGTAGAGATCTGTTACTCTCAGGTACCACAGGGCTCTGGAGTGTTTCCCTGGACAGACAAGATCCTATTTGAAGGTGGCCATGGAACGTTTCCCATCGTGGTTAGAAGCCCTAAGATGAAGTAAGGGGATTTAGTGGACAAAGAGAAAATGGTGCTGGGTAGGTTAATAAACTGGGTTTGAGACCTGAACACCCATTGAAATCGTAAGGCTGAGGTTCCAAGGAAGAGACAGAATGCCTGTAGCAGAGGTTGCTTCTGCCTGCTTCAGGCTTTCTCTGAGACATTCTCAGCAAATTGTCAGTTTAGGGTCTGGGACAGCAGGGGCTGAGAGGAATGAATCCTCATCTCTAACAGTTGTCCCAAGGCATTGCGTCTCGGAAGTGTCCAACTCCAGGGAGAAACTTTCCACCAATGTCAGCCTCACAGAGGAATCTCTGAAATCTCCCCTCTCTGCTTCCCAGGCTAGAAGCAGGAAGCAAGCTGCTCCCTGCTGTGGTGCCCTGGGAAACATCGGAAGGCATACAAACTTGCCCAGCAATCTTGACTTTCACTCTTAGCTTCTCAGTCAGTGGTGAGAAACTATAAACTACTTTGTACTTCAAGTTTTTCATGTTAAAAAATAACCCAAATACGTACCTATTGAGGGGTTTCAATCCCTACTTAACTGGACTATGAAGGTAAATAACGGAAATTCATGTGCTTCCTGCTTTCCAGTTTCCCTAGAGTATTCTTTTGTTCTTAAACCTCTGTGCAGGAGGCTAGCATTGAAAAGCTTTTCTGCTCTAGGTTCTTTTCTTCACTTAATCTGAGAAGGTAATTGAATAAATTAATTTGTAAGACCATAGAACGAAATCTTAGACCAGATTGCTTAGATTGTAAATTACCTTTTAATGAGGAGGTTAGAAGATAGGAGGAACTGGAGAAGAAATCTCAGACTCTGACCCTTCCAACCTGGGTAACCTCTAAAGAAAAACTTAGGGCTGAAGAGCCATGCTAAGCACTGCAGTGAACAAGGGACCGAGCCAGTGTTCTGACTAGCCCCAGCTCGGTGTCCCTCTGTGCCTGCACTAACCTGGGTTTCCAGGATGGAATTGAGCTATATCATCTTTGTAACATTTTGAAAGGCTAGGGATCTGCAGCAGAAGGACTCACACTGGTGCACTTCAAAGTAATTTCTCATCCCAAACACACCTTGATGACAGAAATCGTTGGAGCCATTTGAGAAGTACGGGGGTGGAAAAAAGTAAAAAATTTAAAAAAAAGGATGAGAAAATAAAAGATGAAGGCGTGGAAAAGAGGAACTTTGGGGAGTAAGAAAGAAAGGTACAAACTGCAAATGCTTGTGATTGTCCTTGACCAATTCCCCTTCCCTGCCTGCTCGTTAATGCCCATTTCTGTTCAATCAGCACACAGCTACTCTCCACAAATCTGCCAGGTGCTAAAATGGGTGAAAAGAGGTCAAACAGAAATGAGCATTCATGTTCTTTAATTTGGAACTGACATTTGGAGGTGTTTGTGGGGACTTAACTTAAATTAATTGATTCCTTAGGAATAAAGCCAGCAGGTTCTCTCTAATGGACTTAGAAAGTTGAATTTTCCTTTTCCTTTAGAACCTTGCAGTTCCCTAAATCCCCTGGCCTGTGGAGGAGGATATCATTAAGTAGATGACTTGTCTCCTTAGGAGAGTCTCTTCCCACAGACTCCATGTTGTTTAACCCATTTACATTGCAAAAGGATGTACAAAAGTCTCTGCAAAGGGCTATTTTGTGGTGAAATGGAGTGGAACTAGAGATTTTATAACTGAGCCATACCTTTCTCCTTTTTCTCAGGGAGAGTCTGCTGGCTTCCCATCCCATCATATTGAACTCTAGGGCATGATTTTAGTCTTGGTCAATAAGCTTCAGCTCCCACCTTCTCTCAGCCACTCTCCAGAACTTTCAAGCTGAGAGCCATCAGACCACATGCTAATCATAGAGGTCAGCAGTACAAGGCTTATTGGTCCTGGTCTCAGGCAAGCACCTGCTGGTCTAGAGGATAGTGTGAGTCTTTTAAGCTCAGTTTCCATGGATGGCTGAGACGACTGTTAGGCAAGAAGATGTCATAAAGTCAGAATGAGTCAAGGTGCGTAATTTTACAAAGTGAGTTCTGGGAAAGTGGTGTGCAGAACTCTCCCCAGGTGTGTTGGCCTGCATCCGAAGGAGAAGGCTAAAGATAGATAGGATAAAGCTTACAAGTTCCTTGAGATGATACATCATCAATTTAGGCTTTTGGACATGATACTGATGAGAAACTGGCCCCTCGGTGTGACAATACTTGAAGTACCACTGCTGGGACCCTCCAGTAGTCCTGGCCGAGTCGGAGCTAACAATATCATGTCTTTAGTGGCCGTCATTCATGGTGGCTGACAGCAGGCTGTAGTTAGAAACTCTGGAGGAGTCCATGAGAGGTTATAGTTGTATCCCAAACACCTGTAACACCTGTGACTACTGTGAATATTGGAGAAAGTGTTTCGTATGTGAAGGACTTTTTTTTTAGAACTTCCAGAATCATCAAGCTGTATTACCATGGGAGAGAAGCAAGAGTCCCTCCAGACCTAGTAGGGACCGAATCAGACAGATTTTGTATATTGCCTTTAATATTTGAGCTACATCTAGTTTATGTGTTGGGATAATAGAATCATATTTTGGTTATGGAGGGATAATATGGATGAAGATATTGAGTTGCTTAGAATCATGTGACATGGACTAGGTATGGGTGATTGGTGCAGCCCAGGCCCTTCCTTTGCTTTTGAGGAGCCTGGACTGTCAGCCCCAGGGATGATTTGCTGGACCCTGTCTATCCCTGTGCCACTAGGGTACTGTGTTGCAATTCAGTTTCCTAAGTGAGTGAACTGATTCGAACTCAGCAGGAAGTGGAGTCTGGGCAGGTGATGCAATTATGGGCAGAACACATGAGGGATGATTGGTAGTCTAGGATGGTGAGTGTACATGTGTGTCGTTATGTGTAGCTCTGTGTCCCAAGAGAGTTGTAGGGCTAGGAGCAATTAAAAAAATTAAAAGTATTTATGCATTTTAAAAATTAGTTATCTTAGTTGTACGAGGTCATGGGGTACAGTGTGATAATTTGTCACAGGTTGACAATGTATGCTAATCAAATTGGGATAGTTACCACTTCCATCTCAGGTTTTTTCATTAATATATGATAATTATATGCATTCATGGAAAAACAACTTTAACTGAAAGAAACAATGCTGCTCTCTTTTGAATGGAGCCAAGACTGGCAAACCTGTTGTGGCCTTGCAGGCATGGCTCAATGGCTATACAACCAGGAGTACTGGCCAAGGTGGATGACCCATTCTCTTTAATGGAAGATCTGGCCATCAAATCTACAACTCAATACATACCTCTGAATTTTGTTTGTTTGTTTGTTTTTGTTTTAGTATGGAAGACCCCAGGAAGGAAAAAAAATATTTTCCTTTGAAAGAAGGACTGATGGCTTGAAGAAACTCAATCTTAGAAAGAATGATGCTTCACTTTGTTTGCTAGTGAACTAGGTGAACTAGGATAAAACAATTCCTAATTTCATTGTGCAACTAATAAGTGTGTGTTCTCATTTGCCTCTGATTTTCTTTGGGGCTGGTTTAATGGGCTCCAGTCGACTTTGAACACTTGGAGAAGTCAGTAGCTCCTGCTGGTAGATGGGCTTATGTGAAGATACAGAAGAAGCAGCAAATGCAGAATAGACAAGTTGGGGGAAAGCAGAAATTCAACATCACAAATTAACTATGGAATGCCTACAGTAGAAGATAGGACCTGGCTTGAGAAGTAAAAATGTCCTATGGTTTAAATCATTGAGCTATCCCCCTACCATCAGCCAACAGCAATGGTCTCTGAACTGTTTCTTTTCATAGCCCCTGTGAAATAATGAGTCACATCTGGAAGATATAAGATAGATCAATGAGAGAGGAAGTACTCACTTCCAGGCAAACAGAACCAAGCTCTTTAAATATCCTGTTTTTCTCTAAAAGCCTTCCTGTGGTAGTTTCCGCAAATAGTCACTTAAATTATGCTGCACACTCAGGACCAAGATTTAGAGATAATGTGTGCTCTTCCTTCAAGTGTTTGATTACTGAGGCAGATCCACTAAACAACGGCTTTATTTTATTTTATTTTTTAACACATTGCCTTCTCAAAGTTTGCAAGAGCTAACTCTTAAGACTAGAACGTATTTTGGCCAAGACAAATTAGATTACATCCAGCAAGTTTTAGAACATGAAGATGACTGTCAATGATAATTTAATCTATCGTATACTTTGTTCATGTCATCACAAGAATCAATGTATCTTTTATTTCTTTGAAAATCAGCAGTACCAGTATTTTAGAGCCTGAATATGCCATGTTCTCCACTGCAATTAAACTCTGACTCAAGTTAGCCTTAGTCAAGGTTACTGGAAATGGCCACCGAGTGAAACTTTGAGTGCAGTAGCGTACTAACAGAGCTTAGGAATACAGAAAATGTGAAAGAGTAAAGGAATAAGGCAGAAGGGAGGAGCTGAATGGGACATAGTCGCCTCAGGTCTCCAACCTGTCTGACAACAGATCTCTGGGTCTGCTACAACCCGCTCTGCTCAATCTGAACTTAGAAAATGTGATAATCTCCATCATCAATTTCATTGGTTTTGGAATGAACTACGAGAATGGCCTCTGAGCTGTTCTGTAAGGAAGGACATTTCCAGGACAGATTTCCTGGAGGGGAGAAGGCCCTTCTCTACCAGAGTGGGTGGCATCTTCAGGGTACAGCCCACAAATAAAGAGGTCCAGGGGAGGCAGTACTGCTTGTCTGCCTTCGCTTCTCTCTGGTGAGTGCAGTGATCTCAGTTGGTGCTGCTGCTTTGCTGGTATCAGAATCCAACTTCTTTGAATTCCAATGTGGACTGAATTTACCAGTGCCCCTCAGAATCTTCAAGGCCTTCAGAATCAGACTAGATCTGTTAAGGCATCCATCCTGCTTCATAGATTGAAGCTACTGGGTTCTTGATTGTATAGCATGCAGACACCTGCTGTTAACTCTCCAGCTTCTGTTGGTTGTAAGCCATTCTAGTAACTCCTCTTTATAAAAATATACGTATTCTATCAGTCTGTTCCTCTGAAGGGCTCTGACTAGCATAGTCAAAGAGGACAGATCTTTGTATACTGCACCAATCCATCCTTAAATGTGGTTTCTCTGTAGAGAAAGGTGCAACCTGCATAGGCCAGGTCTCTTTGGCTGAAGGTTCACAGGAGAGGAACACAGCTGTGAGTCCCAAGCATTCCTCTTACCTGGAGAGAATTGTGTCCCTTGGAGATGGAAAGAGAATTTAAACAGTAGTCTACAAACCTACTGTATGACCCCTTATCGAATAAGTCCCTTTAGTTAAGGCAGAAAGTAGGAGTTAGTTTCTGATATCTAATATTATGTAACTTGTTGCACCAAAATTTAGTAGTTTAAAACAAAGATAATTTATTATTACTCTTTATTTTTACGTGTCAGGAGCCCACAAATAGCCTGCCTGAAGGTTCTTTGGAGCATCTTGTGTAAGTGCAGTTGATGGTAACTGATGCAACTAGGGAGTTCCCCGAAATATTGTTCTCTCTCCTTGGAGTCTTGGAGCCTTTATAGGTGATCTCTGTGTCTCCTGGTTTGGCCTTTCTCATATCACCATGATTTAGAACTTCTTACATGGAGGATTAGAGCATCATAGCTTTTTGTCTCATGAGATACTGGAAAAAACTGCATGGTATTTTCCAACCTGGTCCCAGATGTCACACAACATCTTGCTGTCAGTATTCTGCTTCCAACATTGTGTCTGGGACCATCTCAGTTTCAAAGTAAAGAGACTTCATCCTTTAGGGAGTAGTGAGAAGTTCCATAAGAACTTGTATAATGGGGGCAGTTTTGATGGTGCAAAAGCTAAAGCCAATGAAAACATATCAAAATAATGAAACAATGGCATGGTGACAGTGTTTTGATTTTTTTCATCATGTGCCTATGAACGCACCCTAGCATTAACTGTTGTAACCAGAGCGCTGGTGACCAACTAGGGCATTGACGAGTTTGTTACCTGGGATGGACCAAGAGTTAAAGCACTCAGAAAACCAGAAGACCAAGCTTTGGAGAAAGGGGAAATAACAGCTTTATGACTTTGAGATGGGAGAAAGCCTAAGGCTACATATTGGATTGGGCGTTTTATAGGGTCCCTGGGTTCTCTCCTTTTCCATATTGGTCCTCTATAGAAGCCAGCCCCCATGCCTTGACCACCTTTCCTCATATAATATCTTCCAGGAACGAGAAACTGCCATTCCCTTCCCCCGTCTACCCATATCCTCTGTCTACTCCTTCCACTGCCTTCAAAGTGTCTTATCTTTTGGTTTTGATTTTGTTTTTTGTTTTTGTCTTTTGAGCCATGGGATGATCACAGGACATCATGGTGGAGGAAGACTAGTCACAGGCAGTAAGAGATCAGGCTTCCCTTTGGGAGCATGCTGCAAATGACTTAGCTTCCTTCTACAAGACTCTGCCTCTTAAGGGTCCTATCATGTCCTAGAAGCACCATGGACTGAGGGCAAAGCCTTCAACAGATAGGCCTTTTGGGGAAATTCAAGATCTAAACTGTAACAACACTCAATGTACAAGTTTATCCTAGAATATTCCATCGGACGTGAGATGCTAAGACAGATATGAAATCTAGCATTTATCCTTTGATGGACTATTACATATGAGACTACAGAAATTTGCAACTAAACTAAGTTATTTTATGTCACACAGCCAGCTGAATAAATTCTAGCTTTTCTATATTTTCTTCCTATATTTTTATATCCCAGAACATACAGAACTCAATAAGGAATCCTCTCTTTTATTTGCAGCTGAATTAGGGTAGGATGAGAAGAATATGTGTGTCTTCTGATACCTCGAACTTTAATTTTGGACCGCAGAGGAGCTGCTGGCTTCCCGTCTCTTTCTTGGCTGGAGAGGTGTCAGTTCTCTGGAAATATGTGCCTGGAACTCAGCTTTAAAGCTGTCACTAACTTTGATATCAGGCAAATTGTGTCAGCTCTGAATAGGACAGTCCTTTGGATTAGTTTTGTCAAGACTAATAGGTTTACATCTCTGAAGTTTATCCTACATCTCCCAGGAGGAAAACACAGACACCTCTGTCTCATGAAATGTGGGATACTAAAACCACCCATTAAGCCTCAGGGTTTTGCTCTAAGGTGATGGAATTCAGACACCTTTAGTATCCTGTCAATTCATTTAGTCTCTTCCAATGCCACCCTGAGGGACTGATATGACTAAACTTTTTTTTTTTTTTTTAGAAAAGGCAACAACTATGCAGTCAGCATTTGCTTGGAGGCCCACAGAAAGATTAGTTTTAGATTAGGGCGCCACCACAATACAGTTTTTAAAAGAGCATCCAAAATGTTTCATCGTGATATCTTTTGGTTTAGCTTCAATCTGTTTCTATCAAATACACAATTTACAATTTAAATGATAACAAATGGGGCTCCTGGTCCTTTTATGATGCAGAACACTTTTTAGCAACACTTGGCAGCATAATCAATGTTTTCACAACTTAAAGCGCAAAGCGTTTAATGGAAAACGGCTGTTCCAGAACGACATTGTATTCTAGGGCTTTCATCCAAAGTGAATGTCTTTAAGAGAAACTTATAAACGCGGTGATTAAAACTTCAAAGAGATAACGTTAAAGTAGCTGGATGATGGATATCTGTATATTTCAAACTATGTTCTGAATTTGAATGTATTAAAAGCAAAGAATTTTTCACTGTTGCACAAATTTTACATAATTTACATTTAACAGATTTTCCTTTCAACTTGCCATCTTATTGAGGTTAAGGGATTGCTGGGGAGATGCCCTTGAATATTTATTTGAACAGCTTCAGAATATTCTCAGTTTAGTGTCTGCATGACCCAAAGTAGGTGCTCTGGTTAGAGTTGTATTATTTTCTTACAGAGCTTAAACACAATAAAGGGAGAGTCTTGGGAATCATTTAAGTCTGTGAATATTAGACGCAGTGCTAATACGTGTTTTGAGTGCCCCCCCAGTACCCTCAAACCTCCAGTGGAAGAGAAAATGGAAAAGGGAAAGGAACGGGTCTAGGCAGGAGAGCAGACTGTGCTCTGCCAGCCCTCACTTTCTGGATCCTGGCACCCCAGGCATCCTTGGCCAAAATGATATCACAGAAGCACAAGTCCTCCTGAGGACTATCTACCTGTTTCATTTTCTATCCTTTATCAACTTTTCTTCTTTTGCTGTTCTCCTTCTTGTTTTTTCCCATGTTTTTTTCCCAGCCAGAGCTCTACAGTGCAGGAAATACGTTTGTTTTCAACTCAAGAATGACCTCTCTGTTTCCTCAAGACATGTCTGAGGCTTAGGGACAGGATGCTCATGGCTTCCAATATGTAGGAGAGCAGGAGGCAACAGGATCCCTGCTTCCCTTTGCCACCACGGATGACTCCTTACTTTTCCACGTTGTGCAAAGTCCATGAAGCGCCATGATCTACTGTTTCATTTTAATTTTCACACCATCTTTTCATTATTCTGTACTCACAAAAATGTGTGAACTTCTGTTACAGCCTTCCATCTGCTCATGCCCTGACACTGACCCGTACACATCAGGGCCAGGAAAGCCCACAAAGCCAAATTTGGTCATTGTGATCTTTGTTTTTCCAAATATCGATGACCCTTCACTTCTAATTCTCATTGATTATGGCTACAACTTTGGACTTTAAGTTACCGAGAACTCTCTGGTCCTATTTCCGAACCACAATCCTCAATCTTTCTAGCTCTTTCTTGATTATACCAGAATCTTTATTCTATCACAGCTGAGCTGCCCTGCTCTTTATAGCCTCTAGTTCCAGTTAGTCTGTTGGTGGCCTCCCATTCCTTCTTCCCTCCTTATAGATTCTGGCTTGCACGGGGATCATCCAAGCCACTCTTTCAAGTGTCCAACTTTTTGCCTTTAGTAGTACCAAACTTGAGTCGGTGTTAACTTAGTGCCTAATAGCTGCTATCATTCCTCCAAGCTGAGAGCTGTGGGAGGAAATCAGCTTTGTGGACAACATTATGGCCTCCATGTGGCTGTCCAGATTCTTTACTTGTTCCTACCCCAATGTCTCGTCCATTCTTTTCAGTGATGATCTCAAAATGTCAGTGTCCTCCTTGTACTTGCTGTCTGGACCTGCCTTCCTCCTCCTAGGAGAGCTTGCCTTTAGCTTCATGAAGAAAAGAGGCAGCCAGTCACCGTCTAGCTCCACGTTTCATATTTACTTTTGCAAAACCATCCCCTTTATCCCGTTCCTGTCTCTGAAACCATGATGGATCCCTCCTACAGATTAAAATCCTTTTCCAGGACTCTTAATCTTTTTGACTCTTTTCTAGGCCTTTCTCTAAAACTATGCCGCCTCTACCTGAATTGTTCTCACTTTGATCATCATTTTTGGCACTTGTTCTAGCTCATAGATGTAGTCAGGCCACTCTCATTATTTGGGATCCTCTTTGCCTCCCCATCTTCCCTTCTGAGCCACATGTGTTGAATGAATAAGTGTCAAACTCTCCATTTCAAACTTTGTCAATCTGGTTTCTACTTCTGTCATCTTTTCTAAAACTACGTTGGCGGCTATTACACACACACCTCCAAACAGTGGGCTTCTAAGGATTGAATATCTTCTGGGTGTGTGTGGCATAGCTGATCTCCTCCTCTGTAAAATGTTTCTCCTAACTCTTGTGACCACGCACAGCCTGGGCTTAGTTTTACCCCTGTATCCACTTGTAGACTGTTCTTTCTCCCTTCATTCTCTGGCTCACAGCTCTCCGGGCGTCCCATAAACATGAATGATGTCTATGAAGTACTTCCAAATCCCTGTGTCTAAATCTCTAGACCTACCATTCCCCAAAGGTTCAGAAATCATGGCTGATGGCTTGGCAGACATCTCTATGTGGCTGCCATACTAGCAATTCAAATTACACACAGCAGGAGTAAATTATCCCTGCTTCCCACCTTTCCTTGTCCTGTGCTAGCTTGATTTCTAGATCTTTTTTTTGCCTCAATAAATTTTATTATTATTTATATGACCTCAGTAGCTATTTTATTTCATTTCACCTCCCCATCAAATCACTGAACACATGTAGTCTTGGATGTTCCTCGAGCCTGTCCTCATTGCTGTTGTTATAGCTAAGATTTTCAACATTTTTTTCATGGACCATTATACACACTTCTCATTCGCTATTGCTTGGCAATCACTGCTCATGGCCACCTGGGTGCTCATCTGGAGTGACACCCGAGTTTGTCTCTCCCTCAAACTTTCCGTGACTCTTCACCCATTAAAAGGTTATTATCAAGTACAGGAGTCACCAGTCCTAGGCACTTTACCCGACATTTAGATGTGGTAAGCCAAATTCCCTATTCTGAGAATCACATCTGAATATTTTGGGTTAATAAAAATAGTATTGATGTGAATTCTAGCTCTTTTCCTTCTTCATTTTCAGAAGAAAGCTGTTTGAAAATCCACAGTATTGCTCATTTTATTATCTTTCTGTCATGATGCTGCTACAGGTTCTCAGCCCCATAGCCCTTGTATCAGCCCCTGCCTGGAGTCCCTGTCCTGGCTTTCCCGGATGGTAAACTGCAAGCAGTAAACTGAAATGCACCCTTTCCTCTCCAAGTTTCTTTTGGTCATGATGCTTTATCACAGCAAGACAACAGTTTCTTAGATGATCTGCTAATAGTCTCTGTCTCTGTTTCTCTCCCTACTTCCATGTTTACGTTTGTGTGTGTGTGTGTGTGTGTGTGTGAGAGAGAGAGAGAGAGAGAGAGAGAGATATGGAGGGAGAGAGAGAGAGAGAGAAAGAAAGAGAGAGAGATATGGAGGGAGAGAGAGAGATATGGAAGGAGAGAGGGAGGGGGAGAGAGAGGGAGAGAGAGAGAGAGACAGAGAGTGAGATATGGAGGGAGAGAGAGAGATATATGGAGGGGGAGAGAGAGATATGGAAGGAGAGAGGGAGGGGGAGAGAGAGGGAGAGAGAGGGAGAGAATGGAATGTGAACTTGGTCATTAGTACTCAGGAGGTCATCATGACACATCCCTGCATTTTATTTTTAATAATGAAGGAAACATCCTCAAGGAGCTAGGCGATAAGACCGGGGCCAGCACTGCCAGCTTAGAAAACTGTGTTTCTATATCCCTATCTTCACCTTCCAGAAGCAGGCACTTCTCCACAGTTAACAGTGACCTTGGAGCCCAGGCTTCTCCCTGTTTTATTTACAGGAGCATGCCTAAGATTTTCCTGAGAAATGACCTTCAGTGTGGTCTCCCAAAGGAAGAAGGCCGTGCGTGGGTCTTTTCTGTGTTATTAGCCTATCCTCTCGCTTCTGAAATTTGTCACTTCGGTCATTTTCCTCTTCAGACAGTGGCAGTTCCCTGGAGAGTTTTCACTCCGCATCATCTATTGACCTTTCTCTGAGAGGTCATTTCTCATTTCTCTGCCAGCTTGCCGCCTGGCCCTTTTTCATTTGCAAGTTTTTAGGGTGAACTCTTTCTTGTGTGAGCTCTGTGCCTCGGGCTGTATTTTACTCTGAGGCCAAGTCTCCCTTGTGAAAGAGAGACTTACAGCCAGGATAAGATGAAATAATAACCTCCAAGTTTGTCCTGCAAGTTCTTGAATCCTACGGTTCAGATTTTTGTATTCCAAGTCTCACGCAGTTTAACCTTTCTAGGATTTCTCTTTCTGTTTGGTAAGCTCTTTCACTAAATCTGAGGGAATATAACTGCTGGACTGAAGTTTCCGCAGAAATGTCAGCCAGAGTCGATGCCCTCCTTAGACAGGTCCCTCCCTTCGGTAGGCACCTCGAAAGCACAACATTAATTGATACTCACTGCCATGCAGCACTTATGGTTTATCCTTTGTAGTTTGAAAGATCACTGAAAGATGTGGATAAAAAATTAAAGAAGAGTCCTGTTAGTGATAAGCTATAAAAATAAGAAGAAAAAAATAGTGCAGAAGAAAGTTTGATTCTGAAGCACAGATTTAATCTTGAAGTTTTAATGCTAGGGACATCATTTACCAACTCTCAACTTCTGAGATTATTTTAGATTTCACCGAAGTACCCAATTCAGCCCAAAGTTAATATGAAAACATATATCTGATACAGAAACTAAATATAGCAAAGGTCTAAGTATGAAGATAGGAAACTGAATGAATTCATTTCTTTCTTTCTTTCTTCCTTTCTTTCTTTCTTTCTTTCTTTCTTTCTTTCTTTCTTTCTTTCTTTCTTTCTTTCTTTCTTTCTTTCTTTCTTTCTTTCTTTCTTTTTCTTTTCTTGATTTTGAAATTTCTATACAAACCAGGAGAAGAGGTTAGAAAGTGGAATCCTGGAAATTATGATAGCATCCAGAAGGTACTGGAGTGATAGCTCAGTACTTAAGAGCAATTATTACTATTTCAGAAGATGAGGGTTTGGTTCTCAGCACCAACATCAGGCTGATCACAGACATTTGTGACTCCAGCTCCAGGGGTTCTGATGCAATCATTTAGTCTCCCTGGATACCTGTACCCATGAGCTACACATAAACACTCTCTCTCTCTCTCTCTCTCTCTCTCTCTCTCTCTCTCACACACACACACACACACACACATACACAGAGGCATATAACAAACAGACGATAAGAATAAAGATAACATTCTGAGAAGCCTAGTGATTTATAGACTGGTAGTTTGCATGTAGCTCAGAGATTGCGCAGATTTTATTCTTTAAATGCATTTTTATTCTGAACTATAATGTCAAAAAATTTCCTTCATGTTATTTCTTTTTCAGACTATTTGAGAAAGTTAGGAACTGTATCAACACCAATTTGGTTTTATTATAAAATGAATGTTATTTAAGAAGTATGATGAAGTTTTCAAGCTAGGAAGGGGATGAAACTTCATACTCGTTCTAAGAATGAGATATACTCACCCCAAACTAAAGTGATACCATTGGCTCTGTCTGTCCTTTGTGAGGAGAGTTTGGTGTATGTATGAGCGTCTCCTTTCTCCTGTATGCATCACTAAAAACAGTGGTTAAAACAACAGGTTTGTCCTTCACTGTTTGAGATACTAGAAGAAAGCAATCAGCCAACTGGTTAAGCTCAGGGGGCCAGCCAGGCTGCTGCTACTTCAGGCTATGAGGGTGGGAGACAGTCCCTCTTGTTTTCCAGTCACTAGAAGCCCCCTCTTTCCTAAGCTCCATCTCCAGAGGCAGAGGCAGGAGTACAGCACATCTGTCCTCTCTGACCCTTGTGTCAGTCTTCACTTCTGTTTCTTTGATTTCTCTTCCGACCCTTGTAGAGGCCTTTATGATAGTCCTTCATCTTAAAATACATCTGCAGAAACCCATTTGCCACATAAGTAATATATAATATATAATTATTAATATGTGATATTAATATAATATAATATAGCCACAGGGTCTGCATACTAGAATGTCGGCATCTTTGGGGCAAAGTACTCTGGATACTACAGAAAACAAATATTCAGTGGTCCTTAAAATTCTTGAAGCTGTGTTTTTTTTTTTTTTGAATGCGTAAACAACAAAACAAACTGGAACTTGTAGGTATGTTCAGCCCAATAGGTGCATGCAATGAAGGATAGCTATGAATGTTTCCCAACACAAAATTAAAAACTCAAAACATTATGCTATTTCTTACAAAGCATTCAAAAAATGTTTTTTTGTAACCAGATTGTGTATTTCTCCACTGTGAACTCTTTAGGTGACAACTTGCTGTCATGTTGTCAAAAGCATGGGCAGAACCACCAGAGTTAACAGATTCCATTTTCATACAAAAGGAATGTTTGAAAGAGAAGGAGAGCGTAAAAAGTTTAAGTTGGAATCGTTGTTATAATTCTAATATTTGCCTCACTCCATACTACAGCCATCTCCTTCCCGAAGGTTTATTTATGGAGTGTGGACTTAGAACTTCGGCTTTTAAACTTATACTACCATTTGCAAGCGAAAATGAGAGCAGAGAAATCTAGATGCTGCAGCATAAATCTTAGGAGTGTTTTACTTTTCTTGGATTTCTGCCCAGCAAAAACAACGTTTTCCATTTATAGTCTGTGCCATTTTGAAAATGACTTGTCAAGGTTTCTTGGGGCTGGTCAATGAATTTCAAATATTCTTACAGGTAGACTAGATTAATTTTATGCCAACTTTTTCAAACACATTAAATCAAGATAAAGGTGGTTCCATTCTTAAGCAGCCCCTCATCCTGTACTGTTGTTCTGTACTATGGAAAAGAAAAAGGGAAGCATTCAAGAAAAGGGTAATAGGAATAAATGACTTCCAGAAACTCAGGCAAACACTAGTTTTCAAAGGGCAATACAGGTTGAGTGGCTTTAGGCCACTTTAGGACATTATGTGTCCCAGACAATGTATAGGTCATGGTACCCACCCCCTTATACAGGGTTGTTTTTGTAAAATATTTTTTTAGTTTTTTTGAAAAATTTATATATTTATATAATGTATTTTGGCTGCATCCATCCACCACTACCTTCCTCCAACTTACCTTAGGGCCTTGACCCTGTCTCCCTTCCAACTTCACTTTGTCGACTTTTTTGTTGTTAATATTGAGTTTTATTGGTGCTGTTGACAGCACATGAGAGTGGGAGCCATCAGTGTGGCATGGGAAGCCTAACAACGCTCTATCCCAAAGGAGAGTGACTTTCCCTTCCTAAGCCGCTGTGGACTGCAAACAGCTCCTCTTTCATTCATACTGGAATCCGGACTGGCTTCATCTGATGCAGGTCTTGCGCAGGTCACCACAGCTGCTGGGAACGGATGTGTGCAACAGCAGTGAAGGGTCCAGAAATCAGCATTTCACAACTCTCCCCCCTCTCACCCGCCAGCTCTTGCATTCTTTCTGCGCCCTCTTCCGCAGTGCTCTCTGAGTCTTGACTATGGGGAGTTTGATAAAGATGACTCATCCACTGTTGAACACTCACAGTTACTTATACTCTACATTTTAGCCAGTTATAAATCTCTGTATTAATTACAAAAAGAAGCTTCCCTGACCAAAGTCCACAACAGCACAAATCTACAGGCATAAGCATAGATATTTAGGAGGGGCTTTGACAATGTGGCTAAGCAATAACAGTAGGTGCAGGTTTCTTTGCTTGTTTTTTGTTTGTTTGTTTTTCAACTAGGGGTGACGTCAGAGAGCCTCAAGAAGCATAATCAACCAGAGGGCTCCACGTTGTACTTTCCTAGGTTTTTCATTGAGCATGCTTGTACTAGACTTTCATTCCAATGCTATGGCCTTCCTCAGGACATCAGAGCTGCTCTCCACCTACAGACTGATTTTGGAGTTGTAACTGGTAACCACTGACATCTTCAGAATGAGATTATAGAGCAGAACGGTATTTGCTCTTGAAGATGCCAAGGATACTCATCCCCAGTTGTTCATCATGTCTTCTGTTACAATGAAATAAGCCTTGGGAAGATCTGTTGTAAGAGTTTTACTTCCCAATAAAGATATCACCACTGCCTTCTTATAAAACATCTTCAAATTAGTCATTTAGACACTCTTTAAAATCAAATGATCCTGCGTTCTAATCTAAAAGTCTAAGGCAAATGAGGTTTTTATTTTGTATTTTGTTTTTTTTTTCTCCCCTTTCAGATTGTGAAACAAGATGGGAATGTATCTTATTCATTATTTTTTACATTTTAATGTATATTTAATGTGCTTTGATAATGTCTCCCCATTATGTTCTTATCTCCCTCCTCCCACTTCAGCCAAATCCTTTCTTCTTCCAAGTCCCCCTCCTTTTGTGTCTTTGTGTATGTGTGTGTGTGTGACACACTGCATTTAACCAGGCTGCTTGCACAGACATGGAGTGGATTTATTTACGTAGGCAAGGGTAACTTACCAGTGGCTGCACTACTGAGGAATGTTACTCCTCCCACAACAACCATTAACTGCCTGTAGATTCTCAGGGAGGGGTTGAGCTGAGCAAGTCCTTCTCACAAATGACAGAATGTTGATGGCCCAGTCTTGAACAGATGTTGTACAGGTAACCACCATTTCTCGGAGTTCATGGATACAGCAGGACGTCATGTCCAGGAGACAGTGTTTCACAGCGCTCTCTCCTACCTCTGCCTCTTTCTGCTTCCTCCTCCTGGATGTTCCCTGAACTTTGGAGGGGGAGGCTGTAGACGTCCCATTTAGGGCTGAGCATTCAACAGTCACTTACTCTCAGCACTTTGAAGGAATACAATTTTTAAGTACAGCTATGCTTTCTTTGTTACATTTGTTTCCAGAGACCCATTAATGTTTCCAAATATCTACCTCGACTTGAGTCTACATGGATAAAAGTGTTCCCATTTTAGAGAGCCTAAGAATTGTATTTTCCCTGATTCTATCAGTGTTTGCTAATTTTTTGAAAGTATAAATATTCAGTCAATGGTTTTAATTTTGTGTGAAACTAACAGAAATACACACAATACATATATATTTATATATTTTCAAATACAAATTTTATGAAAACTATGTTTCTTTCCTACAGCTATAGATTATTGTCTATCTCTTTATTGAAGCTCATTAAGAAACTACTTGTTAGGGGGCTAGAGAGATGGCTCAATGATTAAGCTATTGTTCTTGAAGAGGACCCAGGTTCAGTTCACAGCTCCTACACGGCAACTAACAACCATCTGTAACTCTAGTTCCAGGGGACTCTGATGCTCTCTTCTGTCTTCCACCAGTACTGCACACATATGGTCCATGTACATGTACACATATTAAATTACATTAATTTTTAAAAAGAAATAACTGTTTATTAGGAGCCACTAAATTTATTTCGTGACCAGAAGTGTGAAATAAACTATATAATAATAAACCTATTTTTTTTAATATGGAAAGAGAAAACATGATACAGAAAAGTCATTTTATTTCAGGTGAGAAAAAGAACATTCAGGGAACCCAAATTAATTGCCTGAGCATATTCAATTATGAAAAGATTAAAAGTTAAGTCATTGAATCATGAAGATTATAGCTCAAGCTTTTGTAAGAATTAATTTGGTGACTTTACAAAGCCTTTTAGACTAATGGTGTTTAGTAATTCATTCTATCAATAGAAATCAGATTTTACAAAAGATGCTGAGATGGTTCATCTCACCACTGTAGATGAGCTTCCCTTGTGCCTGCTGCACTGCTTATCGTCTCTGCTTCCACCCTCCTCATCCCCTTCCCTCCACCTTCTCCCATCCTTCTTAGGTCCCATCTCTGTGCCTAGTTATAGTACACACGGATTTACATCAAGAGCATCAATGCAAGCCGAATGCGTGTGTCTAAACAAGTCCAATATGTATGCCTTTACTCTGTGCTTTGTGACCCAGAAGGAAAAAAAAAGCTTCAAGGCCTGAAGAGTTTTTATTTGGGAGGAATGCTACTTGCAGCTGGTAGAAGCTTCACAAAGTGGGGTGCTTGGGTGAGAGGAGAAGACATTCGTGGGAGAGGTAAAGATTTGACTAATGGAAGATGAGTTTTCATCTGCAGATGTGCTGAGAGTCAGCTGGATGCCTAAGCCCAGATCAAGATGGTTCTTCATGCCACAGTCCAAATTTAAAACAAGACTAAATTATAAAACAAGCATAATGAGCTAATCACATTCACCTCTTTCCATTGGTTACCATTTTATAGCCATGCTTGAAGAACATGATGTAGAGCTTCCCCTCCCCACCCCCAACCACCACCACTTTGATGCCTCTGCTTTGGGAGTGACCCTGGCATCCTTCATTGGTCCACAGCCTGGTCCAGTCACTTGGAAGAAGTGAGTCATGTTAGTTGGTGGTTTGTGCCCATGGGCATTCCTTAACCATGTATAAAGCATTCCTTCTGCGGAAACACATTTTTTCTTACCTCATTCCTCAACACATTTTTCCTGGATATAAATAACTTCATCTTCACTTTTATACCGCCTTAGTTGCTACTTCTAAATGCATTTCACTAAACTGAGCAGCATGCTAAGTGGGTGACCTTCGCGTCCTTGGACAGGAAAAAAAAAAACTCCAGAATGAGACCTGGGATTGCTCTTTAAGTGAGGGCTTGAAGCAGGAAGATTGGAATAGTTGCTTAGATACAAACTGCAGCCCTGGAGCACCTCTCAGTATGGTTCTGCTATATTTCTTCACTGGCTTTAGTTTCTAGGCTTTGGAAAGGAAGTTCCTGAGTGTATGAGTTAGAAGTGAAAATAACATCTTCGTGTCAGGAGTCCTGCGTCTATGCTCCCCCAACTGGCATGAACGACACCTTTTCTTCATTCATCAAATACTCACTGTCATGTGTTCTCTCCCAGACATATTTTATTCCTCCCCCAACACATTTGTCCCCCACTATTCGTGGAGAGTCAATTTGAGGACCCCAACTACTGTGGGTACAAAAATCTGAAGATGTTCAAGTCCCTGATATAAAACAGCACAATGTCTGTGCACGAACACTCCACATCTGAGCACTTTAAACCACCTATCACACCTCAGACCAATAATAACTGATATAAGACAAATGAGCCTTAAACAAACATTGCCATATAATACAGTGGTTCTCAACCTTCCTAATGCTGCGACTTCTTAGTATAGTTCCTCATGTTGTGGTGACCCCCAACCATAAAGTTATTTTTGTCGCTACTTCATAACTGTACTTTTGCTACTGTTACGAACTGTAATATAAATATCTGATACACAGATGATCTTAGGTGACCCTTGTGAAAAGGTCATTTGACTACCAAGGGGGTCAGGACTCACAGGTTGAGAACTGCTCGTTTAAGCAATATTGAAAAGAAACAAGTATTTCTATTTCGTTCTAAAAAATATTTTTGTTTATTTTCTGAGCATCTCATACATGTTTATTATGTATTTTGATCGTATTTACTTTCTACTTCCTCTCTTCGACTCCTCTTAGACCCCCCCTTCTTCTCCCTCCTGAGCTGGTTTCCTCCCCCTGCAGACTCCCATCCTCCCCCTCCTAACTTCCTGTGCTTTTATATGTTTTATAATCCATTGAGTCCATGTAGTACTGCCCTGTGCACTTGGGTGTGGGACCATCCACTGGAGCATGTGTGCCCTACCATGGACCACACATGTCAAAAAATGCATTTTCACTTAGTTTTTAACATGTCCAGTAGAGATACTATTATTTAAAAGTGTTTTCTATTTGAGGTTGATTAAATCCATCAAGGAGGGTCCCACAGGAATAAAGAGCTACTTGTGTATCTTTTCCACTCAGCTTTTGAGAAAGTAAAATATATCAGAGTAAGAGCAGTATGGGATCTGGTAGACAGGTGAGGTCTCTCAGGAACACCTTTGACTAGCATCGAAGAAGGAGCCGGGGAGCCTTGAGGTGGGAGCTGATTGGTTCAGCTCAGAAGCAGTAGATGGGGCCTTGAGATGAAGCTGAGAAGGCAGCATCACCAGAGGAGGTTTCGGAAAGAGATGTGGTGGGGTTTGGGGAATACCGCATGGGGTAGATTTACCATTCAAACTACTCGCTGGTTATTGAAGACTGAGTTTGCCTGGGCACCAGGCTTCTGCTTGTTCTCTTGCTGTGTTTGGCAGTGCTGTTCTTCAAGCCTCCCTCTCCCTTCCATTCTCTCTCTCTCTTCTCTTCCCTCTTCCTCTCGTCTCTCCCTTTCCTTCTTCCTCCCCTTTCACTCTGGTTGTGTTCATTTCTAGGATTTCTCTCCTATCCCAATGCATTTATTTTTTACTTTCAAATGTATGGATTATTATTATGCTTTCAAAAGTCAAGAATGGACAAACGGATATATGCAAAAAGGATGCCATACTCCTGTCTCCTTTCTGACCCCTACCATCATTGGACTTCATTTTCTGGATTTTCTGTTCTTGCAAGTCTTCTTTTATTTTTATTTTTTTGTGGTGATAAGAATACAGATGCAGATTTCTTTATTTTTCTCTTCATAAATTTGGACATTCTAAATAGATTTTTCTGTATTTCCCCTACTGAATAGCTCCACTAACTCCCTATCAATGCATAGCTATCTCATTCTATATTTAGTTGTACAGTACTCCACTGTGCATGCAGATCTTCCATATTTGCTAGAAATGGTGCAGATGGGCAGCTCTTTGCAGTACATTTTCATGTCAGTTGATGGAAGCTTCCTAGGAAGGGGGCTGCTGGGCCCAGAGCAGATCTGTGTGGCACTTTGTTAGATGAGGATGAATCACCCTTCAGGTAAGTGCTCTCAAGGAAGCATGAGCGTGTTTACTTTCTGTCTTCCTTATCAAGCGGGCATCAAGTCAGGCCTTTGCATTCTCTGTGATCTGAGCCATTGGGGCTAATACTGCATTAGCCTTCTTGTTTGTACTAAGTTGTTCTGAGGTAATCTGTCTTTCACATGTTTAAGAGATACTTTTATACTTTTTTTTCCCTGTGAATAATCTGTTCATGTCTCTTGCCTAGTCTTCAGTGGCGTTTGTCCTTTATAATTGAAATAAAGTCCATTGTATTAGGAATACTCGATGTGCATATGAAATATGTGCTGCAAATATTATCTGGGCTTGTCATTTATCTTTTGAGAACTTCCTTTTTTACAGTTTCTTTGCCAAGCAAAAAGATTTACTTCTAACTCAGCTTCTTAGTGCAGACGCAGGGTTCAGTATCCTGCCCCAGTTCTTTTCAGTTGCTCCTTTCAGACATTTCTTCCAGACCATCTCCATTACTTTGCTAATTCCCTCTGACCCAAAGATCTCTCTACATGGAATCCACAGCTCCACACACTTGGCTGGGACTCAGGAACTATACCACCAAGTTCCAAACACACTTGATTAGAACTCCGGGTGGGCAATAGTAACCAAAGAACAGAAAAAAGGTGAAACCAGTTATCTATACCAAGAATCACTTCAGCATATTATAACTCCATGTGTGAGGATGCCAGGGCAAAAGCACAAATAAGAATGATCAAGACAATATGCCTCCTCCAGAAGCAAACAAAATGGTAGGGTCTGAGAAAAGCAATTTAGTCAAAGCAAGACAAGGACTTCAAAATAGCAATCATGAATATGTCCAAAGACCTTAAAGAGGATAGGAATAAATGCCTTAATAAAGACAGTGAAAACAATTCAAGACATGAAAGCAGAATTTAACAAAGGAATAGGATCACTAAAGGAGACCCAAACTGAAATAAAAGTGGGAGTGAAAAACTCAGGATGTCAAACAAAACCACGGCGGTAAGCCTCACGAAAAGATTAAAAGACACGGAAGAGAGCATTTCAGGTCTTGAAAACAAGGTAGAGGGAATTGATAGCTCATTTAAAGAAACAAATCTAAAAGAAGAAACCCCAGCACAAAATATTTAGGATAACTGAGACATCATGAAAAGGCCAAAACTTCAAATAATAGGCCTAGAGGAAGGAGAAAACACCCAGGTCAAAGGCACAGAGGATATTTTTTAACAAAATCATAGAAGAAAATTTCCCCAATCTAAAAAAGAGATGCCTGTCAACTACAAGAGGCATACAGAATACCAAATAGACAGGGCCAGAAAAGAACACACCCATAACACATAATAAAAGACTTATTTCATGTAGCTACTTTACTTGTAATTTTTCTTATTACTCTAGATTTAGAAGCACAGTTAGAAAGCCTCTTGCCACCTACACTGAGGTTAAAGAAATATCCTTATTTTCTAGTGTTATCGTTTAATATTTTTCCATTCAGTTTTAGGATCATTTGAAATTCATGCTCATATGTAAGCTAGAAGAATTCTTTGTAATTTTAAATTTATTTATTTGCCAAATGATTATCCTAACACCATGTAAGAACTCAAGATAATACTTTGGTCATATATTAAATTGTTAGACAAAATAAGCCAATCCCCAAGCTTTCTACTCAATTCTGTGAACCTATCTGAGAGTCGTGGCACTGTCTTAGTCAATGTTCTTTTGCTGTGAAGAACACCATGATCAAGGCAACTGCTGTAAGAGAAAACGTTTAATTGGGGGCTGGCTTACAGTTTCAGAGGTTTGGTCCACTATCATCACAGAGAGGAGTACAGCAGCATGTAGGGCAGTAGCTGAGAGCTACATCCTGATCTACAGGCTGAGAGAGAGATGGAAGGAGGGAGAAGTGAGAGGAGAGAAAGAGAGAGAGGGAGAGAGAGAGAGAAAGAGAGAGATTGGGGGGAGGAGAGAGGAGAAAGGAGAGAGAGAAAGAATGTCTGGCATGGGCTTTTGAAACCTCAAGCCCACCCCCAGTGACATACTTCCTCCAAAAAGGCCACACCTCCTAATCCTTCTCAAATTATGCCACTGCCTATTGACTGAGCATTCAAATATTGAGCCTATGGGGGCTATTCCTATTCAACCACCACATATACCCGGATTTGTTTTGAAGATAGATCTGACAGGTGAGTTGGTAATTAATTTAAAGGGATATATGACAACAACAACAAATCTTTAAGAATTTTGGTCTTGGTAAAGAAATGGTTGGAGTTGCCACTTACTGAGAAGATGGAGTTTTGAGGGAAATTACCAGGAGTATAGGTCTGACTATGTTTAATCTGAGATACAACGTAGACCTCCTGGTAGAGATATGAAGGAAAGGGATTTGAGAGCAGGTTTAGGGAAGTAGCCTTTAAGTGGTGGCCAAACTGATGACGTTAAAACCATAAGACTATCGATACTGTTTCACTGAAAAATTAGTTTCACCTGAAGGCCCCAGATCAGGATGCCTGCAGAGTTTCTTTCACCTGAAGCCCCTCTCCTTGCCTGTCGTCTGCCCCTGTATTCACATAAGTTCCTGTCTTTGTTATCCATGACATATGAGGTAGGTCTACTATAAAGATCTCATTTTAATGTAATGAATGTTTTAAGACCTTATTTCTAAATTCAAACACATTCTAAGCACTAAGAGGCAGTGAGTGCTTGAATTTGGCAGAGGACAAAATTCAGCTACAAATATCTTCTTTAATTTACCAGTTGAGGGGAAGCAGGAATTTGCAGTCTGAAATATCACGTTACTTTATCAAAGAATTAGCAAAATTATTACTTCAACACTCAGAGGTTAGTATTTCTTTCTCCTTTGTTTGGAAGATGAAAAATCAAAGAGGTCACAGTCCTTGGATCTGACTCAGAGAAAGGACATGTCCTCTTGGAAAGCATGGAATCTCAGAAGGTGCATGACACAACTGAAAGTGGAAAATCTAGTCTTTGAGCTAGAAGAAAACAGGGCAAACATTTTAAAAGCTAGTGTTGGGGCTAGAGGCTCCCTTAATGGTACAGACTCCCTCAATGCTTGCATGAGGCTCCAGGTTTGAGCTCTAGATTAGAGAGAAAGAAAGGGACAAAAAAAAGCTGATGTCATATCAATATTGATCTTGGAGAAGACATTTTTTTTGCCCGCTAACAAGTGCTAATTAAAGTAAATATAAAATATTTTTCAGTTAAAAAACCATTCCAGATTCCTATTAACATACTTTCAGTTAGAAACAATCTCATGAAAATATCGCCTTTTTTAGACATAACCTTTAGTTATTATGGAAATTAAGAGTCATGACTTAGAAATTGTAATTAATTCATTAAATATTTTTCCAGTTGTAACTACATTAGAAAATAATTAAACTCCCCGAGGCTTTAAGATTCTACAACTTTATCTAAGTTGTTTTCACTTTAAGATTCCCTAGTCGTTTCCCTCTGTACTACTTTATAATCTATTTTTCAATATTTCTGCTGCTTGGATATTATTCACCAAAGTACTGTGCCCTGGTGCGGGAAACACCTTCATAAATTACACCTGAAACTCACTGGGAGTCAATGCAAACCAAATTACTTCGAGTTTGCCTGCAACAGATTGATAGTCATTTCTTGGTAACTCCTGCTACTGACATCTGTAGTAACTTTTGAGAATTAACATTTCTACTCAACAAATGGTCTGAACTAAGTACAGTGTACTTGGAGACATTTGGCTGAAATGCTGATTGAGGCAATTCAAATTTTATCTGTTAGGCTTTTAACACATTTTAAGGTATAAGATTGGGCTGCTCAGGAGGTGACGGCCTATGTTCAGATAAAGAAAGATAACGAAAGTCGTGACATTTGTGGATGAGGGCAGGACAAATGCACCGGCACTGTAAAATGAAATTAAAATCATACAAAGAGGCCGGTGTTGATCTCACAGTGCTCTGCCAGCGAAGGGGCTAATTCATCCTGTTTGCTTATAGAGCAGGGTCTTATGTATCCTAGACTGGCCTTGAGCTCTGTGTGTCACCAAGATGAGGATGTTTTGGACTTCTGATCGTCCTTCTGCCTTCACCTCCTTAGGACTGGGGTAACAGTTGTGTGCCACATGCCTGGTTTATGAGGCTCTGGGGATAGACCGAGGGCTTTGTCTATACTGGGGAAGCTCTCCACCAACTGACCTCATTCCCAGCCCCCAATAATTCACCCTTATGAATAATATTTTTTTAAAAAAATCTATCTTACTTAGAGGAAAATATTAAAAAGATAACTCCTAAATACAAGTACACCCAACTCTCTCCTCTCAGTCGGTGGGATCCTCATCTAGGGATGCTTTACTGATCTTCTAAGTCCAGGGCCCAGGCCTCCTTTCCCCTAATTACCTCTAACCGGGGCCATTTTGGCAGCAAAGGTCCATGTACAGAACTCAACAATAAATGGCTGACCACTCTGCTTTGGCATTTCTTCCTTCCCTCTGATAAACAAAAGTGAATTGGGCCTTTGTGGACCTTGGATAACCCTTGCAGATACCGATAACTGAAACATGCCTGCATCGGAGCTTTGGCTGCTCTAGCACCGAGTGTCATGTGATCTGCACACCGCATTCTCCAAGTGTGTGGCTTGGGGAGGTGTCGGGCTTCTACTGCCTGAGACTTTCTCTGGTGGCGCTAACTCTGCTGTGCTTCCTCTTCTCACTAGGTTCTGACGGAAGGTCTTTCCGATGTCTGTAGATGATCGTGGCTGTTCTCAGTCAGTGATGACTGTAGTCTGGCAAATCTGGAAAACTTAAAAAAGGAACCACTTTGTACCTCTTCCGCACTAGCGTCCTTGTTTTTAAAACAAACACTTAAGGCTTGGTCTTAACAGTGTAAAATGACTATGAAGTGAATGCATCAAACTATTAAATTTGAGCGAGAAAGGAGGGAGGGAGGGGAGGATGGAGGAGGAGAGAGAGAGAGAGAGGGAGATGGAGACAGAGGGAGAGAGAGAGAGAGAGAGAGAGGGAGAGAGAGAAAGTCTTGCCATGTATCTTACACTATGGTGTTTTGTGTTATGCTATAATTTTCTTGATGTGGTTTAAACATTTCCCTAAAGGTTTGCATGTTTAAATGTAGCTCCTGTTGTGTATTTAAAAGATAGAAAAATGGTCTTTGAAAATTGCATAGGTCATCTTGAGAGAGGGATGGGGAGAAAGAAGAGAGAGAGCCACATGTATTCTCTATCACTTGCTGTGTGATACCGCGTGGTATCTCAGGGCTCTGCCAGTAAAATGATCATTATTGGATGTGGCTCCTTGGCTGTGGACTTCCTTAATTGTGAGTCAAAAGAAACCATAGTTTATAAAGTTACCTGCCTCAGGTACTTAATTAGAGTGATGCATTATATATTGACACAGAGTACGTTTAGTTGTAGTACACTTTTGATAGGATCCACAAGGATCATTAGAACTATAACATTGGTGTTAATGGTAAATAATTCAAGGCAACACAACGCAAGCCTCTGGTCCCTTCTTAAAACATACGTGTGTATTTAGGAAAGTAAATAAATCATTCCCACCTTGATATCTATCACCACTCATCTCCCATTCCTAATCTGTGTGTGCCATTAGGAAGCTGTCCCGGTAATCCTTGTTTTATGAATGGATTGTGGAATCTACTGTGGAAATAAGCACAGGCTACTTAACTGAGAACAAGTAATTCTATTTATCCAGACCTTGCTGTAGCGAGGAGGCTGGGTCCCATCATTTGCATTTGCCAAACTCTCAGATGGAGGCCAAAACAGGTTTTCAGTGTGGAAAATGGGAAGTCTCAAGTGTACCCCATTGGAGAATGTTGACATGGGGAAATTGTGGGTAGCCTCACTGGAACTAGGACGTCTTCTGCCACCCATTAGGGGTGTGTATTTGGTCTAGTCTGGTTAGTTTTAAACTAAGGCAGCTAATCGAGTAGTGACTGTTTGGATAGGATTGCTACAGGGTATCAGCTGGCTTCTCAGGCTGGTTGCAGTGTGTTATGGGTCAGGGTTCTATTTTTTATACGTGGTCTGATCATTTAGGCTGTATATACAAGCTCCCACCTTAGGTAATTATTTATTTATGGACTCTTTGCATGGCCTGAACACGTTCCTATTTTCTGTTACATACTGCAAAGTGGTTTCTCCCAGTCTGTAATATTTCATGGTGGAGTTTTACAGTTGTGCATGGTCAACTCTGTTTTTCTTTGTGATTTCAGGGATTTAGAGTTTTCCTTTCGCAAAAAACAGTCTCCTTTATGACATTATAAAACACATCTCCCAAGTTTCCTCTTAATGTTGTAGATAAGCATAGAATTTTAATCTAGATAATTTCTACATATAGTGTGAAAGGAACTACAGTTTTATTTCCTTTTCCAGATGGGCAGCTGTTGAGGACCATATGTTCTTCCTCGTTGACTTAAAAGGCCATCTTTGACAAACACTCAACCGTAGCATATATTTGCACTTGCTCTGGTCTCTTCTTCTTGATTTGTTTTTCTGCTGTAAGTACTAGAGCACGTCACTGTTTTGAGAGCAACAGTCCCTTTGCTTCAATCTTTCTCTATTTCTTTGTGTCATTGAGAAAAGAGTTTTTCAAATTTCAGTGTTCACAGGTATAAAAGAAATTAGTTTTCGTGGTTGTTAAATCACTGGACAAAGGTATGGACTGTATAGTTTGTGCTCTTTGATTGTTGAAGATTTTTTAAAAATTAAAATATCCATCTAAGCATGTTTTATTAAACCTCAAGCCTTAAATGATTCACACCCTATCTTAGACGGTCAGTAAAATCTCTTGGCATGGTTTTAGATTTGAGTGTATTCCTTGTCTTCTAACATCCTTGGTTTATGTTAAAAGAATATTGATAGTTATGCAAATGTTTGTGACTATTAATAGTGCCTTGGTGGGTGTTATGTCTAACATTCTGGAAGTCTCATATTCTTCCTAGTATTGGGAGAAAAATCCACAAATAGAAGATAACTGGAAATCAAAACATGGAGTAGCTAAGCAAACTATTTGTTCCTAATGGCAACAGAATTGGAATTCCTAGTTTTCATAACAAAGAGAAGTTCTCCTGGACAAACTCTCTTGTTTTGGAGAAGCAACTGTCCTTTTCTTTGGACAAGTCTGAATCAATAGAGTAGAACCATGACTCCATGCAGTCATTCTGTCTTTCTGGCCATGGTGATGTAGTCATTGTAGTGAGATATTGCAATGTGTTCACTGAAGACCATCCTGCTCCCAGGGATCTTTGCCGTGGTGATGTTCTTTGCTTTGTGCTCTTATGACTGTATTGATAACAGGGTCAGGTTGTCATGGTTTGAGTCTGTCTCTGCTCTGTACTTGATACTGCTTGCATCAGCTTTATAAGAGAATACTAAAATTACAAAAAGAAGGCTCATCAGATTGCTGTGATAGTCTTTAACTCTTTGAGTTAAAAAACTTTGGTGATTATTTTATTGAATTATCTTTTTGATAATTTTAAGCATTGTGTAAGAGAAGAACAGATAGAATATTGATTAACTGGTGCTAATTGAGACGGGAACTTTGAGCCAGGGCTAACTGTGAATTTCACCTGAAGACCTCTGGCGGTCAAATCTTTTAGGTGTCTATCTAACCAGAATTGTTCCTTCTCCCAGTATAGGTCTTAGATGAGAACACAGAAAAGAAAGGAGAAAATCTGCATTGTGTAGCAAACTCCAAGCTTTTGATCAAAATCAATTGTAGGAGAACTCTTATCATTTTCACACTAATTTTATTATGTTACAGAGTGACATGTGTAATTTCCATTTGTTACAGCTGGTTGGTTAATGGAAAGATGCAAAATCAATCTTGAGAATTCATCAAGATTCTTTGCTTAACTAGAGGGAAACACACTTGGGAATGACAGATTCACTGGCAAGGTTTCTATGATGAGGGACAGAAGTTCACCTGTGGTTTTCAAACACAGAGGAAAACAGGAATGTGATGAACAACTTGAGGAAGATAATAGTTTTACTTTTAGGGAATAAAAGCTTTGTTGAACAAGGGGCTCTAGATGTTCTAGGAAGCACAAATCATGAAGAAGCATGTAACAGGGAAGGCACTAATACAAGAAAAACCTTCAATTTCAGTCAAGATATACATATAAAAATATGTGCATCACACCCTCTGGATGGCAAATTTTCGTTATGCTTTGGACTTGTTCCTTAATTGTCACCAAGCTTCACATATTTAAGACATTATTACTTAGGAAGTTTGAGAATGTAAAGCTGATGAAACTTTAAGATGATCTGATCCAGATTCTGTTAGAGTAAAGATTCACGGCACTTACGGTTGTGGTTTTTTGAGGAGAGGAAGTAAAGGGTGGTGGGCTCAGAGGAATGGATGTTTGCTTGTATCTTGTTAGCTAATTGCCACACAGATTTCATGAGCTTGAAAATCACTATCCAAGTAACCCATGATATGAATTTTTTTCTTAATCCTTCCTTAGTGTCTTTGTGATTACACCATGGAATCAACACACACATTATTCTCTGTAAGCTAGCTTCTCTGAGAAAGGCCCTTTCTAGTGCTAGAGGGAAGATAAGAGATGTCTTCCCAGATGCAGTGGGATCTCTCTCTACAGGTGGTCTCTGCTTCACCAAATACTCACTTTGAAACCCCACTCAGCATTTTTTACATGTCACAGAGCAAATTACATTCTGTATCACAATTGTTGTGCGTGTTAAGAAAAGGTATGATGAACATACAGGGAATCAGTTGATGCCATACACTAAAGCAATTTACACTTACTAAAACTTCATTAAATGCTTCAGAACCTTACTATGGTTTCTCGGGTTTCCTTTTCACGTTCTTCTTCTTCTTCTTCCTTCTTCCTTCCTAACCTTTTCTAACTTCTAGAGTAATGTGTCGTCCCCTCCCCCCCACTTCCTCCTTGCACCTTCAGGAGTAACATTGGTCTCACCTTGAGCAAGCAGAACATACATAGGCAAACAGGCCTATGAACAGTAGACTCACATCTCCTTGGAAAGCTTACCTACTACTGCCATGACCTGGAAAATACCCTGGGTGAGGTTCTCTTTCTATAGACATTGAGCATCAGACAGACCTTTTCCTTTTTGGTAAAAGGATTCAGGATTGGCCCTCAGTGATTCTAGCTGCTTGATAGTCACAGCTCATGGAACCTCCGCCTCCAGTGAGTTATGACAGAACACAGGTGACACTGCAGAGTGCTTTTAAAGAGAGTGTGAAGTATCACCGTTTCCAACTTGGTCTCTTGTGTGATATTCTTTTGGGAAAGCCAAATCTTGGCAACATTCAAGCCATTCTAAGTAAGTCATGTAGAGAGAAAAGAGACTTCAGCACCCAGATTGTCAGCCAGGTGACTGAGCTGTATTGAAGCAGATTCCCCAGTCGTAGTCAAGCTTCCAGTAACTGTTGTCTTGACAGACAGACCAGACTGTCACCTGGACCTGTAGTGACAGGTCCAGGGCCATAACCCAATGAAGTCAGTCCGGAATTCCTGACATCTGAATCATTTCTTCAGCACAATTAACACATTCTCGAATGAAGCAGTAGTTCTAATGCTACTAAGTTGAAATTTCACAATGCCACAAGGTTTATAACACTGCTTGGCTTGCCTTACCTTACCTCTTTCCTTCCTAACTTCCTTTCTTCCTCTTTTCCTCCCTCCCTCCCTCTCCTTCCTCTCTTCCTTCTTTTCTTCCTTCATTTTTATTATTTTATGACACAAAGTCTCACTCTGTATTCCAGGCAGACTGGGCTGGAAGTCCAGGCTGGCATCAAGCTCATGGCGATCCTCCTGCCTTAGTTTCTGAGTATTGGGCTGACAGTATAAGCCACCATGCCTGGGTGACTTCTCTACTTCTCACATTTAATTATCTTTTATTAACAAAATAACACTCAGGAAACTCATTTAACTACTACTTTAAGTTTTCAGTAGACTATTTTTTAATTAAAAATTTAAAGTAAACTTTATTATTAAAATGTTGCAAATAAAATAATAATAAAATGAATACAGCTAAGAGACATGAGTTATGAAAAAAGATATAAAAATAATGGCTGTTTTGGTTCTGATTCTGTTACTGATTTTTTTGGGGGGGTTTGTGGTGGACAAGTACATAAAATATATTAGATACCGAAAGTGTAAAATTTAGTGTGAATCTCTACAGGTTTCATTGTGAATGTGTATTCTAACTTTATAGAGGTTTGTTGAATTGTATAGACTTTGGGTCTTGTTAATTTTGGTGTGTAATTATTTTTATTTATTTGGTCTAATTTTTAAAATTATTCTAGCCAATACTGAGGATAATAGAAAATGGACCCTGGAGTCATGAAACCTAGGTTCTACAATTTTCCAGCTATGTGCCCTTGGGCACAATATTAATCGAAGATACAATTCTCCCATTTGTAAAATATGCAGAGCAATCATAAGCACCTGACGGAGAGTTGAGGAGATGAAATATGATAATGCGTGTTCCTTATGCATTGCATGGTTCGTAGTGAATGCCCAATAAATGTCAGCTATTACTGACGTACTTACAGTTTCAAAGGTATGTCTGTTCTGATTACATTTAAAATGGAAATTTGGTAGATATGAGGCAGAAGTTCAAACCTCAATCAATCCAGCATTATACCTGTTAATGATATTAATAGCATTAAAGTGACATTGTATTCAGTAACATGCTGATATTGTGAACTTGGATGTCATGGGAAGCTAATCATCCCTAACAATGTGAACGTCAGGGCAAAGCACCAGCTGGAGGAAATTTAATCAGGAAAACATCTTCCATTTTTAAATGTTGTATTTTATGTATATTTAAAGTGTATTGCGTGGAAAAATATGGCAATCATAGAATATTCATGAAGGTGACTTTTTATATTTCTCACGCTGTACTTTCCGGGTTTTTCCATTTTCCCATCACACATACACACACACACACACACACACACACACACACACACACACACACCACCATGCCTACAACATGCACACTCACATGATCAGATCAGTATCCTCAAAGGCTGAGTTATTGTTAAACATCAACTGGCTAAATATTTTGATCTTGAGTTTTCATGTAAATGGGGATTAAATTTTACAGAAAAATAGTTTGGAAACTAACAGACAAAAAACTTTAAAAATCACTAATAGAAAATTCCAGAGACAGAAGAAAAATCATAGTAAGTGAAAACTCACAGAACAGGCCGATAGGAAGAAAATGAGCATTTGTTTGTGGCAAGGAATTAGAGCACAGATGCTTCAAGGACAGTCATTTCCTTTCGAGGACTCCTAAGTACTCTGGCTAGCTTTTATATTTCATCCTGCTTCCCTCAGCTCATTTCTCTAAGGACAAAAAGTCTACCAGTAGGTAAGAACATCGAGAAGAAGTAGATGTTTAGCTTCAATATTTACCATGAACTCATATGCTCATTTTACAGCCACAAGCTCAATTCTAGTTTTTTTAGCTTCAATTTCTGGACATTGGAATCAGAAAAGGGTGACACGGAATAGCATGTTGCTTGTAAAGGTTCCCATAAAAAAAGGAAGCTTACTGTTTACGAGGCTCTAGGATATAAATTAGACCTGGTGTTTTTTTATCTAAATAGAAATAATAGCATGCGTCCATATCTGAGCCAGTGAGTAGTATTTGGTGTACAGGTGGATGCGGGGGGCAGTAGAAGGGGAGTGATGGGTAAGAACAAGTTTACTGACACACAATTATATATGACTGCCTCTATCTATCTATCTACTTATCTCTCTCTCTCTCTATATATATATATATGCATATGACACACACATATATGCATAGAACCCAATAATTTGTTTGCCAACTTTAAAAATTAACAGTTGTGTAGCAAAGTCATCTGAACTGAAGCATTCCCTTCTAGAGAGAGGCCCATTAAGGATAAAAATACACAAGAACTAAATAAAACTCACAAGTCTAAGAAAACTCCTGAAATTTAGGAGATTAACAAGGCCTCTCCCCAGGATTAGAGAAACAGTAAATAATTGTTTGTGAGAGAAGCCCCAACCCATTGAGCTGCCTGCAAGTTGTAAAGGGAGTTCCAAGGGTACTCTCCTGAGAGGTCACTCATATTGGGGTTGGCTGTCTGGGGAAACAACTGTTTTGAGTCATTCATGCTTCAGTAAGAACCTCTCACTATGCTCCAGTAAGTTGCCCCATGCCTTATGTAGGATTTCTATTGCTATAATAAAACACGATGACCAAAAGCAATTTGGGGAGGAAAAGTTTTATTTCAGTTTCTGTATCTTAACCATACTTCATCATGAAGGGAACTCAGGGCAGAAACTTCAGCCAGAAATTTAGAAGCAGAAGCTGAAGCAGAGGCCATAGCAGATTGCTATTTACTGGATTGCCCCTCATGGTTTACTTAGCCTGATTTTTTATAGAAGCCAGAACCACAAAGCACAGGGGGAGCCTCATGCATAATGGTCTGGACCCTACCACGTCAATAATTCATTAAGAAAATACACTTAGAGGCTTTCCTACAACTGGATCTTTTGAGACATTCTCTTATTTGAGTTTTCCTACCGCTTGGATGACTCTAGCTTGTGTCAAGTTGACATAAAGCTAGCCCACATGTTCCATTAAATCACAGGGTCACTAAGCTACACTTACATATAATTGTTACTTTGGTCTGCCATTGGTTTCCGATCCTGGATGAGTAGATTTTTATTTTCGTCTCCCTGGGAAAAGTCACACAACGATAATAAGAACTTGAACAGAAATTTCAAATGAATTTTATAACACAATGAGGAAACCAGGCAGAAGGCAGGCATGAACGTTCAGATTACCAGACCCCAGATAGAGATGACACTAATAACACTGAAAACAGGCTCAGGTGACTTCATGCTTGTTATCCTGGTTATATTTTTAGTCAACTTGACACTTACACTCAGGTCAGGTCCTTTGGAAAGAGGAAACCTCAACTGAGCAAATGCCTCTATCAGATTGGCCTGTAGGCAAGTCTGTGGGAGCATTTTCGTGATTAATGATCGACATGGAAGAGCCCAGACCCTTGTGGGCATTGCTACCCATAGGGAGATGGTGTTCAGTAATATAAGCAAGCAAGCTGAGCAGGCCATGGAGGGGAAGCCAGTAACAAGCATAAGTTTCTTTTGGTCGTGGTGCTTATCACAGCAATGGAAAGCAAACTAAGGTTCTTGTGGAACACTAAATACTCAGATGCCCACACAGGCTGATACAAAGATTCTTCCTTAGGGATTGGCGTAGCCTAAGAGAAGAGAGCAAGGCTCAGTAACTGCCCCTATCCAATAGCCTATGTAGATCACTAATGAGGCTCACTGTGGACCAGTCCCACACAAGTCTCCAGACACTTAACCAAGAAAGAGCTCAAGGATGGAAGAAGACAGAAGTGGAAGACACAGGAAAACAACACGGCGGGCAAAAAAACAACACCGATGAGAAACAAATCTTCCAAAGCTTATTATGATTATCTAGAAAGTTTAGGAAAATACTGTACCCAGGAGTTGAGAAGAGAAATCTGCAGGGCAGTCATTCAGAAAATACAGAAGAATAAAGTAGAACAAAAAGATAAAAAAATAGATCAGAAGAGATAAGAAGCCTAGGAAAGAGTCTGAAAAAAAATGTAATACACGATAATAGAAGTTCAGAAAGAGCAAGAACAGAGAAAATTGAGTATAGGAAATCATCAAGAAGGTAATTTTTAAGACATTTACCCAGACCAAAGGCCATGAGTTTTTAGATTGAAAAGGCTCGCAGGAAATAATAAACAATGAATGAAAATAGACTCCTGTAGGGCAGAGCTTCAGAACTGGGTTACAAAGGGAGGCTTCTCAAAGTTTGTGGATGGAATGACAAGTCACACACAAAGCACTGAAAATCAAAGTAACTCTGTAAGCTGGGGAAACAGAGGATTCCTTTAGCATTAAGGAAAGAATTCTATGTGAAATTCCACACAGATCCAAGCTATCGATCAAGTAGAAAGAGAGAATACAGGTATTAGTCAGTATGCAAGAATTTTCTTCCAGACCACTCCTGACAGATGTAATCCACTGTGCTGGCTAGATTTATGCCAGCTTGACACAAGCTAGAATCATCTGGGAAGAGAGAAACTCAACTGAGAAAATGTTCTTACCAGATTGGCCTGTGGGCATTTTCTTAATTAATAATTGATGGGGGAGGGCCCAACTCAATGTGGTTGGTGCCACCCTTTGGGTGACGGTCCTTGGTTCTATTAGAAAGCAGGCTGAGCAAGCCTTGAGGAGCAAGACAGTGAGCAGTTTCCTCCATGGCTTCAGCCTCAGTTCCTGCTTCCAGGTTCATGATATGACCTCCTGTCCTCACTTCCCTCCTTGAGGGAGTGTGGCCTGAGAGACGTAAGCAGAAATAATTCCATTCCTCCACAAGCTGCTTGTGGACATGACGTTTTATTGAAATAGAAACACTAAGACACCCTCAAACTGATGGAACAGACCAAGAAGGAAAAACATATTGGACAAAGGAAAGCACAGCACAGTCCAGCACAGAAGAGAACCACAAAGGTCCTTCACATGATAGCAAGGAGGAGTTCAAGATGACTGCTCTTCACGACCACATAGGCCAAACAATCCACAGTGTTAGCAAGAAAATATATAGCCAAGGACAGTGTAATGGTCTGTCTGTGGCCTGCCTCCTCTGGAATGAATAGGAAGGTTTGTGTAAGTCGACAAAACTGCTGCCTTTACGCAGGCACATGGCTGAGAATAGCTGGTAAGAATTTAAAAGTACAGTTATATAAAACTTTTTTCCTTCCTTCCTACCTTCCTTCCTTCTTACCTACCTTCCTTCTTTCCTTCCTCCCTCCTTTCTTCCCTCCCTCTCTTCCTCCCTCTCTTCTTTTCTCTCTTCCTTCCAAAATTGTGTTAAAAGTATCCTGCTCCCATAGTTAAGAGTGAAGAAGAAAGCATGAATCTGCCAGTGTGAGAATAAATCTGCTGTGCTTTGTAAACAGCCATTCAGACTCTCCTCCTATTACTGGGAGGGGTTAGATTGATCCCCGGAAATGTGTTCACTAGTTACCCTTTTGTAGTAGAACACTGCTGTGGTGGTTCACCAAAGACAAGGCATTTTTCATAGGTGTAAACCCTTCCGTACATTAGCATCATCATGGCAGGCGCCAAACTGGACAGTGGATCCTCTGTGCTCAGGTGTTTTCGTTGATTCAGAACTCCTCAGGTGTTCTACTGATAGCACTTGCAGATCATGAGCAATCAAACATCCCCCACATAAATCCAACACAATACAAAATGCCAAGGCATAGGCAGCCCTTTTCCCAACACTGAACAAAACAATTATTTTATACATAACTAAAAATAAACTTCTACAATATTTCCCCTTTTATGTGTAAGACCAAAAAAAAAGCAACACTGTATTTCTATAACACAATTTAACACTATATTACCAAAACTATTTATAAGAGGAACAATCATGAGGATTACTAATGAAACCAAGGACCAAATGAAACCAAACATCTATCAAGCTTTTTACAGTGTCTTTGGACAGAAGAAAAACATTTATCAATGTCCAATTATCTGGAATTCACTTGCAATCTTCTGGGCTTCTCCAAAGGGTTTGGGTCACTTCTCTGGATCTGCCCTCTGCAGCACACACAGCTTGTCCTCGAGGCTCCAGCTGACTTCACTCCACTGCTGCTGCTGTTTTTGGTGGTGATCATCTCAGGGTACTGGCATCTTCAGAATACTGGAGGCTTCTGCTGCAACAGGGCTGCATGTTCACCAATAGCCTCTCCTGGGCTCTCTTCACGGTGCCAAGCCTCAACTTCTTCATATAACTTCTTCAATCTTGGCCTTCAACTGCCACTGAGGCTGTACCTTCACCAACAGCCTCTCCTTGGCTCTCTTCATGGTGATGAGCTTCAACTTATCTGCATGACCCCTTCAAGCTGGGCCTTCAACTGCTACTGAGGCTATACCTTCACCAATGACCTCTCCTAGAGCCAGCCTCAGTTGGTCTCCATGACCCCCTCATGCCTTCAAAGCAAGTACCACCTAGGTGACTCTTACAGTACCGAGTTCGGCTATCAGCAGGAGATATAACCTTGGTGAGTTCTGGAAGACAGCTTCTTTATGCTGACCCTGAGGAAACACTTTCCAGATTTTAAGATAGAGTCTGGTTTTCAGGAACTGGTAACCTTCTCTGAAGGAAGGGTTCCTCCATGGGGTGGAGTTCTCATCACCATAGCACATGTGTCTTGTCAGGACTGTTTCACCAATATCTGGACCACTTGTAGACAGGTTTGCAGAAACAAATCAACCAACCAACCAAAAAAACAGACCCCACAAGTCTAGAATTTCTTTTTCCCTGTCTTCACATTGGATGTTAGTCTGTGTGATAACGTGCCCCATGTTGCAGGTGCCACTTCTTGTGCACATACTGTGGTGGCTCAGCAAGGATGACAAGGAGGCATAACCAATCATAGATGCAAACCCTTCCAGACCTCAGCAGAGGGAACCACTATCATGGCAGGTGCCATACTGTACAGTGGAACCCTGAGCGCCTTACCTCAGGTGTTTTTATTGATTCAGAACTCCTCCGGTGTTCTACCAATAGCAGGTGCAGATCATGAGCTATCAAACATTTCCCACATAAATCCAATGCCTTCAGACAACACAAAATGTCAAGGCCTAGGCAGCCCTTTTCCCAACAGTGCACAAAACAATTATTTTATACATAACTAAAAATAAACTTCCACAACACCATTTATTTTTAAAAAGGTCACAATAATTATTCTTCATGGATGTTGGAAATATGAGAAGCTCAACAGGAAATCAGGAGGGCCCTCTTCCCCGCTCCTGAGTTGGTGATGGAAGCAGAGGCCTTGTAGGACAAATAGGTTGTTGAGTTGTTGTTACTGGGCAAAAGCAGGATTTTCCAAATGTTGGACAACCAACTCCTCAGCTTTGATACAAGGAATCCTCTACCTCATACACAGAGCTATTTTGAAGAACGTGAAACCTTTTGTTGTTTACTGTGAGAACTCAGCGCTCTGTATATGAATCTGTGATTCTCAGTCCAGTCATTGGAGTTTAATGTAAAGAAATCTATCTTCACAGGGGAATGCTAAATCGTGTACCTATGTGTATAAATCCTCTTAAGTAGTTTCATGACTGTAAAAGAAATACACAGCCACTAGATGGTTTCTGGAATTATTTTGCTATGAATCAGTGCTTCTTAGCTTAACTATGGCCTGTGATTTAGAGTATATAAGTACTTAAGTGGTAGTGGCATAGAGGACTGCCTTCCAGAATGTGATGCACGGCATATTCTGTCTCCACACATGAGAAAGCATTGGTGGGCCTGCTCTTGGTAGGTAGATGTAGCTCCGTGCCACCCAGATGGGTATCTTTTCTTCTTTCATAATTATGATATCAGCCATCCCTCAGCAAAATTTGCACAATACTGTCAAAGTTAATCTTGTGTATTCCCATGTGTGTATATGTGCGTGTGCATGTGTATAAATGCATGTGAAAGCCAGAGCCCCACATCAGGTATAGTTTCTCAGGTTGTTTTCACCTTGTTGGCTGAGATATTGGCCTGGGATTTGCTGGTTATTCTAGACTCTCTGGATAGCAAGCCTCAGGTGTCCTCCTGTGCAATCCACAGAACCCAGATTGCAGCAACACACCGCCATGTCTAGCTTTCTTATGTCAGTGCTGGGGTTTGAACTTAGGTCCTCATGTTTGTACACCAAGCACTTGACTGACTACACAGTCTTTCCAGAAAACAGAGTTCATCTTTCAGTCTATTACCATCATCCCTTCTTAGTTTTATACTGAGATTAGATGAATAAAATGATAACCAGTGAGAAGCAAAGTTTCCCCTACATCTGTTTAGAAAAGCTGCTAATGAAACAAAGTATTTTTTTTGTTTTATTGGAGAAAATTGTTTTATTTTTATCTTCACATGATTAAAAAAAATCTCAAAAACATTACATTTTACCAGTATTAACTGCTTTTGCAGAGAACATACATTTCCCCTATGATGAAGTCATTCCTGTTTATTTTTTCTGTATGTTCCAAATCACAATACCAGGTTTAAAAGATGAACTTCTTAGATGGTGTTACTTGTGGCTTATCTTTAAGAAAAGCTATTTGTCATATATAATTCTATATCATCTTGCTTATTTATCTAGAAAACAATGTCCCCAATCCTTTTATTTACTCAGAAATACACAATATAGACAAAGCTGCCACAGTCTGACAGACAGGAGCTTATTCAAGCACATGAATCAAAATGTATGTCTTACTTTGGTTTAAAAGATAAAATAGGTATTAATTCAGTATGCCTTACGTTTTAAAAGTTCTTCAATTTTCCTTTTAGGAATAAATTAACCCAGAAAAAAAAATTCTACTCTAAGGACAACTCAGTAATTTCAGTATCATTTAGTATCAGGGTTTCTTTTAAATTATATGCTGTGAATGATATTAGAAATCACAGAATTGGCTGTGCAATTAGTAGTCATAAGCCCGGAGTGTGTAAAATAAATGCTATTTTATTTAATTCTCCACTCCAAAGTTAGAATACAATGATTTCTGTTTTTGCATTCTAGTAGCAGAAAGAAATCTAGTCATTGTGAACCGTCTCTGGAACTTACAGATTTACCCCCACTCTCTTTTGGAGCAACAATAGAACCTAGAGTTCCCCATGGCATCCTTCTCCTCCGTCCTCCCCCAGGCTGCACAGTGCTCAGTGGCAGGACTGAAAGCAGTGGGGATTTTCATTGCCAGAGTGGGAAGGCCCTTGAGCGTTGCTCTAAATTGAGTGCGTGTCAGTCTGTGATTACTCCCGGGGAGCAGAGCAGGAGGCTTACTGTCTGACTGTGGTGTCAGCAGTGCTACTTTGCAATGCTAGCATCAACTGCATCAGTTCGCAAAGGCAAATGATGACATGATGTACCTTAGAATATAAATTTAGAAAGCAAAAAAAAAAAAAAAATCCCTATTATTCAAGGAGGTCGGGAAGACTTGAAGTTCTCAATTACTGTTTGAGTACTCTATGTATATTAAGTATTAATATATGCGTGCATGCATGTGATATTTCTGATATTTGAACTTACGGTGTTTTTCTTTATATTTAAATATATTTAGAATTTTATAAGATGATATGTTCTCTACATGTGTACACATATCACATACATACAAGCGACCGAGACTATCCATTTTGACATTTCAGTAATCATCAAACCTGGTCAGGGGGACGGATCTTGCAACACGATAGTCTGGGAGGAAGTTTTGGTAGACTCCTGTGAATGGTATTTTCACATCTGCATTGCAGGTCCATGAAACCCACAAATGAAGTGTTGCAGCATTCTCACCTGAATTCCCGAGCCTGCTGGGGCTAAGGCGTTTTAGGTGGAGGCTGAACTATGAGGTGTGACTTCTGGGCCCTTCCACTGCCCTGTACAGCAGCATTCCCGCCCTGGGTGTCCTCTGAGAATCTACAGCATACTTCATCTCACTGTGCCTTAACTTGCGAAAACATGAGCACATTTTTGTGCTTTTCTCTACTTTTGCATGAGTGCCAATGAAACCAGGGGGACAAGAACAACAGAACCCTGAGTGACCCAACCACACTGCATGGGTGACAGTCAGCTGCAGTGGAAAATTCCCTTCATAGCAGTCTCCCTTTCCTCTAACCGAGCCAGGTGTGGAGAGATGACACACTATCCCCTGGCTCTATGGCTTCCTTCTCAGATTTTATACAATGGGGGGGGGGGGGAAGAGGGACGGAGGGAGGGAGGGAGAGAGAGAGAGAACTGCTGACACTACCCTGCCTTGGTGGGCAGTTGAAATATCAAATCCAGAGTGGGAGCAGGCTTACAAGCTTACATGGTCACAGAAGTCCCTCCCCCAGACAGTCTAACAGCTTCTCCAGAGGACAGACCTGACTTCCTGCTGGGTATATTTCACAAGTACTCTGTGGCAACAGGACTTTTGATATTCTCACTTAACAAGACTAAAGAGTCGTTCGCTCTTTTACTAACAATATAGATTTGAACATTTAATCAAGTTCGCCAGTCGTTCTTGCTAGTACAAGCTGCTTCGCAAGGCTCTATGAAAGTCCGGCTTCCTGTATCCTAAGAAAAACACAGCCATGTCTGGTATGTGTGCCAGTATTGCCCATGTACTGGGGGTCCTCGAAGACATCTGTGTGCCATATCTGCTTGTTAGTTCCAGCCGTTGTTTCCCACACAGATGCATAGCCTTCTGTTAGCGGAGGAATCTCAGAGCATGGGCCGCCATGTTAAAGCCTGAACTCTTTTTCACTAATCTCTATGAACTATGTTTCCATCTACAAATGCACCTACTGACAACACACGGTGTACTCAAGGACTCCAAGAACAGAGCAGAAGGCAAGATTTGCTTCCTGGATGATTTCTACATGGCGCTGCCTCAGAAAGCCTGGGTTTCCTTCTTTGCTTTGTCAATTGTTTTGCTTTGCTACAGATGGAGGGAGGGAGGGAGAGAGAGGAGGGAGGGAGGGACAGTAACCTTTTCCAGTTTTCGTATCTTGAGCTATAAAATGATTACTAAAACAATTACTTCCTAGATTAATCTGAAAAGAATGAAACAAGTAATAAATAGTGAATTCTGGCGGAAATAGCTTCGTTAATCAGGGAATGTAATTTAAAAATGTGAGGAAACATTGCTTTTAAATATTGTAGACATAATGAAATATATGTATGGTTATGATGGCACTTTTTTCTGAAGACATTTCTATGTCCTTTCTTAAAGAGAGATACTAATATCTATGTTCATGTCAAAAAGAGAAATAAATTAAATTTTTACTTGGATCCAGGAAATATTATAACACTTTTTTCATTAGGGTTCATTAAGTGCCTAGTTTTTACTACTAATCATTTGTTTATTTAATGAGTTAATTAAAGTATTCTGCATTCTTTAAGCCTAGAGTACTCATGGTTATTTAATAGTACTGACCCAAGCAAGATTAGTACTCCAAAATACTTATTCCTATAATGAAAGCGAATGGTTTCATTAATCTGAGAATTATTTACTCTTTTAACCACAGAAATATACACCAATCCTGATTTGTGAATTTATGACTGCTTTTGCCTCACAGGGTTCTTGTTCCTGGATTCTTAAACTGCTGCACATTAATAACAATTGCTTCCGCCATTACTAAAGATCATGGGCAGAAATCTATTGGTGAAATATCAGTTCCTGGAATCACAAACATTTCTTGTATTTTCTCATTGTACCCAGTGGCATAATTAAGGTTGAGCTGTTAGGTTAAGAAAATAATTTTAAGTTGCTTTGATGGTAGCCGTATAAGTAGGCTGCTATTCGCTAATTGACACATTGCAAATTAAATATGCAGCCAATGAGATGACATTTGAACATGGTATAGCTTGAATAAGTTCCACATGGATTATAGACCTCTGATTATCATCATCATTTAAGTCATTTTCTAAGCATAACCCTAAACATTTTGCTACCTACTCTCTTTGCATTCATAATCAGTATGTATAATCGATATATACTGTCAAGGTTCTGTATTGAGTAGCTCTCATGGATATGCTATTTGGGCCAGCTTTGGTGGGAGGGGATTCTTTCAGTCTTGGCAAAACTGTTATATCAAAAAATCTGTAGCCAGAAATTCCAGCCCTAATATGGATTAATTCCTGATATTTTATTTTGTTTCCCTACTATCTTGATTAAAGTACAGTATTCTAAAGAAAGTGATTGTTGTCATTAATGCTCATTAATGCCACTGAATTCAACCATGCCTTTTTCCGACCCAAGTTCGGAAGGAAATAGGATTTAAATTGCTACATTTTGTTGCAGAGAAATATAGAAGATTCTCTTGGAAGGGTCATCCCCGAGGACAATGCCTAAGGACATCTCGGGACGACTTTGCCTTACACTACTTTTCAATCTAAGACATAAAAACTCTTTCCAGATAAACACATTTAATGCTTTCACAAAATGGATGTTTCACATTTACCAACAGATGCTAATGTACCGACTTCAGCAGATACCTGCCTGCTGCTGCACGTGAACTAAGAGCAGATGGAAGCTCATTGAGAGCAGACAGCCTCATTCACCCATATTTTCTTTTCTTTTCACAAACAGCAGGCAAAGCTATAAGAGCAGATGTCTGCTCACGGGGGTTGTTTGTTAGGAAAGAGAAAATAAGAGTTGTTTGATTTAGGGATAGGAAAATAAGAGCTATCTTTTCTTTGTGAGAGGTCAAGCATGAGCTGTGATGAATAAAACACTACAAAATCATTGCTCTCCAATGACATCAAGCATACAAAATTTACTTTTTCTTTTAATGTGTAGATTAAAGGAGTGTCTCAGGACCAGACCTTTTGATTGGCTCTTTGTGAGTCATCTTCCTATCTAATCACCCTACCTCCTGTCTTTCCGGTGATCACTAGAGAAGAAGGTACACAATTTCTACAAACACCCAAATTTCCAAAGTTCTTCCCTCAGCTATTGGTATTGTAAACTGGCATCATTATCAGTGGGGTTCCTGAAAAATTGAAATTGACAACAGATGAACTGCCTCCCAGGATGTAGATTAGACACAAAGATGAGATGTGTGTTTGTATGTGTCGGGGAAGGACCACGTACTAGGCCCTGAGATTTTGTGTCCACTGCTGGCTGATGCCAAGTTATCCCAATACAGTGATTCTAAGAGCTTTTTCCACACTGGAAACCCACTTCACAGTATATATCTTTTTTGTGTGTTGTTCAAGATTCAGAGGCCTGGAAAATTGCAAATAGGCACTCATTTTTCTTTCTTTTTCATATATATATATATATATATATATATATATATATATATATATATATATGCTTTGTTTCTTTAAAAAAAATTTTTATGTGCATTAGTGTTTTGCCTGCATGTATGTGTGTATGAGGGTGTCAGATCACCTGGAACTGGAGTTACAGACTGTTGAGAGCACCATGTGGGTGCTGGGAATTGAACCCAGGTCTTCTGGAAGAAACTACTCTTACCCACTGAGTCATCTCTCCAGGCTGACACTCATTTTTTTTAATACCTTCTTCCTGCTATGCTCTGAAAGTGAAATGACTGGATTTATGTCTTGCATTAGCTTTTCCAGGGACTTCACTGTTAGAAAAGAAAATGACTATGGTGGTCATGGGTGATGTAATATGTTGGAAACTTTCAGAACTGTTACTGACACGCTTTCTCCCCTGGGCACCAGGAAAACTCAGCAGTAGTTATTAGCACATAACTGTTTGCGGTTAGGATTGAGCAACTGAGCTTTTCAGTAAGGTGCAAGGTGGGAGAAATCTCTTTGTTCCAAGGTATTTCCTGGGTTACAAAAGATGCAGCTTCCTGTGAATGACTCTGAAAATGCTCCTCATCTCTAGAGCTTGCATCAAAATCATAGAAAGTATGATCTTTCTCTCTCTCTTTCCATCTGGATTCATCTCTCTCTCACTATTTGCCATGTGGAACAATAGCAGAAAGAAGCAGTTGCTTCCATTAACAATCATGTCCCATGATTTTGGTTGTGATGCTAATCACAAAAAAGCCCCAGAAGCCTCTTGAACCACTGCTGAGCATTCCATGCTCAACTGTGACCTAAACTGTGAAAGCAAAAATTAAAGACAATGTTTCCAAATAGCTTACCAGCAAGTGTTTTTGCAGATAGTAAAGTCCGATTTCAGAAGATCTTGAGGACATGAAATTTTAGTTACTTCTTTATTCTTCCTTTCTTTCTCCTTTCTTGTGCTTACCCATGATCCTGAAGCTCTGTGAACCCAAGAGCTCACGTAAATTAGTGATGTTAAACGTGTCCAATTTATATGCATTTTTTAATGAGGTGAATATGCTTCTCCTTAAAGATCTTACAGATGAATGAGAACAAATAGAGAGTAGTATGACCTATGAGACCTGCTCAGTGTACCCTTTCTTCATATGGCCTGTGAGTGACAGAGTTTTTATTGCTTTTTATTTTTTTATTGCTCTGCCTTTTTAAATTGAAGGAAAAGGGGGAAATTATTTAATAATACATAAAAATTATTTCACATGATATCTAAGCAGGCTGTGGTGGCACAGACTGAAATCTCTCAGGCTGGGAGGTGGAGGTAGGAGAATTATAAGTTCAAGGCCAGCCTGGGTTACATTGTCCCCCAAATCATATTTAATATCACTGGATATATATATGAAGTTACATATTAGTGCCCATAAATAAAGCTTCATTGGGACACAAGCTTGTTCATTTGCTTATGTATTATTTATGACTGTGTCATGCCGTAACAACGCTGCATATAATACCAAGGTCACTTGGCCACAAAGCCTTTTACAGGAAACATTTATTGATCTCTAAATTAGAATCATACATTTTTAAGTGTAGATGTGAAGAGAGAATTATCCTGATTTATTGCCCAGGACAGTTACATTTTATAGAATCTATTATTAGTACTTAATAATTTGAAGGTATCTCGTGTTGGTAGAGTTCTTTTCCACTGCTGGTATTTAACCATCCCAAACAGGGCAAGCTAAGATTATTATCCACAATTACAGTGAGTCAGATGGAAATTGCTCTTCCCACAGTGAATGAGGCTTAAGAAGAAAACAGAATCCACTGGAGAGGAAAAATTGCTTTATGTCTAAAGCCCTCTTCCAAGTTTCAATGAATATAACCACTGCAAACAGAAAAGGGGAATCTGACTCCCTAGGGATGGGAGAGCTAGGAGAGTCTTTAAGCCTGGGCCTAGGGCTCCTACCTTTGAATGACCAATGGGCTGGAAGAAAATGCTTCCCCAAGACTCCTCCATGTGGCAAGCCTTCAAATGCTCAAACTCTTTCCCACTGTCAGCTCTGCCATCTAGAGTACAAGTCTGCCTCATTTAGGGTACAGGCTTACCCATCAGAGATTAAGGTGACTATTGATTCTTACTCCTGTTGTTGTGTTATTTTCATTGGTAGGGTCCTGACCATCTAGCTGGATTGCATGATTTGTGATGGGTACATTACATGATCTACTTCTTTGCAATGTTCCCTAATATTCAGGCTCTCGAAACGAGGGCTCAAATGGAGAGACAAGTCATTTTGCAGCATGACATTCTGATTCTTCGTTCCTTCTTCATATAGTATGCCTTTTAAGAGGAATGTGTTAAGTGTTACAGTGCTTCCTGGAACTAAAAACCAGAACTACACACATACAGTCACATATACACATTCACACTCATTCATGTACACACTCACACATGTATTTTCATACACATTCATACTCTCACACTCACATGCAAGCATTCATACGTGGCAAGTGTGGGAAGAGGACTGGTTTATTTTATGCCTGAACACACGAAGGTTCACAGAGATTCACAGATACTCGAGTTTATAGATTGTAAAAAGATAGCAAAAATGGAATTTCACCATTGAGTAGAAATGCTGAACTATGATTTTATAGCTGCCTCTGTGCTGTAGAATATAATGAAAGCTACATGTTTAGATCTAGATGAACTTGCTTTGATACATTAAACTTGTTGCATTGTGTCTCAGCAAGGAAGTGACATGAGACTCTGGTGTGACCCACATCTCCCACACAAGAGCTCCTTGCAAATTCATGTCATTTTGTATCTGACTTCAACTCTTGATCTCAAATTGTCTGGAGATTCCTCTGTTTATGTAAAAAAAAAATGAGAGTTAACTTTTAAAGGTAAGATAAAGGCAGAAGGCTCTCAGAAGATGGTAGCCAAAAACCTTTTCAGGTGGGGTGCTTCAGCTAACTCAGGGGAGACTTGTCCAAATGTGTGGGGCAGGGAGATGTTGAAGCAGAAAAAGCAAGTGTTAGATCAGGGTGATAATCTCATTCCAGCTGTAGCCTGTGATGTTTATCATCCAGCAGGACAGTGTCACACACATCCAAACACTTAAGAGAACTTTCTACACACTATAATCCATTGTGGACTTCTGGTATAAGAGAATAAAACACAACTAGAAAAATAGAACATATGTTATGTGAAAGGTTATTCATTGAGCAAAATTATGCCCCTTGTAATTAGTCTAAACTTGGGTGGTTTTCTGAGTTAGAAATGGCAGCACTTTAATAGTGACTTGTCCATCTTTGGAAAATGGCAGCTGCTAGCTTAAGAATTTAACTGTGGGAATTTCTATCTGTATAAAGTAGTAACATGGAGGGTGAACAGCGGTCCCTGGGGTTCAGCCTCTTCCGTCTGAGTCCTTCACTCGTCACTTTCTACCTACGAGAGACCAAGCAAGGCTTTCGTGTTTCTTTGGTTTTAGTTTTTGAGACAGGTCTCTCTGTGTAGTAGCACTGGCTGGCCTGTAAGCCAAGCTGGCTGAGAATTCACACGTGATCATCACGTGCCTCTGCCTCAGGAACACTCTATCAAAGCTGAGTGCCACCAAACTCGGGAAAGTTTTGTAACCAAACTTGGTCTCAATTTTGATAGTTATAAAATAACAAAAACAGTATCTAATACATTTATGAGAATGATTCAGATTGTCTGTAAAATGTAAAGTCTTTTTGGAGTATAAGTAGGAGTTCAGTGGAAGCCATGATACACACATACACTCATGTTGCAACACAGGCACTTATTCGTGACTCTAATTCTAGCAGAGGCGGTAGACGTTAGGATTATATTTTCTCAACAAGCAAGTTCTGGTGAGGATGTGGGGCATGCTTACTGTAACACTAATCACAATAGTCAAGTCCTAAGATCAGACCGGATGTCCTTTAGAAGAGGGACAGACACAGAGAGCATGGTGTATACACAGAGTAGGCCTTCACTCTCAGCGGATGAAGTTATGCCATTTGCTGGGAGATGCACACAGCTGAAGATCATCACAGTACACAGAATAAGTCAGACACAGAAAGACGAATGACACATGATTTCTCGCATAAGAGGATCCTAAAGTTATGTGTAGATACATTAGCATTCATGTGCATATATATGTATATTATTTATCTGACTCTACATTATATATATTTATATATGTATATATGACATAAAAATAGAAGGGAGACAGGGAAAGGGAGGAGACTAGCAGTAGGGGGCAAAGGGTGGAAATCTAAAAGGAGGAAATGGAAGATAGTAGATATATTCAAAGTTGATCGTATACTTGAAATTATCTGAAAGAAATAATAATTATATATCAATAAAAATTAAGATTATATCTTCTTTAGAAATTTTGCTGGATTAATGCAGAATTCAAAAAGTGTAATTTACTTAATCGTGAGAGGTTTTGCTATAGTTATTGGTTCCATCAGAATAGAAAATAAAGGTAATACACATGGTTATAAAATAGCATATAATTCAATACAACAGGAATGGATCTAAGAGCTCTGTAGAAATTTAACTAAATCCTTACAACAGCTCTAGGTCATCAATAAATGCCATTATGGTCTTCAGTCCCATTTCACATATGCAAGAATACAGACATAGAGACACTAGGAAAGGAGGAAAGGGTACGCAGTTTTCTACATTGCTTTATGTCTTATGTTGATGGTAATTATGGACTCCTGGCCTTCCATTAAATCTCATCCTTGCATGTTTATAGCCTAGTCACTTCATTTTAAAGCAAGTCTTATAATATATGCATTATTTATATTAAGTTTTTGCTGATTGTGTATTCCATGGAGGGTCAGTCTGGGACAGGGCCAAGCTGGTTGGGGAACGGGCTGAAGTGGATGAGTGGTTTCTGGATGTAGTAAGAGTGGGGTCAGTGAACTAGCCATCACAAATGACAGTTGCTGACAATAGGCTTACTTTAGAAATTGCATTATAATTGAATATGAACAAAATCCAAATGCTGAGTGTCCAGGCCTTTAGTCAGCTGCTGTCTGGTGAAACCTTAATGGCAAAAACCTACCAGCAAAGCCTGGTGAGGGACTTTCCATAGGAAGCCCCAGAGAAAGCTGTGCGGTTTATAATTACTCTTGAAATTACTCATTATTTCTATCTCTGTGTATGCCTTGAAACCCATTGAATGTATGAAACAGGGAAAATAGCCAGTCCTATTACCAGCCACTGTTTTTGAACTGAACCAATTACTCAGATCACAGTGGATTTGAATTAGTGTTTTATTTGTGTGTATGTGTGTGTGTTTGTGTGTGTGTGTGTGTATGTGCATTTATGAAAACATACTTATAAGACTGTATTTTTCTTTTCTATTGCTCATCATCAAGAAGACATTCAAGTATTTTGGGATATCATTATACTTCTCCATGATAGGATTACAGACACCGTGGAGCTATTTTGATACACGGATGATGGGAAATATTTCTGGGCAGTGGATGGTTTTCAATTAGAAAGATAGGGTTGTGTAAGGAAATTCCTATTGTGTTTCATCCACAGTCCTGCTTTTCCTCTGTCTGAGTGGGAAGCATGCACACTAGAGCTGAGAAGTTCCAGGAAGGAAAAGATGCCTCCTGGTGCTCACCAGACTGCAGAGCCTTGACTCACTCAGCCCCAACTGGTCATAGCTGACTTAGCCCTGAGGGTGAAGTCCAGGAAAATAAATGTAGTCAGTCCCACCTCGTTTCCTCTGGGAGAGAAACAGGCTGTATTGCAAAATATTTTCTGAAGTATTTCCAAGTGAACTCAAGAAACCAGCCATCTAAGTTTTTTTCAGTTCTCCTGGAGAGCTCTAGTCTGATAAGGTGGAGTTCTTAAAGGATGTGGATTCCCTCTCATTATCCTAATGGATGTGGTGAGCATTTTGGAAAATGTATTCAAGCATGGGCAGAGAAGGGTGGTGTTTTCTTATGGGCATATACAAGGTGTGAAAGTATAAAATTTTAGATATACTCAGGGCTTCCTTCCTTGTGTTAACAGGTGGGGAAAGAGGGTCCCCAAAGTTAACTTTCTTAGGATGGACTTGTCTCACCACCAGTGGGAGAATTCAGATCTCTGGGATCTTCCCAACCCTTTGCTTTACATAGATTATACTCCCCCAATCCTGAAACTACTTACGTTATTCTCAGTCCTCTTAGTAAGTCCCACTGCTCCAAATGAGTTATATTCAAAACTGTATATTTCCTCCAGGTTGTAGCTAGCCTGCCAGTTATAACCAGAGACTCCAAAATATCTCTGAAATAAAGCAACTCATAGTTTCCAAGTAGCAAGACACTGATTGCCTTGTTTATCAACGCCTCCTACGGTTCACCATCACAGAGAGGGAGTGGAAAGCTCTCCGGGTTCCACACTAATTAGAGTACAGTTCAGAGAAGTGGTTTTACAATGGAAAATATGAACATGGAGAGTATTGATGGGATTCTCTCTTATCAAGTTGTATTGATTTCTGTGGGCTTAAAAGTTAGACAACTTATTCCCTAAGCAACCACCAACTCAGAATTAGGCTCAGTTAGGAATGATGTAGATGCTGCCCATGCAGCACTTTTCCTTGAGAGAAACTTCAACTGTCATGTTGTGAGGGGCGGCAGTGAGGGGCCAAGGAGAGACAGCTGTTCATTGCTGTGTTAGTGATTTTGCCAAGTGGTGGTCACGTCAAGATAGGAAATACGTTTAAGATTCTTAAGTTCTTGTAGTGCCAAGAAGAGGCTAGTCCTGTTATAACTTTGATGCAGGAGTTTGTTCTTTTTATTTGTTTATTTTTTTGGGTGGGGGGTGTAGATTCATTTTTCCTTTCTGCTCCCAGGAAATCTTTAGCCTATGTTCTCAGAGGACAGAGAAGAAGGACAAATATAAACAGTGCTTGTGTCTAAACTAACACTCTGACCTTATTAGAAATGTTGCTCTTTTAGAAACCTGACTTTATATGTATCCAGGGGAGTTGGCTATGGTCATGGCAGTTAGACAAAGACTTGAGAGTCACTACCTTATCAGGCTAACAAGACAGAAAACTAATAAAAAAAATGGCAAGAGAGAATGGGAGAAACAAACAGAAACAATCCAAACAAGACACAAATTATTCTCCAGTCTTTAGAAGCAGGTCGGAATTTGGGAGAGGGGTGCACGGTTCTTCTGTTCTCTAAGGTATCACACTTGGGGAGTGGGTGGTTGCCCCACTCTGGAGGCCCAGATTCCTTCCAGCCACCTACTAACATTTTAGCTCTCAGAGGCTGCTCTTGGACCCTCTACTGGAGCAAGATGGTCCCACAGACCACAGGAACAGTTCTCAAACTCCACATCTGATATCGTTCCCTGTAGTATTTAAAATCACATTCTCTTTTCGAGGTCCTTATCAACCATTTTTTTTGACATCCTGCCATGCTTATTATCTTAAACCCTGCAGAGCAGTGAGAAGTGGGCAGAAATGTTTTGAATGTGATCATTGTATTCTTAAGCAAATAACCCCACCTCTCCAAACCTTGTCTATGTGATTAAAATGTTGGAATAATAATATTATGTGTTCTAGGGCGGTGTGTCTCCCGTGAGATACTGGGTGTGATAACTGACTCAGTATGGCTTATGCCAAGCTTTGGGAGGACATCCAGAAATGTACAACTGTGCTTCACCCAGTAAGAAAAACCGAGAGTTCTGGGGTGATGTCAGGTAAACAGACTACAAAGGTAGGGATATATACACGAAAGGAAGATCTGCTAGAACAAGACTAAAGAAATCAAGCAAATGACAGGATAAAGACCAAGATGACGTGAGAAGCAAAGGGGAGGCAGTAGGCCTGATGGAGGAGGTTCAGTCAAGAGAGGGTGGAGCTGAAGCACAGGCTTGATGGTGGACAGGAGGAAGCTCAAGGATGCTCAGGTGGGAGTTACTGAATAAATATTTTAAGGGGCGATCTTTAGAGATAGGCACTCTGCAGTGAGTGAAACTCTTGTCGAGTGCAGTGGTAGACTGTGTGGCTAGACCACAGCATTCCATGTCCCTTCTTTCTAGGTAAGAATGATCACTCTCTCCATTCAATTCTGGTAGGGGCTCAAGCTTTGCTCTGTTGGATACAGTCTGAACTTCCCGGGGACTCTTCTCCTCTCTATCTGCATCCACATCTGGTGATGTCTAGCCTCTCTGTCTGGATATTGGGATGAGGATGGCGATGACACAGGAGTGGAATCTTCAAATGGCCTTCAAGGAACACAAAGCAAAAATAAACTTTGGCTATTTTCTGCCACTAAAATTTGCTTTTTAAACTCACATAATCATGTAGCTTATCTTGTTCGATACAGATAAAGATTACCGGGTAGAAGTTAGTAATTAATGGGTATGCCTCGTTAGACTTATTTTACTATGACAGGCAAAGTATGACGATGATGTTGCAAGAGGAAAAAAATGGGAGAAAATCCAATTACAGGGTTCATTTAGGAGAAATTATAACAGAGAGTGGAGCCTGCAGATATGTTCGCTACCTCTTCTAAAGCCATTACCAGTGGAGTGAAAAAATAAATTAACAGGAGACCCAAGTCTTTTATTCTTATTCACTTTTATAGACGAACTGGAAGTCAGAACAAATGTAGCCTACACACAACGTTTGCTGCATACATCATGAAGCATCTCGTGTGTGTGTGTGTGTGTGTGTGTGTGTGTGTGTGTGTGTGAGAGAGAGAGAGAGAGAGAGAGAGAGAGAGAGATTGTAAGAGTTCAAAGTCTGAGAAGACCAGAGTTCTATGAGCTTTGTTATTATGATAACTATTTGACTGCTGTTTTGTGGAACAATACATCAGGAAAGCTGTAAAAAGAATAGCTGTTTGGAGTTGCAAAACTGTGCTTCATTCTTCTTGTTCATGTTTCATTTCCTCGGCCAGGTAGGCTTTGAATGGATAATCCTTGAAAAGAGAAAGGCAATCCATTATTTTTGAGCAAACAGATGGCTTGGGGAACACTGTGATTCCGGGCTGATGAGAATAAGGAGACTTTGCTTTTGTTTTGGTTTTTCAAGATGCAAGGGCTTGTACTCACACAGGCAGATCCATCAGGGACTCACTTGTCTTTTTTCATTGAAAATTTAGATTTTCATATGTATAAATCACTGTATTTGCGTATACTTATTTCCTCCTTTTCTTGTTCTATGCCCCCAGCATTGTTCATCACCCAGCCATCCTTCTGACTGTGTGCCACACATATATACTGAGATGCATGTATAGTTGGATCATGCGGTCGGCAGTCTTCCCCATTACCCTCTCTTCTTCCTCGCTCCCCCGTAGGCCTCTCCCTGTCTGCTCACATGTGTGTATACATGTTTAAATCTAGATTTTGCATATGAGAGGAACTATGCAAGATTTGTCTTTCTGAGCTTGGGCTGTTTTGATTGGTAATGCCTATGTAATAAATGGTAAGAAGGCAAAGAAGAGAGGAAGAAGGCTTGTGTTTTAGGTGGGTCAGAGATCACAGCGTAGAATGCACAGAGCCTTCTTAATTGCAGGGTCATGGATTTCAAAGTCTGTGACATCACAGACTTTAAGCCTGAGGCTGTTTCCCAGAGAGTTAAAGCCTCTACTATGACCAGATATTCAAGAACAGGGAAAAATTAATGACATCATTATTCAAAGTGTTTCCGTGACACGCTCTACATCAGTAGAGCTAGACTTTCCTAAGCATCCGTGCCTAAAATCTTTATGTGGTAATTTAGTATGATATGTAACATATATGTGATTTATTATAGCTTACCCATAAATACATAGTAGGCATTATTTACTGGCAAGATCACAGTTGTGGCCCTCCTGCCCAAATCTGAAAAACAGAACTGGAAGAGAAAGGCAGTGTTTTAAGTGGTGTTACATAACTGAAATTCATTACCGTTCTTGCTGTAATACGGAGACACTTGTACATTCGGTATTTTCCAGGCAGTCACTAAGCACGTGCCCTGGACACTCCAGTACCCAGGCAGCTGAAATTTACATCTGGTGACCATCCGTCATGCTTCTGTTTATCACATTTTCCCGGCCTCCTCTCCCACCATTTCCACAAGTCGGAATATCAGAAACGGAGATTGGTTTTTCACGGGCTTTTTTAAACAAGCGTTTTTTAAGTGCTCCAGATGATAGTTCCCCCCTCTGGGTGTTTTCAAATTGATTTGTTCAGTGAAATGACTTTCACTTCCAGATTCTTGTCAGGCATTAAAGGCAAGCCGATTGGTCAGTTACTCGGTATTTCACTTTCCCAAGCATCTTAATGTCTCAGGCTTCTCCGTGGGCTCACTGTCCTAGCGGTAAAGCTCTTCCGTTCCAAAATACAGCTGTTGGACAGAAGGGAAGCACAGGTCCAAAATGATGACATGGAGACGTAGACGAATAGTTAGGAGAAAACTTTAAGTGGCGCTTTATATGACATTTTAAAGGCATTAAGCATTTCAAAGCCATTAAGAAGATTGTTATTCTTTCAAAAGTTATTTTGAAAAAGAATAAAATTACTCACAAGGCAGTTAACTCTAAGACACTTCATCTGGACAGTGAATAGTCCATAGTGTTGGCCTTGATGCCTAAAATGTTGTAAATATTGTCTGTAGAAGATACACTGCTGTGTATTTTGTGAAATTGCTCCTTAAGGTAATAGCTCAGCTTTTCCATTAGCATGTTGCAGTGCCTTAATTTGATTTATGCATTCTTAATTTGATTTATATAGGAAAGGAGGGGCACACTTAACATTGCTGGGCAGTCAATCAGTGTTTTCTTCCCCCGTCAGGTACATTTCCACCGAGTCGCAGTGTTGTTTGCTCCCCATCTTCCTTTAGAACCCTTCTCTGCTGTGGATGCATCAGCTACTAACTGAGCATGCCCTGTAATACAGAGGTGGTCTGCCCAGAATCACACGCAAACCATAAGGCTGCCAGTCTGCAGCGGCTGATTCTAACACTCCAACATGAGCCCGAATGTATAAAGATGAAGTGAATTTTACTAAGCTTTCCCTCTGAATGCTCAGAGTTCTGAAGATAGGCGCCGGGCTGCATAAACTCACACTTCCCTTAAACTTGGGCAAATCAAACAGAAACTGAACTAAACTAGATTTGTTTTATAAGATCATTTATACCACTCTACTTGTGTATTTGTACTGTTATCTTTAACCAAGGAGACAGAGAAATAAAAAGGAACGTTTATAAGCTGGCATATTTCTTTGGTGTGGGTTAAAAGAAGCAGAGTCATGAGTACGTACCCCAGACTGTTTGCTTCTCCCTTGTCAGTCCTCATTTACTGGCAGTGGCATGAGATATTCTTGGTTTGAGTACCAGAGGGCGAAAGAGAGGTTATGAATAGAGAACTCATCAGAGGAGAAACCCCCAGGGGCCCAGACACCTGATCCTGCCAGTCACTTTAGCTCATGTATTCTGAAATGAGTGGCCAGCCATGTCCAGTGCTGCCATGACAGAACACTGACAGAGTTCCTCTCCTTGCGGCACCGAAGAGACCTGTGACCCCGTGAAATCAGAATCAGCAGAGAAGCAAGGACAAAATGCAATGCCTGTGGCATCAGCACCGAGGGGGTGGTTAGGAAATGGAATTTCACGCGGGTGCATTAACCCATCAGGAAGCTCGGGGGGCCCCATAGTTAGACATTGGCTTCCTTGGGCTCTGACCAGTTAGCCTCCCAGAGTTGTCTAGTGTACCGCTTGAAGAAACTCCAGCAGGAACTTAGAACACATGTTGTTTTTTATTTATAACAGTTAACATGACACATGATCTGAATTATGAGCTTGATGAGTCTTTTTAGAATAAGTGAAAGCAAGAAGACATACAGAGGAAGAAAGCAAATGTGTGTGTGTGTGTGTGTGTGTGTGTGTGTGTGTGTGTGTGGTGTGTGTGTGAGACAGGGCCTCACACTGTAGCATAGGCCAGCCTTGAACTTGATGCAGGCCTCCAGCCTCAGCATCCTGAGAGCAATGATTACAGGCATGCATCCTCATATTTGGTTGAACAAATATTTTTAACACAGAATTTAATAAAAAGAATAATGGTCATGTTTTGGATATTGAACCAACTGTTTACCTTATTCTGTTTTAAAAACAATTCATCAGAGTCAGGAAGAAGCACAGTAATAACTAATGCCACTGCATATGGCATTATGTATCAGGTGTATGCCTGATGGATTATAAAGCCTCTTTTTCCAAATTGATTGTCTATAATATAGACTCTATATCTTTATGGAAAAGTACTTCATAGGACAGAGAGAAGAGGGCCACAGATCGGAGACCCTTGAGGATGAAGCTTGATGTCAGAGGATGTGGGGAATGTCCTTAAAGTAGATTGTTAACTAACAGCACCCATGATATTTATGGCTATTAAGAGACTGAATTTGAATCCCTGGCAGAAGCCTTGAAGTTCTGACGGTTAAATGGAAATATACATGATACAATGTTTTTGTTCTCTGGAAATCACTCTACCACACCACAATCCCACGTGGTTGTACAATATTCATTAGTCCCTATATAAAAACTATCCTAGGGAACATCAAGTTTGGAAAGAATTCATAGAAGAGCTTAGAGATTATTAAAGACAAAAGGCACAGAAGCTACGGTGAAATATTTAAGTGGAATTGTATAGATTCTTATTGTATCCGAATTCACGATGATTCACACCACAGAGCTGCATGGAGAAAGGAAGAGCTAATTCCAACCATTCAAACTGTATTTATCTTCTGAAGAAACAGCTCAACTTGGTTCTAAGTAGAAGCCCAGAGCTTCAGCAGGTGTTCTTTGGCTAATGTCTGACTTTTTGTAGTAAGAATAGAAAGAAAAGAAATACAGCAGCCCACTTAGACTAAGTAAGCAGCAAGGGAGTTCGTTTACAGGGAGGTTGTCCCAGCAGATTGGGGAATCTTCCCTGGAGAGCTGTAAACACAGGCTAAGCCCTCATCTGTAACCAACATAGAGGTCTTTTCAACCTTTGAGGTTGCTAAAGGACAGCCTTGGGTCCGTTCAGATTCACATCTCTGTGTCTGTAGGCTACAACACTGTCTAAAGACAAGGCCTCTTTAGCAGGGCCAGCTGCAGTAATACAGTCTCTTTCTGACCACATGGAATGATAAGTCCGTGAGTGAGGGTGGGTCAGAATGCTCCCTGTGCCACACTGTTGGCACTGTTCAACTCTCATCAACCAGTGTCAGTGGGCTGAAGCCCCGGATAGAGCAGTAGCATTGAATTGTAGCTTCCTGTTAGATTTTATATATCCTATTGTTTTCTGATGTGTGTGTGTGTGAAAGAGAGAGAAAGAGGGATGGGAAGAAGAGGAAGAGAGGGAGAGAAAGAGAGAGGAGAAAGAAAGGGTGAAAGGGGGTAAGTGAAACGAATTAAAAAGGGAAGAAGTTTAAAATTAGGGGAAAGAGGCTTCATGTTTTCTTGAGGTCACTACACTCACCTCACACATTGATCCTAATATTGGTCCCTAAAATGCAGCTGAGGTTCTGAGAGCCTTGGGGTCTGGAGCATCTTCAGGTTATTTCCTGGTGCTCATAGATAAGGCTGTCTTCTTAGGCAGGAGCTCCACCTAGTCTCCTGGGGCTGCTTAGTAATGGCGTTTTCTCCCCAGGGATGAGGCAGCAGAGCTGACAGACACAGGGGCAGCTTTGTGATCCTGCAGCCTCCGTAGCCATCACCTGGTAGGTGGCTGTGCTGTTGCTGACTGCGCTTCCACTTCAACAGGGAAAGTGGTAAGTTGCCAAAAATACCCCAAAACAGAACAAAACCAAAGGATGTTCCTTCTTGGGGATTATGCTGAAACATTTCCAGAGAAGTGATTTTGGTGATTTTATTTTCCTTAAAACAAGAATTTCATCCTAAAATATGAAGGAAATTAACTTGAAGATCATGCCATGTAGCTAGAGTCTAAATTTGACAATAACCTTCTCCATGGAAGCCTGTTTTAGTCACCAAGTGGTCTCGGGTAGCCCATTTGGGGTGGAGGTGTGTCAAAGCCACAGTTGTCCTTGTTGGCCAAAGAGATTCACGATACCTGGCTACCTACAGACTAGCAAATTTACAGACACGGTAAAAACAGGATTTGGTTCCTTTTAAGTCATTCTTTTCTCACACACACAAATGTTATTTTCCATAAGTCATTTTATTTTCTTTAGGGAAAGGAGTCCTAGTCTCTCCAATGCTGTGTGATGCCCTTCGCTAAAAGTCTTTCCATTAACTGAGTTGCCCTGAAGGTCATAAACCATAATCAATATGAGGGCTGGTTGCTGCAAGGTGCTAATTGACATCCCCTAAGAGGAACAGTGTCAACAATCAATAGAGAAGACACAGCATAGGTAGATTTATGGCTGTGATTTTGAAAGGGTGCGGGAATGCCCGGTGATGCTCTCCCCTGCACTCCTCTTGAATGTTGATGTTTCCTGGAGGATGATTTCAGACTCTCTGTGAGGATCCTGCCTCTACTCGCTGAAGCAGAAGCCTCTGAAGAGTTGCTGAGGCAGAACTGAAATCATGGCTTGCCTCAAAGAAACGGCTGTAGTGGCCGCTAACGATGCCTCACACAGAAAGGCGATGCTCCTTTAACTTGAGGTTTTAACGGGAAGTTTCTAAGCCTGAGACAACAACAGCCTTAGAGCTGGGGTGTGCCGTCAGCTGCTCGCAGCTACCTCTGTCTACTGCTTGAACTCAGCCTGGCTGGGAAGAATGGAAATCAGACAGGCTTCTGACTACCTGTAACTGTTTCACCAGGAGATGGATCAAGCGTTTGCCCAGCCAGATCCAGGTACTCGACCATAACTGTGTCTTTGAGCTAATTAGATGCTTTTCTGTAACTTTGTAATTTATGCATGAGCAATAATCACAGATAACCTTTTGGGTCTAAGTTCTGATTTTAAATTCAACTGTTAAAGTCTAATTAGTCAGTAGCCAGGGAAACTTACTCCTAGAGGGTAAAATGTAACAGTGACTTTCTGAGAAGAGCATGCTTAAGTTTATCGTGGTTCTGACATTGTATAAAGAAGGGGGGTAATAGGCTTTTTTCTCTTTCCTAAGCTGCAGTAAATTACGCTTGAAAACAGCTTACTCATAACTGTTTGCCCCTTCGTGTGAAACACCCAACCTTCTGAAAGGTAACAAGAATATTTTGACTTGTTTACAAGGACTCACAACCTAGCAACTCTTAATCAGTGCTGACTGCCCCTGAGTGATGAGCAGTAGGCAGCAGTAGCCTTTTGAGGTGTCCCTAAGTACTTCTCTTCCACCACAAAACACATAAGCAAAGAGACAGAAAACTAAGAGGAACAGTAGGGCCTGTTATTTGAAGTTTACGGTCCCACTTTGCTATTGGTGCCTTCAGATTGCGCGGTTATGGTCTGGGTTAGCCCTCCAATGTTCTTGCCTGCGCTGCAGACTTGCTCTGCAGTCTCTTTAGAACCCTCAGCAGGTGTAAGGAGGAAGATGGTGTTGAGGAAGCATCACAGAGGAGGCTGGGGCTCTGACTGAAGAGCCATGTCCCCCGATGACCCAGAGGTGAGCAGCTTCAGTGACGGGGTCCACTCTCAGATCCAAGCTGCTGTGTCTGCAGACTAACTTTACAGGGATGAGCAGAGAAGAGAGCTCCCAGCACAGCAGTGTGTAAAGGTGCTCTGCAGAAACTGCCTGTTGACATTTGGAGCTGAGCAGTTTTGCATGTTTTGTTTTGTTTTTTTAAATATTGCTTGTGAGCTTTCTAGCATCCTTGAGTATATTTTTTCAAGAGTATAAAATAATATCTACCTTCAACTGTCCTGTGAATGTTGAGGCAATGGTGGGTATTGTATTGGAACAGAAGGGCTATACTTAGAAAAAATATATAGATGTTGCTGTGTATTTATTTGAACCAAAAGTAAGGGTGGCATAGAAGGATTTGAAAACGTATGAAGCACTCTGAAGTCCCAGAACAGATATCTTTACATGGAGTTCTTGGCTGATCACCTGGGTCATGAAATATTTGAATTTATACGAAACATTTTTCATCATTGTGTGCATATGCAATCGTGTGTGTGTGTGTGTGTGTGTGTGTGTGTGTGTGTGTACTGTTCACTGGGCTAGTATGCATGGTTTCTGAAGATTCACAGGACTTTGCCTCTACAGTAACTTGATCACAAGGATACTCTCATAGTTACAGACCTCATTGCTTGTAAAGCTGTTAGATTTGGGGGCTTACTGAGTTAATGAGGAGGCCAGTATAGAGGGCTCACTCAACAGTTTCAGGGGGTGATGGATGGTCTCACCTGGGAGGGTTCATGTACCTGGAGTGGGTGAGTGTGTCAGAGAGAGGTATATGGGAGAAACTTCAGGTCTGAGAGTAGAAATGTGACTGAGAGTTTCTCTATCGCAAAATGTAGAGATTGAGTTTACTGAGCCTCAGTCTCAGGATACATGTTACTTTAGTAGTTGCGAATCGTGGTCCTGTTTCAGTTGTCACTTCAGGGGCTATTGCAGAGTACTGCAACACTTTAGGTAAGTTGGTCTCTGCCCAGACACTGCCAATTCAGCCCTGCCTGCACAGCCAGCTCCCTTCCTGTTTGTCTAAACAGCTGTCTCCCTACTCTGCCAGGTAAATATAAATGAGGTACACAGGATCTCTTCGTAGGACAAAGTGTCCTGTCCATGTGAACTGGACAAGCCCATGAATGTTCTTGTTCAATGGACTGATTGTGTTTACACCTAGTTTTAAAAACATGTCAACTCACAAAATTAAGTTCCTGGCCTAGAAGTTTTAAAAACGAGGCATGGCAATTACGTGGTGTAAGAGTACCTAAAACACAGACAGCATTGCTTAACCGTGCCCAGGAGAGCACTAAGAGCAGATTAAAATCATCAGACCATGTCCTCTGGGAAAGGGGAGATGCTTTTCTTCGGGTAACTGGACAGTTTATTCATAACTCTCCATGCCTTTGTGTGCTATATTTGCATAAGAGAAACTAGAAATAATTGTTACTTTGCACAAAAGTGGTAAAGAGAGAGAACACTGTTTCCCTACCGCGAATTTATTGAGCACCCGGAACATGCCAGGCAGAGCTGCCAATGGACTACAGCTGTCGTACCCACCACTACAGTGCCTTCCAGAAGGGAACACATTTGAGCCATACGTAAGTGTGAGGCTCTAGAGTCAAGGGTCCAGAGGCATTTCCATAGAGCTTGGTAACGGATGCGCTTGGCTGAGGATGTCGCTGCCACTTTAAAAGTAAGATAAGAAATGTGTCGTGGCTCTAAGATATACTTTTGCTTATAAAAAGTCCTTTTATTTTTTTGTGAAATTGCATAATGAGATGTAAATTCAATAACATGTCCAAGGGCTTCCAGCCTGAGAATGGTGCCTGTTGACACTAATAGTCTCCGTGTAAGACATCAGGATTCAGTATATTTTAAAGGGCTAAAATTCTCATCAAGAGGCAGATTATATAAGAATGGCCTCTTCAGTGGAAGAGTAGTTGCCTATGTCTGGTTGATTGTTTTATTATGTTTTGGACCCCGCCCATCAACACTGAAGCCAAGAAAAACTGAAGAGCCAAATAACTATCAGATTTTCAAATCGTAAGATCTACAACAAGTAGAGTGTCAGGGTGGCTTGAACTGTCTGTAGTTCCTTGAAACAAGATCTGTTTTTAACACGATGATCTCATATCTGCGCTCAGCTGAATGACATGTGTTTTTTATCCCTCCGTTGACTCAGTTAGCTGTGACTTTGCATTTTGAATTCAGTTTCTTGGTCAATAAAGGGGTCAGAAATTGGATCCAATCTGAACTCAAACAGGCAGTGACCCCAGCTCAGCAAGGAATTCCTCAGGAGCTTGTTTCTTACCAGGGAAGGAGGCACGCACCATGGAGACTTGTCCTGGGAAGTGGCTGGAAGCAGAGCAGGAGGCACCATCCTTGGTAAAGGAGAGCTGTGAGGGCTTAGCTGATGAGGACCCCAAGAGCAGAGAGAAAACACACTAGTGAGAAGAGGGGGAGAGTGTGCACTGTGAACAGAACCTAGAGGTTGGGGGGTTCTAGGAGAGTGAGCAAAATCAGAAGATTGTCCCTGGGTGTCCCAAGACTCTATCACATTTGATGCTTGTTCCATTTTAAACAGGAAAATAAATTAATACCATAGAAGACTCCATTGCTGTAGTATTTATTGGTCTGTGGTCCAGGAAACATCAGAACATCACATCTCTGGGGAGTCAATGGCCCATGGACACTAGGGTAGCTGAGTCGCAGAAGAAGGAGAGGTTAGATTTGAGATGACAGGTACAATGAATAAGAGGGATGGGTGAGCAAAAAGAAAGATACTTTGACGAGGACTAAGACGAGAGAGAGAGAGAGAGAGAGCGGCCGACAGTGGGAACGGTGCTGATTCAGACAGGCTGCTTACACGGTCGGCCAGAGTAATTCAGGGTACTTCCTACTTTGTCAGTTTCAGAGATGCCTTGCAGCTTGACTTGAGAAAAGGGGTGTATTCTATAATTTTAATGGCATCTTTGAATCGAGGTTTAGTTGCTTCAGTATTATAATTAGACTTTATTTCTCGAGCATACACAATTGGACCTGGCAGAGAAAGGACACAGATGCTCTGCGTGAAGGGGAAAGCCCGCCAGGACCAGACACTGCTGTGAGTAACCACAGTCCTTCTTTATACTTAAAATAACTGCCATCTGATATTAGTATGACTTAACGATGGTCGTGCCAAAATCTTCTGGAATGATTCGTTTTCTCAGATGTCTCTGTTCATTAAAAAAAAAAGAGAGAGATTTTATTATTTCTGTTCATAAAAATTTCATTATTTAGCTAAAAATAATACTGAACATTTTATAAGTGTAATTTTTACAGAAACAGGAACATTTTACTTTCAGACTGGTTTTTTTTAAATTTAGGTGCCTGAATATCTGAGCCTTGTGGGAGATAAGTGATGGAGTTTACTTCTGCGTTCTCTGTCTTTTATCTGATGTTTCCTTCAATGCACGCATGCTGTTGAACATTTTAAATCTGTAAATTACTAATTAGCTGAGTGCAGGCTCCAAAATTAAGCAGCCTCTTTGAGAGATTTCAATTGATTCCACGTGAATTTGTGAAGTACTTGGCATTTGTTTCTGGATCTCTGTGCGTCCTGACCCCTTTGTCACCATCCCTTCCCTAGCTGCCCTTTATCCCTTTGCTCACAGGACCCTTGGTGCCCCCCCCCACCCTTTCACGTGCACACCGTTCCCAAAGGGATCTTTCTCCTGTCCTCTGCACTTCTTTGCATCTCTTCCTCTTCCTGGTGGGGACAGTACTCAGAGAAAAATTACTGCTCGTAGGGTTAATGTGTCATTTTCCTTGCTGAAATATTAACATAGCACGAAGATTTGCTTTTTTTTTACTAAAATATGTCATTTTAGTAAGAATTTGTGCACCGTGGTCTGTTGGAAGAGGAGAGGTTCACAATCCACAAGGTGCTTGCTATAAAGTTCTCAAAATTCTGTCACTCGCATTTTCTTATCGAATTGGTATCTATTTGTTTCTCTATTATCATCCTCACCGTCTATCTATGTGCAGGCTTCTCAAAGAAGGTTGTCAGGCTTATATTAAGATTAACAAGATTTTTGCCTTTTACCTGTTCTTCCCTTCCTTCCTTCCTTCCTTCCTTCCTTCCTTCCTTCCTTCCTTCCTTCCTTCCTTCCTTCCTTCCTTCTTTCCTTCAGGCTCCCCACCCCCTTTCTCCTTGGGAGTCGGTACTAGGGATAGAACGAGGCCTGACATATATTAGGCAATCTGCCACTGAAGTACATCTCCATCTGCACTTTGCCCTGTAACCAGGAAAGGTAGTAAACTCACAAGTTAAAACTGATTTTAAGCCATCTGTAATAGTCAGCTGTGAAGAAGTGAAACATCAGAGTCATTTACAGGGAGACTGAGAGGACAAGGGGCAGGCAATCTGAGAAGGAATGAGGCTAAATTCTAGGTCTACCCATGAGGCAGACGTTGAGTAAACAGTGTACCTGCTCGTGGTCTTGAGTTATGGGTAGAGCCTGAGAAATATGAAACACAGATCCAGGATAAAATTATTGCTATTTGTCCCATTTGGAGAAGGTCAAAGAAAATGGATCCTGGGGTCAAGATGGCTCCCATGGCTTAGACACCAGTAGTGTGAAAAGGACAGAAAGCTGAAGAACACTTTGCTGTTCAGGGCACCAATTTGTAGCTTGGGGTTCATCTCCCGGTTCTATGGATTCTCTCTCTGGTTCTGACCTGATTTGATTTGACTTCATAAATCCCAGATATCCTTAATTTTGTAAATTTATATAATTAGCTATCTTTTTCCCTGACATTTACTATTGAGATTGTACATTGTTTTAATATAGACTTTCAAGAAATTCATGCTTAGCTCTGCTGAGAACAAAGGAAAAAGACTCTGATTTCATTTGTGACAAAGGAAAACTAGACACAGACTGGGATTCTGGGGATATAAAGGAGAGCAGAGGCCACTTGGAGGGAAGCCCAAAAGGACAAGAAAAAGCAAGACAGAACATGCCAGGGACAGCTGAGGCGTGCGCTCACGCACTATCAAATGTCTCTCCCTCGTGCCTGCCCTTGGATAATTTTGTAATTTGAGTGATTAAGTCCAACATGGATCTACAGATGGCCTTAGTCTGTTATGATAAGAAAATTGCATTAGAGGCTCTAGTTACACTCCTGCCCCCTTCTTCCCCAGACCCAGTTGAGAATCAACACCTGAATCCTGGAGGATGCTTTAAAAGTAAACAAATTCAAGCCAAACTCAATCCATCAGTATCTTCTATATTCCTAAACGGCTTGTTTCTTTTTAAAATATAGTTAAGTTGTATCTCAATCTTGCTTCAAAAGAAGCCTGAATCGTGAATGAGACTCACAACTATTCCAGCATTTGAGAAAAAAAATTAAAATGATAGATCTTCAAAAGGATCCCTCACCCCTGGGTAACTGGTAACTCAATTCTCCCAGACACTGGTGGTTATCTGTTTTGTAAACTTGTTTTAAAACAGGGATTTTACTTCATATTTCTTGATGTGTCAAAATTACATGCACTCTGTTATGATGACTAATGGTGTACTGAAATCGATCATTGCGAATTAACTGAAGAAGGGTTGTGTTGATGCGCTAGGTCATACATTGACTCTTCTTATTTGGTTGCTTACTTTTCATTGAGTGTAATTTCTCTGGAGTCATGTTAATTTCTATTCGATATTTTATCTTACAGAAAAAAATCGCAAGCAGCATGTCATATCACTTTCTATATGGTCTTGTCTAGTATGGATGCTTTTCTTTACAAAATGTTAGTTGACTTAGCATAGTACCTGAAGATGTTGATGATCTTTGTGTATTCTATTATTTGTCTTTAAAAGCAAATAGCAAAAGCCAAAACAGACAAAAAAAAGCCCTTCTATATTGCTGTGCAATGGTGTTGCATGCCTTCAATCCCAGCACTAAGGGGGCAGAGGCAGATGGATCTCTGTGAGTTCGAGGCCATCCTGGTCTACAGAGTAAGTTAAGTTCCAGGACAGCCAGAATTACAATGGAGAAACCCTGTCTTGGAAACCCAAAAAAGTAAAAAATAAAATTAAAAAAAAATAAAATAAAGGCTCAACTTTTAACAGTAAAATGTAATAATCTCCCCTGCCCCGCCCTGGAATGATGTTAAGGGGTAAGCCACTATGAAGAAAGCTGTCTGTTTAGATGCAGTAGATTGAATTAATTTCCCTTTGTTCATTTCTCTAGTTCCTTCCCAAGGTGGAGTATTGAACCTGGTCAACACCTTCCTTGGTGGTTTAGGAGTTTATGGAACCTTTTTCCCTTCAGCACAGGCAGCAGAAAAGCCGAGTCTCCCTTTGTATGAAGTGATGCAACACTTTCTCTTTCCTTCTTCGCTGTATATTTTTCAAATAGTTTTCACAGACATTCATCTTTACCATAGTATAGAGAGATATGCAGGCAATTCTGAATGCATTTTTATGACTCACTGATGTCTCTAAGGACTCACATATTTAACAGCAAAGAGGAAACCAGAATCCAAAACCCAGAGTCCAGTGATTCCCTGAGAGTTTCTATATTAAACACCTTTTCTGGTCTCCATTTTCTCCTTGCTCTGGGATTGTAGAGGTCCCTGCTTTTATGACTCATGGATGTCAAGTTTATTATGGTGCTAGCTCACAGGTGGTACTCACCCAGTGATTGGCACCATTGTCGTAATGGTGTGACAGTAACATAACCGGGAGAGGCTGAAGGAGACCTGGGCAGAGAGGCTACAAATTGAGTTACCAGCACATGTTGAAGGGGCATTATTTTGCATAGATTTTAATCTTCTGTGTCATATTTGCATTCTCTTCCCATCCCTCCTGGTCCCAGGTGGCCATTCTAAGGACAATTTGGTCATTTTATGCAAAGGGGATGTTAAGGTTTATAGACTGCTTTTGAGAAGCATGACCGAAGGAAAATCAGATTCCATTCTGATAGTTACTCCTTCTTCTTTCCTTTCTTTCTCCCTGAAGATAACTCAGCCCCTCCAGGGAGCAGTCACCATGATCTCTGCAAACTGATGATGGAAGAAAGGGGAACCAGGAGGTACTGTGCTCTGGATTCCCTGGACAATGGAAGGAGGACAGCCCGTCCCTTCACCCTTGGTACCCCTTGGGAACTTGTCAGATTCTAGCATGTCTCTGGAACAGAAAACAACATTTGTTTTTGTGATTTTGTTGTTTATCTTTTTGGGCATCCTCATCGTCAGGTGCTTCCGGATTCTTCTAGACCCATATCGGAGCATGCCGACCTCGACCTGGGCTGATGGGCTCGAAGGTCTAGAGAAAGGGCAGTTTGATCATGCCCTTGCTTAGCAGGGACAGAACAGGCTGCTTCCCTAAGACAGCAGAGTGCTTTATGTCTGAGCAAAGATTCCTTTTTGTTAATGTTTTCACCAAAACAAATTTTAACCATATCTGGCTCCAGGACAGTGATCCTTTATTTCATAAACCTGCTGTTGTGTTAAAGGTCTCTTATTTGATGATAACGGAAAGGAAAGTTTATACTACAAACCCCCAAGTAGGAAGGTGCAGACTTCTATGTTTATTCAGTGAATGAATATTGTTGAAGATGTCCTTGTGAAACCAAGAGCATCAACACTTGCATAGACTGCACTATCAACGGAAGCACTCTCTGATCAGAACAGAGAATAAACAATTCTAGAAAATCCAATCTGAGTCTGAGGACCAAGCCAAGAAGAGACTGATTTGCTCTATTCACGCCTCTCAGTTTTATTTTGTACACATTTAGGCCCTGGGCAGAGTGAGGAAGCCAGTACAGAGACAACCTCCCAAAGCAAGGAGCGCTAGAAAGCAATGGTGGGCTTAGGAAAGGTAGCTATTCACTTGGTAACTCTGGATGGGAATGCTATCATTTTCAGTTTTGAACTATGTTAAACTCAAAGTTTACAGAGTTTTGAAACTACCCGGCCTAATCTAATCTCTGTCTTCCTATGGCTAACATATGTAGATGCACTGATTTGAATTTATTATCTTTACACTTCTGATGGATCTAATGTGTTACAAGTGCAACTTCAAGGTTCTGTTTTTAAAAATTAGGTGAAAAAATAAGGTGATCACTTGCTGAGAAGACTACAGTTATAAGAAGAGTAGACATTTATACCTACATATAGTTACCAAATAAAACTTTTCCAGATGTGGTAATATATCCTTTCGTTTTACTGAGCTAAATGTCCTGGGAGTAGTATGTAGTGCCAAATGGGTATCATCCTCCCCAAAGAGAGGAGAGAGCAGGGAAGGTCATCCCATTCACTCCCCTTTCCTGAAGGGTGCCTATGGATTGTCTGGAATAGGTGCAGCCTATTCTAAGGGGGATATAGCAAAAAGGAAGGAAGTCAGGGAAGCGGCAGAGGTCCAAGAGAGGGAGACAAGCACTATCAATATGCATGCATGAAACTGTCTCAGTGCTGGAGAGACGTCAAGTGGGAGAAGTCTGTGAACCATTGTTGAAACACCTCAGAATCACCTGGGGAGATTAATATACATTCTGTTTTCGTTATAACTATCCACACGACCATAATAAGAATCTGTCAAGCAATATGAAAGAATATAAAAAGTAATAACAGTCTCAGGTACACAGTGAAGGTAAGGTCAGCCTGAACTATAGGATACCCTATCTTAAATAAAAAACAGAGTAACACTAAAAATTCTACCTGAGATTCTCCTAATTCCTCAGCGTCTCCTGAGTATATACTGTAGTCTTCCATCCTCGGGCTTAATTCTATAGATTTGAGTTAACGGACAATGATCCGGAAGAGAAAACATGGGTAGTGATGGGTGTGAGCCGAAATCGTGAAAACAATGTCCCCAGAAACAGTGTCTCTGGTGTGGCACTTCATATCCGAGCTCTTGGTGCAAAGCTTTATGTAGTATAAGTTATTGTCCTGACAGGATCTGGTATTTGACCTCTGAAGTCAGAGGTGTCATTCGAAGAAGAGAGAAGAGCAGGCTATGGAATAAGGAGATCATGGTGTGAGTGAGGACATTTGGGCTCAGAGGAGCTGGCTAGAGCAGACAGTGGAGAGGTAGCTGGCCTCACGAAGGGCAAAGGTGAGGCTGGGTACTTGCTGGTGATAGTGGGAGTCACTGTAGATTCACGAGACGGAAAATGACAAGAAGAACCCTGTGGCAGGTCCAGCACCTCCCCCTTTCCTTGGGGCAACCTCAGCTCCTATTTCTATAAGGGAAATAGGCAGAAATATCCACGCACCTCCTTTGATGTCTCTGAGTGCAGGCGTTGCCTGAAAACTCACCAGGCCTCCCTGAGCCTTCTAGCCTTTCCCCCTTCCTCCCCAACTCTATTTTCCCCTTCTGATTATCATTCCTTATTCTGCTCCTTTCCTTTAGTCCCCATCCTGATCCTTTGTCCAGAGCAAGAGTCCCGTAATAAGTGATAAAAGGCTTTAGGCTCTTCAGAGTCAATTGATCTCCTCTGAGACACGCTCACTCATAATTGCTCTCAGCTCCTTGGGGTGAGAAACATATTCTCAAAATGTCAGGTAAGCCCTCCCTTTCCTGGCTCTCTGGTTACAGGAATTGCAATGCAGCATTACCTATCTTACAAGATATTTATAATGTGCTCAGCTGACCTTTATCATGTAGAATTGCATCTCCGGGTGAGAAAAAGATCTTTCCCAAGGTCACTCTAGATTTGCTTTTTGATTCAGAGAAATATGGCAATGCCATTTGTAGCCTGAGCTCTAAGTTCCAAGCCCATGCTTTATGTTGTCCAAGGCACCCTGAGTTTTATATCAACATCTTTTCCTCCAAGAAACCTCTTAAAATATAAACAGGCATAAAGCATGTTTAACTTGGGGTATGGAGGAGATGAACTCAGCTCCTGCTGTTGGATTCATAAGCATTACAGAAAGGGATTTTCTATGTTCAAGGGAATTCTATTCCAAGTTAAAGTGGAGGTAAGATTCACAATTTTATGAGGCAGAAGCTAGATCTTGTAGATATTTATATACATAGAAAAAAATAAATCTATTCAAGTTTCCTTTTTATTGTCCTCATTGCACAGCGAGATACTTAAATACTTTTAGATTATAAATATTGATGCATTTGCTACGTTGAAAAAAATTTACCACAAATAATTAAAAATTGAGCCTTGTAGTTTCAAGATGTCAATGTTCAGAATTGACATGTAAAACATATGGAAACCTGGTAACTTTCGATAAGTATTGTAAGCCGCAAAGCACCGCGTGAAGTCTAAGGTGGATGTCTCGTTTGGTGATTTATAATGAACTTTGCAGAAACGGTGCCCAAAGCACTGGGCACACATGATCCAGGGTCAAAGTGGCCTGTGCCTGAAGGGATTATTCGTCTGAAAAATAATCCTCTAAGCTTTGTCCATACATCTTGTTTCTGTAAAGGAGAAATGAGATTTCCAGGCAAATGTCCACTCTGTAGACATGAGCCTTCCTATCCTACAGGGGCTTGGGCTGGAAAAGCCAGGATCCAACCAGTCTGGGACCCTTTCCAAGGTGCTTTTTACTGTTGTTTGTGTTTGTTTATAGTATTAGAGTGCTCTGCTGGATTTATCATAGAGCAGAAATTTGTTCCAGTTTCCTTCTACAAATGAATACTCATGCCATGTCGCCACAGGTCACAAAATCCTCTGAGATCCATCTATCCCATGAGTTTTCATAATATCCAGACTGATGTTCCTGTAAATAAACTGTTTAGAGGATTTTCATCTAAAGCATGTTTCAAGAGAGATTTTGCTTTCCCTCCTAAGCTCTATTATCAACCCCAGAATGCCCAGCTTATTCCAGCTTTGTCGTTTTATTTTGTTGTTTTGGAGACAGGGCTTCTCTGTTGTAACTCTGGTCATCCTGGAACTCACTCTGTAGACCAGGCTGGCCTGGAACTCACAGAGATCCCCCTGCCTCCTCCTCCCCCCAAGAGCTGGGATTAAAGGTGTGTGCCACCACCACCAGGCATTATTCCAGTTTTTTAAGAAGTAAATTTCCATGGCTTCTTATGAGCTCCAAGAACCATAAAGAGAGACAGCTTGCACCAGTGCCGGGTGTCTCACTTTCCGCACGAGGAGGCGGAGGAACAGGTCCTATAGAGGATCATAGGCATAGGAAGTAAAATGAATCCCGAACTCAGTTTCTCTTCCTTCGCTTGTTCTCTTGCATCTGGATCTGTTACTCTCCACTGCTTAGCGTCACATTGTTTTGTCTGTGTATTATCCAGAGCAATCCAGACGAAAGGACCAGCTAATAAATCCACGCATGGAAATACCCATTCGCTGATCGGCCCGAAAGTTACAGTTTTAGTTTCTTTCCGCAGCACGGAAGCATTTGTTTTGGAAAAAAGAAGTCCTTTAGCGAGTGTATTATTTTTAAATATCCCGAGGCTTCAGCATAGGTGTCAGAATCATTTCCAGTTAGATTTCAAGAGATCTTTTAGCAAAGATTCTTTCTCAAAATACAGGCTAATCAATCTAGGATAAGACTTCAAGGTTTCTTTAAACCAAACAGACTTCGTGGCTGATTTTCTTAGCTGAAGGGGCATGACAGACAAGGAAAACTCCAACCGTGTTCACAGAGACTATGCATACTGCCCTGCCCTCGGTCATCAAAGAGAAGCCTGGGTGCTCTGGGGACCCAGCCAGAGCTTCAGAAGACTTACCATCCAAGAAGCCAAGTCGCTGGAGTTTGAAAGCAGACTTTATCCTTTTCAGTTCTGCCTTTTCTCTTTGCTACAGCAGCTGCCACCTCAGCTGAAGTTTGCTTTCAGCAGCTGAATGGCGAGTGATCAACTGCAGTCTGACTATATTAAATGGAAAATTCCAGAAGTAAACAGGGAGACGACTTCACATCCTTTAAATAAAAAGTACTATGTTGTCATAATTGTTGTTGACTCTTTAATGGTCCTGATTTATAAATTAAGTTTTATCACAAGCATTACAAGCACAGTAAAATAAAAACCTCAATATATGTTGGATTCAGGATTATCTGGAATCTTAAGCTTCCTTTAGGGTCTTTTTTAAATAGAGGGGGTGCTACAGTACTTGCTGCCTTCTCTTTTCTGTTAATTTGAGTGCAGAAAGAAGCCCATGATACCATTAAATTTCTATGTTAAGTGCATTTTTATCCCTAACAGCCAATGACAAAGAACAGGCTGGCTTCTTCCGTGCCTAACTTCTTAAGGAATCCACTGCATTTTTCTCTTGTTATGCTTTGTATAAAGTACGTCCTTATCAGCCAACATGTCTCTTTCTGTACTTTTCAACAGTGGATCTTGTTTTGCATGTGGAATGACAGAGATTTCTATTATGCTTTCACGAGACTGCTCTCAAGATATAGTTACTACTGAAAACCACTCTCTGCAGGCCCTCTCAGATTCCTGAGTGATTTCCAGCAAAGGGCAAGATGCTTTTCTCTGTGCAGAGGTTTGCTTTGAGATGGTATCTGTTCTGCCTCAGAAAATGATTAGGTTGGATTGCTTGCAGCCCAGTACAAAAGACTGGTATTTCCCAAGTTCGAATTTCCTCTCTGATCAAGCAAGCCAATGTGTGTATGTGCATAGTTCCAACCATCCTGGAATTGTCTTGTGGGAACAGGGCAAGGCACAGGAAAATAATTATATTGCATGCTCTTTGTCCCTGACTCAGGTGTTAAACTGAAAACTCGATATGTAATTAGCTAGAATGAATAAAGCCAAAACAGGTTTTTTGTTTTTTTGTTTGTTTTATCTTTCTGATTGGAGAAGTGATGTTTCATGAAGAGGACATCATGTGGCATCTATTCTAACAAGCCTCTAAAAAACCATGTGGTCAGGATATTACAGGAAAGGATAACTTACCCAAAAATGGTTGTTAAACTGATGTCCATCCCTCTTGCAGTTTCCTGTGAATTTTTTAAGTTCAAAGCTGGATTGGCTCTCTTTCTCAATAAAGTGAAAATCTTTTTAAAATTAATTTGCTCTTTGACAGTTACATACACATGTATAGTATAATGCACTCAGATTCCGCTCACTCATGCTTATGTCCCTCTCATTGCCACATTATTCTTGTTCTGAAAACCACTTTTACTTTTGCCCAAGTTGAGAGGATCTTTTGGACAGTCACATAACACTGCCCCCACACAAAAGACTATACCTCTCCCTATTCAGTAGCTACACCCTATTCCTGCGCAGCATTGTGCATTCAAGTCCAAGAACTAAAAATTCCCCTTCCTAAATTTAATTATTTCCTCCTTGCTCCATTATCTGAAACTCCCCGTAACCTGATTTACCTTGGTATATTTATTCTTTGTGCTCTTATCTTTGTATCTTCTCCAGGTTTGGCTCAAAAAACCATCTATATACTCATTCACATTAATGATTAAACCCTGAAAGAGGAAGAGGGAGGGGGAGGGAAGGGGGGAGAGGGAGAGGGACTGAGGGGAGTGAAGGGGAAGGGAGGGGGGAGAGGGAGAGAGGGAGGAGAGAGAGGAGGGGAGAACCCATGGGCAACTCCAAGGTAGTGCACTCAGAGTGAGCCCCAGGCGCATGAAGACTTACCTAAACCTTGCAGCAAGCATCAGCACACAGGGAAACCACCAAAACGACATTTATATGCCTCCCAGAGCTCAGATCAAATTCATGGATTCAAATTGGACACTGGGAGACAGCACGGATGGCAACAAGGGACTCTGCCCACATTAGCTTGGCTTTGCTCCCACCTGAGTCTCACTCTGTGACTCTGGTTACACGTGGGAAAAGTCCAGGTGTGTGAATCAACATGAGATAGCATGGGCAGTGACTTAGGACATGCATGGGACTCCAGCAACCTGGGTTCACCATCCTATGTGGAACTAGGTGGCAGGCTTCTCACTTAAGGACTGGGGGTTGTGGCTCAGTGGTAAAGCACAAGGCTTAGCATGTTCAAGCATGTTCAAGAGGAAGAGGGAGAGGGAGAGGGAGGAGAAGAGAGAGAGGGAGGGGAAGAGGGAGAAGGACTAGGGGGAGGGGAAGAAGGAAAGGGAGAGGTAGGAGAAGAGGGACAAGGTGAGAGAGAGAGAGAGAGAGAGAGAGAGAGAGAGAGAGAGGGAGAGAAAGAGAGACAGACTCTGAGGCCCTGAGTTCAATCTGAGGGAAGAAAAACATTCAATTTCTCTCAGGCTCATCAGGCTCACTTTCATAAGCTGTAAATTGAGATTGTCTCCAAATTCCTTTTACTTTCCAACAAAACATCATAGCTCTGACTTTGGGGCCCATTTATTGAACACAGCGTAAAAGAAGCTTGAAGCATTACATATGTGTTCTCATTATATCCTATGTGAAGTAGCATGAGGATTTGAATTCACTTTGCTGCAAACACATTCCAAGCTGTAGAACATTCCCCAGAGACCAGACCAGTGGAAGACACCGCAGAAATAAGGAAAACTCAAGAAATAAAAAGTAACACTCAGTTGGACCAACATTCTGTTGAAGCCGTTGTCATCATTGTTGTGTTTAAGGAACTACTCAAGAAAGAGCTGTTTAGGGACTAAAAAGCGACCTCTGACAAGGGCTGTGAGGCTGATCATGCCTCATGCTGTTCTGTTGTGTCTTGTTTTGTACACCTGCTCAGCTTGTTGGCATTTACCAACTAACCCTCACTGCTTTTTGTGACCTTGAGAAATCAATTAACATTTCTGTATCTGATTGTTTCATTCCTGAAATGGGCACGACGGGGCTATCGAGATGCCTCTAAACCCAGAGGCCCTGAGTTATGACTCCCCACACTCATGTACAAAGCTAGGCTTGGCTTTATAGTCACCTGTGACCCCAGCCTGTGGGGTCGGGACAGGCAGATCACTGCGGCTTGCTCTCTGTCAGACAAACCGTTTCAGTGAATGAAGCAAAGAATGACAGAGCAGGACGCTCGGTTTCCTCTTCCGGCCTCTGCATTGCTGCATAAGAATGTGCCACACACAGACTCGTGTGTGTACACCACAGACACACACCACGTGCGTACACACACGCATAAAACAAATAAACTGGGCCTGATATCAATAGCATCTTCCCCTACGGTGGTATTTAAGGATGAAATGTGATGAGCCTAGTAGCTAATCAGCTTTCAGTAAATATTGGCTCAGCAAGTGCAATGATGCAGAAGCTGCCTCTTGCCACATATACCTCACTGAGACGCTGCCATTTAAGTACCTCCTTGGATCATGAAGCTGCCTTTAAGGAATTAAATTCATACAGGTAAATGTTATAAAACTGTGCTTGGGTGATTATTCCATTTAGTTTTCCAAGTTCAGAATGTAGCTGGGAAAAACTGAAGACTATACTTTAAGCTCTACGTCTAAAATAAAAATCTTTGTCTCTGGCGCTCGCACAGACCTCTGGGCATTGAAAGACAAGGTTTCTCTTTTTCATCCCCAAAGCTGTCTTTTATCATACGATTTTTTTTTCTTTCCATGAGCCAACTTTTAAAACACTTGGAAGTAGAAAGGATTCTCTCTGAGGCTTCTCATCACTTTGCTGATGACCTTGGTGACGTCAATTAGATCCTTCCATTTTCCCCCACAAAGTGTTAATAATAAATGGGACTTTCCAGCACATGAATCAATGACCTTTTGAGTGCTTAAAGCCCTTTAAAAGAATTAAATGCCAAAATATGAATATTTGAAAGTAGTAAACGTCTGTTAGTTGTTCCAAAAGAATCAAATTAATCACATCTTTTATTGCACGAGTAACGAACGCTGCACCCAGGGTCCCTAGTATCACCTTCCACCTCTGGCAACCCTGCAGGCTGGAGGTCACAGCTCTCCAGCAGTGTAATCCCTGCCCTTTACCAGCCTCTCGCTCTGGGATAAGTAGAGGCGATTGCTGCTATTTTTAGTTGAAATCCGTTTTAAATAGGGAAAACATTCATCTTGAGATTACCCTCCTCAAAGAGTTCCAAGCCTGAGCTTTCCTGGAGGTCACACTGCTCTTTTGACTGATCTATAACAGGAGTCTCAAAGAATTCCTAGCTAGTGAGGCCAGGACTGGAACTATGTGTTTATTTAAACCCCTCACCAAGGAGGGCAAGTGATGAGAATGACATGTTCTCGAGCTTTTAGAAGAAACTTTGGCAATGAATCTGGTTGACTCTCTGGAATCGGATAGCTCTGCTTGGCACACTGGACAGATTTCCCAGGTGTCGTTATTGACCTACAGCTTTTAGGGGGGAGGTTTCCCGGTGCAGGAAATCCCTCTGGGGAGATGCCTATGATAGCTATGTCCCATAAGATATCGCTTGAATTTTAATGGGGTAGCCTTATGGGCAGCTGCTCTTCAGTGTTCTTTTTCCATCGCTGTGATAAAACACCTGAGATAATAAATGTTAAAGAGAAAAGATATAGTTTGGCTCATAATTCCAGAGGTTTTCATCAATTTTGCTTTGTTCGGTTTTGTTCTGCTGTGTTCCTCCAGGGTTGTGGCAGTACAGTACAGTGTGGTGGGTACATGGGACTAAAGAGCCTAGAAAGCAAAGACAGAGACAGGGAGAGGCGAAACTGTGTGTACTGGTATCTAACTCTCTAGATGTAGGCCCCAGCTCTTAAAGGTTCCGCCTTTTCTCAATAGCTTCAGAGGACACTTAAGACCCAAACCAATACTCCTTGCCAGCAGCGCCTTCCCATTCTGCCCAGGCAAACAGTGCTTGTTTTCCTGGATTCTACGTTACCGGGTCAATCCGTAGCTTTGGTTACCTTTGTGAGCCATTTAACAGATAGAAATATCCATATGGTGAGGACACATTCTTCTTTTCCTTCCTTTCTTCTCCCCCCTTCCTCTCTCCCCTTCCTTCCCTCCTTCTCTCCCTCCCTCCCTCCCCCCTTCCTTCCTTCCTTCCTTCCTTCCTTCCTTCCTTCCTTCCTTCCTTCCTTCCTTCCTTCCTTTCTCAGCATGCATAATGAATGTCTAATGTGTATCAGGCACTGTAATGGCTCTTGTAAACTATATGGAGATTATAAACAAATTTCTTCCTCTCAGGGAGTTTGAATTTAAGTTGGAGGCAAAAGAGGTTCCAATGCCAACTACTTGCTGCAAATAGCTTTTGAAGACCGGGACCCTGTGATACAATTTTGCCTGAGATGCCTTCAGTTTGCCTTGGGTTTCAATTTACATTCTAGAAACATTAGTTTTTGGTTGGCTAGTTTTATAATAAGTAGAATGTCAGATAAGTGTGATTGAAATGTGTCAACATTTTGAGTGAGGCATCCAGATTCTAGAATTCCCAAAATTTCATTTCACATAATGCTTTTAAGATGATTTTTAAAGAAAATCTATGTGCTTAGGAAAATTAAGAATCATCATTTCTAGAAAAATTAAATAAATGATGCAATGGATGGAAAGTTGTCCTAGTGATTCAGACTTCCTCCTCCCTGGGGAGCAGCCAGGACTGAGACGTCTAGAGATTCAGAGCCACTGAGCAGGAACAATCTACACTTCCTGAACCTATGCTAATCTTAAGGATAAGGACTATTTGTAACCAACTTTAATTACATTGTATTTTCTAGCTATCACAATGTCAAATGTTCAAGAGTTCCATTTTGCACAAAATAGAAATGAACTGGCTTTAGTTAGACTTCTAAATATCTACTTATCCCCAAGACCACAACACACTGGCTATGGTAAACATCTAGGTTATGAGTCTTTCTGATAAAAAAAACTGGAAGCCCATTACCGTCCTTTTTCATCTTTTTTCTTTTAATTAAAAAATTTGGGAGGTAGAGGGATGTATGGATGTGTGGTGGTTGTGTGTGTGTGTGTGTGTGTGTGTGTGTGTGTGAAATATATACACATGAGTGTGTAAAACAGAGGAGGATGTCAGTGTCCCACTCTGTGAATCTTTGCAATACTTCCTTGAGACAGTCTGGCTGGCAGCCAGCAAGCCCCAGCATCCTGCTGCTGTCAGTACCATAATGCTGGGGTTACACATGTGTATGCTTATGTCTACATTTTATAAGGTGTTGGGATTTGAACTCAAGCTCTCACACTTGATCAGCAGACATTTCTTGCCCTGTTATATCTGAAAACCCCTTTAACTGTCCTATTTTTTTCTTTTTACCTACACTTTCTCATTTTGAAAATTACTAGTGGTTCTCTCAGAGGAATTTTCCTTGGGTTAATTTTCTTTTCCTTTGGACTAAAATTATGTTTAAATCCTCCTTTGATATATATATATAAAAATATACTTAACATGGAAAATGTTTTTCCCTTTTAACATAATCCCACATGATAGAGATGTGAAATTCTTGCTTTTATAGAGTCACACCCTACTCTATTTTCCCCTCCAATTTGAAATGGAATTTATAGAATAAACATTTATTTAATAAGCATGCCCAAACAGAAGAATTGGAGTGATGGATTGTTTTCCATTTAAACATTCACTAACAAAGACTAGCCAACTCTCTTTTAGTTAAACTCACTAGCTCTCCATGGCCAGAAGCCCTTTTGAAGTCTACTGTAAGGGAGCTCATACTTTAAAGAGGCACATGGGGTCTCAAACTCAATCATGTGAACCCTAGATGCTTGGTCTCTATGGTGATTCAACAAGTCCATATTCTTAAAGGAAAGCCTTACAGTGGAGAGATGAAATTAATTTAAAAAAAATCAACGAATCTTGAAATCTACACAGATTCTTTTTGGTTTAGTATCTGAATGCATTGCATTGTGGATGATGTTTTTTAGCACTTTCAGGCAGCTGCCTTTTCATATTGTGGATTTAATGATGAAGTCCTCAGGTTGCAGCTGCCACCTGCCTAATTGGGGCAACAGGGAAGGAGAAAACAGACACACACACAGAAAAGCTGGGACTGGGTGGGCGGAGGACACTGAGAGAGACACACCAGAAGCCAGGAAACATGGGTTCAGATGGGTCAGTTAATCTCCACAGGATGTCTTTGTAGGGAGCTAGTTCAGAGTGCCTTATATTGGAGGAGAAAACAATGGTTTTGTGGGAAGGCCAGGGGAAGCCTTTGGAATTCCTCTGAGCCTGACTGGGAAAGGTCTTGCCATTACCATGGGTTTGAGGCACTGGGGACACTTGATAGAGCCATGCTCGTGTTAACAATAAAGCTCGTGTTAACAATAAAGCATTCACTTAAGACTTTGCTCACTCTCCACAAATTTATCTTTTCTTTGGTGTGTTCTGTTATCTGACACAGATGTACAGAGGAAGGACTTTCCCTGGACCATGTTGTGAGAGCTTCATTACTTTCAGCCTGCTCAACAGGTAACAGGCTGAACACTGACAAGTATTCCTTCAGTGCAGAGAGTTAGTGATTGAAACAAAAACTCACAGTTTTACAGGCAGAAGGTGCTGTTATGAGAAAAGCCAGGTTTCTTAAACCACAATACAGAACCCGTGCATAAAGCAGTATTGTTCTCTGAAGCTTTGGTTGTATAAATAAAAGAAACAAAGTTCCTGGGCTTTAAAAGCAATTTAAGTCATTGTCACTTGAATTTATTTATCACGGGGTTTTGTAACTTGTAGAAGTCACATTCATTCTTCACAACCCTCACTTAACTGGAAACTTCTATAATCCCCAAACTGGGACCAACATACTTCTTCCTATAATGCCAACTGAATACAATATTCTTGGTCCATTGCTGTATTGTCAACAGTCTTTCATGAACAATTTGTTGATAAATAGCCATACTTATATTCTGCTGATATTATAAAAAAGGCACTATCATATCAGAGGGGTCACTAATATAGTAAAACCGGTCTAAAAACTTATTATCCCCTCATTCCCTCTACAAATCTCATCACAAACTTGTAAGTACTTCTAACTGGCATCAATAGTTGTATTGTTCTTGATTCTAGCACAGGGAGTGGGCATTAATCTGTTTTCTGATACTGTAATGAAATACTTGAGATTACATGCTGCATCAATACAGCCCACAGTTCAATGGCATGATACCAGTACCAGCACTGGTCTGGTGAGAACCAAGGTGGATGACATCAGGAGCAAAAATACATGGAAGATGAAAGCACAAGATAACTAGAGTCTCATTACTACTCTGTGAATCCCTTTTGAGGGTACATCCCTAATTAATTGAAGATTCCTCAGTAGACTCTACCTCTCCAATTTCCATCACTTCTTCTCATCGCCACATTTGGACTGATATTATGGAACAAAAACTTTACAGAGGAAGGTCACACTTAGACTGTATTCAAATCATAACATGTATGTCCTTAAATGAGTCTAAACATCTGGGTGTCTTCAGGTATCCTCTCCTTTACAAATCTCATCATCTCTCGATTTCCAGAGTTACCTTTCCTTATAGATTTAAGCAAAAAATTTTGTTGACCCCTCTCCTCACATATTGTTGGAAGGCTGGCATTTTTACCAATAGCTACATCGATTCCTGCTGGGGGTGGGAGCTGTTAGGGAGGATGTCACTTCCATTTTTGATGAATTTTGGTTCTCATTCTTGCTCTATTGAATTCTCAGGTTCTTCTCAGCTTTCACTTCCTATCTGTCAGGACATTTTTCTGCACTATTTCACTGTGTTTTATGCTGTTCAGACTCTCTCTAGCAGAGTTTTCTGAAGGACTTGGGGACCTGAAGGAGAGTTACATAAAGTACACAGCACATTTGATGTCATCTAACCTTCACTGTTGGACAGCTTGCTCTTAAAAGTCACTTGATGGTGTTCACGCAGCAATGGTGAGTAACACACACACACAGACATACACACACACACACACACACAATTTCAGAAAGGGTAGAGAGAGGCAGAGGTTGTTATATTGACCACAGGTTGTTATATCAATAATGGCCATGAGCATTAAGACTGGGTGATGGGTACTTGGAACAATTGCATTTTCTACTCTACTTTTGTCTATACCCAGAACACTATAATAAGATAATTTTTTTCTTTGATGTATATTACATATCGTTAATATAAATTGTAATATATTGTGTAATTAAGAATTACATAAGTCATATATATATATAATTACTTTTAACTTTTAACTTGTCTAAGAGGTGAGTTGTCTAAAAATGTGAGGGTGGAAGTAAATATTAGATAAAAGGCAAACTTTGGGGCACACTGGAGATATTTTAAGAAGAGATACAGCAAGGACAAATGCCTGGGTTATTTTTGGTAGTGAAAGAAATTCTACTAAAGCTTAGTAGCCACAAATATCAAGCATTCATTATCCCAAAATCATGAGTCAAAAATTCAGATGAAGTTGGGTGGATTTTTCTTCATCACGATTTTTCATAAGGCTGCAACGAAGTTGTTGGCCAGGGCTCAAGTCATTTCAAGGCTTGGCCAGTTGAGTGCCTGCCTATAAATCCATTTATGTGGTGTTTGGCAGGGCTCTGATGCTCTGTGGCTATTAACCAGAGACATCAGTTACTGCCATGTGGTTTTTTCCAATATGTGACTCCACACCGTGATAGGGGTTACCTTAGAGTTACTGAGGGAACTAAATAAAGAAGCCAGGCTCTCCTTGTTACTTAATTTCAGGTGGATGTCATATATGTCCACATGCAATTCGTCAGGGGTGTGTCAATAAACCCAGTCATCCAAAGAGACGATTATACAAATTTAAGACCCCCAGAACTCAGGTATCATTGACTGCCTACCACAATTTGCTCTGTGAGCCCTGGCAATCTATCTCCCTCCCGCATTCCCACTGGATCCGACACTTGCTAAAGTCCCCAAAGGCTGATTCCATCATTGCATTAGCTCCAAGCTCAGAAGCTCAGCACGCGGAGTCAAGTGCAGATCCTTAAGCGCAGATCTGTGTACGGTGTCTCTCAAGATTGGATGCAGGTAACTCAGGATCAAGGTTACTATCTTGTCATGTGTCAACATAAAAGGTAGAAAGGACACAGATGAAGCACTGCACATATTTCTTGTCAAAGAGTATGGATTTGAAAATTGAGGGGGTGGCTAAAAATTGTTTAAATCCATAGTACTTCTGAAATCTGTTTGCAGATTTTAAATATTTCTTAATTATGTTTGCAGGCTTATTGGTATTTTTCCAGGATTATTGGATCTATCCTTTGACCTCAGTCTGTTGGTTCAGGCTGCTATAATGAAATCCGTAAGCTGAACAGTTTACAGAACAGAAAGAAATTTATCTTCTAAGAATTCTGGAGGCCAGAGGTCCTAAGATGAAGGTGTCACCAAGGAGGACTTTCTTTCTGGCTTGCAAAAAAGCTACCTTCTTTCTTTATCTTTTTAAATAGAATATCTTTTATTTATCCTTATGTGATTTCATGTATGTAAACAATATAATTTTAAATATTTGTTTTCATTTTATTTTTATTTATGTGTGTCTGTGTACTCACACAGGTGCCACATGTGTACAGGTGCCCATGGAGGCCAGAAGAAGGCTCTAGATTCTCTGGAATTGGAACTACAAGCAGTTGAGAGCTGTTCATGTGATGCTGGAATTGAACTGAGATCCTCTGGAAGAGCAACAAACACTCTTAACTGCTGAGCCACTTCTCCAACCCCCTAAGCAATGCGTCTTGATTATATGCAGCCCCATTCCTCTTTCTACTCACCTCGGACACCTCAATGTGCCCCACCTCCTGTCCTCTCCTGTTTTTTATAATCCACTCAGTGCTTTCTGTTGGGATGTCGACTGATCTGGTGGCTTCATTTTGTGCCGTTGTTTCTGCTGCAGTGACTTCATGAGCCATTGCTGTCCAGCAGTCAACGTTCAACAGCCTTCCTCCACAGCCCCTGCCTCTTATATTCTTTCTACAACCTCTCTCTTCTCCAATGTTCCTCAAGGCATGGGTCAGGACAGTTGATGTAGATGTTCCATTTAGGGCTGACCAACCAGTTGTCACTTATTTTCACCAACTTGGCCAGTTATAAGTCTCTGCAGTAACTGCTGACCACTGCAGAGAGCTGCTTCTCTGGCCAAGGTTGAGGGCAGCACTAATCTATGGGTATAAAGATAAATATTTAGAAGGTAGTTTGACAACATGACAACATGTTAGTAAGACAGTAATAGTAGTTGGTTTCCTCTTAGGGTCTATGATTGCATAAGACATGGAATTTTGATCAGGTTAACGGAACCAGATATGAATTTCTTCCCATGGAGGAGGCCTCAAATCCAACCCAAAAGTTGTTGGTTACACCCATAAACTTTGTCATATGGCTGACGTATGTGGTTCTTAACTTTGAAGTTTTAGATTTCTATGTTTAATTTGGAGGATCTATGAAACTGAGGAGTCTAGAAAAGACCTTGAGAGGAAGAAGAGTTAGTAGAACACATATAGTGTGAATGTGGATGCAGGGATACTGGGAAGTTAAAGGCTAAGACCTAGTAACCTAGCCATAGCTTGAAAAGTAGGAAATGTAACTCTTGAAATGGACTTTCTACTCAGGAATTTTTCAGGCGAAATGCTAAGCTGCCTCCTGGTTTCTTCTTGCTGTTAATCGTAAAATTAAAATGTAAGATAAGCAATGACTAGAAGGCCTGTTAAGCTGTGTAGAGCTAGAACTTGTTGGGTTTCAAACTTGTAAATGATAGGCAATTACTTCAAAGCAAAACACCAAGCTTATAGCAGAAACCAGAAAAACACCAGAAGAACAAGGGCCACACTGGAGTGGGGATTGCAAAATCAGTCCTTAATTCCTCAGAAAGATCAAAAAGGGTGCATCAGAGAGCTATTCTGTAATAGCAAAGGCCCTTTGAGATCAAAGGTTTTCAAAAAGACAGGCAGGAAAGAAGAGAAGGGTGCTGGACCTACCAAATATCAGAAAGAAGTCTGGTAAAGCTACCCATTTGCAAAGTGAGAAAGTAAGGAGTGTTTTACAGGGAGGGCCAGGGGTCTCATGTCAATATTTCCTCTTTTAAAAAAATAATACTTGTATTAATAATTTGAGTTTCATACAATGTATCTCAATAACACTCTCTTCTCATTCCTCCATGTTCCATCCCCCCACCCATGTGCCCTCAAAAAATAAATAAACAAAAAAGAATACATATAAGAAAATTAAGTCAAGCTTGTGTGGCAGGAGCATGGATCATGTTCATGCTCATGCTCATGATCATCACCATGGTTTTCGGAGGCAGCAGGCTGCTCTGATTATGGATATTCACCTGTTCCATATTAGCCTGACACCAAGCATGACAAAGTTCGACCCAAAGTTGGTCCTCACTGCCCAAATCAGCAGACACCCAGGCCTCAAGCAGGTGCTTGGACACTGAGCAGGTACTCAGATATCCTGCAAGGACCAGAGCATCTTGCAGAGACCCAGACATCCCTCAGGCACCCAGATATCCCATAGGCATCTGGGCTTCCTGCAGACACCCAGGCTTCCCACAGGCTCCAGGACCTCCCACAGGCACCAGGACATCCTGCAGGCTTCAAGGCACCCCACAGATACAGAAACATAATACAGGCACTGGGCAAAGAAACCTTCACATCAGCAGGTACCCAGACATCACATAGGTACCTGGATCCCACACAGATACCCAGACACCTCACAAACACCAGGGCATCCTGCTAGTACCTGAACATCCTGCAGGCACCAGAGCCTCCCAAAGATACCCAGCCATTCTGTAGGCACAAGGGCACCCCACAGGTACTCGGACATCCCACAGGCACCAGGACATCCCCTGGGCTCCAAAGCATCCTACATATGCCCAGGCATCACACAGACTTCTTGAAGGCACCCAGCCATCTCTCAGGGGTCAGACATCAGACAGGCACCTGAACATCTGGCAGGCAATAGGGCCTCTCACAGGCAACAGGACATTCCACAGGTACCAGGACATCCAACAGATACTAGGGCATCCAACAGGCTCCAGGGCATCCTTCAGATGCCCAGGAATCATGCAAACATCTGTCCAGCCTGCAGATACCTGGACATCCATTGAATAGGCACATAGGCATTCCACAGGCACCAGGGCCTCCCCAAAGCGCCAGGGCATTACTCAGACATGCAGAAATCATGTAAGCACTCAGACCTTCTACAGAATCCTAGATATGATTCAGGTGTCCCACATGGCCCTAGACACTGTGCAGGCACCCAATAATCTCTCAAGCACCCGGTACATCATTGTCTCCTGGTCTTACTGCAAGCACCCTGAATGTACCCAGATATCTTGAAGGTTCCTGGGCAACTCAAAGGCTCCTGGATATCCTGGTGGCTACCATACTTCAGGCAGGTGTCTGGACATTGCCTGGGCCCTGGACTGCCTGTCATAGTTAGTACTCCATGAAGCCAGAGTCCAATGCCAGGTGACCTCTGGCAGTGTCAGCAATGCAGACAGAATTCTAATTGTCCTGGTACACATGAACACTCCCCAAAAGGAAGAGACTCAACCTCAGTGTTGGAATATTCTTTGGCTAGGACATCTTGCTGCTGTTCAGGATGGCAGCTCATTCCTGGGTCAGAACCCACTGTGAGCACCCATTAGTCTGTGTGACTTTTGTTGCCTTCATACCAAACAGTAGAATTTGATGGACATCAGGCTGGAGACAGTGGACTGAAGGGACTGGGGCTGAGGATAGGCATAAACACAAATGGGGATGGGATCATTTCGTGTCTTGTTACCACTTGCTTTTATAGCATAGGTAGTTTACAAAAGCCAAGACTCCTAATCATAGGGAAAAACACATACATGTGAATTTGTGGGGACATTTTATATCCAAACCACAGCAGTATCATATCTTTGGCATTTTGGGGAAAAGCACAAGTGAATTTAATCATATGGGAAACATGAGAAAAATCCCAAGTGAGAGACAGTCTTTAAAACCAGCCAGTACTTTCCAGAGTCATGGTTGTGGATTAATGGACAACTAGACAGTTTTGGCCCCTAAACATTTCAGGGTTTCATTTGGACACTGAAGAGCTTTGGCCAAATATGGATATATTAATTTGATTCTCCCTGTAGTGTTAGCGGACTAAGCATGTTTATTTCATAGCTAAAAAAAAAATGAAGCCTGCTTGGTTACAACAAAGTGTATCAACATCAGCACTGTTGATATTCTGGGTCAGACCAGTCTGAGTGGTGGTTCCCAGAAGAGAAATGTATCAGGCTTTCATGTAAAGGATATAGACACATAGGACTAGTTTCTGTAATCAAAAATATGCTTATGACTTTGAGTCTTTTCTTGTTCATGCACACAACTGGAACTATATTTTATCAGCTGTAAATATAAAAGTACCATTATTTCTCAGACAGGGGATGTTTCTAATCCAGACACATGGGCAGAAGGTTTCCTCATTGACTTATCTCTCTTTCATTTTCCTAGAGGGCAGGTATAAGTATCTTGGAGGAACTGGGTAATAGATAAAGGTACAGTCCTGTTGGGAGTGGAGCCATTTCCTTCCAGGTTTTGATGTTATTTCATTCTATGCTGACATTCATTGAGATTTAAGTAATCTCATTTGATTTTTAAATATATCTCATCCTCATCATCATTGTTGTTGTTGAACATGTACAAATTCACAACCTTAAAGAGTCTGGAAGCAGACTCCAACCTGGGCTTATCTGCTCAGAAGCTTGTGATATTGTCATAGCATCTGGCTGTCACTCTACAACATCTGTGGCCCAATTTTAGTCTTCTTTTGGCCTTCCTTTCATGTCCTCTGTCCTTCCCCTTTGAAATTTAGATTCAGGGATGCTCACAATACTACTCCCACTCCATCATCTTTTGGTCATGATAGCATCAGAGACTTCTCTGTACACTCGTTTATTAACTCTCACCTACCATGCAAAAAATTATATCAGAAGACAATTGAAATGAGAATTTCAATGTATCCATCTCCACCTTCAGGTGTGGGATTGCGGAGGAGAGTGGAAAGGGACAGTAGACAGGATTACTTCAACAGACTGCTTCTTTCAAGTCCCTTTGATCATACATTATACAAGCATCAATGGTTTTGAATTTAGATGCCCAAGAATATTGAGTCATTACTTTCCAGGCCCATCAAAGAAATAGTCCCTTACTTGTAGATGTAGATTCAGTGCAAAAGGCAGTTTATTCTTTGGTTAATTCAATATCCGGTCCTAGAAGGTTTTCAGCCTATACAATTTAATTTTAAGCCTAGAATGGGGAGACTTCAGTCTCCATTCAATCTCTAACATGTAAGCCCCAGAGACTTACTGAGAATTGAGCCTACTCTAATTAGGTCCTTCTGAACTCAGAACTGTACTGAACTCAACTGACTCTTCTGGTTGGCTGATTCAACTCACTCATTGTTCTGCCTCAACCTTTTCTCTGAGTAGGTGCTTCAAACTGACCTTCTGAGCTGGCTGACTGTTTCTGACTGAACTCCTCTGACTGGTTGACTCTTCTTGACTCTCTGACTGCCTGCTTCAGACTGTCTCAGACAGAACTGCTCTCCTCAACTTCAAACTCTAGCTATTAGCTGACTCTCCCAAACTAACTCTCCTGCTGAACTGCATTTGTGTCTCTGTCTCAAATTGCCTCAGACTGCCCCTCTGAACTGAGAGCTTGCTTTTATTTTGTAAGAGTTGGACATGTCCTCTCTCTGACTCACTCTGCTAATTCTTCCTCTAATTCATCATTTTCCCTGCTCTCCACTCTGATTCATTTCAGACATCACTTCCTGTTTGACACTGACTTGTTCTGAGTTCTGCTTCCTGTCTCTGCTTCCTATTCTGCTTCTGTTTTGGGAATTAAAAGTGCATGCTACCACTGCCTTTTGAATACTAGGATTAAAGGTGTGTACTAACATTCTTTCTATCTTAGAGCAGCCACGTTGTTTGATTAAAGGATTAAATGCTCCTCTACATATAGTTGGAAAACACCTTCATTTTAAGATGGGGAGGTTGAGTTCTTCTTCTTAAGGTGCACTATGGAGTGGGTATGGGAGTCAGAAAGAGCAAAATGACCCCTCAAATTAATTTACTAACAAGTGAACATCATTCATATCTAATGTACTTCTAACAACAATCAGTCTACTCACAACTCCTGCTAAAATCAGCCTGGGAGTGCTAATTTATAAAGGATTCTGAGGTCAGATACACCACCAGTTGTGGAGGGATCAGTGACTCATGCCACCTGCACTGTACTCTCTACTCTCTTTCTGGGTTGCATGTACCCACTATTTTCCTTCTTCTCCTGGATTCTTCCCATAGAAGGTAAAGTCAGTCTCTTCATAACATCATTCTCAGGCACCTTTCTTTTTCTAACTAAATAGGACTCAATTCTTTCTGTTTTGAGTTATTAAGTAATTATCTCAAGATTGTTGCTTATATTTTTCCCTATAATAAAAAGCATGTCACTTGAACGTAATGGCCATAATAGAACCATTTTACATTCTGTGGAGTGTCTGCATGGTTCTTAATAGTGCATCTTGAACAGTAGTTCACTGGCATTCTGCATCAGCATAAAAGTATAAAGTATTCAAACACAGCTGTAAATTATTTTCTAAGATTCCACAGTTTTGAGGCATGAAAGGATTATGAGAAACAAAGAACAAGTGAACTTGATTTTCTACATTTTTATAGTATGATTTATCATGAAATGATGGCCATGGATATGAGGAACTACTAGGAATGTCAAGTAAACAGTGGGTTTCTTCTATGTATTTAATGCTGCTGTTTCCCAGTGAGCTGTACTATTCCAGAGTCAGTTGTTCCTCTTTAGAGTTCTCTTTGAATGATACAAGTGTGTAACTTCAGTTAAAAAGCAAAGAAATAAGAGTACATGGGGTTCAGAAAATAGTTCAGTGGGTAATAGTGCTGCTAAGTAAACACAGGGGCCTAAAATTGAATTCCTATCACCCTCATAAAAATCTAGGCATTGATGCATGTGTCTGTAACCCCAGCATTAGTAAGTAGGAAAAGGAGAGTCCTGGAGTTGGCGGTACAGCCAGCCCAGTTGAAATAATGCAATTTGGAGTCAATGAGTGATCCTTCTTAAGGGAATAAGGCAGAGATTAGTAAAGGACAGCACCTGATAGAACCCTCTCTCCTATGTACAGGAGAATCTAGACACACACACACACACACACACACCACCACCACCACCACCACCACCACCACCACCAAAAACAACAACTACACCATCAGCAGCACCCATAACAACAAAGGAAAATCAAGAGAACAGCATGCATACAGAGATTAGAGGAATAGGGTCATTTATGATCAATATCAAACCATAAAAATAATTTCCTAAAAGCTTTTCATTGTGGATGAAGATAAATTCACTAAAATTTCTATTGGATAAAACAAAATTACCGTGCTCAGGACTTAAATAATCCTCTGATTTTCTTAGTATTCCTTTTTCCATGTTTCTTTTTTTTTTTTTTTTTTTGGTCATTGTTGTTTGGTTGTTTTTTGTAAATCAACCAACAGCACCATGATCTGGTCAATATTCCACCCACCACTCATTTATTCAGCAAATGATTATCAGCCGCTTACGTGGTAGGCACTGAGATCCCAGCAACCCCGTCATCTAATGTCCCACGCATTTAGCGCTGTCTAAATGATCCGGTGAGTGAAGGTGCTTGCCACCAAGCCTAGCAGCATGGATTCAGTCCCTGGATCCCACACGGTTGAATCAGAGAACCGGCTTTCACAAGTTGCACATACATGCACGCGAATCAAACATATTTAAAAAATTTAAAAATTTAAGACATTTTAGTTTCTACTTCTATTTAAGAATTAATTTATTTGTAAGCAGATACCTCAAATCAAGTAAGCATTTTTTTTAGGCAGCTGAGAAGTCCCTTTGAATGGGCTATTTTAATAAACACTTTCAAAAATCTTTCCTTTATATATATAAATACATTTGAAATTTTTAAAGGGGAGTTTTCTGAACATCTGGCAAGTTTTATTTGAGTTTTAAATTTCTTAAATGGGGCAGAGATTGTGCTTGTGATTTCTATTAAAAGAAGTAGCCTCGTTGAGAGATTGGCACTTTCATAGGTAACTGTCCTGTGCAAGGTTTTGCAAGAGGAGAGTGATGCTGAACAACATATGGCTCGTGGAGCCTGAATCAAAAGTTGCATTTTAATATTAGCACTTAGAATGGAGATAAACACATAAGCCTCCAAGGGAAATGATCCTCTGATCCTCTCTGGATATCATCTGACCACAAGTGGGAGGCCAAAGAAACCACTGAGCTGTTGACAAGTGGAGACATATGTTTATGCCAGAAGCATGTGCACTCCTTACAGGAGCACCCCTCCCACTCCAGCTGTCTGGTAGACAAGTGGAAATGTTAGAATCCTCCCTGGAATACTGCTTGTGGGGATGTCTATTATTTTCATCATCTTTCAGTAAGATATTAAAGGGAATCTCTGTACTGGCAGATACACCCAATAATAATCCTTCCTGGATGACTAGACGAAGCCACGCCCAATGTTCTCTGTTGTCCACTGTCATTCGACCAGGCAGAAGTTTGGCCAGCACCTCTGTTTGTGCCAGCACACTGTACTCTGTAAATGGTTGCTACAGAGCATAGCTCTGCTGAACTGGGATAAAATTAGTCCATATTAGGAGTGACTTTATAACCAATGATCATTTTGACAAATGAAATACAATCTTAGGGGAAAAAATAAAGCTTGTGCAGTTCCACCTCCCCCCAACCCAAGCTATTCATGAAGACATGGTGTGCAGAAAACATTCACCCCACTCTTCCCTTGCTAGAGACAGAATGTAAACATATAGTCATACTTGCAAATCCAAAAGTGACCCAACAATTAAAAGACATCTTTCTTCAGAAGGCAAGGTAGATTTGTGGCTCAGTAATTTTTTATTTCAAAGCTGAATAATGAATTTTCAAACAATTTTCTCATTTAAAGGAGTTTTCCATGAGCTTGCTTTGATTCACTGCATTTGATCCTCTGACTACTCTATTGGGTCTTGGTCAGGATAGTTTAGTTTGTGTAGTAAAGCCCACATTATCATTTTCCTGCTGCAGATAAAAAGTCCTAGTTAATTAGTTGTAGCCAGGAAATGCATCCATTTCAATTATTTTTGAGATGTGATAAAATAACAAGTCCTAATTTAAAAATCACATTAAAGGAGACAAACCTGAACGCTAAACCACTTTCAATATAACTCATTTCAGTGAGAATATGCTGCCAGAAGGAGGCTGAAGAATAGAGGATTTTTCTTGAATTAATAGTCATTTATTAGGTTGTTTCATGGAAAGTGCTAAAATATCAAACTATGAGGGGTTTTTTAGTGTAGCTAAGAATGTTAAGAGTTTCTCACTGAAGCCTTGCAAGCAAAGCAAGTATATGTGCATTTGTGTATGCTGTGCATTTGTTCATGCTTATGTACACACATGTGTATACTGGGGGAGAGATTTTTCCTAGGGAGAAACACATTTGCATGTGTTTACACCAAAAAGGAACCCATGCAGACAAAAGTAAAGATTGCATTGAAGTTCAACTTGGTGAACAGTTGTGGACATTTATTTTTAGTTATGTATAAAATAATTGGTTGTGCATTGTTGGGTGAGGGGCTGCCTAGACCTTGGCATTTTTGAATGGTCTGCAGGTGTTGGATTTATATAAATTCATCATGATCTGAATGTGCTATCAGTAGAACACCTGAGCAGTTCTGAATCAGTAAAAACACCTGAGCTCAGAGGCTCAGGGTTCCACTGTCCAGTATGGTACTGGCCATGATGGTGGTTCCCTCTGCTGAGGTCTGGAAGGGTTTGCAGCAGTCAATTTACTTCCTTGTCCTTGGTGAGATGCCACAGTAACCTAACAACTATAATGGCACCTAACATGGTGGCAGAAAGCAAAGAAAGGCACATCATGCCAACTAGGACCATGTGGAATTTCTGATTTCCATGTTGGCATGTCAACTGGCATTTTCATCTTGTTAATCTTATTTGAGTATCCATGTTGTTGAAACTTCATGGGCACATTTTCTGTCATACCTAGGAAATACTACCTAGTGGAAGTTGCCCTGGGCCTCCAGCTCTTAAAACCACTCTACCCCATTTTCCCTCCCTAAACAATGTAACCTATTACTCTTCCCTTGGTAGCATTCCATAACAAAAATGTAAGATCAGACTGCTGAAGAAAACACATTTTGGGCACAGGACTAAGAGAAATCAAGCTGATGTTGACTTGGACGCTTCCTCTCTGGGACTGGGCCTCATAGTAGCCAAAAGTACAATGCAATCTGCCAATGTAGAAGAGCAATCAGTAGTCCTACCAAGCTGTAAAGCCTATGAATCAACAATGACTGGAGCAGCAAGAGCTACACAATAGTGCAATAGTGATACTTTTATCTTGGGGTTACTAGCCAATAGTTTTTAATATGACATAAAGCCCATTCAGTAGTCTAGAATTTATGCTTGGTACCATAATTCTCACCAGCTGCCCATGGCTGGAGAGGTCATAAACCTGAGAGGAGAACCTACTATTGCTATTTTTTTTCTAAGCCAATATAATTTCAGTGGTCTAAATACTTATTTTTGTACTCATAGATAAGTGTAACTCTCACCCCTCATCAATGAAGCTCCTTTTTGCAGACCATTACAAAGATCCACAGATGAGCAAATGCAGGGAAAAAGGAACTGTGGGTGGCCAACCCCAACCAATACATCTGCAACTCAACCCCTATACAAAGGGAGAGATTCTAAAACCACATGCAATGATGACCTGTCTGTCTCATCTTATTCTTGAAGAAGTATTTTAGTTTTCCTTCAACTTCATCTTCTCTTTTGCTAGATATTTTAGGATGGAAGAAAACAACTCTGCAAGTTCGGGGGAAGGAGGCTCTTGAATAATAATTTTTCATCTATAAGTTGCTATGACATATATGAGTGAAAGAATTTGTAATTCTTTGTAACTGTAAAATAGTAAAATTGCAAAGCTTGTGAAAACTCTCCTAATACCTCAAACTTTCAGCTACTTTAGCAAGTCATTAGAATTCAATAATCATTTCAAATGATGCCAAACATCCTACAACATTCCCGGGCACAGGTGCCATAATCACACGTAGCAGAGGTCAATACCATAAGTGAGTATGTGTTGAGTATAGGGCTAGCTTAAAACCAGAGGAAATCTTGTAAAGTATGAAGCTAAGAAGGCAATTACTATGTCTAGCTTATGGAAACTCTGGTGGGACTTATAGACTTCTACAGAGTTCCAGGCTACTTTCTCCTTCCTCTGTCACAAATTCCCTTCCTGAGACTTTTAGCAAAGTCCACATTCAAGGAGAAAGGCACTGTGTAACAACAAGATTTAATTAAGGACCCAGGAGGTGGTAAAGATTTAGCGTTATGCAATCAAATGAAATATTCTTCTGCAGTGTTTTGTTTTCTTAACAAATTACCAAAGTTACTTGGGAAGAAATCTAATGGAGAATAAACCCAAGTGATTAAATCAAGGGTAGCAAAGTCTTTGACCTTCTCAGAGGGCACCCAGTTTTCCATTTTTGTCTGAATCAATTTCAAGTACAACTAACTTCAAAACAACGTAAAGAGGGTGGTGTGTGGTGGAACTCAGAAGGCAAAGGCAGGTAGATTTCAATGCGTTCCAAGTGAGCCTGGTCTACATAGCAAATTCCAGGCCAGACAGGGATACATACATCTTCAGACCTTGTCTCAAAGGAAGGGAGTAGGGAAGAAAAGGTCAGAGTTGGTGGTACATATCTACAATCCCCGCCCTTAGGAGGCAGAGGCAGAAAGATCATAAGTTCAGTTCTCGTGTATGTACATACAGCATGTAGCCTGAGCTACATAATGAATTCTAGGACAATTTGAGGTTTTTTAAAGTAGAAAATTCATTTTAATTAATTAGTTAATTCAAAACAAAATTCAGAGTTTGTCAGGAAAGACTAAATGCTGATGTCTACTTAGACAGCAAATATTACTTCAGTGAGTCCATTACTTTAAAAAAATTACAAGTGTTTACTTTGCAAGAGCTCAGAAAGCTCTGGTTCCAGTTCTGGTCTTAGTCATTCATTCTTTCGCTCATTCACTCTCAGACTTTCCACAGATGTGCTGCAAATTGTGTTCTAGAACTGTGGCAGGCAGAATTAAGCAAGAGTTGATCCAAAGCAGGCATGTTTTTTATGAGAGGGAATACATACACCCCAAAGGTGTTCAATGCTGTAGTTTCAGGGTGCAGCTAGTCTAGGCCCCTAGAGTAGTTTCCCTAGAGAAGCAAATTTAAGCTGAAGTCTAAAAGATGAATAGAGGATGTTTACTAGGTGAGAAGGCGGGAAAAGCATTCCGGGTGGAAGGAAAAGTATACACAGAAGTCATGAGGCTGCAGACACTACAATGTTTGGAGACATTGTAAAGAAAGTGTGTATAAGAGCAACACCCCCATAAATGCTTTGAGCAAATAAATCCAGTGTCCAGATCTTGGCTTCAAATTTAATAGAACTCCTTGCAGAGAAAGCTGAGTTTGTTAGAAGAGACCTGAGATATGTCAAGACTGAAGTCAATCAGCTTCAAGGAGTTACCTTTAGACAAACTTCTGACAATTTGAGTATGAAAAGAAAGGATAATGACAGCTTATAAAACATCAAATAAAATAGGAAACAGTTAGTACATAGTTATTTAATTATTATACATAAATACTTTTAAAGTTTGGTGACAGACGAGATATTCATGTAGTTACAACTTATCTTCCTACTAAAAAGATATTTATTAAAAAGACAAAGGGTATCGTTGTAAAAGTTTATTTTTAGTTATATATAAAATATTGTTTTGTGCAGTATTGGTTGAGGGGCTCTGTAGGTATTGGCATTTTGTATGGTCTGCAGGTGTTGGATTTATGGGAATTCTTCACATGATCTGCACATGCTATCTGTAGAACACCTGAGGAGTTCTGAATCAATAAAAACACCTGAGCTCAGGTGCTCAGGGTTCCACTGTCGAGTATGGTGCCTGCCATGATGGTGTTTCCCTCTGCTGAGGTCTGTCAGGATTTTTTCCTATCTTGGTGAGCCCACACAGTAAGTGTACAACTATAGGGTGTAGTTGTCCACAAACCCTGGCAGACCCTACCTTAAGTGATCAAAATAAAGGAGTTAGTGTAGGTAGTACATACTGATACATACACATACACATAATAATGTGTATTATATTAGAACAGTCAATGTAACATAATTTTCTTACCAAGCCTACCCACGTGCAGAGGTATAGCCTATGGGGTGGTTCAGCACAGGGAGACACGGAGGTATTTTCATAGATTCAAACTCTACCCAGACCTCAGCAGAAGAAATCACCTCCATGGCAAGTGCCAACCTGGACAGTGGGACTCTGAGCGTCTGAGCTCAGATGTTTTTAATCTTTCAGAACTCCTCAGGTGTTCTACTGATAGCATGTTCAGATCACTAGCAATCAAACATTCTCCACAAAATTCCAACACCTACAGACAATAAAAAATGCCAAGGCCTATGCATTACTTTTTCCAACAGTGTACAAAACAATTATTTTATACATAACTAAAAATAAACTTCCATAAAATTTTCCCCTTTCTGTATAGGACAAAAAATGCCTTATCTCTATAACACAATTTAACATTACACCAGCAAAACTATTCACAAGAGAAACAATCATGAGGGTTGCTAATGCACATGACCAAATGACACCAAATATTTATCAAGCTTTTCACAATGTCCTTGGACAGGAGAAAAACATTATCAAAGTCCAATTATCTGGAATTCACTCTTCTGGGCTTCTTCAAATGGCTTGGCTCACTTCTCTGGCTCTGATCTCTGCAGCACACACAGCTTGTCCTCCAGATTCTGGGTGGCTTCCCTCCACTGCTGCTGCTATTCTTGGTGGCTATCCCATGGCACTGGCATCATCAGAACTTCTGGGTCCCTTGTTGCAACTGGACTGCACTTTAACCAATAACCTCTCACCTTGGAGCTTCTTTCTCATTTACAATTCTCTTTTATAGAGCTTTCCCTTTATTAATACCTTAATCTTTGTCCTCTGGGAGCTGTTCTGCGCACACTTTACTGGACTCTGTAAGATCCAGAGTTTCTTTCTTGTTCTTCCTTTTCTCCACATTAGATTAGCTGGCATGATGTCCTGCTCCACATTGGTGCATTATCTGTAGCAGCACGTTGCTGGGTGGCTCATCCAAGAAGACATGGAGGTATTTCTATAGGTGCAAACTCTGCCCAGACCTCAGCAGAGGAAAACCACAGCCATAACAAGTGCCAACCTGGACAGTGGAACCCAGAGTGTCTGAGTTCAGGTGTTTTAATCTTTCAGAATTCCTCAGGTATTCTACTGATAGCATAAGCAGATCATTAACATCAAATATCTCCTACAGAAATCCAACACCTGAAGAAAATACAAAATGCCAAGGTCTATGCATTCCTTTTTCTAACAGTGCATTAAAAACAGTTATTTTAAACATGATTCAAAATAAACTTCCAAAACACATAGGTGTTATGATCAGAGTTCGGAATCATTGGAACTGAAGCACATGATCTACAATAACTAGCCTATAATCTTCAAGTTCAAGGTCATGAAAGACAAAGGAAGAATGAAAACCTTGTACTGTGGCAAAGCAGACATGATGACTGAAGACAAGGCTCCTCCTGGACCTTTGCCAGCAGAGGCCATTATATGATATGTTTCATAAAACTTGAATGGAGCTTGAGAGATGAATCGATGTGAAGTTCCTTCATTTGATGGCCATAGTAAATGTATGTCAGAGAATGCCCTGGTTTAAAAGAACCCCCTCAATTATTTGAGGACAATGGTGGTTGTGTCATTAATATGTGTACCCAAGTGATTCAGGGAAAAATATCTTGTAAAATATACATCCAAACAATTTTTTGGAACAAGCTCAAGAGTCTTTCAAAATGAACAAAGTTTTAAAATAAGAAGTGAGTCTGGAGAGATGACTCGGTGGTTAAGGGTACTTGCTGCACAATTATGATGGCTGGGGTTCAGATGCAACACCCTCTTAACAAGCCTGGAGTCCAGCAAATGCTTCTGACTCTAACTTGGAGGGATCCGAGGCTGCCTTCTTACTTCTGTGTGTGTGCAAGCTCCTTCACCCCTACACACATATGGCATGCATACGCTCACATCAGTACATAAATTGTGTTCTTTAAAAATTAGATAAAAACTATGCTATGGCTAGAAATTTTTACTTGGATTTCCTCACCCGAATAAGAAGGGCCAAGGAGCTATATCCCAGGTAAAATGTACTGTGTGGATAACTAGTCCTTGGATGACAAAGACTATGGATTACTTTTTGTGACTATATAACATATGACTAAAAAGCTTGGTAGCTGAAATGTCATAATCCATGATCTTATAATTTATAGATTAGGGGTTGGAGGTGATGTGAGCGAGTTCCCTGAAGGAGGTTGTTACGCCAGGCCAACTGTGTTGTCCCCCAGAGCTTAGAGTCCCCCTTGAACTCTCCTTGTGTAAGTAGAGTTCAGTTCCTTGTAGTGCAGGATAGGGTCCCTTCTACCCTCCCTTACTGTCACCAGGAGACAGTTCTTGACCAGAGAGATGCTCACTTATGTGCCATCTCCACCACAGCACAGAAAACTTCCTTCACATTGAATCCTAGTGTTTGCAATCTCTCTTTCTCTTCTCTTAACATCTACAGAGATACCTGCTTTTAAATCTTATGTGATCAAGTAAGGTCATCCAAAAAAGTGCCTGTATCCTCTTATCATTATTAGTCTACAGTCTAATATTATTGTCTAACAGTATCATTATTGCTGTTAGACAAACACTCTACCACTGAATGATACTCCCTGCCCCAATCCCCTCACTGAAGCGATTGGCTGCTTAGCAATCTTAACTACATTTGCACTCTGCCTTTATCATACAACATGATCATGAAAGTAATGTCTGGCACAGGTTGTGAGGCCATGTCAGAACTGCACCTACCATAGACAGACTGGAGAAATACTTTGGAGTCTACTGTTGAATCATGTAGGTGACTCTGGTGCTTAGATCCCTGATCTGGAAGTGATGCTTTTGGGATTATGACTTGAGACACTGTCAATAGTGACTGGCCTGACTTATTTTTACTGGGCTATAGGAGTGGACAGAGAGCTTCTGGATTATGGGGCATCTCTAGCACACATCCCAGTGACTGACACATTTTGGATGTTCAAAAAGCAATGCATGGACAATAAATAATGAGTGATTAATTTCATACAACAGACAAAGATTCATTTCTTATATAAGTAGTCAGAATCCCAGATGCTGATCTATGAGTCATTCTCCTAGAGTAAACCAGGTTAAGGTAGAAAACAGACAGTTAATTTCCAGTTCCCATTTGATTAATGATATCTCTGTATTTATAGAACCTAGAAGCATAATTTTAGATCATAATTTGCCAAGACTGCATGGAATATAGCCATTTATTAATAAAGGCAGTTCATACATTTAGCACAAAAGATCTTACAGTGGTGTGCTACTGCAATTATCAGATTATGATGAAGCTTAAAACAGTGTCTATAAGAGAAGGAAACTGCTTTGAAAATTATTCTAACAGTAGCTTTATTACTTTGTGATATAAAATTTGAATATGCCTGTTCTAGTTTGTGTTGCTGTAGTAAGCACCCGAACCAAAAGCAACTTAGAGAAAAGAGTTTATTTGGCTTATAGGCTAGAGTTCATCATCCAGGGGAGCCAAGGCAAGAATTCAAGGTAGGAGCTTGAAGCAGAAACCGTGAATGGAGGAACACTGCTTACTGGCTTGCTTCCCCTGGATTATCAAGCTACCTCTCTTATACATCACTGGCCCTGCCATCCCTGATGTCACCACTTACAGTGAACTGAGCCCTCTCACTTCTATCAGCAACCAAGAAAATCCTCCATAGCCATGCCCATGGGCCAATCTGATGGAAATGGTTACTCAATTGAGATTCCCTTTTCCTTGGTATGTCTAAGTTCGTATCAAGTTGACAGAAAGCTAACTATGACAATGACCAAGGTTTAAAACATGTGAAGCCTTCAGTAGAAAACAATATCTATGATCCTCTACATCAAAAGTGATCATATTTTGATAGATTTCTGTACAATAATCCTCTGAAATTTTAGCTGGTGGCATACTAGCACATACAGCCCTCAATAGACAATGCTGCTACAATGGTTTTGTAGTTTGTCTGCTTTATTTGAAAACGTATCACAGGCAATATTTTTTCATGGCAATAAATATAAGTAGGAATTATCATTTGAAGAGCTATGTGATGCCTTCTATTTTACCATACACAATGTATTTCATTCAGGCAGTCTTTCCCAGTGGACCACTACTAAACAATTTCCAGCCACTCTAGCAAGACACACATCATGTTGGTTGGCATCCTGCTATGTCAGCTTTTGAATACTGCTCTAAGTATCCCTGCAAAATAAATAACTAGCAGTATTATGGATGTCAAAAGGTAACAAATCTTGATGTTGCTAGATTGCCTTCAGAAATGTCTAGCTCCATGCTTAGATTATAAAGCATGTGTTTACAACCTCTTATCAACAAGGCATAGTCAATTGAATATTTAATATTTTCCAAATACATGAGGTACATGCTGTTTTATTTGCATTTATTTTTCTGTAATATTTTGCACCTTTACTTCTCTGAATTTTAAGATATCTTTGACAATGAGTTTATTAAGACAGCTTATAGACATTATTTTCTTTCTCATCATGTCTGGAGAGGAACTGCCTCCTCTAGAATAAAAGTACTTTTCTCTAAACATTCTGTGTAATAAAGATTTAAGTTATCTTTCTAACAGAAGAAAACTAATGAATGTCTGATTTGACTCTTTGTTTATGATATTGTCAGGGATCTGAAATTGTAATTTGCTAAGGAAAAAGAACCCTTTCTTCCCTTCCCACAATCCTTCTACCATGTTAACACTTTCAGTCCTGCTCTTCCTGGGTAAAGTATCACCTGGGTTAAATATTCCTGGGTTAAGTTTCTCAAGAGAATATGTACTTATATTCAATGGAGTATTATTTAGCTGTTATGAAGATGGAATCCTGCCATTTGTAGCAAGAAGGGTGGAAATGCCAAGAATTGTGTTCAATGAAACAAGCTGGACATGGAAAGGCAAGTAATTCAAGTTTTCCTTTCATGTCTGGGAGTTAGAAATACAAGTCAACTTGTGTGTAGAGTGGATGAAGTACTGAGGGGAAGTATATTGTTGGTACAGGCATGGTCATGTCACACTCCATGTGAATGGTAAACCCTCCCCCACCATGAGGATCAGGGAAATGACCCAGCTGTCATGTAGTTCAAATATAGGCATTTACAAACAACTGACTAGATTATGCAAAAGCCAACAACCACTACTTCTTCCTCCCAGATGACTGCAGTCTGCAGTCGAGGCAGCTCCCCTATTGAGACCTACTACTGAGATTAACTAAACCTACCTCCTTGCTCAGATGTACCAGAAGCCTGTCTCCTTGATTCAGATGCATAAGATAAATGTGCTAAGTTCTGTATTGCGTAGTTGGTGCCCTCCATCAGATGAGCACAGCCGACCCGATCCCAGCTTTCCTGTCTTTGTCTCTGTCCTTTCTTCATTTCTTGACCTCCAGAGTCAGGCTTCCAGGACCAATCCATGCAGGATGCAGCCAACCTGGATATAGTGTAGTGACTAATAGCGGCTGGGCAGGGGTGTATAGAGATAAAGTCAGACCGAATTTGACCGGTACATCCTGTGTGCATCTATTGCAGTATCATATTGAACACTATCAATATGTACATTTAATACATGTTAATCAAAAAATTTAAGAAAGTTAAAACAGACATCTTTGAGAAATAGAAGATAATTTTTTTCTCATTAAAATGTCTACTATTTGAGGAGTCAGAGGTAAATTAAATGATACCTTATGAGGTGTTCCTGCATTAACATGTTTTCACAAAGTGCTGAATTCATAGCTTTATATACAAAGTGTTTGTTCCTGAATGAAGCAGGATTTGAAAGGTGAGAGATAGAGATAGAACTTACCTTGGAGAAGGCCTGGGGAAGGAGGTGGAGAGATGCAGGAGACACATATCCCCCTAGTGACAGCTATGCCCTGGTTAAACCCCTTTTAAATGATGACTACCTTTCCTGTTCCAAACAAAAAGCTAGTTGGGTTGTTTCTCTTCCTTCCAAAGCAAAATGTTTCTTTCCTATTACAAACTTTTACTGCTAAATTTTCATTAAGAAGTCTCAAAGTCAATACTGAAAGTCAAGAAATTTTCATCTTTGGCAGAGTAAACATAAAATGATTTCTGTGGAGATCAGTCTACTCTAAACTAATCACTTCCATGTCTACAGAGAGGAACGTGGTGCAAAATGCAGTCCAACAGAATCTGCATCCCAGTAGAAGGAAGCCACTGTCCCACTTAGAAAAGCACCAGACCTCATGCACACAGAATGGCAAGAGTAAGAAGATAATTCAATATAAGACCACCTTCTGGGAAGTGCCCTGAGTGGTAAACAAAGCTTAAGAAGGGACAGATTAAGAGTTCCACCTCAGTCTTCTCCTTTGCGGCTTTCAGGATGGCCGATTGTACCATGCTGCACCACGGTGAGAAGACACACATAATTAGTAATCTGAACCCTTGGACTTCACCCAGAGCTGCCACCTATGTGAACAAGCCATTACATCTGTTTCGACCTCACTTTCCTTGTGAGTCACAATCTCATGAGCTGTGTGAAATCCACTGAGATAAAAAATATAAAATATTCCTTATCACACACTATACTTGTGATTTTTATGGCCATATGTGTGTGTAAATTTCCGAACATTTTAAGAGAGGCAGCATGATAGAGTTGTCCAAACCCAGATGCCCTGACAGAAATGTAACTCTGTGACTGATAAGTACCACTGAGAGATGGATCTTCATTCCATCCCTTCAGGACACATCTGGGGTATGTCTACTGTGTCCTTGGAAAGTTACTTTTGATTGGCGTGGAGAGTTTTCTGTTTAACAAATTAACAATTTGTTAAATTGTAAAAAATTGAAAGAATTCAACTAAAATAAAAAAAAAAATACATTTACCCAAATCTTATCACAACAAAATGTCTGGCTACATAAGGACAGTTTAATAACAAAGAGAAAAAAATACTCTTGAATCTTTCTTTCAGATTAAGTAGCTACCCATTTTGTGCTGTGTGAGAGACAATGCAAGATGAATCACCAAACAGGGACGCTGGAGTGGCAGCTGTTGACACCCTCTAGAAAGGCAGGAGGAAGTGAGGTGGGATGGAGGTGCTCTTCTATAACAGGCTCTGGTCATTGGTCCCCTGGACGAACCTGAGTCCTGTGACCTGAAATCATCAAATACTATTTTGAGTGACGATTAGGTATAAGAAATGAATATAGCACAGTAGTAAAGAGTATGGATTTTAGTTTCAAAAGGTCATGCTTCCAAATCTCAGTGTTGCTTGTTCCTTTTTGTAAGATCATGGGAAATTGGCTTATCTATGTGATTCATTCATAGGAAGTAGAGATCAAAACAGTTATCACCAGGGTTATGAGTTGAACAAAATAAGATGAACAGGACACCGAAGGTGGCACTGCACGGAGCTCAGAAGATCATAGCTCTGCCTCTGTCACTGTCTTCAGTGAGCTCGTAAGTTAGAGAAGAAATGGATGCAATCGGACCATTGCATCCGTAGTGTTCCTCGGGCACCCCACGCTCATCGTGCCTGTGTATCTCTTCTTTCATACCGTCTCTTTTATGATTCGTTCATTTGAAAGACAATGTTTTCCTGACAAATGAAGCAATCTTTGGAACCCAAATCCTACTAGCTGGTGAGGAGTGAGCATTACTCTAGAGCAGTGGCTCTCAGCCTTCCTAATGCTGAGACCCTTTAGTACAGTTCCTCATGTTGTAGTGACCCTCAACTGCAAAATTATTTTTGTTGCTACTTCATAACTGTAATTTTGCTACTGTTTTGAGTCATAATGTAAACATCTGATGTGCAGGTGGTCTTAGGTAACCCCTGTGAAAGAGTCATTTGATCCCCAAGGGGGGTCATGATACACAGGTTGAGAACTGTTGTTCTAGAGAAATGAGAATTCTTCTATGGAACAATGTATTAATGCTTTGAAGCACTTATTTTTTTTTAAATAAGCTGACAGAAGATATTTATCTATATTCTGTCCAAATGTACAAATCCTTACATGTTCCGGACTCTATTTTTAGAAGAACATGTGAATCAATCTTGAGAAAATTTTATTTGGTGAAATGAATAAACTTTTAATAGTGAAAAGTATTCCAATCTTCAGTTTGCCTGCAACAAAAATTTGAGTTTATATTTAGTAAATTTTAATGACAGACCCTATATAGAATTTGATATTTAATGCAATGGGAAATACATTCAGATGCCACATTTTTGATTACAATTATTTTTAACCTAAACTTATGGACTCTGATGTCTCTAACAGTTATATATCCAGTGAGGAAACTGTCCCTGTAGTCCCATGAATAATACTGCTAGACCATAACATCTAATTACAATATCTGATTAATGTTTATGCTTTCTTTGCATGAGAGAACCAGCAAACATGATAACTCTTTTTTTTTCCCAGAACATCTCTGTCAAATTCCAAGTTCCCGTTAAGCATCTTTTGAACATTTCTAAAAGTACTTCATTTATTATCAAGGCCTAGTGGAAATAAATAGACATTTGAGTCTTAAAATGAACCAAGAGGAAAATAAGTTTACCATTTGATTTTTAGCCTCATTCCTGTGTGTGGTACTGAGTATTAAAGTAAATGGAATGTAATAGTGTGTATTTTAGAATTAAAAAAAATTGTTATAGGACTCTAAGTTTTCCCTGTTAGCAAAATTTGATATTTGTGCTAGTAAAAATAAACCAGGAGGCCACCTTTTCAATATATGTTTAAAGATCAGTTTCAGAAGACATGAAACGTCTGAAGGAAATGAAGGTTAGCTGTTAGAAAACTTTGGCATTTGATTTCTAAAGTTATAAATTGCTCAGGGAGATAACTGCTTCAAGGGGAAGCTGGTGATCCGGGGAAAGCTACGTCACCATTTCATTTGTGATTCTGATCTGTGTGTCGCCAACATTCAACTGATTTAGACTGATTGTTGGTTTCCCCCTTTTCAAGCCATGGGATTGTAAGCAGCCATTGTCTGTGATCGTTCAGTGTGAGATTGATGTTTGCTGTTGGCTTTAACGTCGTCGGGTGAATCAGGGGTCAAAGGAAACAGTTCTTACCTTGGAAGGGGAGGAACAGCCTGCACTGGTTGCTTGGTTGCCATGCTGATGCATCTGCCATGTACAAAATGACAGCAGGATCACTGAGGAAATTCAATATACTCACAGCAAGAAGCCAAATGAGATGGCTTATTTTGGGAACATTCTGACATGAGGATGTGTTCGTTCTTGAAATAGCCTCAGAAGGCCTTTTATTGAACTTTCTCTTGATTCAATGGACAGCGGTGTCTGACACATGGAGAACGAGAAGCTGTCTTACTATTACCACCAATATTCTCCTTATTACTAGGAATGTATTTGATTGCTGAGTATTTGTTTAGCCTTTGTTTTAGGCAACATATATTGAAAGATGGTTCCAGGAAGGCCAGGCACTTTCCAAGGGAGAATTGCACACAGCGCCGTCTCGAAACTTACACACCTCACTTTCACAACATAGACGACAGGATTCTGAAGGAGACCTGGCACTGTAACTGACATTCTTTGTATTTTAAGATTTGTGTTATTTGTACTTGTAACGTAGCCCAACAAAAGTTTCCAATAATCAAAATTTAAAAATTAAGTTCCAGTGTGTTGCAGGCTGAGAGGTGGCTCAGTGGTTAAGAGCACCGGCTGCTCTTCCGGAGGATCCAGGTTCAATTCCCAGCGCCAACATGGCAGCTTACAACTATCTCTAACTCCTGTTACAGAGCGTCCGACACCTTCACACAGATATATGAGGGCAAATCACCAACATACATAAAAATGAGTAAAATATTTCTAACGAAAAAGCAGGGCAGCGGTAACACATGCCTTTAATCCCAGCACTTGGGAGACAGAGGCAGGCAGGTCTATACAAGTTTGAGGCCAGACCGGTTTACAGAGTGAGTTCTAGGACAGCCAGACTTACAACAGAGAAATTCTGTACCAAACAAACAAACAAACATAAACCCCCCCCCAAAAAAAACAACAACAAAACAAGCAAACAAACCAAAAAGCTCCAGTGCATTAACCAGAATCCTTAGGTGGCCTTGAACAACAGCTTATTAATTGTGATTGTTAATTATGCATGACATTTGTTAGGACACATTATCATGCTTTTTGCCTGTCTTTAGCCTGAATTATGTTCTTTTAGTGTAACTTCTGTTCATTGTGAAGATTTGCTGTTTGTGTAACTTCTTTTGCCAATGAGAGTCTGGATGGTCAAAGTAATCCTCTAGATGATAAATGTCAATTGTGGTACATCAAACGTCAATGGCTACCTCGACCTTCTTACTCTCTAGAGCTTCACACCTGTGCTGCTTGTGGATGCAGTAAGCATCTCCCAAGCCTTATAGAATAATAAGATAAAGATCAATAGTAATCATAGAACTATAAAATGTTACAAATCATGTCCATCAGCTTGCAAGGGTGAGTATGGACTCACTGGTGGGATGTGTTGGGTTGGCCGTGGGCCGCTTATTCCTGTGGGATGCAGGTTGGACATTCCCAGTGAACACCTGAACACCAAGAACTACAACAGAGCTGTCTCTTTGAATCAACAATACTTTTCCTCCTTTCTATTCTGCCATACATCAAACCTCTCTGAGATCAAATTTCCTTCCTTTTGGTTAGATTGTAGGCATTAATTCACTTCCTCCCCTAAATTAAAACTACCAAGACAGTATTTCTTAGTATTTCACAGTTGTTTAAAACAAATTTATTCCAAGTCTCCATGCAGTGACTACAAATGCTGAGATGAGCAGGTTCTAAGAGAGATGGCTTCTCTGCCTTATGAGGCTTTAATCTCACTGTGGCTCATCATGGTTAATACTTAAGAGAACTGAAACGTTGTCTGCAGTGAGTGCCAGTCATCTCTTCTACCTTCTGTTTCTTTCTGGCGTGGTTTCACTTTTGAGTCCTGAAGTGGTATCACCTAGGTCAGCATTCCTCAACCTTCCTAAAGCTGCGACCCTTTAATATAGTTCCTCATGCTGTGGTGATCACCAACCAAAAAATTATTTTTCTTGATACTTCATAACATTAAGTTTGCTGCTGCTATGAATCATAATGTAAATATCTGATATGCATATCAGGTGACCCTTGTGAAAGGGTTGTTCAACCACCAAATGAGTCATGACCCATAAGTTGAGAACTGCTGACCTGTGAAGGATAAAGATGAAGACATGACCACCGTGTTAAAGATACGACTTGTCAACTGTTTTCAGACTCCAGTGTTTCTGACTCCAGTACTGAGAATTCTTCCCATTACTCAATGGTCTGCTGTGAGGGCCTTTATAATGTCACTATTGTCCCTGAATCTTCAGATACTGCCTTCTTGGTATGCTTCTGAAAGACTTCAGAAATGTTTGTGCAAGCATCATATGTACAGAGAGAGAAAGAGAGAGAGAGAGAGACTCACACAGATAGACAGTACATTTTGAAAAAACTCATAAACCTCTAGTTAATTACTGCTTATATACTTCACAACTTTTTTCTAATGCTGACCCTCAAACTGTTTTCCAATTCAAAATTCAAAATATTGGCATGAGGACGTTGTCAGCTGGAAGAGTGCTTGCCTAGCATGAATTCAATTCCCACCCCTGCATAATGGACACGGAGGCACACAGCAGTGATCCTGGCACCAGGAATGCGGAGGCAGGAGAATCGGAAGTTTAAGGTCAATCTTTTGTACATAATGAGTTCAGGGCCAACCTGGGCTACATGAGACCCAGGAATTAAATAAGGTCAGCTTTATTTATTGTTGGTTCCCCCACACAGTACTGTGGAAAATCTCAATGTTATAAAGTACACTCTTGTCTTCCTTAGTAACAAAGTACATAGCCACACCTTTCCTCCTGAATCGACCTCCTCTGACAATTTTGCTCTTTATTAACACAGGGTATTATTTGGCTTATAATTCCAGGTACTAAATTACATCATTTCTGAGCATGGTCTCCTCCTCAGTGGCTACAACCCATTTCTGTGAGTATAGTTTTTTCAACTGGCAGGCATATCTAGTTTATAATCAAAGACACTTGCCTTGAAATCCCACAATCCAACAGGTCAGCAGAGATGGTTTTGAATGCAGTGCTGCTACACAGCCAGTCACAACCTGCACTTAGCTTCTTTGGGGCATATCAGAATCTTGTCTCAGCGCTCTTAATAGACAATAAACACAGGTCCTGGTAGCAAAGTGCCTTTAGTACTGAGCTCTTGAGGAAAGTCATTGGCTTTGTCCCTTTTAGAGACAGACTTTGGGGATGGGTATAAAAGATAGGGGTCTGTAAAACTATCTTTAGAAACCTCTTGCCAAGTTCTGTGGAAACGGTTGTATTAAATGCTCCCTGTCATTTAACAATATACTGTGGTCCAAAAGATGTCACTGTCAATTATGTAAACTAACATGTCTATCTTTATTGTGTTTATCATTAGCACAAACAGAAAAGCCTTTAAACCTGTTTACTTGGGAAAGTATCTGAGTCTGTGCATACTACCCTGAATGCACCCAATCTCACCTAGGAAGCATTTGAATGCATCTTGTTAGGTATGTACAGCACTGCTGTAAAATAAAGAGTACATATGTGGCCATGCTGTACTGTGTTATATGATCACAATCATTTCTGTGGTTATATTAGCAATGAAGAAAACTATACAAATTATATACAGATTCTGTGAAAATGTTAACCTTTGCTGGATGGTGCTTAGAGCCTTCTCAAAGTATTTCAGCTTTCCCCCACTGCATGCTAGCCACAGAACTTGAGTGGAACTGATCCTACTAGCAATTCTAAAGCTGAGTTCTGATCTATCTTTCCTCCACACGATGATTGCTTTGGGATGGGCATATATTTCAGGTTGACAACATCAAAAATTTTCCCAGTGGTAGAGTTGTAGATATTTCAGACTGCCAAATGAGAACTCAATTTCAGACTTTGGTTCTAAGATTATGGAAGGCAATCTTCTTTCTTCATCTTGGGCTATGAACAAAACCACTGCTAGAAAGTAGTTGCTAGCACCCAGTGAGCACAAGCCTTCAGAATGAGACATTCCTTATTCCACAGCAGCTTCTTGATAATAACATTATCATGACTGGGGAAACCTAGACATTTTAAACTCCCGAGCCTTCTGGCTATGTGAGTAAGCAAATCCCCTTGTGAGTCAATTACTATGAGTTGCCTTTTTTGTTACTTGTGTATTAAAGTGTCTTTCATGGTGCAAAGTCCATTACATCATCTTTGTCCTTTTGCTGTGAGCCTGAGAAGACTCTAGAAAAGAAGATGATTTTTCTGAGGCTTCATGGAGTTCTCTACTGTTAACTAGTTTGTTTTTAACTTAACACTAGATGTTCTACTGAAAGTCTAAGAAAATTATCAAAGATACAAAAATGCAATATTTAGAGAGATTACATTTAATTTCCAGCTAATGAGCCTCTGAGACACTTACTAAAGACATAATTAGGGCATAAGGTTTCTACAGAACCTGAAGTAGCGAGGCATTAGGAGGACATGTGGATTTAAAAAGTGTAGCAGCAGGAACAACCTGGAGGGGGGTCCTCAGCTAATGTGTCCAAGCACCAGATCCATAAAAGCTTTGTTTGGGGGAGGGTTCCTTTTTGGTTGTTTGAGACAGCGTTTCGCTGTTGTAACTCTGGTTGTCCTGGAACTCACTCTGTAGACCAGGCTGGCCTTGAACTCACAGAGATTCCTCTGCCCCAGCTTCCTAGTGCTGGGATTAAAGACATGTGCCACTACCACATGGCTGGATTTTTTTCCTTTGAGTGTGTGTGTGTGTGTGTATAAATGTGTGTGTGTATGTGTGTGTGTGTGCATGTGTGTGTGTGTGTGTGTGTATAAATGCATGTGTATGTGTGTGTGTATGTGTGTGTATGTGTATGTGTATAAATGTGTGTGTGTATGTGTGTGTGTGTGTGCATGTGTGTGTGTGTGTGTGTGTGTGTGTGTGTGTGTGTAGGCCAGAGACTAACACTGTGGGGGAACAGGGTCCCCTATTTTCTAATAATGAGTTCTAAAGTCTCAGAGTATCAAAAGCAAGGTAACTTATTTTATAGTCTTGTAAGGCTGGGTACCAGCCCAGACAATTTACCCATTAGACTCAAAATGGCCTGCAGAATTACAAGTCCCTCACCTCTCTTTGTCACTGGCCAGCTGTTCAGGGAGGTACAATCTTCCTGTATGTCGACTTTTTTTTTCAACCCAATCTTTTCTCAATGTGTGCACTCAGTCATATCACACACTACCTCTCTTCTTCCACCCTCATATAAACTTCTGGTTTGAATAAAGGCATCAGTGTTTGGGCAGGGGTCTCAGTGCCTCCTGTTTCTCTCAAGCCTAAACCCATCTAAGGCACATTTGTATTGAAAATGAGCCATCATATTTTGTTTTTCATAATGCCAGGTGTCTCCCTCAATTGCTTCTGCCTAATTTTGTAATTGTATTTTTTGAGAATTCCATACATAAGTATTGTATTAATATAATCCTTTCTCCCTCAGTTCCTCCTATGTTCCCCTCCCCTGTACTCCCTTCTCAAATTCATGGCCTCTTCATATATACATATACATACACATACATATAGATATATACATACATATATGCACATACATACATATATATGTATATATTATATAATATACATATTAAAAATTTTCTTTTATGTATTCATATATATTATGTATTTTTCTGATATATATTTTTCATATATATATAAAACATATAGTATATATGCGTATTGTATACTATATATTGTATACATAAAACACATATGTAATATATATATATATATATATATATATATATATATATATAATAGAGATATAGCTTGCTAAGTTCAGTGTTACTTGTATGCTTGTATGCATATATTTTTAGGGCTAACCACCATCTCCCTTATTGTTTTAAGATGGTCTTGTGGAACCTGGAAATTATCAATTTGTCTAGTCTGGCTGGTGAGCTCCAGGAATCCTTTGCCTCTGCCTCCTGAGTACTGGGATTCCAGGCATGTTCCACTACACTTCACTTGGATGCTCAGAATCCAAATTCAGGTACTCATGCTTCTATGGCAAGCGCTTTTATTGACTGGGACCACTCTCCCACATTTTTTAAAATTAACTTTTCTTTTTAGTTTGTATGCAAAATAATGGGTTTATGCATGTATGTCATGGGTTTTCTTCATACATCACCGTAGTTTGCCCATTCTATGCCCTATTATACTCCTTTGTCTGTCTTTGAATCTCCCACAAGTCTCCTTCCTTCACCCAAATGTCTTCTATTGCCCTTACGTCTTGTGTATACATATAGTGAAATCCAGATTCTGCGGAAAAGCGACATCATGCAGTGCTTGGCTCTTTCTTGATTTCTTTCTCCCATCACCTTTCCATGCCCTTTCTGGTCATACATGCCTATCTCTAATCATGCCTATCTCTAATATCGTACATATATACTATTGGACCTGCTGATAATAATAAGTTTCTTAAATGAATGAGGGTTTTATTTTGAGATGGAAAACTTAAAAGGAAGGCAAATGGATCATAGGAAAACAAAAATATGCCATCACCAATAGAGTTAAACTTTTAAGGAAAGATGATAAATATAAACACGAGTGACTAAGCTGCGCTGTAAAGTTGAGTGATCATTTCCTGGGCAGCACGGTACAGACTTGTCATCTTAGCCATCAGGAGGCTGAGGCAGGAAGATCTTGAGTTTACGTATCAGAAAAGAAAATCCAATAATATGACAAATATAAAGGATTGCATTAGACTTTATTGGCAGCAATAATCAAGACCAAATCTAGCTAAAGAAAACGTGAGGACCAAGGAGGGACTGGCATTGAACATTGGGTTCAAGGAATCAATAGAAGGCTGATGAAGGTTAGGAGTACACAGTACCAGGACCAGTCCAGCCTCCTGGGTCAGATTGCAGCTGTTTAGGGAGCTGGTAAGATGAAGGCTGGCGAGGAGCTGACAAAGGGCTTTATTTTTGTTAACAGAGCGGACCACAAGGAGATGCGCCATCAAGAGGGCCTTGTGCGCATGCTCCCCATGAGGGCACTGAGTGGAGCACTCTTTGCTGCACTCTTCCCTACAGGAGTCCGGTGACTGCTCACCTCCCATGTGGCATGCTCCGGATCTTGTCACTTCTAGCCCTGTTCTCATCACATTCCTATATGTTATTTCTCATACTTGTCCCTCTCTAGAATGCTCCTCCGTAGGCATTTGCCTCTACCAAGTAAAAGTAAGACTACAAGAGGGAATCAACTGTGATTTGTATAAACCACTAAAACACTAACTAGTAGGAAGCCACAGATCCACAGCACCCCTCGCAGGACCGCAGTGTTTTCAAGGTGAAAAAGAGCAAGCCACTGTAAATCGAGAACTTTAAGTAAGTTTCAAGGCTGCAGATTGTGTCCTTGGGTCCTGCAATGAACAGCAAAGATCATCGGTGTGTGGTGGCTTCGCCTGCTTCCCCTTAGCGCGTGTGATGGGAACCGGGTACCTAAACTTACCGTCCCTACAAAACTAAACCACAGAGCATAGGGAAGACATTATTGCTAGGGGCCCCTGTCGTTCAGTGCTCACATAAGTGAGAAACTGTTAAGAGGAGAGAATGAACGTGCCTTTTCTGCCACGAGCAAACCATAAACGGAAAGTTTACATCCTTGCCCCATAATCAAAGCTTTCTCATTTATTTCTGTGTTCCCTAGAGAAAGAGTTTAGGACCAAAGTTGGTAGAAAAAAGGCTCTGTTCACATAGATAAACATTCTTCTCTATTAAAACAGATGAGCGCCTAGAGGTAATTAGACCCACTGTGTCAAGCAATCAGCAGCATGGGGGAAGAGGCCCAAACAATGACAGCGGAGACAGTTCTCACAGGGACAGACAGCAAGCCTTTGAGTCCATGGGGCGATGTCTGCACTGTGCTGGCGCTGATCTAGGCCTGTTTATAGACTCTCCCTCTGGTTCCCCTCTCCTCTTATCCCCCACAAACATAAATATGTAGTTCTGGCCTGAATGCAGACTCCAGCCTAGTCATCCTGTGTATCTCACACTGAGAACACAGAGAACCTCTCTAGAACTTTCTCTAGAAAGGGACCATTTTTCTCCGAAAGATTATACCTTGTATACCTTGAATGACTTCAGTTTGCTTTCTTAATTACTTCTACTTCTGCTGACTTAGAAGAACATATTTAGAATCCCAAACCCACTTTATTAATTCATTTTTCAATAGGCCAATTGTTGCTGTTTGACTGAGTCACCAGCTCTGTGGAGAGCTGGGGCAGGATTGATTTAGTTAATGCTGCTGCCATGTATGACACTCTGATTTCAGTAAATACTTGGTAACTCACAAGTAAACAAATGAAAAATGAATGGACATATCAACCTAGCAGGCTCTAAAGATCCTACTATAGTATTTCCCTCTGTTCTCAGCCATGCCAGTTCACTGCAGTTTAGTCTTGTTCTGTCTTGCTCTTTTGTCGTGGCTCTATTCCCTTCCTCCTGTCTTTTCTGGCCCTATTAAAAGTATTCATTTAACTCTAAACAGCACCAGAGTATAAAAAGACCATACACTCTACAAGCACATATGTGTGTACATATGTGACGTTTGATTGTCAGAAAAGATATGTATTTGAGGACCAGCAAGACGGTTCGGCTTGCTACCAACTGTGACCCTCTGAGTTTGATCCACAGGGCCCACAATGGTGAAAGGGGAGAACTGAATCCTGAAAGTTATTCTTTGACCTCCACACCATGGCACGTGTGCATTCCTCTCCCTCAACATAAAATAAATATTTTTAAAAAACAAGAAAAAAGATACATATTTGACAGGCTACAAAGTAATATCTGTAATCGTATAGTCTATAACAGCCGCCCTGAATTCACACTGTTTTTAGCTTCAAATAGTATTACTGATGGCATAGACGTTTGCCAGCGTTCATGTTCTATGACGTTTGTTATGAAACGTCTTTCCTTTAGACTTAGAGAAGATGTGGATGGATTTCCTTAAAATATAGTTCAGACTTTAAAAATAGAATCATTTGCACGGTTTTTAACTTCATTATGACAGAGTGCTACAATTAATTTCATTAATTAGCTTGGTTTAGTCTAGAATGTTGTGAATAAATGTCTTCAGTGAACTCGAACACTTTCAGCCATCTTGCCAAGGCCTTCCTAGGCAGCATTCTTTTAAGGAGGAATGAGAGTGAAAAGTGAGGTTGCTGGTCAAGGACTTTTAAAAGTTTGTTTTTGTGCCAGCCATATCTTTTCTGCCTTTCTTTCTGATCAGTAAGAGATACGATATTAAGAAGCATTATAAAAAATTAGAACCCTCAGTGCCTCTCACAACTCATTTCTAAGTTGACCCTCCTTTCATAAAATGTTGTGAACCATCCACACATGAGCACCTGCTCATGTCTCTAAAGTGCACGGAAGTATAACCCACTCTGGGCATTAATGAGACAGGACAAGGAAACAGCAGGATGTTAGATCTGGAAGAGACTGAAACAATTCAAGTGGTACCACTGAAAATAAGAAAACCAAAGTACAGAGGAAGGTGATGTACTTCTGACCCCCAAAAGACTGTGAACCAGTTGTAAGGTCACCTATAGCCCTTGACACATACCCAGCCACTGTCAGCTTCTTTACCTGGCTTTCCAAGTACTCAACTCATGTTCATCTTATTCATAGGGTTAGAAAAATTGTTTATATACTAACCTAGTTTCTTTTGGAGTGGAGTAGTTTGAGCGCAGAATGCAGGGATCAAGAACTCAGGGATGTTTCTGATCTGTAGCCCACAGAGCCCTTATGTGTAACCCTAGGAAGCAGGAAGTGGAGGCTGTGAACACCTCCAAGGATAGGTAGAGCAGGTAGCAGGGCAGAAGTGACTTGTATTGCCTGAGAAGCAGTAGGGACTGCAGAGGTATTGTGACCATAACCAGCCACCCTGAAATATATCACTTGGGAAAGTCTATGTCAGGAAAGGAGGGTGAGTGTACAGATCAGCCAAATGGGGTTCCTCGTACGAGCCCACAGGACAGCAAGCCGTGATAGCATAACTCAATCTGTTTCTGAGTATGTGCCCTGCCAGACAGCAGAGTGACAACAGCTTCTTTGGAGTGAGAACTGGATGTAAACATCCTCTGTTTTGAGCACTAACCCAGGGCTCCTCTTACGCTTTGAACAGGATTCCAGAAATGATGGATCTGTCACAGTCCTCCATCTGTCCTCATGCCTGGATCTGATTTGTGAGATGTTTTGAGGGAAGCCTGTGGCTCTGTAACTGATTCTTTTTAGCTTTGGGAAGTTAACTGTCCTTACCACAGTCATTGTAGTTGCCTAGCAACAATGTACAGCAGAGCAGTGTCAGGGATTCCAAAACTCTAAGGAATGAGGTTAGTTGGTGTCTGTCCATGGAAAGAGGATCCCAATGGTCCTTGTTTGAGATGGGAGGCTGTCACAGCAAGAAAGTTGTGACCCCAGACTTTGAAACACCAGCGAGAAGCAGGTGAGTCCCTGGCTCCTTCTGTCCAAAAATAATCCATGGAAGTTTCTGGATAAAGCAACCTTCACTCCATACTTCAAAGATAACCTTTCTTTAAAGTCTGGGGGAAAACATCAAAGAGACTTTTTTCTTTCCTGGTGAGTGACCTTTTTCTATGGACGATTCTGTCTTCCCAGATCACAGGGCAAGGCCTGACGTATGATAGATTTCAACAAGTGTTTGTCAAATGATTAAAAATGTTCTTCATGTTCATTTCTCAGAATCATACACTCACCCACCCCAAGCACTTTACAGTGTGGGAAGGAGGATGCCATACTAGCCACGTCTCCTTTCAGAACCACAGAACAACCTTGGCGCAAACTCTGCTTTCCCGCCAGGATGCTTACAGATACAATGCTGGAGCATTCCTTCTCAACCTGTTCTCCAAATAAAAAATACTAACAACCTTGGCCACAGGAATGGACATAGAGATGACCTCTATAATTGATCTGCTGTCAATCACCGGAAAATTTGCATGTGGACTCAATACACATTTCCCCTTCAAATATGGAAATAGCTTCCATTTAGTATCTCCTTCCAAATCTTGAGAGAGATAATTGTGCCCTCCTTGTAGAAGTTTTCTCCTGAAGGACAGTTTCCTGGGTGCGGTGGTCATACGCAGCCCTGGTTTCTACCTCATTTGACTTTAAACTGTGTCTTTATTAGTGAATTGTGAACTTTTGCTTTTTAACTTTGGATCTATGGCTCGTGACTAATATGGAAAACTCATTAGTCTCTTAACATTTTTATGTGAAAATCTTGGTTCTATGTGTAATCTGTGAACCTCAACAGATGCACAACCTCTTTTATTTTGAAACAATGACACTTAGTGAGCATTCATTTTATCTTAATTTCCCTTAAGAAATCATCTCACAGATTGATATTTTGATATGCAGACAATCAGAATAGTGAACACAGTGTTCCACATGCGGCCAAAATGTCCTGTGATTATCAACTGTGACACGAGTAACCCAGTGTGAAGCAACACTGATGCCCAGGGCAAAGCAGGACACTGCTCTCATTGTCAACCGTCCTGTGAGGTCTGCTTCTCCTTATACACAGAGCCAGCTGTGGTGTGCAGGTACCAAGCAAGGCTTCTGAGGGAAAGACAGGGCAGTATCCTGTTGCCATTCTTGATCCTGAGGTGGGTTCACTTGACTATTTTCTCTTCTGAGCAGGTACAATCTGGTTTCCTTATTTTTCCTGCCATCCGCCCCCCTTTCCCATGCTTTTGAGACAGACCCTCTCCATCATTCCTACCAACCAAATGGGAACTTGTTTCTAACTTCTCTAAATAGAGGAGAGTTAGATTCTGGATGTGATGAATCCAAGGACCTAAAAAGCATCTTCCCAGGTACCCCTCTCCTGTAAGAAGAGGGTGCTCACCAGCTCACATGCTCACCATGCTCACAGCCACTAATTTTATTAAATGCAAACAAACGTCTATGCTCTGGTAAGGCACGGAGAGAAAGTAAACTACTTGTAGCCTCACGTGATAACACTCTACCCCCTGCTACCGATCCTTAAAGAAACTTTTCCAGTTTTCCCATGAATCCTGACGAAAAATAAAAACCACACTGTGATGGAAATAGGCTCAGAAATATATTTGTTAATTCGACTTTGTTTTATCCCAAAGCAAATAGGCTTTCTGGAGCTCAGTTTAATTATTGTCCGTGTCTCCGGTGTGTATGCTGAGTTACTATGGTTACTCTGAGGCCATGACTCACGACCTTTAAATGTTATTGTCAGGTGGCCAAAGTTTCTTGTTTTGAAGTTAGTAGTTTTGTTTCATGGTTTATTAAAAATTGGGTAGTTTTCGTTGTGCATCCATGGCTCATCTGAGTAAGCCCGTTGAGTGTGTTATGGTCACAAAAGCTGAACACGCTAATGGGTAAATAGAGTTTACCCACTTGTTCCCTATCAAGGTGTCCGAGAAATTAAAAGCACAGCCACACAATTATAGACACTCTTAAACACAATGAAGGCTAAGAGAGAAATGTCTAAAGACTGCTTGTGAAAAACGGAGGGTCCAAGGCGCCCCCAGAAGAAGCAGTGTTGAGTGTGGTGTGAAGAAATGACAAACCTTCAGCAAGATGAGAGAACTCAATATTTGATTAAGAAGAATTGGCGAAAACACATACTCAGGGATCACTATATGATACAGTTCACGAGCTCACTGATCGAAGAAAAAGAGAGACTAAAAGTGAGAGTACCTAGATCATTAAGGTCATTCGGCGCTACATGTTGGTTTTCCCCAGCAACTGTAACCAAGAGGTTACTCTTCACTCTGTGATAAAGAGCAACTGTCGGGTGGGAAGCACCAATGTACAATGTTTCACTAGTGTACGTATGATTCGGAAATGCAATTGCATTTCTCAGAACTCATGTCTTCTTCCACTAAGTGAGAATTGAATTAATTTCACCCATTAGTCACTGATTAATTTGTGAACCTTTTAAAGTGGCTCTAACAGTTTAAAACTATTAGAAAAACAAGCAGTAAATATTCACATAAATGTGAAAATGAAAAGTATTTTATTTGTTTCTTAGGATAGAAGTTGAGTAGATTGAGGATTTCAAGGAAGACTTATCAGTTGTCAGCGATGCAATCAAATCTGCTAACTGTATGAAGTTTATTAAACGACTCCTACTCATTAGATTTTTTTTCAACCAATGTTAACTCTCCTTTCAGTCTTCAAAATGCTAGGTATTGGGGCTAGACGTCAACTTAGTGGTTCTTCAATTGATTAGCATATACAAGACCCTAAAGTTGATCCCTAACATTTAAATACATGCAAAAGTTGCCACGGATAGAGTAACAAAGACAAGAGGAAAAGGTATCCATGCATTTGAGGAATGGCCTGGTCAATTGTTACGTGACACAAGTGCAAGAAGAAAGTAGACCAGGTAGAATGTCAGAAAGCTGCAGCAACAGCAGGGAAAGATAATGGCAGTGACATGAGAGCTTTGGTTGTAAATCGGATGGACGTGGTAGGTTCACGGAGAAGATGACATTTGGGCAGAGACAGGAAGGAAAGAACAATCAGCCAAATGGATCCATAAAGGTTTGGGATGCCTTGGGAACCAGGTGAAGAAAATATTTCTGAAAAGAAGCGATGAATCATGTCAAAGCTGTTTCAGGTGAATTCCAACAGAACTAGTGCAGACGGAAATGAGGGGAGCCTTGGTGATGTGCCTGCCACGTTTCCATGGAGTGGAACAAGGGAAGGTCTGATAGGAGTGGCTTTAGCAAAAGAACAAGAGGAATGAAATTGGGGAGCAATGGAAAAAATAATTTTTGCCATGAAGGGGGTTAGAAGAATCAAGCAAAAACTAGCGGGCCAAGAAGGCTCAAGCTGAAATAAATAATGGATAGGGAAGAGAAGGCAGAGAAGGAAAGAGAAGAGAGAAAGGGAAGGGCTCACCACCCTGCCTGCTTTTTCAGAGGAGGACGTGCCTTCTTGCCTTTTCTTTTTTTAGTTGAAATAAGAGATTTTGCAGGCTTTCAGAACAGATTGTACTGATGTTCAGACTGCTTATTCTCAAGAGAGCCTTTAAAGGCTATTTTATCTTCTACAAGTAAAGTTTACATTCTGTTACTTTTACTTCCTCTTGAAATGTTCAGAAACTGACATGTGGGGGAAATACTCTAAAATTTTTATTTTATATATTACAGTGTAAAGTTCCATTCAATGTGGCCTCTCTCATTCTCTCTTTCTCTCCCTCTTTCTCCAACCCTCCCTCCCTCTCTTTCTTTTTCCCTCTCTCACTCTCCCTCCCTTTCTTCCTTTCTCTCTCTTTATGTGTCTATCTCTGTCTGCTCTGCCTCTGTCTCTCTCTCTAAGGTGTGTGTGTGTGTGTGTGTGTGTGTGTGTGTGTAGCTGCCTAAAATAAAATTTTGGAATTCTAAACTCTTACTTCCTTTCAGCATGTCATCCAGGTCCATGTGTAGGTCGATGTTTGGAAGTTGTCAGTCAGATATACAACTACAAAACAGAATACCGGTAAGAAATATACTTTGTCTGCTATATTTTCTGTAAAAGAAAATAATTCAATGTTAAGATTTCCTCCTTGAAAAAGTTAAGGATGTAAAAAGTTTTACATCCTATTAGTAAATATTTTAAATATTGTTGCAATATTGCAATGTTTTTCCCAAGTAGGATAGTAAAGGAAAGAGAATGGGAGTGTTTTGGGGGAAGGAGAGGGAAGAAGAGATGGCAGACAGGAGTGACTTGGTGTGGCCTTCCCATTGGAACCAGTCATTGGTGTCACATTGCTCTTTGTGGTCCTGTGACAGCTTAGATGTCCTGGGCTATTTTAAACCATTGTTTCTATATGAGGAAATCCTGGAGTTGAGACATAACATAAATCCAGCAGAGCATATTATTTGGTTTAGTTAAGCTTGGGTTTAAAACACAGTCTATTCCAGATATATCCGGTTTTGGTCCCTCTCAAGGCAATTGAAATTACTTTCTCTGGCCTCAGAGGTCTACTTCTTCTGTAGTTCTGGCATGTAATGGGAACACTGGCCCTTTCTTCCCCATTCCCATTCTCTGGCCTGATTAAACCTAGGAGGTCACTGAGGAGTGGAAGCTGGGGGAGGCTCAGCGTTAGAGGTTATAATGACTCTATTTTTTATGAAGTGTAAGAGTTCTCCTTAAATTTTCTTTAGCCTCTCTTGGTTAACTCTAGGACTTTCTAGACTCCATTTGAAGGTATTTCTTGTACAACCTGACCTCTGAGTTACAAGGGGTAGTGTGGTATAAAAGATCATAAAACTAGCATTCAAAACACAGAACCAGGTCCAACGTTGTCATCTCCATGCTGCGTGACAGCAGCCAATTCCTTTCATCTCTGTGAGCCTTACTTTTCATCCACAGCATGGATGGTAACATGGCTCAAGTAGTCAGTTTTAGGTGAGATGTTCAGGATAGGCAAACAGCTTGGAAAGAGCCTAGAAATACAAGAAGATACTACTGAACGGTCAGCACTCAGTAGGCTACCCAGTGGCTCTTCTTTGCCTTCAGTGAACTGTTGTCTTAAGTATTTTAAGTTCCACACCCTTGCCTCTTCCTCCCCAGTGCTGGGATTAAAGGGCCCCCACTGCCTGACTGAGCTGTGTATTCTTAAAGGGCCAGGTTTTATTAGTCTCTGTGAATTTGTAACCAAATTTCAGACCTCCAAATGGTTCTCTGTCCAGCCATAGAGCAGGGTGTTCCCCTCAAACCCTTGTTGCAGCATATGAGTGGGGTCCAGAATCATCACCATTATGTTGACGGTTTTCTTCTTTATGCTATTAAGGAGTAAGAAAGAATTGGTGATTCTGGGAGGCTCAAGGAGCTTCCAGATGTGCATGATGAAGTAGAATGTATTCACAATTGGTAGGGATATTGGTAGGGATATTCTGTGAGCTAGAGTCACTTCTAGGGGACCAGGAGGCCCTCATTTATCTCAAAGTATTCCCTTGAACTAGTTGGAGAACCAACTTGAACTGTTGTCTTTGTTCCATTTTATAGTCATTTGACAGAAAGCACCAGTGTAAATAAATACTCTCATTTGAAGCTGTTTAGGAAATGGAAATTCTATTGCTTGAAGGTTGGCCTGAGATGAGCAGGATTGTCTGTCCAAGTCAGTCTTGAGAACCCTGGCAATGGGGAATACTGATACTGCTGGTTACAGGGCGAGGCATACCCCAAAGCGAGAATATGGCCCATGGGTTTGGGTACAACTAAGATTATCTATCACAAAGTCTCCTAAGCCCTGCACTTCCCAGCAGAAAAGTAGTGACAGCTTCATTAAAAAATCACTGGGTTTTGTGCCAAAACACAAAAGTACTCGGGGGCTTTAATTTGTACGTTGGGTTTATAAAATGACCCAAAGTTAGCTAAACGAACTTAACAGTTTACAAAATAAAGACACAAAGTGAAGTTGTAAGTCATGTCAAGTCATTGGCTCCGCAGCAACCAAATTTCCGCTTTTTCCAAATTTTAACACAAAGGAGGGCTTTGAGAAGATCCCTCCCTTTGATGAGCAGAAGTTCAAATCATTAATGACTCAAGGTGTCAACAGGCCATTGCTCTTTAAAAGAACGTTTCCCGGGATTTTAAGGCCCTTTCATTCTTCAAGAGAGAGCAACATGGACATGTCTTTCTATGTATATTTAAACAGAAAGATTTGTTAGGATTCTAGAGACTGGGTTAGATTTCTAAGTTTACGATGACTTCAATAAGGAGAAAAACTCAGAACATTTCCTCTGCCTGGCTCCTTCCTCCCTTCCTCCCTTTCCCCCTTCCAGCTTCTCCTCCGGACTCATAACTGACAAGTTTAAAGTACACAAACTTGATGCACAGTTAGCCATGTGAAGCCGTCCTCTCAATTAGGATAATAGAGCTATCACCCCTAAAACTTTGTGTCCGGTATTACACCCCACTCACCCACAGCCTTCCAGCATCGTCCTGAGCTTCATATACAGGGAACCACACAGTAGGTACTTCTTGGACTCAGGAAAAAAGTTATGTTGAGGTCCACTCACGTTTCAGTATGTCAGCAGTTCATTCTTACTGTGGTATCAGATCTCTTTGTGTGGGGTGTACGTCTATGTTTATCTTTTCGCCTGTTTGCTGACATTCAGGCTATTTTCAGGTTTGGGTTCTTTCTTACAAATGAAGCAAGGGATGTTCATGTTTGGGCCTTTGTGTGCACATATGGTTTCATTTCTATGGGATAAACTCCTAGGACTGGAATGGTTGAATCACAGGGTAAGTGTTCCAGTTTTTGTATGGAAATGATTTCTCCCCATCGTGGGTAACTACCTACCAGTGGAATGGCTGAGTCATCCATTGTAGCTATGACTTATTTTGTTTAATCGCTAAATTGTTTCACAAAGTGGCTGTTGGCGTTTTTTGCACCTTTACCAGAGGCATGAGAAGTTTCGTTTCCTGTACATTATTTCCAAACCTGGTAAAGTCAGCTCTTGTAATTGTCTTTCAGATATTGTAAAATTATAGCTCATTGTGGTTTTTAATTTGCATTTCCTTAAGCAGCAATAATGTCAAGCATACTTTACATGCTTATTTGTCCTCTTCCTATCTGGGACTTAAATATTTTGTTCACTTGTACGCTGCATTGCTTGTTTCCTATTATTTGGTATTGAGAGTTCTTTTGAAAGTGTATTTGGGGTATACAGAATTTTTACATTTTGTCACACTGATAGTATTCTTGGTTTGGTCTCTTTGTTCAATTAACAGCATTTTCAAGAGAGCAGAAGTTTTCAATTTGGTGAAATCTAATTTAATAATAACTACTTTCATGGCTCATGCTTTTGGTATCTCATCTAAGAAATTTTTGCCCAAGGACACAGATATTTGTTCCCAAGATTTTGTCTAAGAGTTTCATAGTTGGGGTTTTATAATTAGGTCTAAGATCCATTTTAAGTTCATTTGACGGATAGCTGAGTTTCTCATCAGGAATTTCCTTCAGCTGAAAGCAATCACCCCAAGATCACAGATGGACTTCCCATGATGACTTGATTCAGGGCCCCTGGGCTGTGGCTGGGAACCATTCAGTATAGACAGCCCACTTGCCAGGCTGCCCTTTGAGATGAGCTGAGACTCCATTGCCTTCCTTAGTGTCTTCCTTCTGTCAGTGCCATCTCCTTTCAGACCTCTGTGGCTAAATCTCTCTTTCCAGCTCAGTTTAATTCTCTTTTGACTCCAGCCCTAACCCTAATTTAACACATTCACAAAATCAAAGTTAGTGGTCTGCTATTGAAAGATGTTTTGTGAGTGGAATTTCCTAAAAGCTAATGTGCTGGTATTTTGGGAATAAGAGAAACAAGGAAGGGAAACTAACTTTTGAGAACTTTAAGGAAGTCTGTCTTAATACTGTAGCAAACTTTAGGCAATAAGGTATTTCATTCAACAAGCCATAGTGATGTGAATAGATTCAATCTAGAATATTCTTCCCACAAAAGAACACAAATACGCAGGGGAGTGAGAAAAGGTCGGTGTGCTAGCTAGCTTTGTCAATGACACCAACTAGAGTTACCTGAAAAGAGGGACCCTCAGGTGAGGAGTCGCCTCCATCAGATGGGCCTGTGAGTATGACTATGGGATGTTTTCTTGCTTAATGATGGATGTGGGAGGGCACAGTTCACTGCCGGCCGAGTCGGGATGAGCAGGAGGTGGTCCTGTGTTAAAGAAAGGGAGCTGAGCAAACCTGTGCACAGTGTTCCTCCACAGTCTGTGCTTGAGTTCCTGCTTCCAGGTTCTGTCTTGCATATGCTCATTCCCTGGCTCTCTTCACTGAGAGACTGGGACTGGGACATAAGCCAAACGGCCCTTCTCCTCCCTTGTTGCTTCTGGTCAGTGTTTAATCACAGAAGCAAAAAAAGCAAGCTAGCAGAGGGCTAAGTAGTGTGGCGGGGTATAGTCTATGTGCATGTTATATCCATGAAGAACAGTGTTTTATGTAATATCCAACTGCGTACGATAAATACATACAAAGAAAGCTTTCGAAGAATTGCTTAAAAATCACAAGTAAAGCATTAAAACAAGCCTCTACTCCTAGAAAGAATTGAAGTATATGAGTATTATTTCCTCCCCAGTTCTCGGAAGTGAGATATCAATTAAAGTTTCTACCCATTGTTCAATCTATTACATAGATTATTTTTAATTGCATAGGAAATTTACATATTTGCATGCTGAGTTTCTGTAATCTGAAAGTGACTGATTCATAGCATATTCTCCTATTCCCTAGTTCCAACCCTGACCTATACACTCAGCTCACCTCACTAGCTTTAAATTCTGTAGCCTGATTCTAGCCAGAATATACTTCTACGCAATTGTTGATTAAGTATTGCATAGAAAAGTAAGCATGATGCTTGTCTTTCTAATTGGTAGTTTTATCTTTGAATTAACATGAAGAAAGATTAAAATGCCAATTAACTTTCATTTAATTTTATTAAAATTAAAGTTTTGAAAGTTATCCACTAGAAATGGCTGATGTTTTAATATTTTGCTTATCTAAATAATATATTTCCCCATCACGAAGCCCAACTGTAGTATTGAGCAGAGGGGGTCAGAGTAGCTCTAGGGGGCCCTCTGGGTTGATGATTCAGCTGAGCACCCTTCTGGCAGCCACAGAAAAGAGAGACAAATTGTATATAGTAACCACTTCACCTAACAGCCAGTATAATTTCTCCCACTCTTCTGGCAAATGAAATCATATGGTCCAAAATTCTTCATGGACTGAAGAAATGAGGCCATGTAAGGAGCCTAGGAGACATGTCCATCAGCAATTTTCTGATGAACAGTAACTTCAATGCAATACAAAGATTTTTAGGAACAGAATTAAACCTAAGAAAAGAAATCGGTAGAAAGATTTAAAAGAAAGCAAGCATTGGCTTTCTAGCTAGCATCTCATTTTAATAAAAAGTTTTCCTTAACTTGGCAGTCAAGGCTGTGGGAAAAAAAAACTTACTTTAAAATGAAGTTGGACAAGGAACTGGAAAGGAAACAATACTTCCTAGGTCTTTGGGAATGATGATTTATTCCTATTTCATTTTTAATTTTTATGACAGAGTAGGTGTATAAGAAATGAAAGGTCCTATCCTCACGCAAATGTGTTCTTTCATCTCTTTTTCATGTCAAGAGGCAAAGAAATGTAGAAAACATGTGTCTCTGGAACAGATTGTTTACGCATAGGATGTTTTTCAGAAATCCCCAGGGGGCTCAGTAGAGCAAAAGATCTTTATAAATGGAAGCATGGAAGCAGTTGACTGTTTGCAAAATTGTTCAGGTGCCCGTGACATTCTTTCATCATTTGGTCCCTTTAAATGACAGAACGTTCCAAATAACTGGTACCATTTGGGAGAGAGGACATTAGTGTCGTGAAGCACTGACCTGTGTTCTTTTCTGTGACAGTGGCAGTGTTAAGACAGATGTATGCATGGGAAGTAGGAAGGAAATTAAACGTCTGCTTGTTAGACAGTTAGGTAAGACCCAATTCTGTGTGTAGCTTGTTCATTGACTGAAGGGGACTGAGTAAGGGGAAAGAATCTTTTGGGGACCGCAGATTCAATCTGACTTCAAGAACACACTTCAGTTGCTGAAGAAAATTCAAAATTGGTAAAGATTCTTTAAAGACAGGCTAGCCTCCCAAAGTGTTAGGATGGTTATCCAACCCTGCCCTCCCTAAAGGGGTGAGTAGCCCTTGGGGAAGAACTCTCTGGATGCTTGATTGGAGGTTATGAGAGTTGGGGAGCCCTGAGGCAGACAGTTTAAGGAACAACAGATTTCAAGGGAAGGCACAGTCAGGGCTGCCCTCAGCCCCTGCAGGCAGATCAGCACATCAGCGTAATTTATCTTAATAATTCAGTTAAGTTGAAACTACCTGCCAGCAGTAACATCCCACAACCTCCCGATGATAGTCCAGATGTTTATATTAGATCAGCTATCAGAGAAAATTGGTCATTTCAAAGTATGCTTGGTAATTCTGATTAATGTACTGTGTTATCTGTACTCAGTGAGGGCTAAAGAAATGAAAGAGTTCTCCAAGGTTGCTTAGTCGGTGGCTTCAAAGGGCTGACTTTCTCCTCAAGGCTGGCAGGAATGAACACATAGCCATGACAAGATAAGTTTTTCAAAATTCCATATCTCGTTAAAGAAAAACCTCATCATCTCCCGCTATTTCAATCTATTTAAGGAGCAGTTAGAAATGCTCAAAATAAACAATAGGAAAATTATTTGTAGTATTTATTGCAATATAATATCCTTAAATATTGGTTTTATATATGGGGCCGGGAGAGAGTTTAACAGTTAAGTGCAATTGCTGCTCTTGAAGAGGACCCAACTGGGTTGCCAGCACCCACATCAGGTGTCTCCCTGTACCTCCAGCTCTGAGGATCCACAGAGAAGTGATGTCCAGTGCGTTCTTTCTTTTGATGTCTCCCACCCTTGAAGTACTGAGGTCCACTTTCTGAGTGTCCATACTCCCATTTTCAGCTCTCACCATACCATGAGAAATTCAATTAGTTAATTTTTATCCCCTGAAGTTTTTTTTTTTTTAGATCTTATTAACTAAATGTATCTTATAAATAGCAGAATTATTCTCTCCTGTGTGTGTTACTAACTACCTGGATCCATTGTGTTCATCAGTTAGCGAAAGAAATAAAACTTGTCTTGATTGAGTCATACTTTCACATAAAGGTAATTAAACTGTGAGATGTTTTCAAATTAAACGTTATCTGAAAACATTCTTTTAATGGGATTAAATCCAGATTGTTGTTTGTTGCTTGGCTGGTTTTACTTGCCTTAATTACAGTGACTCTGGAACACCTTCCTCCTGTAGGGGCCAGACCTACCTACAATCTTCTTACAGTAGGTCCCTGGGGACCATGACCTGAATCCCACTGGGTCTCCTCTTCCGTGGAGAGTTGGTTTGGCTTCCACATGCCTTCTGACTTTCCTTTCCAGTGTTCGTTTCAAAAATCTGGGGGAAGTTGCCCACAGTAATGTTCTTTGTTAAAGTGCAACATGTCTTTCTGAGATTTAAACAGTCCGAGTGGCAGAACTGGTTTGTATTTGAAGGCACTCAAAGAAAGGGAGCTGTGTAGTGCATGCGGGTTGCTTTCCAAATCACCCAAGTTCTTACCCAGAGTGCTGCGGGACGTCACAACTCTCCGCCCGAGCCAGCCTTTCTTCTTCGTTTTCTTCAAATCATTCTCCGATCATTTATGTCTTCCCAGAAGCATTTATGTCTAGAGGAGAAAAAAAGATAAGATTAGTTTAATAAAATAAAATTTAAACCTAGATCGTCTCTTTATGTCAAGTAAAAGTTTTGACAGACACACATCATCAAAGATGGGGGAATTCTGTTACACACTCGGTTGGCAAAACGGAAACAACTGCATTCTTGCCTGCAAACAGCATGTGGTGTCATTTGTTTGTGTGAGAGTGCCCTTCATTGTTGCTTTTGTTTTTGGAGATATCTTGCGTACTTATTGATTCATGAGTTGACGATATTCCACTGAAAACCGTGGAAAACAGTGACCTGAAGACTCAAAGTCCATTTCACATCTGTGATAAATTCCACTTTGGGTATTACTTTCTATGCGTAGCACCAGCCGGCAGAAACAAACTGTAAGATGTTGTGAAATATAAACTCTTCTATTTTAAATTTCCTAATAATCAACTTAAAATCCTAAGAGTTTCATCTTAATACACATTACATTTTATTTAACGTAATATAGCAAAGTTATGTCATTTCAAAATACAACCAATATAAAAATATTAAAGATATAAATTATATTCTTATATAATGGACTAAATTACCAGAACCTGATACATATTTTATATTTATAACACTTCTCAGTTCAAACTGAGCATTTTCTTTCTTTTATTGGGGGGTGGGGTGGGTTTCAAGACAGGGTTTCTTTGTTGTAACTCTAGCTGTCCTGGAATTCATCCTGTAGACCAGGCTGGCCTCAAACTCACAGAGATCTGCCTGCCTCTGCCTCCTAATTTAAAGGCATGCATCACTACCACCTGACTAAACTGAGCAGTTTTAAGAACTGAAGACTTGATTAACTACACATGGTTAGTAGCATCTATTGGGCAGCTCTGGCTGGTGCCAGGTGATGTCTGCCTTCCATATTAATCTTCTGGGTTGTCTAAAAATTTGGAAATGCCTCCACTGTGGTTCCTCTGGGTCAGTTTTCTTCTTTTGTGCACAACTGAGGGGAAAGTTCAGGATTTTTTTTACTGAACTCTACTCATTGAAAGTTGAAACAGACTAAAGAATGGGGTCTCTTCTTGAATGCCTTCCTAAAGCTGCCACATACTGCTGGCAGCAGAAAGGACCTCTCATTTCTATGTACTGCTCGTCTCAAGCGTTCATGTTTTGGTTTTCCTTTAGGTATATTTTCAAAGTCATATCATTTACTTGTTGAGCATCTGGCTACAGTTCAAACAGTTACTTTCTCCAAAGTTGTACCTGATAATCTTCCAGAATTGCTTTTAAATAAAACTCTTAAATAGAAGCAATAAACAATACAGAAGATTTACTTAAACAATACTGCAGCTCACCAAAAACACATAAGAAATTCCAATTCTTATTTCTTGCATTGTGAAGGTCATTTTGCTACATTACGAACACATTTTCTCACATAATTATTTACACAACTTTAGCAATGCAATGTAGTGGCTGTAATATCAGAACTCATTCTTTAAAAAGAACTTTTAGATTTATTGATTTTATGTGCATGAGCGCTTTGCCTGCATGTATGTTTGTGCACTGCATGTGTGCCTGGTGTCCGCAGAGATCAGAAGAGGGTGTCAGATCCTCTGAACTGGAGTTACAGATAGTTACAGATGTGAGCCACTACATGGGCACTGGGAAATGAATACCAATTCTCTGCAAGGACAGAAAGTTATTTGTCCAGCCCCAAACTAATTCTTTAAAAACACTAAAAACATAAAAATTCATAATCACTGCCTTTACCTGTGGACTATGTACACGTATGCTTGTGTTTCAGTATTTTTTGTGTCACTTATAATTTTTAAAGTCACATCCAAAGGATAAAGCAAAAGCTGGGCAATTTGGCATAATTGTTTATTTCTTGACTTGCAAAATGACCTTCATGTGTTGATGTCTCCCAGAGGATTCACATCATACTTCAACTGTATACGGGCAGGATGCTGTATATGAAAAATGACCGACTAAGCCACAAGTATCAAATAATGAGAAAGGAACAGTTTGTTGCGATCTATTTTGTATAGCAATCTGGGCAATCTGGAGCCATCAGCAATTTGAGTGCAATTTCAGAAGCAGTCGGGATATCAGGAAGCTGGTGTAGCTCCTTAGGGTACCAGTAAAATACACACGTTCTTGTGCTAGCACGGACAGAAGGATCTAAATCGACCTCGGTTTTGTTCTCACAAAACCAACTGAATTGCCCCGCTCAGCATGGCTTTCGTTGTCCCTGACATTAGTGTGTGCGGTCTTTTTATGATAAATTCATGACCACAGGAGATATCCACAGGACAGACTTGATATTATGACCCTCACAGCCACCATAGGGTTTCTCCTCTTCTTCCATTATGTTCTTCTAAAAGTCTACTTTGATTCTGCTGCAGCTTTAGTAGCTTCTAGCCAGTTCCTAGCCACCACAGCCACCAAAGCTGTGGGCCCTCTTCTTGCCTCAGCCCTTTCCAGGTCTGTTTTATCCGCATCTGCCTACCCCTGGGGGTTCCACGGCACCGAAAGGAAATTCCTCTTCGTATTTTTTTTTTAAAGATATGACTGGAAATAATTAACAATGATATAAAAATAACTCTTAGGGTGGCCAAATAGCAAAATGTTTCCAACACAAGAAAATTATGGTCTCTAAGATTCCTCATTATCTTAAATTTATGAAAGGTGCCAAAGGACCTGATAAAAAAAAAAACAAACTGCAAGACAGAATTAACTTTGTTTTATTTTTTCCAAATGAATACATGGAAGCTTTCTCCTTTGTAATACTGCCAAGTCACGAAGTGTCAATTTCTGCAAATGTAACAGTTCAAAAAAGAAACAAAGTTCTAATTGGGTCCATTGACCTCCTTATCATGTGAAAGCTGGGATCACATTAATTAAACAGCAACTGGAGTGCTGGGGTGGGATGTCCAGGCTTCTTTTAAAAATAATATTTTTCCTTTACTTGTGCATACTTTTCTACCTCACGTGATTGCGTTCCCCAAGTTGTCTTTGCAAACTTTCCTGGAAAACCTTGTTCCTTTGGCCCTGGTCCACTGTTTACTGACTCTTCTCTACCACCCCATCCTCCTAGAAGGCCCAAAGAACATATCAAGCAGAAAAATGAAGAAGACCAGGTGAGAATCTGTACTGCTTGACCGGAGAAGAGACAGGCTGTGTCTTCTAAATTGTGCTTTTTTTCTTTTTTTTTAGTGAGAGTCAGATCACACAGGTCCATGGTGCCCAGATCACCAATTTCTGAGAGTCTGTGGTCTTTATAATTATACCTTACTCTCTCCTGGATTTGTGAGCTCCCAGAATCTACACCATGGAAACACAAGCTTCAGAGCTTTCATCATTAGCAGTTAGCTTCTTGCTTACCACTGTGGGTCATCACGATGTCCCTGCCTGGACTTATTTCCATTCTTTTTATAAATGAAAAAAAAAATGGAACTTCAAAACAATCAATTACTCACTTAAAGTCATACATATCAATGACACTTATTTTCAAATACCTTGCATTAGCCACATTTATCTTTGAAATCAACAGGCTCCTCTCATTACAGTGAAGAGGAATGTGAATTATTGAAGGCTCTCAGGTGTTCCAAAGGGTCTTTAGCAGAGTCCGGAATCCAGCCACTAGGCAGGTACCCTGCTTGTCACTTTGCCTGAGTATGAAATATAACCCCAATGCTAGTGTCACTGCAGCCTCTGGAAGCAGCACCATCCTGCTCACCTGGCCAGTTTCTGGTCTACCTGGTACCTTTTACATCATTCCCATTCACACTGGAGTATCAAGATGATGCGTCTGACCAATGGAGTTTAAGTCACCTGCCTACACCGTGGCTGCCAAAGAAAGTTGACAGTTCTTAACTTCCACTTTAGAGACCTAGAATTAGGGAGATGAGAAATTCTCCAAATATGGAGAGACAAAAGGCAGCAGCCCAGTGTGGCAGAAGGCCCTCTCTGAGCTAAAGGTGAGCAGGTGCCATAGCCTCAGGCGAGAAACAGCTTCACGGAGTAGCTACCGTAGTATGTGCTGTGCTTCTTGTTGGTATTCTGCCTGCCTCTTCGAAGGAGTTGACTTTGAAAGAAGTGGAAATTTACAGCAAGAAATGAGCTTATCCGCCTGTCCTCTGCCTGCCTTTATCAGTCTGGAATGTACTGTGGAAATTGTTGCTGAGCTTTTATCTGATGCAAAAGGGTGCATAAGACACTTCTCCTTCTGATCTTGGTTAAAGGAAGAGAGTCTGTGCAGATGGGAAAAACTTTCTCATTATACATCAAGTTCAACTAAGGATTTCCTTAGTTCCTGTTTGGGGAACAGTGGAGTCAGAGTATGGAAGTTCTTATCACTGCAGTTAACTTTTTGCACATTTTTAAAAATGTTTATATATTTATGAACTAACCATCAGTGTCAGAAAAAAAAAGCATTTAGCACCACTCTGAACACTGTCCATATATAGAATAGAGCAATCATTTATATAACAGAACTAACTGGAAAATCACAGTCTTGGACAACACATTTGAATCAGACCACATATAACCTGAGGAGATTGTCCTTCCTACAGACATATCTATTTCCTCAGGTGGTGATATTTAATGTGTGTGGGGAGGGGATGAATTGCTGGCTAATATGGCCAAGGACTCAAAATCTAAACTTTTGTGTTATTGTGTGAAAAGAGATTCTGTCCCTCAAAAATCTTAACTGTTCTTAGCAAATGCTATGTCTTAGAAAATTTTAATTAGAGAAATCAAAATCCTTTTTTTCCCCAGAAAGAAGACTTTTTAACTTTTTTTTCTCTTTTCTCTTTTCATTGCGTTGCATCTTTTTCCGACTTGATGCTCACAATGATCTTTTGACGTTGATATAGAGGAGCTGAACTGATTTTTATACAGGCCTCTTTTCACTCTTCCCATGATGAATGCTTTATAGCCAGGTTCTATGGGACTACTTCCGTTTTCTTCTTAAATTATGTTAAAATACGTACATATTTTAACCATTGAGATCATTTTTGAATTGGCCGTTTCATCGATGTTAATCACACCTCACACTGTTGCAAGTTTCCTGAAATTTCTCATCATGCGGAACCGGAACTCCGCACTCACTCAACAACTTTCTGTTTGTCTGTGTGTCCTTTGTATTTGGAAGAAATAAAAGTAGTTTTCAGTAGCAATATTGCCTTGCTTTGTTTTATTCCTTTTCATTGTGAAGAAAGCAAATACTCACTAGAAAAATCTTCAGTCTATGGGCAAGAGCTCGGTTGACATAGATGATTGGGAAGGTTTAGTTTTAAGGACCAAGCTTGGTTTTGAAGGTGTGCTGTCTACTGAACAGAAACAGAACATTATACTCTTCTTTTGGGTTTGGGCCATTTCCTGCAGGAGAGTATTTGTTTACTCATCTGAATAATTTACAATGGAGGCAGCAAGAATTTATTGATATGTTTTTGATATATTATATTTATTGATATATATATTTGGATTTTACTATGTATAAAAATTAAAAGTATCTGGCATACAATATTCCTTCTCAGTAAACTATGCGTGATTCTGACATTATGGATGGAACTCATCTTAAAGTTATATGCAAAGCTGTACCTATATGTGATTCAAGTGTATGGACCTTGAAATTTATCAAATATTGAGAAAAGTTTGTGAGGTTCATAAGTCAAAATGGTAGAACACTGCATTAGACCACAGAAAAGATCTTGAAATAGACCTAATATAATACAATGTGAATCCAGGTGCCCTTGGAGCCAGACTCTGTTCATGGTGATATCAAGGATGGAAGGTGTGTGCTTTTCATGATCATTCCTGCTATGATACATGGACAGTGTTACTTGCCATCAAATTGGGACAGCTGAGGGCAGGTTAGGGTGACATCGTACTGATGTAAACTTTTTATTACTTTTTTAAACAATTTTTGAGATTATAGTTACATTATATAGTTACATTAGATTATAGTTACAACATTTCTGTTTTCTCTTTCTTACCTCCACATTCTCCCATATTCTCCTCCCTGATTACCTTCAAATTCATGGCCTCTTCTTTAGTGATTATTATTGCATATATACACATATATATATATATATGCCATATTTCCACATTTCTAAATATAACCTCTGTTCAGTTACCTGTAATGTTACTTGTATGCATGTTTTCAGGGCTGGCAGCTTGGTATTAGATAACCAATTGATGTGTTCTACCCTGGGGAAGTCAACTCCTTATCAAAGAAAAAAAATAACCCAAAGTACAGGAGACTATATTATGAAACAATATAAAAGTGTTAAAGTAATCATTAAGTTTTTTCATGTCTTCTACATATTTTTACGTATAACCAAAGTCCAGAAGTTTTGTGCTAGACAGAACTCCTAAGGTGACATCTTTAGTGAGAGCATAAACCATGGCTGACTTGTTATTAATTTCTCAGTGCTTAGCGTAACTCTTGACAAATCCCAACCCCCAACTTTTAAACTGAAATGGTTTTGAACAGAATCGAAATAAGAATGGGGCGTGTTAAAAATTTGGTGTCGGCCATTATTTAAAGGTTACTTACGAAACTACCAAACGCCATCAAATTCCATGACAACAATCTTTTAAATTAAAACGTGAGTGCTCAATTCCTTTGTCACCTCCCTCTTCTCTGCTAGCGATGCTGTAGACACGGTGAAATCTAACGTGGGATGGAAGGCTAACCTTCAGAAGCGGGTTTTGTTAGTTTTATGGGAAACCAAGTATCCTGTACTTTCTTTCAGTCAGACAGCTTTGGATGGTACAGATCCACTTTGAACTGGTCCAGGAGCCATCGTTCTGGAAAAACTACCTAATAGAGCATTGTTTCATAATTAACACCCATCAGATAAATGGGCGGAGGGGGCCACATGTACACAAAGCACTGAGTGTTTACCTCAAAATAATTAGGGCGACTTCTCACAGAGTTGGCAAATTTTCGTTTTTTCCCCAAGAAAGCATACTGACATGCTGAAGTTTCCATATATGTCTCTTAATTTTGTTAAAGAAAGATGCCGCCCCAAAGAAGATGGGGGGGGGCAAAGATTATATCAGATAAAAAAGCCTCCTATACAAGGAAGAGGTTAGGCTTCCTGAGCAACTCTTTAAGTCTTCCCCCAGGCTGCCTCTGAGAAGCAGGAGGGGAATTAAATCCTTCTGAACCAAGGCTTCCAGGGTTATCTGGCTCTTTTCTCTCCTGTTCTTTTCATCGGGTTCCTCCCCCCTACTCTTTTCCAGGAAAGCCATTCTCTCTTCACCTGTCATTCAGGCTCTCTAGTCAGTTGGCTCCTTACCAAGGTTTGAGAAGGTCAGGCTATCTGTGCCACTGTCTTGACACAGGGGCAGAGGCTGTATCCCTCATCTCCAGCTTTCTGTCTAGATTCATCCCTTGTGCTCCCGAGGTGGTGGTGGGGAGCACACACACACACACACACACACACACACACACACACACACACACACACAAGCACACACACATGCATGCCTACAGGTAAGATAAGGCTAAGACTGCCTGTGGATCAAGAAGTCACTTCACCACCCTCTGTGGATGACTTTAACAATGACCACACCCTTTACACAGTTCCTGCATTTTAGTTCCCACAATCTCTCCATTGAAAAAGTCAAGTGCTAGGAAATAATTAACTGAAGGATGAAAATTCAGACACAAGCAAGTCAAGTCATACAATCAAGTCAGATGGACAACAGGCCCTCCCAGATGGCAAGCAGAACACCCCCTAGACAGTGCCCTCCTAGCTGCTTCCCTGCCACCTGCTCAGTGATGGTGATAGATGCCTCCTGCAGCCTCCAGCTGTGTTTTGTTCATGGTTTGAACTTTAATACCTAATTGGGTGATTATAAAGCAACCCCAACATAGACCAATCCTGTCTCCCTGGAGACAGTGATGAAATTTCCTCTGTAGGTAAGGTCTGATCATAAAAACTGAAGGTAAAAGAATGACATAAAAAGTGCCTGTGGCCAGCTGGTAGTGGCGCATGCCTTTAATTCCAGCACTAGGGAGGCAGAGGCAGGCAGATCTCTGTGAGTTCGAGGCCAGCCTGGTCTACAGAACAAATTCCAAGACAGCCAGAGTTAGAACAGAAAAAACCAGATTCAGGGAATCTGGGCAGGCTGCAGACAGATAGGTGTCTACCGAGGAGGAAGGGGAGAAGAACAGATGGTATCAGTGAAGAGATGAGGACCCAGACAGGAAGATCAACCATTACAAACTTAGCTGCAAGAATTTCTAATATGGAAGACAGCGACTGTACCTCTGGGCAGGGGCCCTGCTGGACACTTGGCCTGTTAGAAGTCTCAGGTTTTAAAGACACTATCTCTAAAACTGACCTGTGTCAAAATGCTCTTCTCTAAAGGCAGAATCTGTGGCCATGCTTTCTTTTTAGTAATCCTTTTGAAATGAAACTACAAGCACGTATTGGCTACGCTCGCCAGCTTAATTCCATACTCGACTAAATTTCCCATCGCTGTTGGTTTGATCATTTGCTGTCACAAAAGTATACCTGTGAGAATTCTCTTTAACTGGGGTTTTAAAAATAAATTATAAGGCTTTAATATCAAACTATTCTTTTTAAGTTGGTTTGATGAAGTTATTAATATTTATTGAATGTGTCATCTGTTGGAATGCTTACCTGCTTTACTCAATTAAAACTTGGTTTTTGTAATGACCCTACAATCGTCTAACCCCACTGCCAGAACCTTGCATTCTGCTTCTCCGTCTCATTCCTGGCCCAGGCAAGCAGAGTTTCCTGGGGCTGTGAACTCACAGGTGGGATACATGGAAAGTATTGCTCAAAGAAGCCCTTGTCAACACTCAGCATGAAGGACAGCTCGCTCTGATACAACCATTTTCTTTGAGCTGCTGAGCCTCTGATCAATCAACAGTTATTTATTTGGCTTTATTTAAGAGCTCAGCAATGTTCTGTATGACCTCTGCGCACACACAAGCCAGACTAGGAGCAGAACATCAAGTTGTATTCACCAGTGACCTTGAATGAGCTTTCAAGGTTTGAAGACGTTTACCGGCTGACACAGATGAGTTAAGTCACCCAAAGACACAGAAATAGAGGCAATAAGAGCTAGTGAGAGGATATAGAAAAAGTACTGTGTTGACTGGAGAAACCAAGAAAGAAAAAAACCACAAAGAAAAATGTAAACTTTCCTCTAAACTCTCTAGTGAAAATCTTTTACAACCAAAATCAAGTCTGTGCTTATGCTTTGTTTGTTTGTTCTGCTAAAAAACTATCAATCCAAGTACATGTTCACCTATATAATAGTTTGGCATCTTTAGTATGATCAAAGAATGCTTGATGATTAAAATTGTTCACTAGTGTTTTAGTTTGGTCATCTCAACTATGTGTGTTTAAACGGACTTGACAATTATGTAGAAATATTTAAGACCTAAAATTGAAAATAAGGAATGATTAAGTTATTGGGATTTATCCACTGAGAAATTGTGGTCTAATGTAAGCAGGATTTAAGCCTGTGGTTTTGCATTGTGAAATCATATAGCCATCTCCTTTTCTGTCATTTCCATGCTTGCTAATCATTCATCCCCTCTTATCACCCTCTTTTATTCTCCCTTCAGTCCCCCCATTTCCACTTTTGCATCCCTAACGTTCTCTTTATTTTCAAGTCTCCCCTCCTCCCTCCGCAGACAAGAGAAAGGGTGCCACACTTAGTGTGACTGACTTATGTGAGGTAACAGGATGCTTTCCCATTCTGTATATGTTATCTTTAATAGCATAATTTCATTCTTCTTTATGGCTAAATAAGACTCCGCTGTGTATATATGCCACATTTTCTTTATTCATTCATTTATCGATGGGCATCTGGGCTGATTCCATAACTCGGCTGTTGTGAACATCGTTGCAATAAACGGACGTGCAGGTATCTCTGTGGTGTGCTAACTTGGACTCTTTTGGGTATATACGCAGGAGTGGTACAGGTGGGTGATTTGATAGCTCTAGCTCTGTTTTCTTGAGAACCCTCTAGGCTGACTTTCATAGTGTCTGGACTAATTAACATTCCTACCTACCAGCAGTGGAAATGCATTCTTGTTGATTTTTTTGTTTTCATGCAATGAATTGTTAATTCTCACAATTCCCTCGTCAATTTAACCAGAGAGTGCTACTTTTTCTGAGTAACACAAATCTGTAGTGTCTGCAAGGGCCTACGCTCATGCTTTTCCGCCTTCCCATCCTGTAAACTGGACAGTGACAGACTGCATTTTACTTTTTCAGGGCTTTTGAAACTCGCAATGCCCCTACAGTCAAGTCTCATAAATTCTTAACTCCTCACAACTAAAATATTTTTGTTCTATTTTTCATTTGGTCAATGGAGTTGTGTCTTCTTGAGAAGAACTTGCCTTTGTATGAGCATTTTCTTGTAAGATAGGGAAGCACTTGGGATGCTTACGCAGGGCAGCTCCTGCCTGGGTATGGATACGGGATACAGACTCCGTTTCATAGTTTGCTGAGGCGGTGCTGCATTCTGTAACGTAGGACAAGTTCCTAAAATTGTCTGTACAAAAGCCCTTTGTTGTTCAGTTTTCAATAGCAGTCAGTTCTTTTTAGTTTTGAGTGTGCAAAGCTTCTGTCTTACTCAGATGATTGAATTTCTTGGTTGAGGTAGTTTGGAGTGTTGGAGAAAAGGGACTAAGAAATGGCTTACCTGATCTTGACACAGATTTTAAAACTTTTCTCTTAAGATCACACTTCAGGCAAGAGGATTCTTAGAGTAGCGGTCTAGAGCAGGGCTTCACACACTTCTGTGGAATAATTTGACTTATTGATTTTCCCTTCCTGCTTAAAATGAGTTATAGCATGTGTTTATCACTAAGTATAAATATACAAGGACTTGGTTTTAAGGTTGCTTTTATTGAGAACATTTGAACCCACTAAAATATCATTGTTACACATGCATGCACATACATGTATAAATCCATCCTACTGAGATAATGTGGCTGATCTCTTGGGGTTAGGGTGTGTCTCCAAGGAAGACTGACTCTCCCTCTCACAGAAGCCACTAATTGCCTATAGCTGTTCTAGAAATGAAACCTTGTGAGAATCCCACATCCACTTTGGCATGTCCATTGGTGGTGCCATTTTTTAGGTCTCCTTCAGGCAGCACGTGGTTGCAGTTTCGATACAGCTTCCCTGTCATTTATAGAAAAGACTATCTCAGTCTTCTGGTTCTTACAATCTTTCTACTCCCTCTTCCGTGATGTTTCCTGAGACTTCGGTGCAGGGATTGTCTTGTAGAATGTGTTTGTTGTGGCTGGCCATCACATAGTCAGTTGTTCTCTGTATGTTGACCAGTTGTGAACACACTCTAAATCACATGGCATAGGGAACTCTATTGGCTCGCATTGCCTATCCGAGCACTATTCTAGGCCTATGATATTCACCCCCTATAGGTAAACTTTGGAGGGAGCTATGCATCTGTGCATGACAGACTTTGGTTTAGAAACCAATATTTTTTGTGTCCTAGGAACATTTCTTTTTCCTTTATCCTATGGTGGGCCATTGATTTCACTAAGCCAGTGGCTGAGCCCCAAGATTCTCCATACAAACAAAATGAAGATTTATTTTAAATGGCTGGTTCCATTTACCACCAGATGGCACTATAGTATTACCAGGAAATGCACACGTGTGTAATTGATTGTGTCATAAACCAGAGAGGAAAAAAAAAAAAAAAAAAGCCAGGAGTATATAGAACTACAGTTTCCTCTTTGTAAGGTTGATCAAAAACGGCTGTCCCAGCAGGCGCATCAGAGAAAATGACACATCTGGGGTTGGGGTGGGGAGCAATAAGAAAGTCTTAATGCTTGCTCCCATTGGAGGGAGCCTTTCTGTTTAAGTTTTTATATTGACCTGTGCACAGTAGCTGCCACAACAACCAGAGAAGAGTTAAGACAGTCTCAAGGTTCAGTGTCCAGACTATCACTAATTCTGTACCAACTCTCCAATCATCACATAGCTTATAGAAAGCAACTTTAGAGTAATTTTGAGAGATTTATGCCTGCTGCTATGGGAAGAATGATCTCATTCTAAACCATAGCTGTTTTTGCTCTAGCATCTCTTGGAACAGACAGGTGAAGATCAAAATGCACATGTATCTATTTCTGAGTTTAGACGACCTTCCTGAAAGATGAGTGTTCAACACAAGTAGGTGACATCTCCTATCAGGATGTGAAACATTGATTCTAACCTCTTGAACAAAAGTTGCAGATTAACCAAATTCTAATATAGGCCATTTTAATCTCTATTTCTGAAGTTGTTCCTTGTCCCGTATTTTTAACTTCTCTTTAGATTAAGCTGTTTTTCATGACAATCTACTATTTTGCTAGTAGTGAGAAAAGAGGATTGGTATGAGTCTATGAACTAAACTTATCCCAAAAACAAACAAACAAACAAAACCTTGATTCTTGTTTCGAAGGGAGAGTCATCAGTCAGTGGACAAATGGTGTTTACTTTGGAACAAGTGGAGCACCTGGAGATTTGCCTGAAGGAAGCAGAAGAAAGGGCTACAGATCTATTGGAACAGGTAATACCTGTCATGGGGACTGGAAATAGCTGCTGCTCAGGCTGCTGAGAGCAAGTACACATGCTCTGTCCCGTTGACCCAATGCAAGTGCACACACATGAACAGGCACACACATCTCCTTCATTTTCTTCCTAACAACACTTCCTTTAATCTGCAGAGAGCTTTTTCAGCTTTTAAAGGTGTTTTTCCTTTTTTCACATTTGTATTTTATGTGGTTTCTTTCACTACAAACTCCTCTGGGAGATCAGCAGGCCTTCCTGAAGCAAGTGGTTTCCCTGAAGAAGCAATGTGCATTTGCCTTATAAACAGATAAACTCGAGGTAAATGAAAACCTAGCAGAACCACACAGATTTTTCTTGAATTGTCCCAGGATTCTCCCTGAAGAGAGGTCTTCAGATAATGACTTCTCTCTTGGGTTTTCTGGAAGTAAGCAAAGCAGGTCATAAGTGTTGCTTGGCCTGTGCTGATAGCCTAGGCATTGCATAGCAGCTGTTCTCTGTATATGGCTAGGCTTTGACTTTAGGCACAGGGAATGTGAGTATCAGAATTCTCAGACCATTTCCTAATAATAGCACATTTTGCAAAAAATGTACAGTGCACTTGTTTGTTGTTGTGGACTCAGAGTGCAAATCTTCCCAGAGCTGAGTCTCTTCATGTGGCACAAGGCCACCAGTGCATACTCTTAATGACAGTGAGAAGAGAGAAAAGGACAGGAGACTCTGAATGTTAGACATCTGTATTAATGTCTCATGGGTTGATAGACTTGGATAGACTTGGGAGAAGCTGTTTCATGAGACTTTTAGATTAACGTAGGTACTTATACATTTGAGTCTTACAGAAATGGGACTTTGTAGGAAGAGATGTGTGTATTATGAGAAGAACTATAATTGACATGCAGTGGACACAAACAGCCACCTCCATTTTCGTTTCAATCTACAAAACGAACGTGTTTTCTGGGGAAGTGGTTACTCCCCCAGAAGTTACTGTGTGACTAAATATGATTGATTGATCGATGCTGTAGGTTTCACAGGACTTTATTCAACCAATGGAACTGTGATGTCCTTTTGGGAAAGTGTCCGTTGCAGATCCATGTCTTGTCAACTGTTGTTTCCCTAAAATAAACCTCCAGCAATAGCAAAACCATGAATTATATAGAAAATAATGATGGACATGAAAGACTATTTCAACCCCCTTCCCAAGGAAGACCAGAATTTCAGAGAAGTTTTGAATGGGTAACTGCACAATAACATTAAGTTTTGGAGTCTGGGTTACTGTTCTAATGTACAGTTCTTGACATTTCAGACTTGTATGCTGAAGTGAATTATCTAGAAGCTGGCAGCAGGGTGAGGAGAGGAAAGAATGATGTATACAACACATGACAGGGATTTGCAATATAACATCTTTAATTAAGTTGAGATATGGCTGGTAGTAGTAGAGGTGTCTACTACTACATTGCAACAGATCAACCAAATATAAACACATCTCTCAAGGGTTTAACCGTGAGAATTTTGCTTTCTGGTCTAACCTTATCTTTGAAAAGATAAAGAGCTGTAGTTAGTCGAATCTAGTTATAACTAATTGAAATCAGAATTAATTTTGGATGACTTTTAGGTACTGTAACATGCAAAATGGGAGTTCCAGTAGTTAAGCGAGTCATACCCACTGGCTGTGGAAGAAATGTCATGATTGCATGCTAGGGTTAGCCCGTAGGAAGCCAGGTGGACACCTTAACTTTTCCCACTATTGTTTCTGCCCAGTAGAGAGGAGGTGTGCACAAGACACAGCACGGGGCCTGCTGTGGCTTCCACAAAGAAAGGCTTATTGATAGAAGATATGCAGAATGGTAGAAACTGGTGGAAAAGAGCATGGCACTTTCCTTTCTGAATCTGGGGGGAAAGCAGTATGAATATTTTTCTTTTTACTCTTCGTAAGACTTCCTGTTTCAGGTGGACGTCATCTCCCCTTTAACTGCTGACATTTCCTAAGGCCCCAAATGAGCCTGCCAACACATACCATCCCGTACTGTCACCCTCTAGTCTATCTGAGCGTTATGTTATATATGAAGAAAAGCAGTTTCCTCTTCTCCTGGAGTCCCCCTGCATGGGGGCCTCTTATCTTAAAGAATGAAAGAGGCAATAAAGCAGATGAAGCAGAAAGTGACTGGGGAGGGGACCTGAGCTCACACCCTCCAGATGTTGCTTTTTTCTTTCCACTATGTGGGTCCCAAAGAAGGAACTCAGGTGATCAGCTGGCTGTGAGCACCTTCGCCTCCTGAGCCGTCCGGCTGGCCTAAGGAGCTAACTTCTTTCTTAAGTACTTCCAGTATTCCAAGTGCAAGGCTTAGCGCTGTAGCTATTTTGCTTGATGGATTCACTAGTCCGGTATGGGGCCCTGTTATTACAATCCCCAGTTACTAGCGAGGGCAATGAGACTTAAAAAAAATCCTTATTTTTCCAATATCGTGTAGTCAGGAAATGGTGAATCTGGCATTAGAACTCAAATATATTTAACTGACCCTTACTTTTATAATGTTTCTGTTAAGGCATTTTTATACAGTATATTTGATCATGTTTCTCCCTCACCCAGTTCCTCCCAGATTCTCTTCACCACCACCACTACCACCCACCCCCTGCCCAACCCAACTTTATGTTTACCTTTTCCTGCTCTCTCAAAAACAAAACAAAAAATAAAATAAAATAAAAAATCAATAAGACAAAAGGTATCAAAGTAAAATGAAATAGCCTCCCCCACTAACCCCACCCCCAGCCCCACACACAAAACACCATGGAGTTGGTCCTCTGTTGGCCACCTACTGCTTGGTACGGCCCTGCCCTGAAGCATGGTTGCTATATCCAATGATGCTCCATTGGAGAAAACTCTTTCCTTTACTTTCCCTTTGGAGAAAACTGTTTTTCCATTTCCTGGCTGGTATCAATTGCAAATAGCTTCTTGGTTAGTGCTGGAATCCTGTGTCTCCTTCGCCCTCTCAGTGCTGGGACCCCATCTTGCTTGAACCTGTGCAGGTCCTGTGTGTGCTGCCACAGTCTCTGTGAGTTCAGATGTACAGTAGTCCTGTTGAATTGCTGATGAATCCCGTTGAAATGAATCCCATGAGCCCTACTCACCAAAAAATTAAAAGCCATCACAGGCTATGGCCAAGGCTATTGGTTGATCTGCACAACTTGATGAGAAGGCTCTGTTGCTGAGGACAGCACTCACAGTTCTTAAGCATATGTAGACATGAGCCAATGACACTGTGAAGATTTTTCTCTACCCTGCAACAGTAAACAGGAAGAATTTATCTTGATTCCTCGATTAGGGTTTCTAACCTGGAGGACTTGTTGGGCAGATTGGCAGGCCCTTCCTCTAGGGTATTTGAGTCAGTAGATCTAGTGTAGAGCTTAATAATTTACATTTCTATCAAGGCCCTATTTAATTCCTACACAGTTGCTAACCCAGTCCTCAAGAGGATTTTTTTCCCACTGTTATCTTGCACTCCACAGCTATGTGGAGCGACGATGTAGGGTTCCATTTGACTGGAGTAAAGGACAACTCAAAAAAGGCAGATGTTGACTTTTCATCACATAAAGTAACTGTGGTGGTTGACATCTGGAGTCCTGAGCTTTGCCTCTTTTGTGTTGACAAATATGGCGTCCACCATCAAGGACCAAGAGGGCCTGCAGCTGCACTGTCTGTTCACATGTTAGGCAGCAATGGGAGAAGAGGCAAGGATGTGTTTTTCTGGAGACTTCTGTTAATTCTCATACATCATTGACCCTTGTGTTTCCACTGGATCTGGGAAATTCAAGTAATTAGCTGGACATATTGTCATCCCCACAATCATGGGGATTCTTTCATTAAGAAAAGGAAAATATTTAATAGAAACAGAAATCTCTACCTCCTTATCCAACCCATTGACCATACTCGCACACACAGGGCGTAGCCTTGGTGAACTCCACCCTCTTCTGGATAGAGATGGGGTGTTCCTAGCACTACCTGTTGATGAGACAATACTTTCACTGCTGAGTCATCTTTGCACCACTTGCCAAACACATTAGTTGTCCTAGATGTATTGTTAATCCCTGAACTCGAAATGCTATCCCTTGGGCTCTACCTGTGCAACATTCAACAGGCACTGCTCTCTGGAAGTCTTAGCTATCAAACTGTGCCTGGGAAGGTATTTCTGCTCTTGGAGCACTTCATGCAGAAGGGACACATTTGGAATACACTTCAGTATCTCAGACTAAGACAAATGAAATTTTCTGTTTGCTGTTTCGGTCCAAATATCTGACGTAATAACAATATAGTACCCATATATAGCCACTGGATACATTTTTAATCATAAAAAACAAATAGGGACTATAACCAGAAAAAAGAATCATGTCCTTGAAACCCTGTATTGCAGTTTTCAGAGGAATTAGCAGACAGGGACATAAACTGAACTCTGGGATACCCAAGTTGTTGGAGTCATGTGAAAATTAAGAGATAAAAATAGAAAACCTGTAATCTTTATTTCAAAGAAAGAAAATGCAATGTGTGTGTTCTTTGAGTGAATAAAAACGTGAAAAGTAATTTAAGAAGAAGTTTTAAAAAAATCCAGTGTCTCCTCTGCTGCCTCGTTATCCCGCTCCCCTGTGGACTTGTTCTTACGTTTCACAAAATCTGAATACCAGCACTAATGACTCCGAGAGTCATTAAAGTTGAGATCATGACAAATTCAGTTAGCTAGCTTTGCGTATTGGCTCGCTTTAGGCTTTCTGTTTGCTGTTGTTCTGAGGAGCACTCCATTTCACAAATATTTACTGAGCACTGTGCTGAAAAGTGGAGACACAGCACTGAACAGACTGGCAAATTCTCTCACTCAAAGAAGACATTGGTGTGGGAGGGCACGGGCGCCGTCACAGAAGCACTGGAAATGCAGAGCTTCCAGGGGTCTTTGTAATTTGCTGGGCCACAGTAAGGAAAGCCTGAGGGGCAGCGCTGGATCTTAATTCTCCATGGGAAGCCTACAGACTGGGATTAACTGGTGGGCTCTTGCCCTTGGGAAAATGGAGAGTGTAGTTCCTTCATATTCTCTATGTAAGATTCTGCACTCTCTCTGTGTGTGTCTATGTGTATCTTTGTCTCTGTCTGTCTGTCTCTTTCTTTGTCCATCTCTCAGTCTCTCTGTCTCTCTATGTCTGTGTCTGTCTCTGTCTTTGTCCATCTCTCTGTGGCTCTGCCTCTGTCTCTCTTTGTCTCTGTATCTCTCTGTCTCTGTCTCTCTTTCTCTAAATGTGTGTGTCTGTGTGCGTGTATGTGCGCTATTCTTGTTTTAGAAAATAAAGAATGAGAACTAAGGCCAACTTATTGTCTTAGGTTATTGTTGGGATCTCAGGTTTTGTCTTCAACATGAGGTTTCCAAAGCAGACAGGACACTTCTTTCAAGACTCCTTTGGCAGGAGTGTGCAATAAACAATGAAACGGAGCTCAAGTGGCAGCTGGTGGGTAGAAGGAAATAGATCACAGTAGCAGAATAGGGAGGGTCCTGCAGTTTACTTTCTCTTGGGAGTTTTATCAACTTGGCTAGTATTTAGCCTCAGTTCCCCAGGCATTTGTATGTTTTGCTATTTAGCTTGGACAAGCAAGAAACAGAAACCTAAAGCATTAGCATATCATGTTCGACTCTAATAACCCAGAAGTAATTAAGCATCTTATATCAAAGGTTCTCAAAGTATCTTCCCATTATTTTCCTCTCCTTACACCTCAGTGTTGGAGTTATGTTTTTTTCAGGGATAGAAGGAATGTTGATCTCTAGCAAAGTTTTAGACACTGAGGTGTATATTAAATGCCTAAAAATATTTTGTGTACTGGGATTGCCCCCAAATAAAATAGTTCTAATTCATCTTTACTGTTCAGATGCAACAGCAGATCCCCTGATGCCAGTGTATTTGAAATAAGCAATGCCAGCTGGGTAGGAGTATTCATTCTAGAAATGCTCAGAAATCATGCTCCACATGCCAGTATGAAAGCAGGCAGTTTTATGAATGAGTTTCTGTTTTCTGATCTAGTTTGAAGTCTACTTTTAATGCCGCAAAAGCACATGCAGTCAGTTTTGTTTGGAATGGGTTTCTTTGCCAGTAGGAAGTCTCATTATATGGAGCCTTGTTAGGTTATTCTGGGTTAATCAAAGTTCTGATTGATTTTAGAGCCAGAGTTACCTCTTTAATTCTAAAACCTAACCACCTTCTTTCTGAGCAGAAACAACTCACTCTGTGACTGAGTTGTTAGGTATGAATTGGACAATGCACAGGCAAAAATTCAAGTCCCTGAAGAGATTGTTTTGTTTTGAATGGAATCAGACACGACAGACTGGCTTCTGTTGTTGCAGGCTGGCTGAGTGGACTGCTAGCCACTTGTATAACCAAGACTTCCTTTGGCTTGTAAATGTCAAGATCAAACTGAGGTCAGTTTTAAATAGCTGACTGGGTGCTAATTAATATGACTCTCCTATACAAGGAAAAGCAAAAGTCCTTGTTCCCTCAGAGTCATGGCTCTTTTGATCAGAGCAGGTGTCATTTCGTATGGACTTTGTGTTTTCTTTATAATGTTTCCTCTGGGAAGGTAAACTGATTTTTCTTAGCATTAGCATGTAAAAATAGGAAGTTAATGTCGTCCTCTGCTATAATAAAATACCTGGGGGTGGGGCTTTTATATAAGGAAAAGAGGTTTTTTTTTAGTTCCTAGTTTCAGATGATCAGAAGCCTGGCAGCAACATCTGTTAGTCCCAGGGGAGATGCTCCTGGTGGATCATATCACAACGGTGAGAACTCATGGGAGAGTGGTGTGCCGTGTGAACGCAAGAGGGATTCAGAGAAAATGCCTGAGTTGTTGAAAACTATCATTTGGGCTGAATTCTCTACTCCTGCAGGACCCAACCAACTTGTGTGAGGCAGCGTGAATCCTATTCCTTGAGGAATAGCTCCTGTACCCCAAATCCATGCCATCAGACCCCACCCCTTAACTCTACTTCCTCAGCATCCATTCTGGGGTTCAAGCTCCCAGCACATAGATCTGTCAGGGTCATGCCATATATAAACCACAACATTTAGATACATGCTTTCATCCATTTCTTCTTTCATGATTTATTTATTGAGCTTCTGAGTATCTAAGCATCCCCATGTAATAGCTAGTGCAGTTTTCCAGATAATCCTTTACAGCTATATGGCATTTTGCTGATGGAAATATTTCTGTGGACATACAGGCCTCTTGTCTGCTCTTCTCCACTTTCCCTTGGTGATCTGGCTTTAGGGTATGCACTATTGAAATCATCAAGTCTTCCTTGTCCTTTTTTTTTCCCCCTGCAGAATGAAGATTAATGTCTGGTAGAAGGAAAGTAGTTAGATTTTACAATTAAAGAGGGCCTTACAAGCCCCTCCCCCAGCAAATGACTGTTAACTGTTCATCAGCCTTTCAGAAGGAATGAAGACCTAGGAGTCCCTCCTCTAGAATGAAGGAAAGTTAATGGTCCCAACCTTCTTTAGATCTCCTGTGGGTAACCACAGCCATTGACAGTTGAAGAGAGCAGATGGACGTATTCAACATGGAAGACAGTTGGTTCATTTTATTGAGATACGCCTTATTGTAACCTGCTACACCCTCTGTTGTAGCAGGAACTCATCCTGACATCAATTATGCTCTTGTTTAGTGACTCACCAGAATTACAGCTGGAAAAGCCTTTCAGCACTCACCCTACATTTCTCCTCAGCTTAAAATCTTAACATAGCACCCCTCTACTGTCCAAGTCAACTCTGGGGCTCTTAACACATCTCATGCCTATTTCTCCAAGTTTGTCTTACACCACTCCTTGAAAACTAGTATTGGAATTTTCCCTTCTTTTCCTGGGGTTTTAGAGTTTTTTTAAATTGTGTATGAATTTTTGCCCGCATGTATGGATGTGTACCACATGTGTGCCTTATCCCCACAGAAGTCAGAAGAGGACATCAGATATCCTAGAACTAGCATTACAGATGGTTCTGAACCGCCATGTGGTTGGTGCTAACCAAACCTGGGTCCTCTGCAAGAGCAACAGGTGCTCTGAACTGTGGAATTACACCACTACAATACCTTCAGTGTACCACTTGCTCTCTTTATCTAAGAAAAAAAGAGCATGTCCCTCAGACACAAATTTAATACACTCTTTCCCTTTGACTCTATTGAGAATTTCTCTGTGCTTGTCCTATGATCTTTTCTTACCCTTTCTCTTGACCCCCAATGCCTCAGGAACCTCTCCTTTTCAGATCTTGTAGATGCTACCTCCTCTAAAATGAGAAGAACACGAGCTTTGGGACCAGAAAACCCTGCCTTTCTCTTTCAATCACAACAGCTGCTGTTGACATACAGGCAAAGGGGAGAGAGAGGAAAAAGGTGTGGAGGGCGAACATTCGGATTTGTACTTAAGAGACAAAACTGAGGCTCCTGAGGAAGACAGATCAAAGTATGGATGCTTATAAAAATCTGGTCTTTAAATGCTAAGGATCTAAGATAGTGATAAAGGGAAGAAGTAGAGACAAGAAGTACTAGTTGTGTTTAGTGATTAATGAAGCAGAAGTAGGATTCAAGACTGGTCTTCTAGTTGCAGATGGCTGTGATCTGAGGTTTTCTATCCTATATGTCAATTATTACACGCTAAAGATTTTGTGTTTTCCCAGGAAAGGCTCTAAGAAGGCATATTACCACTCATGCTATGAGCTACCTACCCATCAGTGCTTGTAACTTGGCTTATTTATATCTTAAGAACTTCAGCCTTTGAAGTTACATGGTAGCCTTAAACTCATTCTTAGAAATAGGTTTTTTTCCCTTAAACTCATTTTTCAGTTCCCAGAGTTTCAGGGAGAAATTATTGGTTGACTGTGTTTTGTATATAAAGGTCCCATTTACTAACCATGAGACAGCTCAGTATTTATGTCTGGAGTTCTACAAATGCCAGTCATTTGAGGTTACTTAAGTTAGATGTATAGTGACAAACAGCAGTCCGGAGCTTCAAATATAGACCTATTTGCCTAGCATTTATGAATAAGTTATTGGCTTTTTATCCTACCATTTTCTTATGGGTAGACATGAATGTCCCATGTTCACAATACTTTGAACATAGAAGCACACCTGAAAACCTGGCTGTCCTTTACAAAGAAAGATGTTATGATTCAGAAAATAGAAAATATGCCATTCTTTTAACATTGTTTTTTGTTGACAATGGTGCTGATTTTTTGTTTGGTTTGTTTTGTTTATTTGTTTGTTTGTTTTTGAGTGTGGACCTCACCAAATATGGGTCCCTGGCTGGCTGGGAACTCAACTATTTAGACCAAGTTAATCTAGAGCTTGTAAAGAGCCTCCCACCTCTGAGAAATGAGATTAGAGGTGCATACTACCATTCCCAGCTACAAAAGTTGATTTTAATTAAAATACATTCTTATGTTAGCATATGTGCAATTTGTTATTTTTAAATAAACTAATAAAAAATACTTTAAAAATCGTTTTTACTCTTAATATAGCAAACAACAACAGATAAAACCAATATAACAAAAGATCCTCATGGTCCTGAATAGTTACATAGAATATTAAAAATACCCAGATTTTTTAAATTTTTAAATTTTTAAAGTTAAAATACAATTACACCATTTTCCAGTCTTCTCTTTTGTTCCTTCAGCCCCTCCCAAGAGCCTTTCCTCATCTCACCTATGTATGTCATTCGCTCCCTCTCAAATTCATGACCTCTTTTTCTTTGATTATTATTGCTGTACACACACACACACACACACACACACACACACACACACACAATTGGTGACTCTGTTTTTGCTACTTGTTGTATGTATATGATATCAGGGCTGACCACTTTGTGTTAGATAATCAGTTAAAGGGCTCATCCTTGAAGAAAACTAATTTTATCTACCTCATCTGTATTTACTTGTCTGTAGTTTTTTGTCTAGTGGGTAAGGATCTGTGAGATTTCCCCCTTTCAGATTGGCGTGCTTACTGATGCTGTCATTGTTCAGGTCTTATTTAGGTAGCCATATTGTTTAGGTATCATAGTTATTTCCTGTCATTTCTAGGAGAAACAATCTCATAGCAAACTTCCTTGTCTTTCTGGCTCTCTTCTGTGATATTCTCTGAGCCTTAGGTGCTGTTGTGTTGAAGCTGTATCCAATGGGGTTGAACAACCATGATTAGTTGTCTCTGCATTTTGACCAGTTGTGGTTTTCTGTAATGGCCTCTGTTGCAAAGACAAGCTTCTTTGATGAGGCGTGAGAGCTACAAGTCCATGAGTACAAGAATAAATTTTAGAAGGCAGTTAGGATATATGCTGGTCTAGTAAAGAGGCAGTAGTAGGTTCTCTTCAAAGTTCCATGACCTTACTAGCCCCAAGTAGTTGTCTTGGTTTACAAAACAAAGCAAAACAAAAAAAATCTTCAGAGTAAAACTTCAGAATAAAAGAGTTTTGTGACTCTGTACCATATGATTTAAGAACATGTCTTTCTTGGGAATATGTCCAATGATTGAAATCGCTGTATATATAATGCAAAGTAATTTCAAGTAGGTTTTATTGATACGCCAAATAATGTTAAGCAGGAAACTTAAATAAGGGATTGAATCCCTTCCATTGCTGATAAACTCAGGCTACTGATTACCACATCATGAGACAAGAAACATCTCCTCAAATAGAAGGAGAGATCAATGAAATGAAAATGTTCCTATTCATTGTGCATAGACCTAGCATCCTAAAAGAACTGCCCACATTGGGAGACTGTGCCTTTCTTCCCACTAGTGTTTGTGCATCTAAGTTTCCCAGAGGCTGTTTTGTCCTTCCCCTTCAGAGAATTCTTTTCTCCCACTGCCCGTCCCCAGCTTCTAAAGCATATTTTCACAACCCTGGCCCACTCAGATATGCCCTTGGTTAATACAGCATTGTTGATACTGATGGAAGCATTTTCAATTTTGAGATGAATTGTGCCCTTTTCAGAGTTGTGTGAAGGAAGAGGAGGTCAGGACCATGCTGATTTAGCTTAAGGTGGCTGCCAGGGAATTGATTTCAATGGTGGTGAGGGCTGGTGTTCAAGGACAGTCATCTCCAGTGTTCCTTAATTTGATGCACGTGTGAAGGATCGCTTGTTGAGAATAAGTCCCTTCAGAGTGTAGTGCACAGATGCCAGTGATGAGCACTCCTGAGAGCACACCCAGAGTAATACAAAACAAATGAATAACAGGAAACCCTTGTCTAGGTCATGCGAAAGGGAGAAATATCGATCAGGCTGGACTGCTATTTCAGGCCTGGAACTTCTGTAGCTCATGTTGTCTGTGTCCTATGTCAACCAATTTTGATGTCTTCCTCTTGCTTCAGCGCCTTTGTTATTTGTGTCTGTGTTTATGTCCTGTATCCAACAACAAAGAAACACACACTACGGACTCTGACCTTTCCCTGCTTTGTCTCCTCTGAAGCTCGTAGCACACATGACTACTCTTGGTAACAAAAAGGGCCGTGTCATCCTATGACTGAGTGTATGGAGTCTTCCCTATCTCAGTCCCCATCTTTTATCTGTCAGTCCTCATCCTGAGGGTTCTCCTCAGGGCTTTCACAGAATCTGAAGAAGCAGTGGACTGAATTTGTGTTCGTCCCAGTGAAAACAGCTACTCCCTGATGGGACAGATGCATTCTTCATTTCAAAGATGGCCACTCTGCAGCTCTTACTTTCATAGGACTTTTATGAAATTATATAACTTTTATTTAGATCCCTTAAGTTGATGAATGGGGACTTTAGAGTAAGGACTACTCCTGAGGGGAAAACATCAAAGATAGCAAATTACATTTTTTCCCAATATGAAGAACAGGGAACCAACTCCATGAGCCCTGTCAGCAAAGGATGCCTGCTTTATGGTCCATGAAATTTCTTGGAGAATGTGTCTATCTTAGGGGGACTCTGTGACCTAGTAATGAGCTCTGGCTTCCTGCAATGCACTTACAGTCATTTTACTTGCAGGGCCTAGGCTTGGGGACAAGAGGTTTCTGAGTCATGACCAGGGTGGGACCAAAGTGTTTTCTCCAATGCCTTGAAGTTTTGTAATGATGCCAGATGGGTGAGTAGCCCTGGAAATGGTGGATGTTATGACGGAGCTATATCAGAAACATACATATGCTTGTGTCTTTCCACAATGTCAGCATTTATTGAATAACAAGTTTACAAGGTATGGAATTTGTGTTTGCATCAAGTACTCTCACTTTCCTTCATATCCCTGGCCAGGACAAACACAGGTTATTTATTTCAATCTTAATTGCTAACATTAAGTCTCAGATCACACATTACATAACACACAGTAATTTTATCTATCTTCCTATTATCATCTATATCTATCACCTATGTTTATCTATCATCTATCTATCTATTTGTATATCTAGTCATGTTACAAGATGGTTGCAAAGAGGTTAAAGAGTCCACAGAAAAGTTCAAGGACTTTCAAAGAAGCCCAAGAAGCAGAAGCTCACAGAGATGCACAGTCTCTTCAGGAATAGGATAACAAGCCCAGTCTGGAGGTTGGCTGTGCTACCCAAGAGTTGGACTGCAGAGTCAGAGTTGAGCTGCAGAAACACAGGGAGGAGAAGAGGTGAAAGACAGGGCTAAATCCAGATGATCAATTAGGCAGACAAGTGAATGGCAGGTCCAGACAGATAAATGGGTAGGTAAATGGTTGGATTATGATTTGAATAAGCCCTGTCAGTGACAGAGACTGAATCAAGCTGAACAGTTTTCATAGGGTGGTTAGCGACAGGTCAGTGGAGGTGCCACCATCTTAGTGATAGGTTCCTTTTTGGGGGTCCAAATGAGGGTGTCATACTCTTTCCTCAATCTGGTGTGTCTGAAAGTTTAGCTGGCCTAATTTTCTTGAAATGATTTTAATATGCCCATATACTCCTAAGTCCCAATTTTATTTGATAAATTTATAGGGTGGGACCCCCTACTTTTAAGACTAAGTTATGTGTCATTCTACGCCTTGTGGGTGATGTCAGACAAATAGTGCTGCTTGAATGGCCATCAAGGTGCAGAGCTATCCTCTACTCTCAAAATGGAGTCAAATGCTGTCTTTAAAATGGAGTATGAGGTATGAACCCTACAACTTTCTTCTCCTATAAGATGATTTTGAATATGTGAGCTCACTGATACTCCAATTTGATAATCTTTGGAGGTAGAGTTTCTGTGATGCAATTAAGATTAGATGATGTCATCAGAGTGTCATCCGCATAGTGACATTACTACACTTATAAGAGGAAGAAGAGACAAGAAATCTCTTCCCCTCACCACGTGACTCTACAGCAAAGAGCTGACAGAAGGAAAAATGCCTTCACCACTTAATAAATTGAGACTGTGGTCTTAGACCTCACAACAGTGAAATATAAATGCTTTAACCACTCAACTCACAGTATTTGCTAGTACAGCCAGCCTAAAAGAATGGCTGACAGATATTGGGTATCATGAAATAGAGACTGAACTAGATGGATCAGTAGATAGAAGCTCATGCCACCAAGCCTACTGATGCTAAATTTATTCCCCAGAACCCACATGGTGGAGGGAGAGAATGGAATCCTACAGGTTATCCTTTAACCACCACATGAACACATACACTCACACCCAGACATAAAATAAATAAATGAAATATTTTAAATGTTTTTTAAATTTATTTTTTATGTTACATGGATGGATATTTTGCCTTCATATATGTCTCTGCACCACACACATACAGTGCCCAGAGCATCCAGAAGAGCATGTGAGACTCCCTAGTGTTAAGAACAGTTGCAAGCTGCCATGTGAGTACTTGGAATTGAACCTAGATCATCTGGAAGTGCAGCAAGTGCTCTTAATCCCTGAGACATCTTTCTAGCTCCTAAAAATGTTTAAAGGAAAAAAAAAAAGGATGCTGTTGTAACAAGTACCTAAAACAGAAACAGATTTGAAGCTTGGTGATGAGTAGACACTTGGAAATTTGAAAATCTTTAGGGTGCATGCTTAACAAGTAGATATTGGGAGGGCAAAGGTCAGGATAGAGTACATTCCTTGTGTATACTAGGTTCACTTAGATCCCCAGTACCAAGGGGGTCATGATTATTCATGAAATGACTGCAAAAGTAATTTGATGAGAACTAGGAAAGAAAAGCAGAAAACTAGAGAGACAGCCTTCATCTTGTCAGAGAAGACAAGTCATCATGAAAGAATATTGGTAAAAACATGAATATTAACAAGGATTCTAACAAAGTTACAGGAGGAGGAAAGGTAAACTTGGTATTTAAAATGGAAGAAAGATGATCCTGGCTGAACTGTGTTCACAGTCTGTTGTGAGACGTGTAAAACATGTCAGCGGTGAAACTGGATATTTGGCTGAAGAGAGCTCAAAGTGCTGAAGGAGCATCTTAACTTTCAGTAGAAATCTAAGACAAGATAAACAAGTTGAAAAAAATAATTGTTAAGCAAAGGACAGGAAATCTTTAGCTTATTTAGATTGCAGAGAATGCCAAGGGTGTTGCCATGTGACTGTCTTTCAAGGAGATGGTTAAGAATGTGAACCACAGACCTACTCTGCGTCCTCAACTAGAACACCAAGAATTTCAGCTACGAGAGATGGAGATTGGGATGGAATGAAGGGAAGGTCTCTGATTTCTTAGATTCCACAGGACAGATGAGAAAGCTATACACATGTAAATATGCCATGCTTAGTCTTGATGAGTCAAACAAGCCATAATGGTGGTGTCACCTGGAACTATGGGGTTCAGACCAGCATGACTGAATCTTAGGAGCAAGATCATGTAGTAGAATTCTGGAAATGTGGCCCCTAGGTGGCAGAGCCCTGGAGATGAGATTTCCACTCAGAAGAGTCCTGGAGGTATGACCCAGACTGTGCAAGGCTACAAAGTTTCAAGAACTGCCCAATCGATCCACAGCAAAATCAGAGGATGATTCTGAAACTTTATAAACTCATGGAACTCATCTTTCCTTCCTTATTTCTCCTTTGTGGAATAGGAATACTTATCTTGTGCCTATTTGCCCACCACAGTTTGGAAGCATATGACTTGTTTGGTTTCCCAGCTAGAGAAGAATATTACATCCAGGTGAACTGTCTTGAATCTTACTAATATGTGACTTAGATAATACTTTGATGGAACTTTGACTTTAGAATTTAAAGTTGAAAGTTGTGCAAGCTAAGACTTTGGGGGCTGTTGGGATCCATTTTATTTGCATGTAGCACAATGAATTAGGGGAGGGCTAGACATGGGATGCTAAAGATGGAACATGTCCTGGCTCTGTATGTGGAGGCCCTAACTCTTTGGAGATAAGTAGATCTAGAGAAAATCATGAAGGTAGAGTACCCTAGTGTGACACAGTTTTATTATAGACAATAGACAAGACTAGAGTGTTGACTCTTCCATCTGCTAGCTTACATCACACTTTCCTGGTGTACTTTCACTAAAACAACTCTCAAATTTCTGCTTGGGTCCCTTTTATCATATATTTCCTGTATACTTACCCACCATCCTGCCTGTTTTCTTTACTGCTGCTCTGTCTGTAGTTTTATTTGTCTGTTTGTTTTGTTTCATTTTGGCTACCTCTGAGCATATTTAATATCGTAAGATTTTTGGTTCAGAAAGTCTAGAATTTATTCTTTTAAGAATTGTGTTGTATTTTGAAGGTTAGTAGTTTTTATTGAGAACTGGACACTCTAGCTATTGTGATACAGAGATCCTAGATTTCGGATCCTATCTTTCACCCCTAAGAATTAGTGATATTACTTGTTGAGGACACTTGTTCATTTGGTTAGTGATCTTTCTTTGCACAGATTTTGCAAAGACTCTCTTCCTTGTAATATGTGGTCACTGAATCCAACAGGTTATTTCTGCAGCCTCTCATCAATCGTCCTTTAATTTTAATATGACTTAAATATGACTCTAAAACATGGCAATACCTTTTCTTGACTGTCAATGTGGTACAATGTATGTAGTTTATCTTTGATTTCTCTTGTTGCAATTTTCAAATAGTTTTATCTGTTATTTGACAATTTCACACCTGTATATAATGCATTTAATCACATTAACATCAGCGCTTAAGATCATCTCCTACCAACAATTTAGGATCTTGAGAAGAAGGGCGGGGACTCTGTCTTCAGAAGGAGTCGAAACCCAAAACTTGAATCCTAACCTCCCAACAGGAGACTCGTGTGTTCTCGCTAAGTTGATATTTGGGGTCCATAGAAGTCCATATAGGACAGATACTGTCCACGCTCTTCCTTTTCAAGTGGAGACATGCTGCTAAGTTAGATAGAGCTTTTGTTTTACTTTTATCACATTTCTTTCTCTTTTCCCGCTTTCTATCACACCTGTTTCATGGCCATTTGCAAAGGGTGGAGAGACTACCAATTAATTATCCTGCCAATAATTAGTTTCACAAACCCATGATAGAAGGCAACAGTTAATTACCAGTTTTTGCTGCAAAACCTTCTATTTGAGGAGAAAACAATAAAACCCTTTTATTGTGCTTTTCATGAGCCAACGATACATAATAACAAACAAGACATATAGTTCAAAACAGTTAATGTGGAAAATTCAGTCAAGATTGGTGTAGGCCAATATTATTTTATGTACATGTTACGTGTGTGTGTGTGTGTGTGTGTGTGTGTGTGTGTATACATATGTGTATTGATGCAGGATTTCATGTGACCCAAATTTTTCTCAAACTCACTGTGTAGTCCCTTGGCCCTCTGACCTCCACTTCCTAAGTATATGATTTCAGGGGTTCATCACCACCCCAGCATTGTGGTCAGTGTTCATAGAATTCTCTGTTCATTTTTCTTGGATGTTTATAATTTAGTCAGAATTCCCAGAGAACTAATCTGTCAAAATATAGCAAAGCACAAAGCAGCATAGTAAAATGCAGCCATCCGCACCGAGATCACAGTATCAGTGAACTGTGAGCTCGGCACTCAAACACGGAGCTACTGATTCTGAGGGAAGACTTCTCTAAGCTATGCTGAGCCTGATTTAAACTGTTCTACACAGAGAAGACTATGGGGTTAGTATCCACCTTAAAAGGAAGGAGGTGGCAAAATAAAGAGATTTCTTAGGCAGAGAAGAGAAATTAAATTTCTCATGTAGATAAGTCAACACGCAGGAAAGACTTCTGAGGAGAGCTCACTTTGGTGAGCAGCCTCAGAGTTACGGCTGGACATGACCTAGAGCTCAGTCTCAAGTTTCAAGAACCATGTGTGAACACAAGATGTGTTGCAGAGGCAGCTGAGCCAACAGTAGAACTAGAAAACACAGCGGAGGTAGAGTGCTAAGGCTCTAGTAAAGAGAAATGTCTTTGTGACTGTGTGTCCCAACTCCTTTTGCCCAGAAAAGCTGTGCATAATAAAATAATGAGATAATGAAATCAATAGTATTTCCTTCTTTCTCTCATCAGTTGCCATTTCTGGAGAATGTCTCAGAAGACAGTAGTAGAAGACAATGCATTCTTAAGTTGACCCTTAAAAAAAAAAGAACTTTTAAATTACCACTATTCCCATGCCCTTACAAACATGTATGTTTAGCTCACAGCCTCTGAAGAAACAAAATCACAACTGCTTGAGAAAGTTTCCTTGCTGGAAGAGAAGTTGGAGGCCGTGAACTCTATGAATTCTGGTGGAGAGACGTATAAAAGCATGGTTCTTGAGAAAGACAAGGTACGTACAGGAGAGTTACCTGTGTTTTAAGAGTTCTTTAACTATACATGATCTGTCTGTAAACCATTGCTGGGTTGAAAATCCCCATTTAATGGGCTGGACCTGTCACCCAGTGGTAATGGTGCAGACCTTTAAAAGCTGTTTTTACTAAAGGTGTTGGCTCCTCCCTGTGGCTCACAGGTAACTAAAAGCATAAGGGAAATGGGACACCACTGCCTTCATTCTCTGTCTTCCTCTTTGGTTGAAGGCATAGAGATAAGTTATCCTCGAAACCCAGTCACCTCAGGTTCTAGACCAAAACCTAGGAGGGAACCGTACCCTCCCCTCTGATGAAGGCAATTGTCCACAAGACAACTTATGAAGCTGCATTCCAAAATTCACAGTGGAACGTAGGCGGGGACCACCACGTAGGGCAGCCCTAGCTAGGAAATGATGGGCCAGTGCTGGCAGGATCACATCTTGATCTGGAGAGTGCCGCTGTGCAGATGTCTTCCCTTCTGGTTCCACATCAGTACTGCAAAAGTTGGACTGGGGAGTCCCTGAATCCCTGTATTTCTCCCTCTTCCCAACGTGACCATGCTAAATAAATCTCCATTTTCTTTTATTTACCATTATTTCTCTTAATTGGTGTACTGGAATAGAGGCCTGGGCCTAGTTAATTGGGAGTGCCAGAGTTTTTAACTCTGGGAGTTAACTGAGGGTGCCAAATTTTTAACCTAAAATCTCTGATAGCAGTAGAGACTTGCTTAGAATGTACAAGGACCTGGGTTCAATCCTTAGCATTGCAAAAAAAAAAAGTTCATATTTGAGTTGATGGAGTAAATCCAGCATTTTCGTTTGGTAAAGGTAACGTTATTTCCTAATGAACATTGGCAGATTAAATTTAAATTTTTAGTTACATTTAAGCTTTTTTTGCTAATGTATCATTTTGGGCAATAGTAGCTGCACAGTCTATTTATTTTGTACATGATGTCACTTGTACAAATGTTTCTTAGTTTTCAAGTTTGGAGCTGATAAAGGACTCATTTCTGTTAAAACAATGGGTGTTAAAATTTGACATATTGTCTTAGGGTTGCTATGGCTATGATGAAATACCATGAGCAAAAGCAAGTTGGAGAGGAAAGGATTTATTTCACTTACACTTTCAGATCACTGCACATTATCAAAGGAAATCAGGACAGGAACTCAAACAGGGCAGGAACCTGGAAGCAGGAGCTGAAGCAGAGGCCACGGAGGGGTGCTGCTTCCTGGCTTGCTTTCCATGGCTTGCTTAACCTTCTTTCTAATAGAACCCAGGACCACCAGCCCAGGGTTGTCACCATACACAATGGACTGGGCCTTCCTCATCAATCGCTAATTAAGAAAATGTCCAACACCAGTTCTTATGGGGGAATTTTCTCAACTGAGGGTCCCTCCTCTCCAATAACTCCAGCTTGTGTCAAGCTGACACAAAACTATCCAGCACTTGCATATTTTTAATTTATAAAGTGATGTATCCTTGAAAAAATAAGAGTGTTATTATATAAATTTGCTTCTTGTTTGATAAAAAGAGTTTATGTGTGCCTATGGGTATGTTTCTTATAAAAGTGGGTATGTACACGTACACACACACAGACACACACACACAACGTATCATTTTCCCCAACCATTTCCTTGCTCTATGTTTTGTACTTTGCCCTCAGGCACTTTCGTAGACTAGAAGAGGACTAGAGATGGAGAAATGGCCTCTCTAGTCCAGATTTCTGCACTTCCCAGTGATAATAATGTTACCTATCAGCAGATTCGAGAATAGGCACACACTCACCTGTGGGGTCCTCTGACTATGGAGGCTCCTGCACCTCCTCTCTAAACCCTTCTCTTTGCAGTGTATCCAGGAGCTCCAAGATGAAGTAAAAACCTACCAGGAGAAACTTACAGCCCATGTAAGTGTTTTTCTTCTTTTTTCAATCCCATGACTCATATCCCTGTAATCCTGAAAACGAACAGGAATTTGTCAGAAGTCATAAATGAGGTTTATCCACTGTGAAACAAACCATAAAGTTAAAAATCAGTATTTTCACTACTTCTCCATAAGTAAAGTTCATACTCTTACAGATGCTAAAAATGAAAAAATGTGCTCTTATATATAGTTGGATGGCACAACCCAGAGGTTCTCAATCTGTGGGCCATGACTCTTTTGGGGGTTGAATGACCCTTTCACAGGGGTCGCCTAAGACCATCTACATAGCAGATGTTTACATCACAATGTAGCAAAATTACAGTTATGACGAAGCAACAAGGATAATTTTACGATTGGAGGTCACCACAACCTGAAGAACTGTATTAAAGGGTCTCGGCATTAGGAAGGTTGAGAACCACTGGTATAACGTGTAAATCCTGATAGCCCTTCTTATGAGTACCAAACACAGAAAAGGATGCCAGGTATGTTAGTGAGGAGACTGAAGGGGTGGCAGTCAGTGGTTATTTACACATAGAACATAGTTCTGGAGCTGAGTTCCTGAAACTTCAGTTTATGCAAAAAGCCCCTGGAAACTTTCAAAAGGCAAGCTGCCCAGAGATGTTTTCTGCTTAGGTCACAGGTGATTGTAGAAGCCACTGATACCAATGCTTCCAACCTTTGAGTCAACTTTGAGCAGTATATTTTATATGTACTCATTCTGCACCAGCCTTGTGATATTTGGGAAAGTAACCAGAAATCAGAGTGCACAGTTGTCCACTTGATCCTGCAGCATCTGTGATGAAGACTTCATGATTTCCTGGGGCAAATTCATTTGCACGTTAGCTTATATCTGTGCAGAGAAATAACGAGAACCAACAAATAAGATGCCCTTGTGTATCAGTGTCCATCAACCATTCGCCCAGCTCCCCATGAGACTATGAATGACCCTGACACCTTAAGTGTGTCTCCAATGGCTTGCTTGTCATCCTTCTGGTCACCCAGCTGGACTGCACAGGCTACCTTGATAAAGATTCTGGCCTGCCATGTCAAATGGCCACTCTCAATATTACCAAGTTCCCCAGGCCAGCTGAGAACACAAGCAGGAAAGACTATAAAACAATTAAGTCTGCTGATCACCCACTGAAGCTGTAAAGTGAGCTGACCTGGAGTGGGGGGAGGGGATCTATTAAATTGCCCAATCATTTCGTGCTGAAAGAGAAAACAAAACAAAAAAAACCTCTTATCTGTCAGGACAGTTTTAAATCCCTAAATCCAGTCTTTTCTGATCTTGTACATACATTTGACCAACACTGGAAATGACTTGTGCTGCATTTGTGGCATTGTGACCTCTTCTAGCAGAAGTATGCCACACTGGCTCAGCGTTCTGTTGCAAATGTCTCTCCTCTGGTCTGCCCCGGGGGTGCCAGATAACAACTGCAATCAGAAGAAGCCCAGTACTAAATCCTTTACCTATATTTTTACATCTGTGTGCATGGCAGAAAGCAGAGGCACTGTCTGAGCTTCTGATTCTCTCTTCAGTCTCTCTAAGACAGGCTGATTTTTAAAACTCATTGTCACTAGTGCTTTAGGGCAATTCCTGTGGTATCTAATTCTGTCTCCTCACTCCACAGAGTTTCTGTCTGCCGTGCTCTGCCATGCTGCTATTGTCCCAGGCTTGTCTGAACTGGGATTGCTTTTTTTTCTTTTTTGGTATGAGGTTTCTAGACTTTTCTAAAGTAATTGTCAAACATCCAGGCGTCAATATACCAGTGTATATTCATCAAGGCTTTTCTTTAACTCATCTAGAAAGTCTAAACGAAAACTATTTAGTGAGTCAGTCATGTGTCTTCCCATAGCATCAGTTTTGAATTTCAATATAACCTACTGAGCTGGGCTTTATTTCTCAGATTATAAAACTGAATCTTAGAAAGGTCAGATTACTTTTCACACCTGGAAATGCTCGATTTTGCCATCACAACTGAGTATCTTTACAAATCACTTTCTCTGCATGCTCTCTGAGGTGTCAAAGGTCATCTAATATTCTTCCTCTAATATCTCTCCATCATCCCTTTCTTTTTCCATGCCCTGTAAGTGAATCATCCCTTTGCAGTGCTTCAACACACACACACACACACACACACACACACACACACACACACACGTCTATTCAGATAAACAAGCACCTCTGCCTCCCCCTTGTTCTGTCTTAATCATCCTGTGATTATAACCCCTAAGTGTTTTTAATGTGCATTTCTTTTCTTTTTTCTTTTTCTTTTTTGTTTTTTTTTTAGAGACAGGATTTCTTTGTGGTAACTCTGGCTGGCTTGTAACTTACTCTGTAGACCAGGCTGGCCTCGAACTCTCAGAGATCCACCTTCTTCTGCCTCGCAAGCACTGTGATTAAAGGCTTACGCCACCACCGCCCAGTTCAATGTGCATTTCTTAAAACATTAACCCTGGAGAAAACCTTCAAGAGGATGCTACTACATACTCAAACAGACAAATAAAACAAACAAAAAACAAAAACAAAACAAAACAAATAAACAGGGGGAAGGGGCTGGAAACAAACCAAAGTGGATTTATCTCCTTTATAAACGATCCTTGTATAGCCAATAAGTGTTTCTCCATAAGCACGATGTCAGAGCATACACATCTGGAGACTGCTGACATCTAACATCAAGTTACAGTAGTGTTTCCTAAAAATGACCTAACACCACGCTGCCACCTCGGGATCAGCAAATCGTATTTGTCATCTTCTTTTTCTTTGTCTTGACTATGTCCCTCTGTTATATTCCCCAGTCTTGGTGACTAATGCAGCACTAGTGTTATGTTTTCTAGACTCTATATTATTTCTAGAGTCCAACTAAAAAGCAGAATTAAAATCCTAACCTTCTCCACTCCATCCTTCATGTAGTTAGCTTTAGAGTCCTGGCCCTAGATCTACAAATTACTTCATGTCCACACCTTCTACTTCATAATGCTACCACTTCTCTACCCTCTTCTGATCGTTGTATAGAGTTTAGTGATTGTAAATGGCCCCAAATAATTAGCGTATGGAAACTCAGAGCTTTACCAACGTAGCCCATTTGTTTCAGCTGCATGGGGTTTAGTTGGCTGAGAAGAGAAAGGGTAAAATCTGTGTATAAATATTTTAAGTGAGGGCTGCACGCATAGCTGAGAGGGTCTACTTGGCATGCCTGAAAGATGAGGTTTAAGCCCTGGTGCAAGAGAGCGTGGCGAGACAGAAGAAAGGGGAGAGGGGAGGAGAGAAGAGTGACTGATTTAAACTGGGCAAAGAAAACAAAACAAAATAACAGAGAGTCACTGGCAGTGAGAATGTGACCCACTAGAGAAGAGAAGGAGTTTAAGGAACCAAGATTGTGATAATAGAACTTCGTAGACAGAGTGATGGTCTTTCTATAGGGAAAAAAAAAAGAAGAAATATCTCAAATTTTCTGAGGATTCGGAAGATTAAAAAATAAATAATAGGAAGAGATAAGAAGAGTTTCTTGGTGTTGCCTATTTCAACCCTTTTAGGTATCTGACAGTCCCATTAAAAATTAGACTTTCTATTGTACTGTAACTTCCTTAAATGTACACCTGTGTAAATTAGCCATTGTGCTGGACAGTTTTATATCAGCTGGGCACAAGCTAAAGTCATCTGAGAGAAGGAAACCTCAGTTAAGAACAATGCCTCCATAGGATTGGGTGGCTAGGAGGAGCAAGCCCATAAGCAGTACCCCTCCATGGCCTCTGCATCATCTCCTGCCTCCAGGTTTCTGCCCTGTTTGAGTCTCTGCCCTGACTTGCTCGGATGTAGGAGTGTAAACCGATAAAAGCTTTTTCTTGTCAAACTGCTTTGGTCATGGTGTTTCATCACAACAATAGTGTCCCTAAGACAACCACCTAATGGCTCTCTAGTTTCCCAAAGACCATCCTGGATGGTACTTACAAGCCCAGCCTGGCCCTCATCTCCTATTATCCTTCCTTCTCTCATCTCTTCTCCTTTACACTTCTCAGTCCCAGACTGATCCCACTAGTAAAATGAAACTTCCATCTTTCCTTATATTTCCAGTTCCAAGTGATTCTTTGCCCCTGCTCACAGCACTCTCTTGACCGAAGTATCTTACCTGACCTCATCCAAGTAACTCTTACTCTCTCTTCAAGACCCCTTCCAGGGGGCAACTTCTCCCTTAGTATCCAGATTATGTACATCTTTTTAAGCTGCTAAACACTTTGGGGGCTAGAGAAATGGAACAGTGGTTAAGAGTACTGGCTGTTCTTCCAGAGGACCAGGGTTTGATTCCCAGCACCCACACAGTGGCTCACAACCTTCTGTAACTCCAGTTCCAGGGGATCTAGTGACCTTTTCTGGCTTCTGTGAGCACTACATGCATGTGGTTCACAGACATATATGCAGGCAAAATACCCATACCCGTACAATAAAAATAAATAAATATTTTTAAAATACACATTTCAGATACAACAAGTTAAAAGTCTATTTGAGCAACTCATGCATTGAGCAGTGCTCGGTACCATGAGTTCCAGAGAGTTCTACCAAGCAGCATATACTGTGATTTGAATGTAAAATACCTTCAGAGGACTTCTATGTTTGAACAATTGGTCCCCAGATGGTGGAACTGTTTTAGAAGGTTGTGGAACCTTTAGAAGGTGGAGCTTCACTGGAGGAAGTGAGTCACTGGGGTCAATTTTATAGCCCCACCTTACTTCCTGTTCACTCTCTTCTTCCTGATTGTGGGTACAATTTATGCTTTCCCAGTCACTATAGACTGTATCCTTTCTTTAAACTTAAACCAAATAAAGAAAAATACTATCCTTCTTCAAGTTGCTTTTGTAAAGCATTTTGTTATGGCAATGAGAGAAGTAACTGAAATAATAACTATGGGAGGTTTCACAGACAAAATACAGAACAAGTACAGAAATCACCTGCATCTTCTCTAATGGAGCATGGGAGAATGAGGCATGTCCCCTATTTTGGCATGATCTGGTCAGTTAGTTATGTGTATGTGACTGAAACAGTCTTTTGCTATAGAAAATATACTTCTAAGTTTAATCTTTGTTTATGTACTAAGTTTGGTAGATTGTTATGTGCAAATTCAAAGCAGAGACATCCTAAGACTAGCATACCTCTTGCTCATTTAACTCTTCAGAGCTCAATAAACTCTCCATCTATTTTTGTGTTATCTGTTAAGATATGCCTCCCATTAGACTCCGAGGCATTTAGGATGGTACCAGGAATGTGTGTCTGTATCTACTATACTAAATAGAGGAGTGACCACTCTACACCACTCAGAGAAGCTATGACATTTATATGGTGTCTCATTTACTTGTCTATCCACACTGGGTTTAGAACTGAGTATGAACCAACCCATGTCCCAGAACTTGGAGAGTTCAACTCATGGAGTAAGGGCGTGGGGGGGTGCAAAAAGAGAGATCTATAGGCCCTGAGTCAGAGGGAGGCAGCTCCTGCCCAATGAGTCGGGAGGGGCAGAAATGTGAGTAATGGTGAAAGCAGAAGGAAAGCCTCACTCTGAACCCAGAATCATCTTTAGTGAATTCTAAGATCTCAACTCATGGCATCACAAGGTGCCAAATAGCAGGGAACTTACACTGTGAAGACACCACTTGGACCCTGTATAGACTGTGAACCCTTTCCTTCCTCATCCCCATTGCATACCTGTGACCCTCCCCCTAAGCGTGCCACACATTTTGTCTCTAGGGACTTTGCTTATCATTGCTTTCCAATGATAAGATGCCTGTCTGTACCTGCCAGTTTGCCATATTTTTCTCATTCTTAATCAAGATAGGTCTTTCTAGGAAGTTTTCTCTTACCCAGAAGTCATCTATCTTTCACTGGCGCATTCGTATTTCTGGGTTCTTCTTTTCATGGCACTGCATGACACTCTAACCCCACGATGTGCTCAGCCTTTTCTCCAAGCCAGGGTTCTTAGAGAGCAGCACACAGGCCTATCTGTATGTCTCCCAGTGTCTCTTCAGTATCTTGCATAGACTTTAATGGAATGACTTAAAAGGGAGAGAGGAAACTAAGAGGAGTATTGGTGAGAAAAAGACAAACCATCACATGCATTCTTGCATGCATAGAGTCTAGATGTAACTACATTGTTACTTATGTGTGAAGTCACAAAGGGAAGGAGACTACTTCAGCAAGAGGGGGAAAGAAGAATCCTGCAGGGGGGGAGAACACCATGACAGATATGTATGAAAATGTCATCATGAAATCCATTACTATGTACTCTGATTTAAAAATTAATAAGTCAAGATTAATTAAGTCAAGAAATGATATGGACAAACTAGAATGACATTCACTTTAACATTTACAGACACATACTTTATGCTTCTGGGCAAACAATTTCTGGAAAGAATTATATTTCTGAAAGATGCCAGTTACAGAAGGCATCAGATTCAGAGTCTAGTGCTGTCAGGGTATAACATGTTTCAGTCACTTTCTATTCTGATAAAACGCAATGAGTGAGGCAACTTACAGAAGAAAGTTTATTTGAGCTTAAGATTCCGGAGGGATATGAGTCCATGACAGCAGAGCGGAGACATGGCAACAAGCAGCAGGTACTGCAGAAGTTTATTTTTAGTTATGTTTAAAACGGTTGTTTTGTGCGTTGTTGGGTGAAAGGTGGCCTAGGCCTTGGCATTTTGTGCTGTCTGCAGGTTTGAGCTTTATGTAAAAGGCGGTTGATTGTTCATGATACGCACATGCTATCAGTAGACCACCTGAGGAGCTTAGGTATCAATAACTCCTCACCCCCTTAGAGGAGACGCTCAGGGTTCCAGTGTCCAGGATGGCGCTTGCCATGATAGTGGTTTCCTCTGCTGAGGTCTGGCAGGGTTTGCACCTATGACTATGCCTCCGTGTCTTCCTAGTGAGCCTTCACAGTAGGTGTACAACGATAAGCAGGCACAGTGGCGTGGTGGCAGGACCAGAAGTTGAGGGTTCACATCTTCAACTGGAAAGCAAACTAGAAATAGAAGGAGTCTTTAAACTCTCAAACCTCCCCGCCCCCAGTGACATATTTCCTCCATCAAGGCCATACCCTCTTAATCTACCCAAACAGTGCCACCATCTGGACACCAAATATTCAAACACCCAAGACTATGGGAAACATTTATCATTCGAACCACCACAACATGAGAAGGAGAAAAGAAAATAATTTCCTGTAGTGAAATTGCAAAATAAAAAAAAAGAAAGAAACAGAAAGGCAGCACAATTATGGGAAACTCCTACTCTGAGTGAAGAAATGTATCTAATGGAGTGGTCTTAATATGAACAACAACAGCTTAGCATCTGGCTCAGCTCAGTCATAAAGAACCCAATCGATGAAGTACACTGTTATATAAGTCAACTGACACCTATGAAGTAAAAAGTGGTACAAGTCTTACCATTTCTAAGTTACCACTTGCTAACATTCTGAAGATTAAAACTTCATCCCACTAACTTTACTGTGCCTAACCACAGTTTGAATTTTAAATGTTTTTAAAGATTAAATTTTTTTCCCAGCGCACATACGAGTACGCAGACTAGACCACCCACACAGGTAAAATGCCCTGGCAAAATTTTTTCACTCTCTTTTCCATAGTTACTTATCTGCTTAGAGACCTACACAGGCTAAAACAAATCTTGAAGTGAATGTTTATAGTCACTTGAAGATAATTGTTCAGGTTACGATGATTTGAGTTAAGACTTGGTATCTTAAGAGGAAAAAAAAATCCTTTAAAAATGAATGCCTTCCAAGTGGTTGGATCCATTTCTTGTCGAGCTTTAGTATTTGGTATTTAGTATTTAGCATTTAGTAGTATTTAGTATTTAGTATTTTAATGTTTATTCTGTCTGCCTAATCCAGCATTAATGACCTTAATGTGTACAACAGGGCACAGATCTCCAACCCTACTATACTCTTATTCCAGGGGACATCTTGTCTCTTGGTGTCCAGTTATCCATAAGACCTACTCAGGACACAAAGTTCTGTTAATCTTCAATGGAGTTCTTCCAAAGTGGAAATCTGGGTAATTGGCTGGTAGGCATTCAACTGTTGCTATTCTTTATAGTATCATGCCAGTCTAAAATACTTCAGAATTGGCCCAACGGTTAAAACTATCCCAAGGAAGAAATCCTTCGACTGAACCATGTAGCCTTTTTCAATCTGTAAGGTAGGTGATTGTGTGTTGCGACCAGAGCTTCATGAGCTGCGGTTTCACGGGATGCTCACACACACAGCAGCTAAGGATGAGAGACCCAGCACATAGGCATGTCTACCCTTGGCACTCCTTAACAATTCCCGAGAGCTTGGTTTAACTTATTTCTCTAAGGAAACATTTTTGTTGTTGTTGTTGCTTGCTTTATAATTAAAGCTCTACAAAAGCTCCTGTTTCATGCATGTACAGCTTCTTCCTGCCCTAAAACCTAGCTTTTCTGCTGATTGATCCTTCCCTACGTTGGTCACATTCATGGGACTTGTTTTGTTTTGCTTTTCTCTTAAAAGTCCAGGAACACGCTTTCCCCAGCAATATCTAGATTTCCTGTACAGTTTAGTCATTCTCACTGTGTGGAGTCTTGGGAGACCTGTCATTCAAAGCATTCTATTAGCTTCTAACTTCTACCTGCTAAGCTGCAAGGGCTCTGTATGCTGATTCAGGTGAGGCAGGAGAAGGATAACAGAGTTGATGTATTCTGATGGTGGTGCCCAGGCATTTTGTCAAACATTCGATACTACCTGGACGAGATCTGTTTTTAGACCTTTTTCTGAATCAGATTCCCCTTGCCTTAAAGAGCCTCCAGGATCTCTCCCCATTCCATCCCAAGCACAAGCCTCATTTTGTTTGATCTGTCAGTCAGATTAGATGAACTGAAACAGAGAATCCTATTGCTTACATTTGCTTGGTGATTTTCAAAGTGTGGCCCTTGAGTCAGAGGTATTAGTGTCATTTTGGGAGTTATTTGAAATGTATATTTTGAAGCTTCTGCTCCATATCCTGATCCAGAAGTTTTGGGGGTGGAAATCTAGCAGTGTAAGTTTTTGAAAATCCTCCAGGTGGTTCTGTCAGGATAACCTAGACCCGAGGAGCTACTGCTATGGTTAGCCAGATTTCTCCTTTCCAATCAGCTTTGTCCTCGAGCTACAGTGCACTGATTCTCCCATCACCGGGAATCATCTCCTAATGCAGCGCCGGGATTGCAGCCCAGCCCAGCACAAGGCACATATTTGTTCAGATGATAAACCAAAAAAGGCATGATCTTCCTGCTCCTCCTCTGCCTCCCACACTTCTGCCTGCTCTAGAAACATCACTACATTCCTGAAGCTTGTCATGACTAATTCCACTGTCATGTGACAGTAATTAATACTTTGGAGTCACTAACAGTACAGTTTCCTAGTGCTGCTACCCACATTATGTCATGTCTTTCTCACAACAACCCTGGGAGGCATTCCTCCTCCACCAGTTAAGGAAAGGGAGAGTCAAAGATGCTAGGGCCTCTGCTCACAAAAAACTCCAGTGTAGCTTGTTCTGAGTCTAGGGTCCTGTTTCTAAGATTGATCTCATTCCGATTCAAAATTTTTGCTGCTTTTGTACTAAAGCACACATGCTACCTATGACAGTAAACCACTGCTTACGATGTCTACACTTTACTCATTCTTTAGACCCTGTACTGGAGTTAATACATCTGAGAGAATTGGGCAGATTTCTCTTTGAGTGTTTTACCTGGAGCCGATGAGAAATGATAAAATTCCTTTTCAATAGAGCCCTTTAGGCCATTTTAAAAGAGCTACATATATTTAACATAAATGGAAAATTCTTCAGCAGCTATTTATGGACAGAACCACATAATACTAAAAGTTTGCACCTAGGGTAAATCAAGGAAATACTGCTGCGTGTGTCGGTTATATCACATTCTATCCCCTCTTTGGCACCCTGCTTTCCTTGTCTGGATTTTCTGAACTGAATTACTATTGAGCCACCCATTTTAACCATTGTGTGGTTAGGCCATGGTTTGTCTTCCTTATACTTGATTTGGAGAACTTGAAAACCAGGTAATAGCAGAGGCTTTTTAGTTGGTGAGCGTTGCTGCCAGACGCCTCTGATAGCTTGGAGAGGAAGGGAGGCTGAGCTGTCACTCCGCACACCATCGTCTCTTGGACACTCTTCCTCTGCCAGGTGACAGCCAATGGTCTGAGGATTTGGAATTCACTAAGGCTTACCTCTGGGTTCAGAGTTCAGAGAGAATTCAGAGTGAGCCTTTCCTCCTCTCCTCTCATCACTTTTCGGCCCCTCCAAACTCTTCAGGACGGAGGGGTCTCCCTCTGGTGCAGAACCCAGGAGTCTCTCTTTTAGCCTTTATACTATTCTCCAGGTTCTGGGCCAAGGCTATAATCAAACCTGACATTTAATGTGAACTTTAAAACAACAATAATAGATAAATAAGTATTAATAGTAAATTATTCAGGAAAGAGGAAAAATATTTACTATGCCATCCTAGTTTCAAAAAGAAACAAATGTTTGCATTTAATGTGACATAGTCTGGCACTTTCTGAATATTCAGCGTCAACTGCTCTCTTTGATGCAATTTTACAGTTATTAAATATTAGCTGAAATGTTTAACTATATTTACTTATTTATACTCCAGTTTCACAAGGTATTTGTGATTACTCATAAAATCACCTGTTTAATAGCTGTTCTTTAAAGGTCCATAAATAATAATTAAAACCATATATTAAATCAAATGGTCATGTCAACGAAAAGTAGAATCTGTGTGGGTAAGTTATAACTTATCATATAGTATAGTGATATATATGTACACAGACAAAAAATATGTATGTATACATGAGTGTGTATATATATGTATATATATGTATGTATGTGTGTATATATGTATATATGTATGTATGTGTGTGTATATATATGTGTATATATGTATATATGTATGTATGTGTGTGTACATATATATGTATATATACGTATGTATGTATGTGTATATATGTATATATATATGTATGTATGTGTGTGTATATATATATTTGTCACTGTAATGATATAGTGATACACTGAACAAAAATAGGGACCAGATGTTTCTCACAGCCAAAGTCAAGACAAGAAAATGGTCCCACAAGCAATTCTTACTGTATTGGGTAGGAGAAGATATTATCATTTATTTTCTAGTAAGGTAACTCTAAAATGGCATTTATGTGGGCTATCCTATAGAAAACAATGAGAAGCATATTAGCAAAACAAAAAGAACCCATGAGAAATATCAGACCAGAAGACATGGCAATGGATTTTAGATGGCTGCTTCTGCAATTTCCAACAGCAGAAGGCAAGCTCACAACATGTGAAGAAAGTTCTTTCTTAGTTGTAATTATAGTGTAGCTTCTTGTGTCTGATTTTAATTCACAGCATTTTGGGATAATCCAGCAGGCGAGCTTTCCTGCAGTCAAAACCCAAGCAACAAATGTACAAGATGGAAGGCAGCCAGGAAAAAGTCATGTTCATCAAGAAGGTGCCTGACTTACACACACAAAAGAGAATAAAGCCAGGCAGCCAGGTTATCCAATTTTTCAGAAGATGAAAATCCAGCTCTCTGTGTGAAGTCTCCTCATTTATAAATGTTGGCAACTAATTCAAATAAAATGGAACTGTGTGTGGGGTAAGCAAAGCCTGCATATAGATGAAATAAATAGCAGCCGTATATCAGATTTTAAATCCAGGCAGATACTTTAGTGCAACTGCTCTACTGTTTGAAAGATGCTCTTTGCAAAGGGCAGGGATATGTGATGGTTGTGGCGAGGAGGTCAGTGTGTTTTATCACAGTCTCTTCAGGTACTAATTTGTTAGTTGGAATAACGGTAGTTGTCATAAGAAACTGACCCCAGAATTTTAGACCCCTTATTTTTCCTATTCACTCAGATTAGTCTGTTGTAGATGTTCGTGTCCATGGTCAGATGTCACTACTCAATGACTTTCTGTCTTAGACTAAAATATCTAAGGTTACTTTAGACTCATCTCTGTCCAGACAGTCAAACCTAACGTCTACTTAGACACTCCCAGAAATGGCACCACTCAACTCTGCTTACATCCCATTGGTTAGAACTCAGTTACAAAGCACAGTGATGCAAGGTATGCTGGGAATGATGACCTGGCAGCGGACCAGGAAAAAGGTGATGAGCTCACATCACATCAACGAGCAACTGTCCCATCAGCATATAAGTCATTAGCTGACCTAGGATTTATAGTTCTTCACAGTGTGACTCCAGGAAAAATTACATCATCATCTCATCATCATTATCATCATCAAATCATGTAAAAATTAAGATTGAAATTTATGCAACAAACACCAGACATTAAGAGCTATGTGTGAGAATATACAGCATACGTTCAAATACTTTGTTTTGATATTCAAAGAACAAGAATGTCTAATGCGTTTTGTGCATTTGTATGTGTGTGTGTGTGTGTGTGTGTGTGTGTGTTTTCCTGTGTTCGTGCATATGTGTGCAAGTGCACACATGAGTGTGGAAGTCAAGAGTTGATGTCAAGTGTGTTCCTTCGGGTCTCCAGCTGAACCTGAGGTTCGTTGATACAGGTAGTCTGACTGGCTGGTCAGCAAGCCCCAGGAATCCTCCTACGTCTCTCTCTGCTTCTGCCTCTGCTTCTCTGCCTCTGCCTCTCTGCCCCTGCTCCTGTCCCTGCCCTTGCCCCTACCTCTGCCCCTACCTCTGCCCCTGCCTCTGCCTCTGCCGCCCTAGTACAGGGATGCCTGGTGTGCACTGCCGCACTCAGCTCTTTTGCCTGGGTGCTGAGGATTGAACTTGAGTCTTCATGCTTGTGTGGCAGGCATTTTACCAATGGACCTAACTCTCTAGCCCTTGTTTTTCATGTTTAAGACAAAATTAAATTTGGCTCAGGCCAATGTGTCACTATTAGCAGAAAGTTAGATCTCAGTCACTTAGTTAGAAGGTTACTCCTCTCTCTCTCCAGAAGGGATTTTACTATCCCAGAGTCGAAGCCACCGACTTTGAGTCATTTGTGTTTGTCATGGCCTGGGCTTTATGCCTCTTCACATAAATTTATCCAAATACTGTGGCTTTTGTTGCTGTTGAGTGTTAAATTTTATCAGAAGTCTCGGGAGTGCCTCTGGTCTGTACTGTAGTACTATGTTCTATCTTTCTAGACACATGTTCCACTTAGATCTTGTGCCCAAAGATCCTGGGTACAGAGAAGGTGTGCATTTTAGGAGCTGTCAGTATCTGATCTCTGTTGTCCTTGAAATCCTTTAAGTTATTCACGGCCTTTTTCCTTCTCAAAGAACACCTCTGTCCCTTTTGCACTTATTGTGCTTTTGAATTTTTGTATTAATGGGACTCAGACATCCCAACCAAAGGCTTGCATATGGTCAAAAGTCCATCAGCAAACATAAAGCTTCTTTCCTTGATGGGAGTTCGGAGTATTCTCTGTTGAAGCAGTTGTAATTAATTCTTCATATGCAGGTTGATGTTTTCAGGCTGAACTTATTTGAAACTTCAGAGCTTTCTCAAAATATCATATATTTACTAAATAACTCTAGCAACCTTAGATAGTTGAATAGAAACACGGCGTTTGTCTCTTGTCTTGTTGCTAGATGTGAAGAAGTATGAAATTACCGAGTACAGTGAAATCCTAACTGTTAGTTTTAGCTAGCAGAACTGAAATTGACAGACCCTTCGTCAACTTAGACATCACTCACCTTCAGTGATGAGTCTCTCATCCTTTGGCTTAGGAAGAGGCAGCTCCCATAGGGGAAAATGTCAGTGCTTAACGCCAAAGGCCAGATTGCCTAGCACTCATAGGCAAAGTCTGGAGAGAAGACAAGAGAACATAATACACTACTGTCTCCTCCAAAACTTTCCCTCATGCTACCCACATACCCCACACAATTTCAGTCCATCCCAGCTAACTAAATATTTTCTAAAATTATTTATTACCACTATGCGTGCGTATATATGCTGTTTGTGTGGGTCTGCATGTGCCATGACATGCATATGGAGGCCACAGACATTTGATGTTGGTTCTTTCTCCTACTTGTATGTGGGTTCTGGGGCTCAAGCTCAGCCCATCAGACTGGAACAAGTGTTTCCCCCCTGAGTTCTCTCTCCAGTCCTTGTTTCCTAAACGTCTCACCATCAATCCCATTTTATAAAATATTTTCCTCCTGTGAGCATTCAAAGCAAACTGCTAGAGTCTAAAGCCCAGCTCTTCCATGTAACCTATCTTTGAGTAGAGCCTTACCCTCTCACAGGGCTAATTTCCTCACTGCTAAGCGAGGGGATTGAAGAAGATGTCGCTCATAGATGTGGCCTGGTGGTTAAATAAATTACTTTACAGTATCCTGGATCAGTGTCTGAAAAAAACAGGTATAAATCTTGCATAAAGATGTATTAAAAGCAAACAAAAACAACCAACCAGCCAACCAACCAACAACCATGAAAACAGCCAGTAAATATTTCCTGACTTCATCAGTGGGAAGCTTTAACAGATTGTGTGTGACCCTTCAGCACTGTGAACCTCTGCACACCAGAACCCACTTTCATGGGGTTAAATGAGATGAGAGGCGGGGAGGGATTACAGTGGTACCTGCTTGGGACACAGCCAGCACTTACTAATCGGATAGTTAACTAGCATTGCTTCTGCTATAATACCTGGCCCTCTTCATCGCTCACAATATGTGCTTTGACATTATCTAGCACTTTATAAACATTTATTTTTCAGCATCAGATTCGATTACGTGGAGTTTAACTCTTAATTACTTCACTGTTTTCAAAACAAATCATGTCCCTGTGTTGAGCCAAAGCAATTACTCATTCTTTGTGCGCATGAGGAGATAGTGTAGGAGGCAGCTCTCCGCCTGCCAGAGCGGACACAGAGGAATTAACTGGGTGCTTCTGCTCACCTTCACTTGAGTGAGAATACACTGATTGTGTTAGGCAGTTGCCAGTGCCACAGGGAATGGAAAACTACTGCCTACTGCCGGGGTGGTTAGCAACAGGGAAAGATCATCTTTGATGCTCAGGGGCAGATTTGAACACTCCAGTCCTTCCTGCTTTGCCTTCCCAGCCATTGCTTTCTCAGCCCCCTGGAGAATGTCATACAACCTGTTTCTCTCCAATTCTTACTTGACCCAATAAACAACTGTCCCAACTGGGAATGTTTATGACGTATATTCCCTCTGCTTAGTGCTAAATGATTGCAGCTAACTTCGCCAAAGTTTCTTTAACCTCCACCATGAGATATTCCTTTCTGGAGACATCTGAATCTGATTTATGTGAATGCAAGTACCGGTCAGGGAAGCTAGATGGTACTGCTTTCCCATGTGACCCTTTTGATGCTAGTCTTAACCCTCCTGATTTCAGTGCCCAAAGGACTCAGACTGACACTGTTTTACTCTCCCATTCTTAAAGTCTTAGCCAGCAATTCCAGAATGGAAGCACCTACAATCTACAACCGTGAGACCTCAGAATGGTTGGGACTTTTTTTTTTTAAGTAATTTGTAATTCATAGAAACCATAAAGGATGTCAATCCTTTTATGCCAGGTGAAACAAGAGCCTGTTTCTAATTTTAAATATTCCAAGTAACTGTTTAAGTACAGGTGTTTATAATTGTTAGTCTTTCTAATGTGAATAGGTCTAGCTTTTGTCCAATCTTTTCCCTGGGTAAAGCCTGTTATAAAACTCACTGCAGAACTGTAGGGAAGGGGCAAGTGGCTGGAAGAGTTCTCTTAACCCTTTCTAAATAAAGGATTTGCTGTAAGCTTGGAATCTGTAAGAAAAATTAGCAACCATATAAGTAAGTTGTGTTAGACTGACTTGTCTGAACCATGCAATTTCTCAAATGAGGATAACCAGGTCAAAAAATTGACAAGTGGTTTAGATGTGAGTCATCCTCAGACTAAAGGAAAACTCACGTAGCATCTCCATGACTTTTCTACTCTTCATTAACTAAGTATAGCAGCAGTGCAGGAGAAACCAAGGGAGATTTGAACTGTTCCCTTCTCCCAGAAAGGACACCAGTAAGTCACAGAATTCCAGGAAAAGCCAAAAGGAATGTGAACCTAAAAAAAATGGTTATTAATTGTTCATGCTTCAGCCATTTCTGCTGATCCTAACAAGACAGCCTCTCATGCTTCAGGCTTGGTGGGTGCAGGGAGCTTTGGCTGTGGACTGTTATTGTCTGTCCTCTTGGAAGAACCATTTAAGAGGAAGGATTAGGAGGAGGAGCAAGGAGGAGACTGGTCAGGTCAAAAAAGGCTGTGGCAGGCGGCAGTGTAGGGGAGAATTCGGAGCATATTAAGACAGGAGTGGGTGCGGGAACAATGTGAACAGTCAGGCCAGAAGTTCAGCAGAGAAAACAGGCCGAGATGAGAATAGGAGCACTTTTCAGCTTTGTGAATTTGCTAATGAGAACACAGCTAGATGTTTACGGGAGGCATTGAAAACAAGTTATGTCCAGTTGAAGCCCATGGGGATGATTCCCCCTCAATACTCTTCCAAGCACAGAACACACGTATCCCCAGAGACAGAGCTCAGGAGGTAGCCAGAGTAATTAAGAGTTCTGCCACAGTAACCCTTGAAGGTTTGCAGTGTTCCATTAATGTTCTTGTTGTGAATTCCCTTTATGTCAGCTGAAATTCTCAGATTGAGAGGGATTTTCAGCCTTAACGGCAGAATAAATGCTTATGACCAAGAAATCTTTATGTCCTGCTATTGCTCAAAAATTTGTTGAATAGAGACTCGGTAGTATTTTGGAGGAGAGTTCTAACATTGCTATAGAACCGTGTTGCCTGGTGAGTGGAGTTTGCCTTTCAGCCGTGGACTTTAAGATGCAAATTTAGGCTTCAGAACAGCCTCCCAAAAATGGATCCCTTACCCACCAATCTCAGACACCTTTGGGGAATTCGTGTCAATGAAATTGTGACTTTGGCTCCCCCTCTCTCCCATTTCTGGCTCATGTACCTGTGCTCTCAAACATTGTTGATGACTAGTCATTGCTTTCAGAATTTTTTTAAGAACAGCAATTATATTTTCCTTAACATTTTATAGTTTCCTTTTCAAGACTGCTGTGGGAAATTTCTGACCTTAAAAAGTGAGTCTCTGTATCCCTTGGCTATCAGTGTGACTGCAGAAGCTCTCCCTGTAAGCAGAATTAGCATTACAGAATGCCCAGCAATAAGACTGCAGGCTCCATTTTTCAATGTGAAGCCATAGGCCCAGCCATGTCTGTTGTATGCATACCTACTGTGTGTTGAAACTGTACAAGTTAGCTTTTAAGTATACGTTAGAAAGAATAAAATGCTGTTTTCTGTGGACTGGTATGTATCAGAGTAAACTAAGTTTAAACCAGATAAAGATGAAATAACAGACCATCACATGAACCCTTTCCCCTCTCCTGCTAGACTCTGTTGAAGATCAGGTGATGGTAGAGACTCACAGCCTGGTATCTTGAGGCTGGGTCTGTACAGTGGCTACTTGATGATAGATAGAGTAGTGGAAGATAATGAGGATTAATACTACACCCATAGAATTCATGGGGGTTTTCTGCATGGAATTTACCCTGGGATAGCAGAACCTGTGTCCTTATGGGAACATCCAGATTGATCGCTTGAATCTAAGGAGATTCTTTAAATAGGAAATTACAAAAAAAAGGAGAATTTGTCTAAATCACTGGTTGAATAGATGCTATTTATTTTCTCTTTTAAACACACAGTACGTCAGGGCTGGGGAGGTGGCTCAGTGAGTAAGAGTGCCTGCTCTGAAAGTATGAGGACTTGAGTTCAAATCCTCAGGACCCACGTAGAAAGCTGAGCATGGCTGCATGTGAGTGTAATCCCAGCATAGGGGGTGAAGTGATGGGAACAGAGACAGACAGACCTCAAGTGCTCAGTGAGCAGCTTGTCTAGATGAGAAGTTGAGCTTTACTGAGAGACCCTGTCATAAGAAAATGAGACAGAGAGTGATAGAAGACAGTCAATGTCTTCCTCTGACCTGTGCATTTACACATATGGACATGCTTACCTACATTTTCACAAGCATATGACACACCTACAGTAAATACACATGTACACCAAAAATTACATCTATATATAAAGTATGAAAATGACAGATACATTTTCTCTAAGACCTTTTTTATCCACCCCTAGTGCATAGATGGAGCAAGTAAAGGTATTGTAAAGCTGCTGTGGAATTCTCAGTTGTGTTTGAGAAAAGCCATGGAATGATTAGGAGATCAAGAAATACAACTTACAACCTGGTAGAACTGACAAAGAAGTCATGGTTCTGGCTTGGTGTTCTGGAAAGAGTACGTTAGGGTCCATTGCTCTGCAGTTAGGAGAGCTCACTGCTCTTGAAGGAGACCCATGTTCGGCTCCCATCAGGTCTCATTAAAGATCTCAATTAAAGATCTCAACAATCTTTAATTCCCATTCTGTGGGCATCTGCACACATATGCTGTATATAAACTCACACAAGTGTATGCATATATGCACAAATAAAAGTAATAAACTTTAAGAAAGAAATCAATGCATTACAGTATAGGGAAATATTTTTTTTACTAGTGTAAAATATCACAAGAGTTCTAAATTGGATTAGCTAAAGTTTTTAATTTTTTATGTTTGTTTATTTATTTATTTATTTATTTGGGTTTTTTTTTTTTGAGACAAGGTTTCTCTATTGTAACTCTGACTGTCCTGAAACTCACTCTGTAAACCAGGCTGCCTTCAAACTCACAGAGATCCACCTGCCTCTGCCTCTTGAGTGTTGGGATCAAATGTGTATGCCACCATCACCCAGCAAAAGTTTTTAATTTTTATGATGAAAATTGAAAAGAAAAATTGTCAAATTGACTTATGGCAAATGGAATTTTACTACAAAAGAGACAGATTGGACAAGGTGATAAAGCTGATTTGCAAGTTAAAGCACTCTTGAACTTAACAATGAGCACTGATAGGCTTCTGAGATTGGTCATGTCCCCATTTACAGAAATATATTCCATCTACATAAGTGGAATGGGTGTTAGTTCAGGTCACAGCCAACTCTCAGACTCTCCAGGAAACATACATAAGACCAGTGCTAGAAACAAGCTGGGAACGAGAGTCAAATCACAACACAGCAGAGCCTCCCGCTGCAGCCCAGTTCCAACCCGCACCTCTGATTCAGGTCTTGGAAGCCTTCGCTAGATCCTCCACTTCCAAGTCAGGGGTTTTTGCTGTGAACACCATGTCTACAGAGCTGTTTGATCTCGATCTGGACATGGGTGCTGACTGGGGCTACAAAACTCCTTAAGCTGAAGAAGAGTTTCCAAAGATAATCAGTTGGGGAATACTTCCATGACACCAAATTGGCTGATCAGGAGGATCACTTATGCCCAAGAATTTGACTGGGACTAGTCTGAGCAATATGGAGAGGCCATCTCTTAAGGAAAAAAATAAAAGAAATCTGTTCTTGCTATCACATACATGGCACAGGTGAACGTTAGAATTTACCATCTTGGAACTCAGGAGTTGGCTTGGTGGGTAAAATACTTGCTGTGCGAGCATCAGGGCCAGACTTCAGATCCCAGCATTCCTAAAAAAGCTGGGCATTGTAGTACATACCAGTTACTCTAGTGTTGATAGGAAGTGTATGCAGGACATGGGGACAGAGGATCCCTGGGGCTTGTTAGCCTTCCAGCCTGTCCAAAATGATAGGCTCCAAGTTCAGTGAGAGACCCTGTCTCAAAACGTTAAGATGGAGAGAGATAAGAGGAAGATACCTGATGTCAATCTGGCCTCTGCATGTGTATGCAGGCACCTACATACATGCATGAGGGTGCATGCACAATTACACACTACTGCTGCTGCTACTACTACTACCCTAAACAAAATAATTCAGAAACAAATGTTTATATGTTTATGACTGCATCAATATAAATGTCCAGAATATAAGTAATCTTAATTACTTGGGAACACAAAATCTGTTCCCATTCCCGTTGTTCTGTGTAGGGAGAGGAAAGATCACTGCTAATGGGGGATGGGTAAAAGTGTTAAGGAAATATGTAATAGCAATAGTTGTGTAACTTATTAAAGATATTAAAGGTTGTTGGATCACACACTTAGTGTAAAAGTGAATATTACAACTCCATATTAAAATATAACACAAGTGGCTCCTGAACTCTGCCTGAGGAATCTGGGAATAAGAGTTTTGTTTGCCCACGGCGTTTCCATGACGCTACGAATCACTGCATCTGGTCCCCCCATCTGAAAGTCTCCTGAGCCACAGCATTGCATATGCTTCCAAATGCAAAGTTCCTCAAAGTTTATCACCTTTTCATGGAAAATACTCACAAAACAATACAAGATTGTTAGAAGACTCTTCAGAACATAATAAATGAAAAGATATTATGCTACCTTTCTCCCAAAGCATTGCTATAAAAATCAATGAATTAGTGATTTTAATTAGGTTGATATTTGTCTATTTTCTACTCTTAAACTACTTGCACTCTGGGATTAAAAAAAAGTTAAACAATTTAATACCACACAATACAATTCTAAATCCCTTCCATTTTAACTGCAGTAATAATTTAGAAAAAAATTAGCATCAGACTGTCTAAAAGAAGCCTTTAATGAATTTCTGCCTACATGGCTCTGGTATTAGCTACATGGTGAGAACATCTAAGAACTTCTACAACTCCTAAATCCTGTTCTGTCCCCAGAGACCCCAGTTTCACTGGTCTAGGGTGCAAGCAAGCTATCAGGACTTTATGTTTTCCTAAGACTATTTTACCCCGTGTTACTGAATTACAGCTATAAGTTACTAAGTGGTGAAGCCCATGTGTGATGGAGCACATTTTGTCGAGAACCATGTCAGTGGGTAGATCACTGTGGGGACTGGGGTTGCGCGTAGACATCAGCCAAGATATACATGAGGACATTAGTTCAGTATTAAATTATGGGAAGAATGGGGTGAGAGTGGGGTGATTCAGGTTGAGAAGGTGGTCTGCAAGACAAGGAGAGGTGAAAACACCTGAACCTTAGCTAGAGGAAGGGACCATGAATTAAAACTCAACACAGCCCTGTCATGCATTTTATAACTGGCTATAACTAAAGTTTCTTCAGAAACCACTCGAAATGACAGGTGAATGATACTGTGGGAGCTTCTGGCCATATCATCTTCTTCTTTTCTTCCTCCTTCTCCTCCTCCTCCCCTTCTTCTTCTTCTTCTTTTTCAATTGAGGAAATAACCTAGTCTCTTGCATTATAGGTTCACAGTAGAAGAAAGTCTCGCAGTGCTGGCTTTTTTGATGAGGATTTTAGATGTTGAAATGAGTCCTAGAGTCATTATGTCTTTCAAATGTGTCTTCTCATATCAAGTAATGGCCCATTTTTCTAGAAGTATATGATCCCAAGTGAAAATCTTCTATTGTCCCTGAGCATAGTAGCTGCTCAAAGCAGAGAACACAAGGTCAGCAAGTGCTAGGAAGTAGACATCTGGTTCTCTCTTAGCCCTGGAACAACCAGGTAGCCACTACCTCATGATCAGCAGGTCCTGCTTTAGGCTCCTACCCTGTACCCTTCCCATCTTTACATTCAGACCGCCATGACAATGCAGGTGGTTCTCATGCAGGACACAGTCTGAGTCATTTCTACAGTTGTGTTTGAGTTGTAGGGAGACTGCCTTTATCTGACATGGTAGAGTCAGTCATACTGACTGATAATCCATGTCTTTGTGTTAAATCCAAGTGGGCACTACAACCAAATAAGTTAAAAGATCTGAAATGAAAAAAAAAAAGCTTATATCTTGGCAAACATCTAATTCCCAAGAAAATGTTAGCTTGAGAGCCAAGCCTTCTGATGGTTTCTTTTTAAATGTTTGTACTATCAAAAATTTATAAACTATATTGAATTCATGCTTAATTTGCCATTTCTTTCCGAGGTTTTAGATACCCAATATTAATCATGGCCTGAAATTATTAAATGGAAAATTCCAGAAATAAATATTCATAAGCTTTAAAGCGTGCGTTGTTCTGAACAGTGTGAAAAACTTACACTTGCTCTGTACTGCCTGGACATTCACACTATCAGTGCCATTTGCCTGGTTAGTCACTTCAGCCGCATCTCCATTATCAGACTGTGGCAGTATCATACTGGTGATACCTGGTAAATTTATGCAGAAGCCCCATGCCATGTCACATATCCTACTTAACTTCCTCTGATCAGATAGGTCCTCCATCCTCTGGCATCATTACTACAAAGACGAAAATAGCAAAATAAATTTATGAGAGAGGAAGGGGCACCATCCACCTATTTTTTATTACCATGTACTGTCATAGCCATTTTCTTCTGACGTTGTTGTGAACCTTACCATACCTAGCAAATCATTTAAACTTTACCATGTCTATGTAGGAAAAGCCATGCTGTTCTGGTTCCATTTCTGTTGCTGTAATAAAACACTATGACCAAAAGCAACCTGGGAGGAAAGTTTTATTTGGCTTATACTTCCGGGTCACATCTATCGCAGGGAACTCAGTGCAGGAACTGAAGCATAAACCAAACTGTATTATTGTCGTTTTGAGATGTGGCATCTCACCATGTGTTGGGGACGGCCTTCCATTTGTGGTAGTCTTCCTGCTTCTGCCTCCTGAGTTCGGTAAGATGTGCATCACATACCCGGCTTGCTTTGTTTAGGGATGGTTTAGTTAGTAAAGACCTACCAGAAGATCTATAGAACACACAGTAGTTTATTTCTTATTTATCCTTAACACTTATGCATGTGTGTTCCTGATGCGTGCTGTGAGTGCTTGCACCGAAGTATATGTGTGAAGGTCATAGAATGTCGTTGTGGAGTTGACTGCCTACTTTAGCCTTTGGGTGGGTTCTGGGGTTTGCATTCAACTCATCAGGCTTGCATAGCAAACAGCATTGCCCACTGAGTCATCTTACATGAATTTTGTCTTAGTTACTCCTCGTGGATGTGGCAAAACACCATACAGCAACTCGTAAAAGAAATCATTCGACTTATGATTTCAGAGAGTTAGAGTCCAGGATGGTGGAGTAAGGGAACAGCTGGGAGCTCACATCTTGATCCACAACCACAAGGCAGGGAGTGTATGTGTGCTTATTGCCTTATTCGTTAGTCTCTCAAATATCCAATTGATATGATGTTTATGGGAAACATATGCTGGGATATAACAGTAAACGAAATAGACAAAAGTTTTGCCCTAGTGAAGCTTACTGTGTTGGTGGAAAACCAAGAAAGTCAATAAGTATGCATATAATATTGTAATGTGTACAGTAAATATATAAATATACAAAATATTGTAGTGGTTAGGCTGCAAAGAGCAGAACTTGAAAGGGGCTAGGGCTTCTGGGAGGAGGGCTGAAGACTCTCTTACAGAGAGTGATAGAGAGCTGGTCTGAGCAGAGAAATGCAGGGAACTCTGGGATATCTCTGAAAGGACATTGCACTAGGAGCTCCAGGATAGATGAACCCACATATCTGGTTTCTGAGGACAGCTTAGCAGCTGCAATATCCTGAAACACAAGAGGCCCTCAGGCATAAGGTGCTACTGTGGTACCTGAAGCTGTGCCCAAAACATCAGGCCCTGAGGCACAGTGAATAATACCTGTCTTCCCAGGAGCATCCCACATCTACAAGTGAAGCTTGGCTAGCAACATGGTTTGAGGCAGGATTACCAGGGGAGCAGGAACCAACAGTTCCTCCAGGATCCTCCAGAGGTACCCCCAATCTAGCAAAGTTCAAGATTAGTCTCCAAAGAAGATAACCCTGCACAGACTCTACATTGTGAGATAACAACATAGGCCAACCTGGCCTCTCCCTAAAGGAATTCTTTAGGGAGATAGTTGATTTTGCAGGTCGGAGTATTTACTGACAACAGTGTGATCATACCGGTGTCTCTCTACACTCTGGGTATGTCTGCATGCTCACATCTGTGGGTACAGCTGATGTTGACAGTGCCCACGGCTGTTTGGTAACCATGCCTCTCCTCTGTGCTATCTGCCGTGTCTTTAGTGTCTGCCCTCTGCTTTTGATTTGCTGAGATCTGGTTTAATCCATTTGCCCTTGGAATGATCCAGAGGTCTCCAGTAAGCCACATGATTAGTAATCACATTTAAATATGTCCGTGCAGAGCCCTTCCCTCACTCCACTGATTGTACCAACTCAATTCCCAAAGACTATTTCATTAGTGAACTAACCTTTAACCACGAGGTTGTTGTTAACTGTGTGAGGCTAACATTCCCCTGTGCTGGCTAATGCATTTCTATTTAAAGCTTTGTTGTGGTCTCTGCCTTAATTCTACAAAGCTACTGAGAAACTATAGGACTGCTCTCCTTAGAAAGAGCAGTCCCCAAGGCCCCATGCCTTCTGTAACCTCCATAGTCACCTTGAGAGTCCTTACATGTTCTAAAAAGAGGTCATGGGATTTTCCCCACTGCCTCTACATAATTGTGTTTCAGAGGTTCTGTTAAAACTGGTGAAAGGTTTACTGTCTCAACTGTGTCCTGACACAAAAGAGTCATTGTTGATCTGACCTTTAGTTGTCAACTGGCCAATTTTTTTCTTCTGCTGATAGAAATCATGGCTATTTCCAAAATGTCAGATCGGCATGCTACCCTGTATCACAGGCCAACCAGTTTGCAACAAGGTTTGTACACTAAAGCACATCCAGGCATGGAAGGCGAGTAAGTAAAAGACCAGTAAAAGATCAGAAATGTTCCTTCACTCTCTTTGCCCATTGGGAAATGGTAACGACATGCAAAAGAATCTGTCTTGAAGGACATGGCCAAGGTTGAAAGCCGTGTGTGATCTAAGAAAATACCTAGCAGTCATTCTCTTCCTTGAAACACTCTCCACAGCACTACCAACTTCTCCTCTAGCCAATAGAAGCACAAGGGAAATGAGAGAGGGAATAACATAACCTTTGGTTTTGATTGAGAAAGGTACCGGAATTGCTTAATGTTCCATGAAATCTGTTTGAATGGATCCTGTTGAAGTTTGCCAGCTGGAGGAAATATTATTTATAAAAGCAACAAGCAACATTCAGCAAGGAAGCAGAAACTCTGAAATAATGTGGAAAATTTTGATTTCAAACTCCCATTCTTAAAACTCTCCTCACTAGGGTTTCATATAAACTAAACAGGTTTTGATTGTTTCCAAAAAGCCCCAATTCTTTTACTGAACGGAGCTATTCCTGAGCACCCTTTGCTTCCCCCATTCTGTCACCCCGTGAGATTTCACAAGCTCAAGTACAAAAGGAGACCTGTGCGGATTTTGAATATATCATTTAATGTAAGCATCGCCTTGAGATGAAGTCAGTCTGTGTTAACAATCGCAGTTTGTGGCAGATGGGAGCCCTGTGGGCTTTCTAAAATGCAAGGGCTCTGTTTTACACCTCCACCAGCTCTTCTGACCCACCCACGTGAGAGAGAGCTGTCCTGATGTCAGGGTCACCAGCTGGGAAAAGAGAACATTCAGAAGGAAATCACGGGACTCCTTAGCGTAACCTGCTTTCACCACCTGTGTTAGATTAATGAGGTGACATTGCTGTCAAATCTTTGTTTCCAGAGAAACAATGACAGTTTTTATTAAAAGTTTTTAATATAGCAGAGGACAAGACTGGGAGTTGTTCAAGTTCATGACCTGATCCTTAAGATCATCTGGATGCCTTGATGGAAATACAAAAACAGGGCCATCAAGCTTTTTGGCCACTTTATGATATGCTCAGAAAACTAAAATTCAAGGTACCCTTACCAAGTGTTTGAGGATCCCTGTGCAAGATTGACTAAGAATAGTAACCTGGAAAGGCATTGATAGCAAGTTACTTAAATCTGTATCTATTAAAACACCTTCCTAATTTGTAGTTACTATGAAAAGAAGTCACCTAGAACACTGTGAGAGGAATAGTTCAGCAATACAGTCTAGGAGCTCTTGATTCATACTGCTTACACTTTCTGCAGAAAATCACAAGTACAGCCACTGATATAGAATATATAGCTGAAACGCTGGCAGTCTGCTGGAGTCTCCCTTTCATTATAAATGGTGACTCTCAGGGTTATCAGGAGCCTTGGGGACCTTCTTATTCAAAGATGGAAAACTCATCAGCATCCTGGTACTTGAAAAATGGCCAGCTATAGGAATGTTTTTTGTTCCTAAAGGGGCTGCAGCTATCCTCCAACTGAGACACTTGGCTTTCCTGAGGGACATTTCAAAACCCAGGCTTCTGAAAGAACCTCTTGATGGACCCTCTAGCTGATCCAAAAGAAGAGTGTGACTTCCGCTTCTAACCAGTGATGGCTGTTTCCATATGCATTCACTTTTAAGGAGGACTAGAGACTTTTTTACTAGTTAGGTTTAAACCGTGCTACTATGAATGGTTGGTCACAGGCTACTCAACACCTTGCTAGAATTTAAGGAGGGTGATATTCTGCATGGAACCAGTCTACTGCAGGCTTGCCAGTACTGGGAATCTCCTGTTAGCTTTTTCTCAGAGCTTCATCAGCCTCGGGAGTTGAATATACTTTACAACTGCTGCCAGTATTTTTCTAAATAAAAATTGTAATTATGAATAAAGGCTAGGTTAGTGATCTCATTATTAATTTTATCTATTGAGTATTGTTTGGCTACTTGTTGAGAATCATTAAAGATTATTTTAACAACCTGGGCATGGTGGTATCTCTATAATCTCAATGCTCAGTATGCTCAGGCATAGGGATGACAAGTTCAAGGCCAAACTGTGCTATTCTGTTGAAAAACAGAAAAGATTTCTTGGATATTTTGTTGATGTGTTAGCACTGTTGTATTTTTATTTATAGCTTTCAAAAACTTAGTTATTGACTGTGTGCACATTTAGATTTACATAGGAATTATTGACATCACTATTGCTAAGAAGACATATGAGGCACCATGCAGTCACTTCACTTACTTCTGCCAAAATGGCCAGTAGCAAGAAACCTCAGTGGCGAGGCATCCTGAGTCTGTGGAGATGGCTCAGCAATGAAGGCATGGACACGCCTGTGTGGCTGACATTGATATATAGCACAGCACGTGTCTAAGCTCAGGGTACAGGTTTTAATATTTTTAGTTGTGTCTGGGTTATTTCCCAGTTGAAATGAAGAAATGAAGCAGACAGATGGATTAGAACCTTGCTTTCCCCTATTTTGTATCCCAGACATGGGCCACAAGAGATGGGTGGGGCAAAGACAGAGGCAGAGAGAAATTATGGAAGAAGGAGTTAACAGGAGTTAAAATTACAGATGTGAATGTCTGAGTCTTGTGTCTCTCTCGTTCCAGAAGGTGGGCCAGTGGTAGAAGGGAGATTTATATTGGGTTGGGCAGGCTCTCCAAAGTAGGAAATTCTACAATGCAATGAAAATCCCCAAACATGGAATACAGATTTCTCTGCCAGCACCAAATACCTATTTGATCTGTGAAACTTCCAATGGTAGTCTCTAGGGCTTTCTTTCAGTGCCTGCTCTTTTTGTCCATTACAGGGTCATCCACTGAGCTCTTCAGAAATAAAGCTTTGAACCCAGTGGTGGTGGTGGTGGCACACGCCTTTAATCCTACCACAGGCAGGTGGATCTCTGTGAGCTCAAGGCCAGCCTGGTCTATGGAGTGAGTTCCAGGACAGCCAGAGTTACAACAGAGAAACCCTGTCTCGAAAAAAAAAAATTTCAACTTGGAAGTTAGCATATTGTCTCATCTTAGAGGTAGATGATTAGCCCAAAGCCTTCGGGATGCCTGACATTCTAAAGACCTTTTAGTTTAGATTGGCATGCTTTATGGTGTGCAGTGTCTTTAAATACGGAACCTTAGTGTTCTTAAATATTTAATCAGTATAAAAGAATTAGGTGCGGCCTGAAGAAGAACTGTGTGTGCTGTGGCCTGTCTTTAACTGTCTCACTGGACACAGCTGTGCAATGGCTGTCCTGAAACAACAAACCAACATAGGAATGTCAAAACAATAAAGGGACACTTGTCTACAGTGTAATCTTCTGTCGGATGGCCACTCCCACTCCTTGGAGCAGTTCCAGCAGTTCTCAATCAGAAAGGAGAGTGTGACCATGCGATCTCCTGTAAAATGTCCTTGGCCCAGGACAGCAATTTCACATCTATTCATTTACCGAGAATTCTCAAGATTGGCTCATCGATTTGGTATCTACGTTTTCTTTTCAAGAAAGTTAAAGAATCATTTACTCTCTATATATGTGATCTGAGAAAAAGCTTGACTTCTCTGGAGTGATCAGAAGCCATTGGGAAAAGGTGTTTTAAACTCAAGAAGGACATTGGGTCACATCACTAATTAAGTCTTTTGGTTAGTGACAGAGAATGGTGAGTTGAGTCAATGTCTCGGTCCAATGTATCACTTCACTGACCTTCCCTGCCAGTGAACTGCCCATGGAGACTATATGAATAATAAGTTTGCTTAAGGGAAAGTCTATGTTTTTCATTCATATTTATGACATTGATGATGCAGGCAAACCATTCATATGAAAAGACAAGAGAAAAAATCCATCAAAAAATAGTTGTCTTCTATTTCTTATCCATTTACTTACTAATGCCTACCATCATCTATTACAAGGGGAAACAGTGTAAATATTATCTCTACTTTACAATCTCGGACCAGCAGAGAACCCAGTCAACTTAGCATTCACTTACAACACAGTCTGCAAAGGACTAAGACAGTGTACACTCACATCTTTGTGATAACACCTGGAAATATATTCCTACCGAGAAAAGGAGGAGATGAGGATGCTTCCCAGAAGAAATCATAGAGAAGTTAAAACAGTAAGCGTGCTTAGGAGTACAGATGAGAGAGAATACCACGTAGACAGAGGCCAGATTCAGTGCCTCAGAAACGAGCTGAGACAAAAGGCTACAACAAATAAGATCTAAACAGGAAGGCATCACCTACAGCAGCTGGTGCTGCAAATGATTTCAGAGAAGCTCAGATTGGCATTCTAGAAATTTTGAACTGGGGACCATGGAAAATGGCCTAGGGAAGACGAACCAAGGATTCCCACTAGAGCAACCTGGGTGGGAGGTGAGCATGGCTTTCCCAACAGCAGCCTTGAGGATGGGGAAGTGTCACCTACGAGGTAGGATGGTAGAAAATATGCAGAGGGATGAAAGGAAGGAAGGATCTAGGATGCTGTGAGGTCTTGGGACAGGAATGGAAGGAAGGTGGTGCTACTCAGAGTGGGCAGTGGGTTAGGAGCAAGATGAAGGTAATTTTGGGCACATGGCCTTGATTTGACCACTGCGTGTTTAAAATGACTGAGGTTGGGAGTGAGTTGAACATTGCAGATTTGAAGCTGAAAAGTAAGAAACAGGTTGAAAGTTAAAAGTACTCAAAGGGAAAATTTAGATATTGTTTGACAGTCTTTATTTTCAGAATTGTTTTGGGGTAGTTAATGTTATAAACATCTTTCGGGGAGCACAATACAGAAAGCCACCTTTCTTCTCCCAGTTCTGACAGCACTGTAATTTCCAATGAATTCTTTCATCTATTTTTAACACCATTGCTGGTAACAAGGGAGAAAAGCACAGCAGAGAACAAAAAAGGTTGCTGTAAGAGGAGCAGGGTGAAGATCAGCCACACCACAAAATGTGTTTTTGCAGGTAAACTAGCTGTCCAGTACGTCTCTTTTCATACAGTATTTGCCATAATGGTTTCCATATTTTACAAGGATCTGGTCTTTCAGGTTTCAAAGGTTATTTTCCTTCTTACCTGATGAAGCTCCAGAATTGGTGCTTTTATTTCTTGGTTGTTTTTGTGGAGTCAGTGGAAAGGTGGTATCCTTTCTCCAGCTGTAGCCCCACAGCAGTCCAGTTGTGATGACTCAAACTTAAGACAAGAGTCAGGGGAGAATAAGATTCTAGTGGCTTAACTAGATTGGTGTTGAAAATTGAAATCTTCCTTTGGTAACATCTATAATACAATGAAAAATAAAATATAGGCCTATATTTCTTACCTACTCTTCAATCCAAATTTATCTCTAGGATGTAAAAGTCTCTATTCCCTGGAAATAATTCCTCCTATATAGTCAGAGCAGCTGGGGACCAAAATGAGGCTCATACCTAAAAGGTATACAGATGTCTATTGTGTTCCAGAGGAAAATCAAGAACTCAACACTCTTTTTAAATTTTCAAACACTGTTATACAATATGTTTTGACCATGTTTTCCCCTATACCAACTCTTCCCAAATTCTCTCCACCTCCCTGCTCACACACCTTCATGTCCCCCATACCCCAAAACAAAAAACATAGAGTCCATTTTGTGTAGGCAAACTGCTCCCGGGCGTGGGACTGCCTGGAAATGTGGTTGATATACCCAGTCACACTCCAACTGAAGAAAATTGATTTTCCTTTTCCTAGCAGATACCAATTGCAAACAGCTTCTTGCTTCATAGTGGGACTTTGTCTACTTTCTCTTCTAAGTGCTGGTGTTTTTGTCTAGTTTGAACTGTGCAGATCTTGTTCATGTTGTTACTATCTTTGTGAGTTCAGATGTGCATCAATCACATTGTGTCTGGAATATACTCTTTCCTTAGACTCATCTACCACCTCCAGCTTTTGCCATCTTTCTGCCCCCTCTTCTCTGTAGATTCCTGAGCCATGAAGGGGGAGATTTGATAAAGACATCCCATTTATGGATGTCAAAGTTTCTTACTCTCTGCACAATGGCCAGTTGTTAGTCTCTGTGTTAATTAACATCTATTGTAAGAAGAAGCGTCTCTGATGAGGGTTGAGTAATTCCCTACTTATGGGTATAGCAATATGTGATTATGGATCATTGTATTACTATGTTCCTTTAAGAGCTCTTTTCCTCCTAAGCCCAGGACCTATTTAGTCTCAGGTTCTTGGTCATTTTAGCAGTGTAAATTCCATCTCACAGAGTGGATCTTAAATTTAAAAAAAAAAAAGGTTGGTTACTTCCATAGCATTTATGCCACAATTGCAGCAGTATATCTTGCAGGCAGAGCATTGTTGTATGTCACAAGGTTTGTAGCTGGGCTATATTGATGATTATTTTCCTCCTTTGGTAGCAGGCAGGGTATCTTTTAGCACAATGACAGTATAATAGTAAACAAATATTAAACTCAAATTATAATTGCTATGAGACTAAATCATGCTTTGGAATACTCAAAATATTATGTGTCTTGTTTCTGCAGTTACTGAGTTAGTAAATTGTGCTGTATATTAGACATTTTTATATTCTGAGTCTTCTCACATAACTTTCTTCCTCTCAAAATTTAATGTCTGTATTGTGTATATTTTAGCAACTACTTATTAGAAAATAATCAGATTGTGCCAATAAGAGAATAACTTACTGAGTTGTTAGCTATTGATTATAATAAACATCTCTTTAAGAATATTAAAAATTAAAAAGTAAAGCAGATAAAAGTTATTCCTAAGGGTAAAATTTCAGGATCACAGAATACTTTTTTGAACCATTCTTTGCTATTTTTTTCAGTGATTAGTGCTTGTCACCTTGCAAGTTTCCTGCTTTTCTAAAGCTTTATCTTCATTATAAGAAATATTCAACTAGTCACACTAGACACTGCCAATTACATAGACATGGATTCCATCTACCCCAGTCTACCTCAAAGCAAAGGAGTAGCATGCAACAACAGTGACTCAGAACTTCCATAAGTTTTAGAAGATATCCAGCACGCAGGAACTTGCCAAAGCTTCCACATAGACATTGAGATATTAGGTGATATATGATGCCCTTGTCCCAGAAAAGGCTTTATGTGCATAGTACAGACTAAAACCAGGAATGGGAAATTCTCCTACTGCAGGCAAGAAGAGTAACTCAGGAGGAGAATACTAAGGTAGAGTTGATAAGAAGCTCACGGGAAATCGAGACCACATTATTGATCAGTAGCTGGAAGCTTGTAGCACATGGGGAAACAAAACTAGACTGAAGGATGTGAGGGCAGAGAACTTAGAATGGAACTTCCTGCGAATGCTGGGGCTCAAAGAGACTGTTTGCACAATGGAGCAGAAGGTAGAGATAGACCCGGGATAACTGGAAGGAAGTATTTATCAACGCAGACTGGTGTATTGAGCTGTAATCAACTAAAAGAAATGAAAATTCTATGCATGCTCTGTTTATGAATGCAACATCTGAATCCATGTGATGTATAATGTATTATACACCCAAGCTAAGATATTAACTTAAGATTCACTAAAGTCCAGTGCTACCACAATGGACCAGAAGAGTAAAGTTTATGAAGAAAAATAAAAGGCTGAGTACAGATGAAAGGCAGCTGAAGCTGAAAGGTAGCTCACTAGGTAAAGTTCTTACCTTGCAAGCACAGGAACCTGAGTTTGAGTCCCCAGAACTGGGTGTGATAGTCTTTCTGCTGAAGAGGTACAGACGCGTGGGTTCCTAGGCCCAGCTAGCTTAGTCCAATTAGTGAGTGGTGTGTTCCAGGCCAGTGAGAGACTTTGTCTTAAAACAAAAGGTGTGTGTATGTGTGTGTGTGTTTGTATGTGTGTGTGTGTGTATGTGATAACCCAGTTTGTTCTCTAGCTTCCACAAGCATGTCACATACATGAGCATGAACATAACTTCACATGGTCACACACACACACACACACACACACACACACACACACCCCAAAAAGAAAACTGAAGAAATGTGTATTGAAATCCAGTATGGTCTTTGAGAAGCTGATGGATTTAAAAAAGAAAGTCATAATAGCCACTGAAGAGCTTTAGTGAGGGCCTGGAGCGTGGACCGTGTTATTGTACTAATCAGAATTTCTTGGATGTAATGATGGCAGTGTACCTTTACAAAAGAAGGTCACTATTTTCAAAGATGCGTGCCAATGTACTTAAGACGCGTGTCATGAGGTCTGGTGTGCATCTGAGGGAAGGAAACACATGGGTGACGAGATGGCACCTGTCACGGAGAGGGGGGTAGAGGGTCCCAGGGTGTTCACCAAGACATTCCTTCAGCTTCCCTGTAGGTAAGAAGTTGGTTACAGATTAAACACAAATTAATTTAGCCTTTTAGACAGTCTGAACATGAAAGGCTGTGGGAATCAAAAGACAGATTTGAGCCAAGAATCCTAACGTCCCAGAAGCATGTGACTTAGGATGTAAAGATACTGAGTCACTTTAGACTTTGCTCAAAGCCTGGCACAATGTAAGGAGCTAGCATTAAAAATACAGGAAATAAGTGTATTACCTCCCAAGAATAATAAGAAGAAAACATAATTGAGGGGGACATATATATTGATCTTCAAAGGTAGAAAAGCTCATTGGGGTGGTTGTGCTAATCATGATGGCTTGGTTTCCCACGGTAAATAAGAAGAGGCTTTCATGTTTCACAAAAACTTGTGAAAGACTGAAAATTCAACAAACATGTTACTGGGTGTCTTTTCTATTAGCCTTGTGGGCTATCTCATTGACTTTGAGCTGCTTTATAACTATAAACTTTAGAGACTGAATACTAATGTAAATAAAGACCCACAAATCCAAATGAGCTGTCTGGTGGAATGTAGTTAATTCTCAATTCATTTGAACATTAACTTTGACTCTCTGTGTTGCATATGTGTGTGTGCATGTGTGTGTGTGTGTGCATGTGTGTGTGTGTATACATATATGAATTCTCCTTTGAAAAAAATTGTAACAACTGTTTTTGAAGCAAGCTCTTCCTTTGTTGCCCAAAGGCCTTTGTGGCCTTGACCTCATGGTCTTCCTGCTTCCAAACCCTGGTAAGGAATGGCAGCCCCAGCCTTTCAGAACATTGTGCAGCTTGTTATATCTGAGACAAATTCAGCCCCAGCCTAAATCAAAACATATATTGTAAAGGGTCCAGGATCTAAACAAATCAAGTTATCCTATCCTTATGCATCAAACATGTTGATATTGTTAGACACCAGTATAATCCAACTTATTCAGTGCAATTGCTAGCAAAGTCTCAGCTGACTTTCTAGAAGAAATTGGTAAGCTTATCCTAAAATTCACTAAGCAATACTAAAAAAGAAAAATGAAGTCAACAGACTGACACTTCAGTTTTGATAACTAATAATGCAATAGACAAATATCATAATATATGCCAGTAGATTGACCAGCATCACTACTACTGTTAGGCTTTAGGGTCGTTACTCACATTTTACTCAGTAAAATAAAGGATACTTGAACATGTTTGATACTGTGACAGTAACTCTGACCACTGTGCTAGCTGCTAAGTAATTGTGACTCAGTATCCTACTCAGCACAGACAGACTGATAGAGGGGTGGTTCACTCCCACGCAGGATGGGATATGGTTTTATCCTGCTCAGAATGCCATGCAATTTGAAACTCAAGAACCTTCATTTCTGGACTTTTTCATTTAGTGCTTTTGGATAGCAGTTGAGCTCTGATAACTGTGGGCAACTGAAACAAAGAAAATGGAATTTCAGGAAAGGGGACTACTGTGGAAACTGCGTCACCAGATCTGTGGCTGAAGATACTCAGGGCACTGATGTGAACTTTTATACAAGCACGTGAAGTAGGAATGTCATGAAATGTGCCTGTAGAAAAGGTACAAGTAAAAGAACCAATGGGAAAATGCAGAATGACAGAATCGTTTTTGGGGAAAAAAATGAAATTATTACAAAATAATTCAAAATGGTAGTTGCCTCTGAAGAAAAAAGGGAATCTGAAGAATACTATGGGCAGGAAAATAAGAAGTAGACTATATGCATGTATGAATATGTCATGGTGGAAATTGTCAGCTTGTATAGTTGGTCCACACTGAAGAAGAAACAGTGGACGCTAAGACAGGAACAAAGTATATTTCAAATTTGTTCCTGAATGTATATGCTACACATGCATGCAAATGTATGGTACACATGTGTGAGTATGTATGCACATCCAGTATATGTGTTTGACCATAATCTATATGGCCTTTGAATCAAACAACCAAATGCCAAAATATACATTTATATCCTGTTTATATCTAGCAAAAAACAACTAGGACAAAATAAAACCCACTGGAGTCTGGGCATCTTTGAATTGTTTAGGTTTTCATCAGGCTTTTGCTGAGTCCTATGCGCATCCTCAGAATTAGAAATAAAAGTCTTTTCAGGAAAGAAAAGAAAAGAAAAGGAAAGAGAAAGAAAAGAAAATGGAAATCATTATAATAAAAACAATATCCCACCCCAAAAATAAATGTGTCCTTTAACATATGGATCATTTTCTTGAGGAGAATTTAGAAATAACAGATGAAAAAGAAAAAAGACTTCCCACTCTCTCCCTACTTTCCTAAAAGCAGAGCATAAATAGGCAAAGGTGCCTTTCCTCCCTCTATGGGGAGAAGCAGTCTAATAACTGGGGATCACCTAGTCCTGAGTCAAGCTGGAGCCTGCAAGAGATGAACTAACATAACTAACTTTGCCAACTACTTATCTTCCATTAGCATCTCTATACAGCTGTCCCTATGTGTCTTGGAGAACGGGCTCCCAGACCTTTGGTAGAAGACAAAACCCAAGAGCTGATTGATGTCCTTTATGTGAAACAGTGTAGTACGTACATGTAACCTGCACATCTCTTCCAAATACATTAAACCTTCATTATGCTATACCAAGAACAAGGTGAACTCTGTGTGGTTATTGTGTTATACTGCTTAGGGATGAAGAGAGATCAAATGTCCATATATGTTTAGCACAAGTACAGGTTTTTTCCAGATAGTTTTGATCCAAGTTTGGCTGAATCCACTAGTGCAGACAGCACAGATCCAAAGAGATGACTGTGCTGACCTTTCCACAGTTAGATGCTCTAGAAATTCCAATTCCTTTCCCCTCATCTTGTAACTTCTCTAGAAAATGCCCTTTTCTTTTGTTCTTTTGCTAAGAAATGATAAGCTCAGGTTATGGCAATCTCTGAGGGACCTGGTCCCTGAGGACCCCATGTGTGTGTATGAGGCAGACGCCAGTCGGCTTCTCTGTCTAGCCTGTCTCTCCTGGGCATAATTGAAAGGGTCGTAGCCAAAGAATGCATGGTAAGTAGAGGAAAATGAAAAGTTTCCGTCCCCTGTGAGAAAAAAGCAAAACTTCAATCCCAGCTGTTGTGGTGCCTAAACAAACTCGATAAAGCAGGCAATCTTTACACTATCACATATCAACCGTACTATTTTTTCAGGCAAGCATTTGAAATTACAACAATCTGAAATCCTCGCCAGGAGAATGTTTTAGCCAAGCGAGTGTTGTATGTAAACAAGTGCCCTCCTGGGCAGACTCAGACTGTACTCCTCAGGGTCAGTGGCTAATTGCTTAACTCTCCAATACAGACACAGCAGCTGTGAGCTCCTGCGCCTGTGAGAACAGCATCACCTGTGGAGGAAAGCAAAGGCGATTGCACGGAGTAGAAAGAGGCAGGTGCATTGCAAAGCAAGCCAGGAACTTAGGGGGGCATTTCTAAAACAGAAAAAAATAGAAGATTTTAAATTATTGATGAACCTCGGTATGAGAAAGCTAAAATTATATATTTAAACTATTTTTTTCTGTCTCTTCAGCCAGTGTTTATTATCTTAGGACACATCTATAACTTGAGAGAAGAAATGAAGTAACAACCATGCCCTAAAATTCATTTAAACCAACAGACATGACAAAAATAATTATTGGCTTGATTTATTTTTCTCTTTGGCCCTATGGTTTGTGTTCATATAAGTACCGTGTCTTACTCCACAAGAAATACAGAGGGATCCTCAAGTAGATGATGGATTTAATGAATTTGAAATGTTAAGTAGAAAATTGGTCTGGTTTCCTTATTAGGAGATAACTCCAGATGTTTCTGCAACCAGCCCAGAATCTGCCAAGTTGCCCACATTCTCTCTGACATTTCCTCTTTTCAGTGTTCTCTCAGCTCTTCCTTTCCCCCGTTTTCTGAAGGTAAATTCCTAACCCACATTTGCAAGCCAAGCATCCCTTCAAAATCTAACCCATTTTCTTCCTTTAAATCCTTGCGTCTCTTATTGCCCTCTTCAGGAGGCTTTGTGTTGTGGTGATAAGGGAGAATCTCTTTTTTTGGAATACAAATGCTTTGTGTACATGGACTGTACTTAAAGGTGCATGACAGTCTCCCTGGAAAACAGCATCTATTACTCAAAGAGCAGGTGTTCAAGGTTTCATACAGAAGAAAAATAAGAACCGGGCCGTGGTCCACACCAACATTTCTGAAATGTGGCATCTCTAATATTGGTCCTACAACTCTGTGATCCTTGGTGCTCGTTCTCAGTACCACATAGTTAAGCAGCTAGATTCACCCTTCCTCTTGACTCTAACTCTACCCTCACTCTCCTTCAGTAGCCTCTGGGGAAGCCTCTGTATCTCTTACACACAGCTCCTTAGGATAGTGTCACATACACACTCAGCCTGTAGTAAGTATTGACATGGATGAAACAGACAGCGGAGTGCTACTGTTTGACTTACAGAATGCTAGCTCATGGCTAGAGAGCTCTAGACTTTTTTCGAAACTGAAAGATGCTACTGAAAACTTTTAATTGGTGATGCTGAGAAAATATTCTCTCATCTTCAAGTCATTAATTTCCAAGACATTTTCATCACAACAGTAAACATGAATGTACCCAGCAAATGAAAGGCACCATCAAGAGCAGTTATTTTGGGAAGGCGAACTATGTACACATATCTTCCTGGGGATTAGTAGACGAGCTGTCAGGAATGTGAACAGTCTTCGCACGGGCTCCCCAAACCTTGCTTTTCTTCAGTCCTTGGTGCCCTGTTGTGTGATTGAGCTCTGCTACTGCGAAGAACAAAAAGGGAAACCAGACTAAGAAACTAAAGAGCCTACATTTAACTTAGAAGTCCTGACCTCCCATTGCTGTGCTTTCTGTGTCCCCATTCTGAGACCCACTGCTAAGCAAGTAGCATCTACCTCAAAAAAAAAAATGTTTCTAGAACTCTATGGTACAGAGGGGGACTCAACTTAAGCATATGGTAGCCTGGGCTTTTGCTGACAAACTTAGAAGTTGAACAATGGTGGGAAGCACTTCCACAGGAAGCTGCTGTTCTCATTGGATGAATGTTTCTGGTCTGCTATCAGTGGTCCTTTCATATCGGAGACATCTTAAATCTACTGAGGAGCTGAGCCTGATCGCTTCAGAAGTTCTTGAAATCCCATCACCCTTGCTGAATGACGACGTGGAGACAATCTGAGTGTTAAAAGATAGCATAGCTTACAGAACAGGAAGTGAGAGGAACATTGAAATCACAGTCTTTCTGACCCGTAATATCATGGGGAAGGACTCGGCAGCACACACGGTAAATGAAGAGAGGAGCTCCATTCCTGTGTGGTGCCATACTGACGTACTGGAATGTGTCTTAGACTCCACAAAGGGAATGTTCCTCTGGGTCCTCATACGTTAAGTCTTCAAATACTTGGGTAAGAAGTTCAGTGTGTAATGTTGAGAAAGAAGAGGAGAAAGTGACAATGTTTTAACCTAAGAAGATTAAGTATTGCAATATCATAAGGGGAAAATTGGGTAGAAAATATAACAAGTCCTTCCCAGTAGTAACAGCTCAGTAAGATTTAAAATGACTTAGATGGTTGTTCTTCCTCAAGTCTGTCTTCTAGAGCTGTTCAGCGAACATGAGTAAGCTTTTAAATCACAAAATAAAATGATCTTTCATTTCAAGCTAAAACAGTTGAATGTGGAAAGGAAATTATGGAAGAAAGAACTGTCCACCTTTGTACCATATTGCAGGGGGTGGTCAGGAGACAGGCTGTGGAATTTGACAGCATGGCTTCCTCACCTCAGGTTAACATCTCTTCCTTCTTTTCCTTGTCAGCTGGGTGGGGTCACCATTTCTCATCAAATCCAGTGCTTTGGTTGTCAGACATGTCCACCATTAGTTCAGCTACTATACAGATACATTTTTGAATGTTTCCCATGCTCCATTCTGAATTTCCATTCATATTACAGAGATGTGAAAAAAAATGCATCAGGAAATGAACGGAATGTGGTGATATTTGTACCTAGTTCCTAAGAATTTCTGAGAATCAGGCTTTACAACCTGCATAAAATCCTTAGAAGTATGCACAACAACAAATACCTAACAAATACGAGCCATTCTGACAGACTTCAGAAGGGCATGATAAAACTTGGGGGTGAAGCAGGGCATCGATTGAGAGGAATAGCAGGGAAAGTGGCTGAACACTAGAGGAGAGTGACTCTCCACATGAAGACTCAGGTCAAGGGCCTGCCAGCTGCATATGAAAGCCGCCAGGAGACAAGTCTTAAGAAGCAGCGCAGCACAGGGCTCTTACACGTAGAAACCTTCTCATAACTTGCTTAATGAGTCAAGTGTGAAGGGCTGAGAGAGAACAAGTGGAAAAGGAAGAGAGTTCGGGGTTGAGTGGCCCAAGAATTTGCAGTCGCTCTGTTTGCTCACTCGTCAGGAATGCCTACCAAGTACATACAAGACATAGAGCTCTCCAGTTGAAAGCTCCAATGGAGGCCGACAAGCAAAGAAGAAACAGGTCTGCAGACTCTGTATGCATGATCCAAACGAACAAACAAAGATGCATGCCATAGGGCTCTGCATAGAAAACCACAGAGCAGATTAAACATACATGCGGAAACAAAGACATGCTAAAGTTTTTTGTTGCCAAACTATTTCACATTTCCTGGACTATCAGGAGCTTTTAAGGGGTTGATGCCTTTCCTTCAGCACTTTGTTTTTTGATCTTTTGTGGCTGAGTAACAGCACAGCAGTAGTAAAAGATTCATGACAAAGACTTAAAGGCACTAAAAAGCAGTGCATTTCATTATATTATTCACTTAAGGGCTAAGTGTATTGTGTTTTTATTTACTGAGGCGTATAGAACCTACCAAATATTTACCACGTGTGTTCTTAAGTTAAAGCCCTGGCAAAGGCTAAGCTAGGAACTGAGTAAAGAATGTTGACCAAGTGGGAGAAATTTGGCGGACGAATGAGTCAACCAGAACCCTGACTGTTGAACCTTCTCAGGGTTTGTATAGAAACAAGACCTGGCCTGGACACTGCCCAGGAAAATGAAATATTCTCTGGTGCCAGGAACCACATCAGGTCAAACAGAGGGAAAAGGGAACTGTTGGCAAAAACCTACGCCTTCCATTTGTACGCACTCCTAGCACGAAAATCAGTTTTGCAGTGTAGGGCGTTAGTCATGCCAGGGATGGCAGTAAATGTCAAGGTACTCTTGGGCTCTGAGGCTCAGCAATACATAGCACCGTCAGCTATGGTGGTGCACCCCTGGAATCCCAATATTCAGGAGGCTGAGGCGGGATATTTCTGACTTCAAGGCTAACATTGGATAATCTCAGGCTTTGGAAAGGGAGAGGAGAGAGGAGGTTGTAGATAGAGAAAGACTTAGAGTCTGGTCATCCAATTGTTAATGCTACTGCAGGGGTCCAAAACAGCAGTCCCACCAGACAAAGGAAGGTGTCTATTCTCCTTCTTCTTCCCCTCCCTCTCCCCTTCCCTCTCCCCCTCCTTCTCCTTTCCCTCCTCCTCCTCCTCCTCCTCCTCCTCCCTCCTCCTCCTCCTCCTCTTTTTTTTTATTTTGGAAAGAGGGTTTTTCTGTTGTAACTCTGGCTGTCCTAGAACTCACTCTGTAGACCAGGCTGGTCTCAAACTCAGAGAGATCTATTTGCCTCTGCCTCCCAAGTGCTGAGATTAAGGGCATATGCCACCACCCACTACCCAGCTAAGGTGTCTATTCTTAAAGGTTTCAGAGCAGGCTTATTAACCTGCACAAAAAAAAAAGCAGATTTAATATTGCTCTGTGCTACGTGGCAGGGGTAGGTAGCAGGATTTAGGCTTCCTGACAAGGGTCACAGAGATGCTGGATAGGAAAAGAGGGCTTGGTCATGCTGCCTTGGAACCCAGGTGTCATGGGCATAGATGTGTTTCCTGCCCTTCTCATAGCCTTATTTGCTTAGGTCTTATTATGTAGAAGGCCTGGGTTTTCTAGCAGCCACATAATGAGTTCTAGGCAAGCCAGGGATACAAGGTGAGTCTCTGTCTCTACAAATAAGACTCAACAAATAAAACAGCAAAAAACACATCATTTTTAACTATGTCATACTCAGGAAGAGCTATCTGGATGCTTCCAGTTCATCCTCCAAACTTCTTCAAAGCGTAGGAAAACTCATTAAACTATGTCAGAAAGGGTCAAAGAGGATGACTGACACTCAGTACCTCATAGTTTTGAATGTTCCTTCCTGCTTGTCAGAGTTTTGATGCTGTTTGTGTTTTATTTTAGTGTTTGGTTTTAAGTGGGTTTTTTGCTGTCGTTGATGTTCATTTGATTGGTTTTGGATTTTGAAACAGAATATATCAAGCTTTCACACAATGGACTTTGGAGTTCTAGAGTGAAGGGCTTCTACCGGGTCATAGTTTTGCATCATTCCTGACATTCCCCCTGAAAGAGACATGGAGAAGAGACATGTTGTGTCTCTAAGCTACCTATGTAACCTATCTCCACTCTTAGCTGCACGATCTGGGAATAAAAGGAATTAGCAACAAAGCCTGGGATCCTGGTCCTTGCCCCAGTGGGTGATGAGAAAGCACACCTTAGTCTGGGCTGTGTTAACCTTTGACCCAGAGGGCACAGCTCTGCTTTCTACAGGGACAGGAAGGTTATGGAGAGTAGTTCAGTGAAGATGCAGTGAGAAAAAAATCAACTGAGCAAGTGCAGTGGCCAGTGTTGACTGACACTTTCCTTGGTGGGGAGAGTGGAGGAGGCTGAGGCGACATAGCAGCTACCACTCAGCTTCCATTTATTTAGTCTGAGTCTGTGAGTCACATTGCCAGTTCTTCGTTTTCTAGAAGGGTTTGTTTCTTGAACACGTGACTCATGCAGAGGCACAGGAGTCACCCCCGAAAGTTCTGTCATTTGGTATAAATACTCACCGTTATCAACTTGAAATTCCTGGTAATGTTTTTCAACATACAGTGGCTAAAATTTTTGTTTTGTACCAGGTCTCTACCGCCACAAAATACGTGCTATAACTCATCCTCTTTTTAAGAGCAGCAATTCATAGCTTTCTCTAAAATACCTTTAGACATTGGCACGCCATTCAGAAGGGTAAATTGGTGAATGTTAGACACCTGCACGCCAGCTCATCAAGAAATGTGCCAACAGATTTGCACCTGACAGGGCTTCTCCGTCTAGAGTCTTAAAACATGAGTTTGTATCTCACATGCCACCTGGCTAGCCCCTTATACGCCACATAAGAAACAAAGGCAGCCATTTATCACTCCTAGTATTCGGGGCACTACTGGCACCAGTTCTCCTTGGACAGGCTGTCCCCACCTGCAAATGTGAGTCTTGTGGCACCTGTGACAGTGCGCACTTTCTACTTCATTAATTTCTTGGACTGTGTTTTAGCCAAGAAACAGTCTTTCATCTTTCGCTGATGTGTTTTTTCACCCCCTCAGGGACTTTAAACCACTGATGGCTTTACTGTCATGTCTACAGAAATTTTGCAAGTCATGTCTTCTGACTCAGCTGGGGTTAGTGTGATGGGAAGGCAGGAAACGTGTTACCTGATCCTACTCATGTGTTCTCCTTCCTCCTCCTCTTCAGATTTTTAAATTTTTTTAAAAATTTGTTTATACCTATGTGTCTGCCATATGTGTGTGCATGCCTGTGGGAGCCAGAAGGGGGCACTGGACCCCTTGGACCTCATTTGTGGTGAGCCACTTGTTGTGAGTGTTAGGAACTGAACTTGAGTCCCGTGGGAAAGCAGTGAGTCCCTTTCACTGCTTAGTCACTTCTCCAGCCCTCATTTTCCCATTGTTCTCTTTTATAATGCTTTCAGCTTTACAAACACTCTGTGTCTTGTCAGAGGTTAAAAAAATATCACACAACAAAGGCATAATGATCCTTTCATGCTTATCTTAATGTATGTATTTTTAGCATGCTAGAAATGTATTAATGAGTTAGTGGACATTATAAGAATTGTTTATATGGATCTTAATTTTTGTTAGAGCTTATCTTCTATAATATGAAATAAATATATATTTTCAAGAATAAATATAGTATTTAAGAAAATGAATCTTGCCTTGAACTTGAAATCTTTCAGTCTAAGCCTCTCAAGGGCTACATTTAGATATGGTATCTTGTGCAGCCCTAGAATACACGTTTGTCTTCATGGCTCAATCTCTCTACCTTTTTCTTTACCTTGTTCCATGACATCCTAGGACTAAGGAGAACTCGGGTAAGCCATTAGTAGCCTATGTGTGTGTGTGCTTTGACAGCTCCTGGATGAGGCAATGAGTATATTTTTTAACTGTAAAATTACTCAAAGTCACCAGTTTAATCATTTGAACTCTGTGTATCTTAAAGTCTCATTGTCAAACTGGGATGGACTTTTTGTTTTGCCTGTATAATTTTGAGATGATTTTCTTGAAAAATATTGCAATGGGCAAGATGGACATTCTTAGGGATAAATATGATAGAGACATAAAGGAAAATGTCAAAAAACAAATCAGTAACTGTAGTAGTTAGGTGCTGTGGTGTCTCAGCAAAGAAGACATGGAGGCATTTTCATATGTGGAAGCTCTGCCAGACCTCAGCAGAGGAAACCATCATCATGGCCAATGCCATACTCAACAGTGGAACCCCAAGCGTCTGAGCTCAGGTGTTTCTATTGATTCAGAACTCCTCAGATGCAGATTATAAGCAATTAAACATCCCCCACAGAAATCCAACACCTGTAGACAATACAAAATACCAAGATCTAGGCAGACCCTCACCCAACTACGCACAAAGCAATATTTTGTACATAACTAAAAATAAACTTTCACAACATTTCCCATTTTCTGTATAAAGAAAAATGCTTCACCTCTACAGTACAATTAACACCACTCCAGCAAAGCCATTTACAAGAGGAACAATTATGAGGCTTCTAATGCACAAGACCAACTGAAACCAGACATCTTTCAAGATTTTCACAATGTCCTTGAACAACAGAAAAACATCAATGTCCAATTATCTGGAATTCACTCATGACTTTCTGGGCTCCTCCAAAAGGCTTGGATCACTTCTCTGGCTCTGTTCTCTACAGCACACACATTTTTGTCCTTCAGGCTCCAGCTGGCTTACACCACTGCTGCTGCTGTTCTTGGTGGTCATCCCATTGTACTGGCATCTCCAAAATGCTGGGGTCTTCTGCTGCTACTGAGGCTGCACCTTCACCAACAGCCTCTCCTGGGCTCTCTCACAGTGTCAAAGATCAGCTGTTCTCTTAAGACCCCTTCATGCCTTCAAAAGCAACACCCACCTGGGTAACTCTTACAGTACCAAGTTTGGCTACCAGCACAAGATACAAACAACTTCAGCCAGTTCTGGAAGACAGCTTCTGTGTGCTCACCCTGATGAAACACTTTACAGATTTTAAGATAGAGCTGGTTTGCTGGAAAAATAACTGGTCACCTTATCTGCAGGATGGGTTTCCTATTGGATGGAGTTCTCATCACCATTACCAGTATCTGGACTGCTTATCTTTCTCTTAATTAGGTTTTCAGAAAAAAATAATGGCCAGTATAACTAGGGTTTTTGGGCTCCAAGCTGGGGATTCCACAACAGTAGGGGGTCCTGAGCCAATGTGAAAAATCTTTGGCTGAAACATTCTAACAGTTTGGTGTTCTTCACCACCACTATGGGTAAACATACACTCTTCTTCATATACCTCAAATACAAGACCCATCTGGGCTTCACACACACAAAAAGCCATCAACAAATTCAGTTTATAGAACAGTATACTCTGGTTGCCACCAGTGGCAGGAGGGAATGTCAGCTCCATGATCAGGAAAAGCAGTTAGAATCTTGCTTTTTCCCTGCTCCCGGCTGAATTTTTTGTTTTTACCATGAAAATGTCTTTCTCTAAAGGCCTTGATTCTGTGGTTCCCACTTTTGAGCCCTCTTTCTCAATTTTCACAATTTTCTCTTCTTAGAGGCTTATATCCTTCTTCACTCTCCTCTTCCTTCAGGAGACTTTTACTCATTATTTTAATCTTTGTCCTCTAAGCTGCCCCAGCCTTTATTTACCAGACTCTGTGAGGTCTGGAGTTTCTTTCTTTTTCTTCCTTGTCTCCACATTGGATTAGCTAGTGTGATGTCCTGCCCCACGTTGGTATGCCATTTGTAGTAGTATGCCCACAGTGTCGCTCACCAAGAAATACAGGAAGACATTTTCATAGATACAAACTCTGCCAGACCTAGCAGAGGGAACCACTGTCATGGCCAATGCCATCCTCAACAGTAGAACCCCAAGCATCTGAGTTCAGGTGTTTTTATTGATTCAGAACTCCTCAGGTGCAGATCATAAGCAGTCAAACATCACCCACAGAAATCCAACACCTGCAGACAATACAAAATGCCAAGATCTAGGCAGACCCTCACCCAACAGTGCACAAAACAATATTTTGTACATAACTAAAAATAAACTTCCACAATAAGTAACCAACTGGTATCTGGACTATAAAAGAGTCCTAGTCACAGAACTAAGGGCCTAGCTAATTTCAACTACCTCTCTTTGAGATGCTCATGCCCACTTTCTGAGGGTGTCTGTATTCTCCCAGGTCATGCTGTTCCACCCAGCAATCATGTCTGGTGCTAGACTACATTTCCTTCTAGCAGAGACATGGCTTGAGGAGGAAGGGCTGTGTGGTGGGGACACAGCAGGCTGTAGATGGTGTGGCTGCTCTTTGTGCATTCATGATGGCAGGCTGCCTGGTGGCCCTGCCAAGAGTGCCCTGTGCTTGCTCTTTTGTTGTTTTGTGCCATGTGGTGCCAGCAGTATTCTGGCAGCTGACACCGTCAGCAGGTGCCCCTAAAATACCAAGTGACTCTGGTAAGACAGGAGGAGGAAGCTGTGTTTGTGGCCACCTAGGGCCCTGTGCCACCATTTCACAAGACATTGGCTTTTGTTATTTGTTATGTGTTTATTATTTTTTTAAACCAGAGGGTGCCACCCTTCTCTTTGTGGTTCTTTGAAGACAGCAAGAGTGCACTGCTACCCTCCGTGCTTGAGAAGGATCATGTGCGAAAGGATAAGTAACCAGAGATAATAAGAAGGAATTGGCCTGACTTGAAAAGGCCACATTTGGCATAAAATGAGTCAATGCCACTGTCTGAGAAGAAAGAAAAAAAAAAGTGAAGTTTTCTTTTGAGAATGAAATGGGAAGTGAATGGGACTTCTTAACAAACCCAGTATGTTCTTCCTTGGGATGCACGCTGTTCATGACATGGGGCCACAGGAAAGATGCTTTCTTGGTCCGGCTACAATAAATAGAACTGAGTTATCATGTATAGGTGCAGCAAAGCCTTCCTTTTTATCCCAAAATTTCAACTTCATTGTATTGAGAGGAACAGGGAGGGGGAGGGGAAAGAGAAGGGGAGGGGGAGAGCAGCGGAGTGAGAGTGACTGTGTGTGTGTGTGTGTGTGTGTGAGAGAGAGAGAGAGAGAGAGAGAGAGAGCTGCAGATGTATCTGGTAATCAATGCCCTCTACTGGGAAAAGCATGATTTCAGCAGCTCCTCCCATTCAGTGCTCAACTCTTATCTCTGAATCTTTTCCAATCACTGGGTCTGTGGAATGGAGTCATTTTTTTTTTTAGTTAAGACCTTATCTATTAAAAATTTCCACACTACGCCTTCATTTTTTTACAACTGAAATTACCCACTACAGGAAGCCGTCCAGAAGCTATACCATCCTCACATAACATATGGAAAACTCTTACTCACTTATAATCTTGCAGATGATTAAAATGCGACATCATGAGGTTGTTCTGCAGAGCTCAGTAGCCCTGATGTAGGCCTGTGAATGCTGGGGAATGATCAAGAATCCGGGGAAGTGGGTTAGGGGCAAATGAGGGCAAAGGAGAAAAGTAGTGGCAGCCAGTGAGCTGCAGGAGGTAGATGTGAGGGAGGCAGCGTTTGAGTGCAGTTGTTTGTCTTGCATGGGTCATAAGAAAATCAAAGTGCAGAGAGTTCACACCTAACAGCTGAAGTTTCTAGCGTGTATGTCTTCAAATAAAACCATTTTATCACACTTGCGATAAGCTCTGTAATAAAGATTTCATGGCTCAGCAAGACCTTAGATCATGGAGAGAAACACTGGTGTAAAATATAAAAAATAGAGAAACCTAACCATTTCTCTCAGTATATAAATTATGCTGAGTCAGGAGATGGGGATGAGATGAAGGTGCTGACTGTATGAAAGGTTTCTGTGCATCTTATTGTAACCGGGGAGGGGGCATCTGTGTACCTCACAAATTTGTCCCGAAATTAACATTTTAGTTTTTCTAGTGTAAAGGAAACTCTATAATTACAGAACTTTGATTTTTGCCTTCCACAGTCTTCTCACGGCCTAGGCTAGTACCTAGATAGGTGAGCATTCGATTAATATAGTATTCAGTGGGTAGATGAATGTGTGCAGCTAGGCAGGATCTTGCTTTGACCTCTTACAGGCACCTGAAAGTTAAAATTGGACTTATTTTACACCAACACACCTAAAATTAATCTTATTCTTATTATGATCTAATTTAAAGATGTTTACATTCGCTTAGTAAATACAACCAAAAACAAAACATACACACACACACACACACACACACACACACATACCAAAAACAAAAAACAAAACAAGCAAAGAAACAGGGAAATGTCAGTTGGGTATGTTGGTGGATACTTTTAATCCCAGCACTTAGGAGGTAGAGACAGATAAATCCCTGTGAGTTTGAAGCTAGCCTGGTCTAAGTTGTGAGTTTCAGAACAGTCAGGGCTATGTAGAGAGAGCCTGACACAGAAAAACAAACAAACAAACAGACAGACAAGGAAATGCCAATAACTTTTCCTCTGTAACCATTTCTCAGACAGCTTGGCTTCCCAATCCTGTCAATCATATCTCAGGAAAGTTAGAGCAATAGTGTCCACCCATCATTCCACTCTGAAGACCACAGGGGTTTATTATTGTGCTGGGACCACGTTTAACTTCCTTGACTCCCGTTTCCCACATAGGCCCATCATTGTTTGCAAATGATTGCCCTACGACCTGTGTTCTCTGCAGAGCCCTGTCCTTGGTGCGATGAATCCCTCTCTGTGCACGGGCCTCCATCTTTTCCCATCTTCTACCTTTCTTCTAAAGCTGTCCTCTGCCATCCAACCCTCCTGTGCTTTTCCCTTCTGACTTCCACTCCTCTTTTCATGCCTCTTCCTCTATGCAGACAGCACTTGCCCTCGAGCTGTCTCATGAAATCATAATTACTCCTTATACTTCTTCCAAATAATTTCTTTTGAAATTCATACAGTGAAAACTAAGTTATGTCTTTCCTGCTGACACTATTTAATTTTTTTAAAAAACGTCTTTCCAAAAGATACAGAAAATATTTATTAAGAGAAAAAAAATCAATTAATGTTAATAATAAGTCCATTGTAACAATGTGCACAAACTATAGACAGTAAAGATGTTCGGTTCTCCTACTAATGAAATTAAGTCAAAATAACCATTAGATATAATTTGAAGCTTCCTGATAGATAAAATGTAGAAATTTTATTTAAAACAGGGTAGGATAGGATAGGATAGGCTATAGACACTCTTAAATAACTGGTCATAGAATGCAACCTACCATTCTGTTTATGAAGGACATTTTAATTATATCCAATTTTAGACCCAGCTGCAAATTAATGATAATGAAATTTTAACTTTCATGAGCCTGTTGTTCTTAACCTCTCAGCTGCTTCGTCTTTAAGAAAAAAAAAAATCTTTTAATTATTTTAAGCTTGTGAGTATTTTGCCTGCATATGTCTGTGCACTGCATGGATACACTGCTCCCAGTGGCCAGAAAAAGGCATTGAATCTCTTGGAAGTGGAGTTGTGATCTAGCATGTGGGTGCTGCGAATTGAATCCAGGTCCTCTGGAAGAGCAGTCAGTGCTCTTAACCACTGAGCCATCTCTCCAGCCCTCATCTATTCTCTTATTAGAAATTAAGATGTAGGTAGGAATAAGATCATAACCAGCATGGATGGGCACTTCAATAAACAAGTCTTGTCCACTTTGGTTATGGGCCATAGATTGCTTACTTCTGTGTGTTTCTCAAAGGCCTGTTAAAGGGTTGGCATGAGCAAATTATACACAACCAGAAACATTGACATAGCTGTTACAGAAATATGCCTGGTGTATGTTGTCTTTAAGCTGTGCTATACATCTTTGAAAAGATTGAAAAGATGGGGTTAATGGTCAGGAATCTGAAAATGCCCTTCATCAGTGTTCTGATCAGCGATAGCAACAAGGGTAGCCTGAAGAGTAAAATTTCCTCATCCCACAGACTGTCTCCAATAATAATATGATTGAACGTAATTCAAACATTACACTTCCTCTGCAAACTGAGCCCTGGACCAGTGCCCTGTGCATCCTCTCCCTGGATCATTTGTTCTTCAGAAGTCTTTTCTAGAAATTCTGTAATGCCTTTGCTGAGACTTGTTAAGACCTAAGTTTGATGTCAATGGAAGTATCATCCAAGGATCAAATCATAGGCAAGAACAAGAAGAGACAGGGTCGTTCAACTCATTTGATTATTTGATGTCTAACCCCTGCTTCTCTTAGGATTCGTATATGTCTTCTAAAACTGGCTTTCCTTTAATAATTTCTCTATCAAAGAACAAAGTGTCGATGGTTAAAGTATGGCTTCTGTTCTCTTTTCTCTGCTGCTCCTAACCATGAACCTGGTTCTTTGGAAGCTTGGAGTCCAGGAAGCATTTCTGTGTCCTCCTAGAACCGGTTCTGTCATGAACTTTTAACATGGTCACACATGCTCATCCTTTTATTCTGAGGCTGATTAACAATTGCACAAGGGATGCAATACCGAAGAGTTTGGCCATTGCTGAACTTGAGAATGAAGTCTGCAATTTCCTGAGTCTTTTTCCATGTCTGTATTTTCCATGTTTTGAGTCACACTTACTCCCATCCTTGACAATCCAGTTTGTGACCTCATTTCTTCTAGCCTTCGCCCTTTCTTCCTGGAAAGTCTGGGTTTCTTCCTTCGAGGTGCCAGGCTGGCACAGCATTTAAGAGCTCAGCCTGGAGCTAGCATTTTGGCCTGAAAAACCTGGTGCTAGATTTCTGACACTGGTTGGGTGTGGCCTCTGCGAGTCTCATAGCAAGTCTTCTGTGCCTGGTTTCCTCAACTACAAAATAAGGGTTGCTAATAAGAGAGTCTATCACATTTACTTCTTATGACGGTCTCATGAGTTAATGCGTTGAAAAATGCATAGAAAATAATTGCGTTTGTTAGTATTTGCCATTGCTAACTCTCTAGAGACATGTAATTCATTCTGGAAAGACAGGGAACCATTAGCTATATATATCTGAGTAACTCTAATTTTGTCAGAAAAAGAATATATAATAAAGTCTCGAGGCCCAGTTTATGTCCTTGCTTTGCAAGCACAAGGACTTGAGTCTGACACCCAGAAACCACACAAAAATGCTGGGTGAGCTGATACATACCTCATCTCAGCACTTGTTATCCTCAGCACTAAAGAGGAGGGTTCAGGGGGTCTGCTGGCCAGTCATCGTAGCTTTCTAGGGGTGCCCCACACCAGTGAGAATCCTGCCTCCAGAAAAAGAAAAAAAAATCATGGATAGTTCTTGAGACAACTGAGGTTGTCTCCTGGCCTCAACACATGTACCCACCTGCACTCACACATGAACACAAACAACAACAACAAACGTCTATGTAAACGTTAAAGTGTCTCATCTACATCCTGCCTCGAGTCTAGGTCAAGTTAGCATGTGTAGATGGCCTTATTCGGCTCCTAGGATTCTACCTAAGGTTTTATGTCCAGGCTCCTACCATCCCCGTTCTTACTCCCAGCTTCCAGGGGCCGAATGCTGACTGCTTTGGGCAGCCCTGTTCTAGGGATGCCTCAAGATGACCGACAAACATGGCTCATCTCTGTCCAAGGATTTCTGTAAGATGGTCTCTGAAATTCCAAGCTGTAGCTTTGCTCCTGTAGGGACATAAATACCACTGTGAGATTTGTCAACTTGCTTTTATGCTTCTATAGCTTATAAAAGCCTAACTGTTGCCAGATGAGTGATTTATATGTGTTTGCAGGATTAGATACTAGTAAGACATATGAAGATATGGGGGGAGGGGCGGTAAGAGCATATGACCAGAGAGGCTACAAATCCTCAGCTTCTCAGAGAAGCCTTTTCCCAAGGCCCCTCCTGATTCCTAGAGTGACTCAAGCCTGACAGCTCAGGAGTTTCTAGCTGGAGAAAAAATTGTTGAAGAAGAATCTCATGGTAGGAGACTGAGAAAAACCAAATAAGACCTCTATATCTCGAGTGAAAACTAGACCACTAGATCATGTACATCTATCTCACTAATGCTACTTGCTACCTCCTTGGATCCCTATCTAACAAATAACAGCAAAAGAATTTAAAATGGGTTTAGCAGATAACATCTGCCAATTGGATATAAGGCAATAGTTTATGGCTTTAGGATTAAAGATAAATACCTCAAATGTTATAGAGTCCCTGATAGATTATAGAGATCAGTGAGGCCCCCTGGATCTGTCATGTCTTCACAAGTGGTTTTATGATCACATCTAATCCCCTTATCTTTCAGGTGAAGTCATCAGGGACATTGCATAGAGTTGGTGGGGGTTGGGATGGGGCGGAACTATACTGTGTCTGTATTATACCACTTGCTTAACTAACCTTGGCTCAGAAAAGGATTTCCCATAGAGAAAGAATCAAAAAAAAGAAAAGAAAAGACTCAACTCACGTGGGATGTATCTCTGTCTAGCAATGCTCCGTCCTCAGCACCACAAAATGAGAACAGCAATTCTTTCTCAAGCATACTCTGGTGGCTAATGCCCAAAGATACAACTGCTTCAATGGGGCACCTTGACTAATTCCCACCCATGTTCCACGGGGTACCACAGAAGTCTTGGACATTTTTTACTACCCAGAATTCTAAACCTCTTACCTGTGAAAGAAAGGTCTCCATTATGCAGATCTTCAGAAGAAGCAGGGCCCACTCTGTAAGTCAATCAACTTATACTATCCAACCTCCTTTACAGCCAAGGGGGGAAAATATGATCGGGCTGGTGTAGATTCCTGAGGCTGTGAGTTGGAAATTGGAGATGCAGAAAGCAGTACAGAGAAGTTCATTAGGGGAAGAAAATTGCACATTGCAAATCAGCAGAGGTAACAGGAGCCATAGGAGTACCTGTCACCTCTTGCCTCAGTGACAGCTTCACACGCAGGGGCATGTGGAATCTGATGGAGGACCTGGAGGTCGTCTACCTGGTTCCCATATCTTTTTCATTTAACCCTGTGCTACAATCCCATTCTCTGAGTTTTTCAGCAGCAAATCCTTTCTATTATGCTGGTCTCTGATTTACAACTATGAATACTCATTGGAGAGTAGGAAATGTTCCTGAGAAATGTTATTAGATGGGACTATTTGACCTCCTGTCACCTCACAGACAGGTGAACTTAAGTCTTCTGAGACAATGTTCACCTAGCTTTGAGTCCAGTCCTCTCTCACCATCTCAGGAATCTTAGATTACCAACTATTCATCCTTTCTTGTATATTCAAATTATATCCTTTCAACTCGATCCTTCCTGTCAATATTTGAACAAGATTGCTCAGAAGCTCAGGTTAAATAAAATAGTTTGTCCGGAGCTCACATATCCATGTAGCTATTTCTCTAGCTCAAGGTTTACCAACTGGTGTGCCAGAGAACTTTGTGTTCCAGGAATCGGTTCTAGATGGGCTGTGATATTTCGAGGGTTGTAAATATTTATGGTTATAAAAAAATTAAACCAGTTTTATGACCATTCAAAACTTAACAGTTGAAATTACATCTGAACACTGGTTGTATGTTTCCTTCTCTACATCTTGAAGTCAGGAATCATTTTTTGCACATAGCATTTGGTAGAGCAATCAAGCCTACACTGCCAACATCACGGCATCGTCCCCTTGACCTCCCCTTCACTTACTACTGACAGTCTGATTGGCCCCAAACCTATCATCCTTTATCAGATAGCACTTGCTTTTTGCATTTGGTTTAATTACGCTAATCTTTTCAATTTTTTTTTGAGCACAAAGAATATATGTATTCCTTTATTTTTAATCCTGATAGCCTGATAAGAATATAGTTAGTTAGTTACTGAGAAGGGCACCTGTTCAACCTCATGGAAGAGTGATTTCTACAGTATTTTCTCACATAGGAAAAAGATGGAGTATAATAAGGAAAACCTAAACACACATGCACACTCCTGAAAGACATGGTAATCTTAAGAGCCATATGTTTCAGCGGCATCTGACTGTATGTCACAATTCCATTGTTTGTGATCCTAAGTAACCAACCCTAGTGAACCTCAGCTAATCCCTTAGTCGTCTTTGGAGCTCACTGTTCTGCTTTATGCTTCCTTGTGGGTGTTCAGCCACTGCAAGAAACCGACACGTTGTAAGCTACTAAACATGGCTGTGGCTCTCACACTCAGTTCTTGCCTATTTATTAAGCACCATCAGTTTTCTGTTCTTTTTCCATGGCTTAATCACAGTAAGCCATCCCCAACCATTGTGTGTGTATGTGTGTGTGTGTGTGTGTGTGTGTGTGTGTGTGTGTGTGCGTGCGCATGCACATACTTTCCAAACATCTGAGTCTTAGCCCTAGCTGCCCAGGTGTTTACCTTCCACTAAAATAATCTCCCAATTTGCAACCAGCTGAAGAGACAGTAACTCAGTTGCCACCTAATTCATGGGCGATCTATGCCCCTGGACTGCAACTTTCTTTGTTCTTTAAAAAAATATTATTTTCCATATATGCAACATGAAAATGTTAATAGTCTCTGTTTTTCATGGTCTTTTCTTATTTAAGCATTCAATAGGTTGTACAGACAGTAGTTTTCATTTACTAAACCCTTAGCCATGTTTTAGACACTTAAGAATTTTATATCCCTAATTTATTGGGAATATATTCTCAAATGTACAATAAACAAAGTATCAAGAGCACAGGGAATGAGAATTCCCATTTCAGCCCTCTCCCTCAGTCTCACAGTTGGTATTCAGAAACAACTATTCCACGGGGTGTGTGTCTTCCAGAGACCCCTATGCTTACATATCTACACCCCACTCACTTTTCAGTGCATCCTCTCTATGATCCCACCCAGCTTCTCAGAGATACCAGAGCATTCCCTTCACTAAACTCTATGAATGTTTTAGGCTGCATTGCACTCAAGCTTGCGGTATTGGGCACTACCCTATTCTCCTTCTAGAAGCAGTTTCTTCCTTTGGGTTCATCCTATCACTTTCTAGATACCCTTCTGCTTCCTTCATGAATGAATGGGAGTCCATTCATTCTCAGAAGCTTCATCCTCTAATACTTGAGTGTCTCAATGCTCAGTACTCTGCCTTTTTCTCTTCTTTGTCTACATCTCCCTTGACAAACTCACCAATTTGTAGATGACTTCCTAACTTATGTTGTCCAACCCAGACTTCCTTAACTGTATATCATGTTCATGAAGTTAGATTCCTATTAATACATTCTTCTGGAAATCTCAAGTCCTGTGTCAACTTAACATTCTTCATCTCACAGTTATATCTTCATGATACCAATGCTATCCCACCACACATCATCGTTAACATGCAGGCTCCTCAATTGGCTGAGCAATAATGCAATTGTCCCATTTGCATAACCTGAAAACTAGAACTCATTTTTCATATCTCGTACCTCTCTGCCTCCCTTATTTAAATCATCAAGAAAATCTTACTGAGGTTTCTACAATCAATTCTCTTCTTTCATTTTCTCTGGTCCCATCATTATATGTCTAAGTTACTGAATTCATTTCCTTTTTGCTGTTGACCTGACTCCATTTTGCCTTGGCTTAGTTGAATCTGTTCACAGAAACTTGCAGTGAATGTATGAATATCAACATGAGAGAGACAGAAAGAGAGAGAGAGAGAGAGAGAGAGAGAGAGAGAGAGAGAGAGAGAAGGAGAGGAGAAAGATAATTATATCAAAGAATTAATTGACTCACTCAATGCTGGGATTTTAAGTGTGCAGATCTGTTGTGGTAGCTGGCAGACTTGAAATTCAAGGAAGAGTTGATGTTTTAGTTTTGAGTTCTAAATCTGAAGTTTAAAGCACTGAGCTGGAAACTCAGACAGGATTTCTGAAACAGGATTGCTTTTTCTTTAGAAAACTTGAATCTTCTATCTTGAGGGCTTCACATACTTGCTTGGGACCCATCCATGTCATGAATAGTAATCTTCTTTACTTAAAGTCAACTGATTGTAAATGTTAATCATAACCACATGTGAGTTTCTATCACCATCCAAGGTAGTGTTTGACCAAACAACTGGACAATATAATCCAGCCAAGTTTGCACACCCAGTTAACCCTCTGTGTGAGAGCAATGAGTCTGTTTGCTTGTCTGTATAAGAATATCAGTAGACCCTTTCCCACAGGTTGTTCAGTGTGTGAATGAAATAATACATGACTATTACCCAGAATGAGGCCTAGTATGCAGTATATGCTGGATAAATGTTAGCTGATGTAATTACTAACTTACAAATGCTATCGTATTGATTGCTTGTATAAATTATTTCAGTTCCCCCTTAACTGCTTTCAGCATCACCCACAGGGCTCCCGTCTATCCCCACAGCCTCTCACTCTCTCCCCTGGAGGCCCGAGGAGTTTCTTCCAGACTCCCTTCTTCTCATCCCTTGGCTTTCCATCACAAGACTGTACACATTCTGTTTCCTCGAGCTAGAAGTGCTTTTGTTCTATTTAGACCTGTTAGCATCTTCCCTTTCATATCTCCTTCAACTATGAAGGACTTTTTCAATATTCTTAGTGAAGTCACTTCTTTTATGAAAATCTAATTGCTTACATGTCACTCCTTCATGATAAATGTTACAGTTGTCAATGGAATGTGTGTGTATTGGTTTGAGTCTGTTTTCAAGACTATATTCTAAACACTACCAAAGTACTCTGATTGTTCTATTCAGCCCAGTGTTTCATTTGCTCAGTCTATCTGTGACAAACAAATGCATGTTTCATATATCTCTGCACAAAGCATTTGCCCACTCCTAGTTTCAACCTGCAAAGGCTGCAGAGACAGATGGTAGGCTTACTTACTCTGTGCATTAGCAATGATCTTCCCACAGCTAGAAAGAAAGGAAAAACATAGTCAAATCCAAGATCTGCAACTGTATTTAGATATTTCTGTACTACTCCAATTTTGGAATGTTATTACATATCTTATATTTTTACCCTCATATCTGTGTATCTTTGCATGATCCTCTACAAACACACCACACACACACACACACACACACACACACATACACACACATACACACACACACATACACACACACATATTCCCATTATCATAGCTTTCATTCACTCTCAAATTTTTTACTTCATTTTATTTCAGATTTGTTCTATATTTTTTTCCAAATGACTTTCTTCCTCCAGCACTGAAGACTGATGCCAGGGCCTCATGAATGCCAGGCAACCATTCTATCAACTGGAATATATCTCTGTATATGTGTTTAAAATGTATTTACATATGAGCTATAATTGTAGCCCAGTGGTGGAGATCTTACCTAGCAGTCATGTGGCCCTAGGTTCAATTCAAAGTGTATATGTTTAGGCACTTGAGTGTGAACACACACACACATGCACACACATAAACGCACGCAGACACACATACATACTATATATATAATATATATATATGTATATATATATATATATATACACACACACACAAACATATACATACATATGTACATTTGAACATGCAAAATACTCTCAGACTCCTTTATTACTAATGATCAATAATTTCTTGATAGTAATTATTGTTTGGTCTCTCTTTCTTTGTATTTTACTTTTGGAGACAGAATCTTGTGTAGCCCAGGCTGACCTTAAACTTTCTATGTAGCTGAAATGAACTTGAACTCTTGAACCTCCTGCCTCTGGGTACCAAATGCTAGGATAATAGGCCTGGGACTCCACACCTAGTTCTTGGGTTACTCTTTAAGTAAGAAAAATCAGCCACCATCTTAAAGCTTTTATTGGGAGAGTTTCTTAAAGGATTCTTTAAGAATCTGCTTTCAAACTCACTTTGAATTGGAGGCACAGAGCATTTAATCCACATGAGTTTATTCATCCATTTATAAACCTCAAGGTGATTTCAGAATTTCCATTTGGCATTGGAAAATGAGAGAAGCACTTGGCTCAGATCTTTCTGTTGCTGTTGAAGTTAAGAAAGGACTTAGAATTCTCCTGATAGGTCTCTTTGAAGCTTATGAAAGTCGTTAACATGACTCTGAACAAGGCAAAGTGTGGAAACAGACAGGGATTTTCCTTAGCTGGTGTGACTTGCAAATGGTTTCAAAAGAGTCGTGAGTGGAAATTGAGAATCAGAAGACAGAGGTGTTGCTGGTGTTCTGAGTGACTTGGTGCAGATTGGCATTCACAACTATGTCTTCATCATTGCACTAAGAAGTTTAACTCCCACACTGATAATTTCTAAAACCAGAAATTCATTTGCTTTAGCTAATCTTTTTCTGTCTAAAGCTGAAATTGACCACCCACATTACCTGAACCCAGTTCCTATGGGAACATCTCCATATGCAAATTAATAGAGTTGACCCTACTTTCTCAGACACATTCCTGGGTTGCCTAAACACCCCCGGGTGTGCAAGCACACTACTGTTCACAGATATGCCCTTGTAGCTTTTGTGGCTAGCATCTGGATCTTCTCTGCAGAGTCTCTTCCTCTAGTCAACCTCCCCAGAACTAACCAGGAAGACTGAGAAGCAGATTAAAACCCAATCGCAAACTTCAATTGAAGTTTGGATGGAACGTTGGAGAGAAACTTAAGCCTGTGTGTTTTTCATATCCTTGCCAGTGTTTGTGATGAGGGTAGAAGAGAGAAGGAACATTTTGGCTTTTCTATTTTGAAAGAATAGATGAAGAAAAGATTACCACTGAATTAGTTTGTCTTATGCAATCTTCTATGTCTTTCCTACAACCTTTGGAAAGTTAGAAAATTTCACCCATTTTCTAGTTGAGAGCACTGCATTATGGCTGCATGATGACCCCAGCCTTCCTCGGGCATAGGTCTTATGTTTCCAAATAAAACAAGCCGGAAGCACAGTGCAGCATACAGCTGTTACAAAGCTAATTTGTAAATCTGTGGTTTAAAACAATCACCATAAAACTACTAGGTAAAATGTAAATAGAGAAATAATTGAAGATACTAATATAGGATTTAACTGAGATGAGCTCCTGAAAGCAAAAATTCAACAAAAGCAAACCCAGACAAAGAGCATTTGCTGCAGTTTGGAAGTTATTTGTCTCATAGAATCTGAGCAGTTGAGATATGGTCCTTAGTGTGGCAATGTTGGGAGACGGGGGATCTCTTGAGGGTCCCTTAAATTACTGGCAGCACATTCTTCAAAGGGATTCGCATAGTTCTCTTAGGACAATAAATTAATCCTTGTGAGAAGGTTATGGTAGAGTGACAAGCCTGAACACTCCTATTTGGCTTCATGTCTAATGATGTGATGCTTCCTTCTTCAACAAATTCCTACCATTATGGTACCACCCACCAGGAAATTATCACCAGAACTAAACTGATTAATGTCAGTGCCATACCCTCAAACTTTCAAAACTGTGAGCCAAATAAATCTCTTTTCTTTATAAAGTACCCAGCCTTAGTCATTACGCTATATAAAACAATAAAGGATTAACAAATATGCAGATTTAAAAAAAAAAACTCAGCAACAAAATAATTCTAAATAATCCAATTAAAATGGCCAAATAATCTGAACAGACACTTCTCAAAAACAAACATTCAAATATTTAAAGAAGAAAAAAGGCTCAATATCACAAATCATCAGGAAATGCAAATCATAATGGGATATCAATCATCTCATTTAAAATAACTATAATAAGAAAACAGATACAGATGAGGAGAAAGAGAAACTAATTCATTATTGTTAGTGTGGAGGCTCATATAGGAATAGAATTAATATATAGTCCAGGAATCTCCCCACTGGATAAATACCCAAAAGAGACAAAGTTGTATGTCACTGAGATACATGCACTTCCATGATTACTGAAGCACTGCTCTCAGTAGCCAAGTATGACATTTTCTAAGTTTTCAACATATGTATAAATAAATAAAACGTTAAAAATATGTCCAGTTAAATATGATTACACCATAAAAAGAATAAAATAATGCCATTTGCTGCAACATGAATGGTACTCTAGTATGCTGTGTTAAGTGAAATAAGCCAGCCACAGAAAGACCAATACTTCATGTTCTTATTCATATGTGGAAGCTAAAGACATGTGCTCATAAGTAGAAAGTAGGATGGTGGCCGTCAATGCCAGGATAGAGACCAGAGGGTATAAAGAGACAGACTGGGTAACAAGTATCTTTAAAATACAGTTACATAGGTGAGGTAATTTCCAGTGAGCTACAGCACAGTAGGGTGAGTATACTTTGTAACAATTTATTATTTGCTGAACAAGGAAATAGGAGAAATTTGGAAATTCACAACATAAAAAAAATGATAAATGGTTAAAGTAATGGAAATGATAATTAGCCTGATTTGATCATTGCACATTATATACATATGTCAAGAAATTAGCATATTATAGCTCATACATTGAGTGAACCAATTAGGGATATATTTAGTAATACAATACATAGCACATACAATTAGTGATCTGGGTATGGCTGTACATTCTTGTAATTCTAGCACTCAGGAGACTGAAACAGGAAAATTGCACAAGTTCAAGACCAGCCTGGGCTACAAAGTTTGATCATGTTTCTAAACACAAAAGGCAAAATTTGTACAATTATTATATATCAACCTAAGTTACTAGAATCATGCAATGAGATATAAGATGACCTCTAAGTGCCATCTCATTTTGGAACCAACATTTTAATTGACAGAAAAAGCAAATACCAAGTATTTGGCGAAAATTAGAATGAACTTTATAACAAGAGATAAATTGTTTAAGTTCACCTATCAAAAATATCATTAATTATTGTACTACCATGATCATTGTTTCAAAAAATATTCTCTATGGCAGTGGTTCTCAACCTGTGGGTCACAACCCTTTTAGGGGTTGAATGACCCTTCCACAGGGTCATCTAAGACCATCTGCATATCAGATACTTGCATTACAATTCATAAGAGTAGCAAAATTACAGTTATGAAGTAGCAATGAAAATAATTTTATGTTGGGAGGGTCATCACAACATGAGGAACTGTGTTAAAGAGTCACAGCATTAGTAAGGATAAGAACCACTGCTCTATGGAAAGCAGCCCATGTTGCCTCAACTCTACACAAAAAAACTATAGGCAACTAAGGAATGCTGAGAGTGAGAGAAATACTCTTCCCCAGGGAAGAACGCACACAATTCAATACCAAATAGCAGCCCTAAAACATATACCAATAACATTATGCAGACTGAGCAGCTATATTTAGGAATATAAATGTATATATATATATATATATATATATATATATATATATATGTATATACATGAGTGTATATATATATGAGTGTGTGTATATATACTCATATACACAGACATGCACATACACAAACATATGCATATAGGCATGGAATAACAATTAATGAAAATTAGGCCAAGCATTTGAAGAAAGCAAAGAGGGGCATATGGAATGGTATGGAGGGAAGAAAGGGAAGAAGAAATGTTGTGATTATATAATAATCTCAAAAAATATAAAAATATATGTAAAGAAATATCCGCTATACAATGTAAGAAGTTGGATCAGTCTATGTGCTTAGATGAATCGATGGATTAAAAAAAAAAATGTGGCCTAAAGCCAGATGAATCTACACACAAAGCCTCTGATGCAAGCCTGGTGACCTGAGTTTCATCCCCAGAACTTACTTAATAGTGGAGGAAGAGAACGAACTTCACAAAATTGTTCTTGTACCTCCATGCATGTGGCATGCACAACTCCCAGCACACACACACGTGTACACACACACACATACACTCACACAAAGGCATACACATAATGAAAATGTTAAAGAAAAGAAAACATATTCACACCATAGAATTTTATTCTTTAAATGTGAAGGGAATTCTAACCCATGCTTTGGTATGGACAAGCCTTGAAGATAATGTGCTAAGTGATAAGCATATGTACATGAGGTACCCAGAAGAGTTAAATTCGTAGAGACAGAAAGAGAAACTGTGGCTGTCCAGAGGAAAAGGGAGGAGGAAATGGGGAGTTCTTAATTTTGCAAGATGAAAGAGATCTGGAAACTGGTAGCCAGGCAACATCTCTGTCCTTGACACTACTGTACTGTACACTTGAAAGTGATTAAGATTATGACCATGTGGTGCTCTCCATTGGAAAATGAAGTACACTGGTGACTCAGAAAAATCGACATTGTCAGTTTACATAAGGCACTATAGAACTAAGTAAGAGCAAACAGAAATCAATGTCAATTTTGACATGTGACATCTGGGTAAAAGAGGCATCTTATTCATCTATTCATTATTTTATACAATAAAAATATTTCTTGTGCATACTCTGAAACATGATTTCACAGATTCTTGGTTGACTTACTCTCATCCCAGAATTTCAGATTCAGGCTTGGGTATCCCAAGGATGCATTTCTGGGCACCAGACATTTCCATCCCTGGGTGGTATTTTGTCAGACTAACGCTGACAAAGATTATTTGTCCAACCAGAAGTCAGTGAATATGGTTCCCATGGTATTCTAGTTTGCTTTCTGTTGCTGTGATAGTCACTATGCCCAAAAAAAGTAACTCAGTGTGGAAAGATGGTGTTTAATTTACTGTCTATAGTCCATCATCATCCAGGGAAGCAAAGGAAGGAACCTGGAGTAGAAACTGAAGCAAAGGTCATGAAGGAACACTGCTTACTGATTTGCTCAGCCAGCTTTCTTATACAACCCAGGATCACCTGCCTAGGGGTGGCACCACCCACAGTGGGCAGTGACCTCCCACATCAATCATTCATCATGAAAATGCTCACAGGCTTGTCCATAGGCCAATCTGTTGGAATCAATTTCCTCAATTGAGGTTCCTTCTTCCCAGGTGACTCTAGTTTGTACCAAGTTAACCAAAACTGACCAGCACACAAAGGTTTTCTGGGTCAAGAAACAAGCAGGCAATTTTTTGTGAGTCTAAGTTGTGAAATCTTCGACCTTTTATTGACAAACAACCAGCACCATTATCCCTAAATCTTACTATCTCAGACTCTGGGAAATGACACAAGTAAGAGATGAGGCTAGTGGTACTCAGCCAAGTCCAAACTTCTCCTGTTATCCTGGCACATCTGAGAGGAGAGTATGTTGATGGGAACTGGCAGAGAGGCCTATCAGTCATGATTTCTATAGTTACTTCCAGATCTTTACCAGGGAGTTCAGACTCATGTACAATTCTCACTCTGTTAGATCTGTAATGGAATAAGAAAAGGCACACTGGAGAGAGAGGAATAACAGATGAGGCCAACCCTTGAGACCCAAAAAGCCCAGGAATAATCTCCAACTGAGGAGTTGTTTTCTAGTTGAGGGTATTTGTTTAGACTTGTCAAAAATATGCAACCTGAAACTCGCTAATATTTCCAAAGCAAAAGTTTACATCACCACCACACCTTCCCTCCCTTCCACTCCTCACACTTTATCTGCTGGTGATGAGCTCGGCTTTTATCAGGTCATGGTGTGCAAACCAATTCACGCCCAGAGCAGATTCTGAAAGCAACTTTTGTTGTCAGTGCCATTTAAAAACAGCTGTGCATAAATACCACTATTTGAATCTCAACACCAAGAAATGTGGTGTCATGATGTGAACCAGAGAGCTCATTTGAACAGTATGGAACGATGGTTTTTTTGTTTGTTTTTTTCCATGTGACAGAAGTCATAGCTAGATGTTAAGAGTAAAGAATGAAACTACTTAGGGTTGCAGAGTGTAGAGACCTTTACCCCAGGTGTGAGCTGTTTCTACAGAAGACATTTCAGTAGGCACGCATGGTGAGCCATTATGATTTCTTCCATCGCGTCTACTTTTTTAAATTTTTTATACTCTCTAGGTTTTAAGAGTCAGATTCTCTCTAACATTGCCCGGCTGTCCCTAAACTCTGGACTCATTTCATTCTCCTTCCTGAGTCTCCTGAGGAGCTGGGACATGTACCACACTGCCTGGCGTTTCAATCATCTCTAGGTTTAGACAGCTCTACTTTCAAAGAGCACTCATAATGAGCTTGATAAGAAGTTTTTAGCTCATTAGGGGAAAATATTAATTGAGATTCCTGCCCTCTATAAAAGTATTTTTGTTCCTGACAATCAAATTAAGGCGACTGAAAAATTAAAGAATTGACAAATTAGTCATTTAATTGTAGCTATTAAGTAGTCGACTTGCAGCTTTTATTATAAGCTTGTGTACCAAGATGATTCATTGCCAAGAATTGATTAGGATCTCAGAAATTCTACTTACAAAGAATCAAGATTCAAAATAATAATATAGTCCGTTATAGTCTTAATTCGTACACTTCTCTGCAATTTTAAACCACTCAGCACCACCCACCTTTTAACATAACAGCTTTTCCCATGTGAGCATATAGGATTCATCTCAAACCTAAAGAATTCTATGGTAAAAATGATGATTGTTCTGAACCATTGTGTTGCATGGAGAAACATTACATAGCACAGAAAATGCCCCACTTAATTGCTCTCTCTGATTTCTCTTCTGCAATGCCTGCAATTGTTTTGGGCTGCACAGACACGGTTCGCCATTCTGAGATTACTTTCCTCATTTTCTACTTGAATATCCTGATCACCGTGGAATTATTTTAAAGTCAGCACTTGTACCCAATATGCAGGTGCTCTCAGTTGCTTATCACTTTGAGGGTAAAGTGGGCTTGTTAAAAAGAGCAATTGGCTAGGAGTACTAACTCAATTACAGGAAGAAACCTTAAAAGTAATTGCAGATGCCTGATGCCTGGGACCTGCTTTTCCAGCCCTTGAATATGCTCCTTTGCTTTAGGAGTCAAGAGGGGTCACATATGGCCAATAGCTGCTGACTCCTTTCTAGAAAGTTGCCTGCCCTCAAGTCAATATGGAGTGCTGAGTTGAGAAAAAGGTCAAATAAAATCTGCGCAGTTATAAAGTAATCACATAGCAAAGCGCTTGGGTGTTCTTGCAATCCTGTTAGAGGAAGTTAGCATCTCTCTCGAAAAGCAGGGAAGGGAAATCTTTTTCACCATCTGAATAATCTCTCCTCTCTGGTTTCTGTTCATTTCCACCCACATCATTTGGGCTGTTTGCTAATGATCCCAACACCTGTAAAGGTGGGGCTGAGAAAATAAAATTGCTTCACGTACAGTGTAGGCCCTTTGGGCTTTCTCTGTCCCTGGGGAGAATTGGACTGAGAAACAGCTTTCTACCAGACTCTGTTAGGTGTGACAATGCACTTCTCTCTGTTCCTAGGGTGTGGTTTGAAATGGTGAGACCAAGTAGACTTGGCATTCGATTCACTGCCCACTTTTTTGTGGGGGAGGGGGATCTCCTTGAACACTTTGCTTTCTTCTTTGCTGGATTAAGCAAGTAACATGAAATTGTAATTGTCATTCAATAGCTTCTGTCTCAAAAATCTTGACTATCAGCTCTATTTATGTTTACTAGGTAAGAAAGCTGAGGTTACATCACACGAAGAACAGGCAAACCCACCCCCTTGATCTCAGAACAATTTCAGTGGTAGAATATGTCATATAGCCTAGCACTGTAAGAGCGAGTTTGCTGGTGGGAATGGACCCTGTTTGTTTCCCGGGGGGGGGGGGTTATTGTGCTGGAGTTTGAATCCAGGGCCACTGGCATAATACACAAGCCATCTGTCACTGAACTATACATCCCTAGCCCAGAGCTCATGTCTTTCAAGTTACTAAGAAGTCAGTTGCCCAGACTCTGCTTTCTATCATGAGTAAACTCTGTGTGTACGTGTATGCATGTGTGTGTGCACACATGTGTATGTGTGTGCATGTGTTCATGTACACACATACTGGTTAATTATGTAAAGAAGGATTTAAGAGAAAGGACTGCCTGAAGTCCTACTATTTCTGATATTGGAGCCTTAGACTTCAGGGATCTTAGGTGCAGCTTGAAGTTCCAAACATAGACCTATCCAATTGCCCTTAAGCTCTTATGACCAGGAAGCGACAAAATATTGGCATGAGAGGTAGAGTAGACAGACACAAAGAGCCAGGACCCCTGGCTCTGAGAACTGCTTCCTGCAGTTTTATTAGCTGCAAATAGGGGCAAATAGCTCCATTTTCCTCTCTGCTTACTTCTAGATTTCCAAAGTACAATGGCTATAGCAAGAGAGCTTCCAAGGCTGTGTGATTCCAGAATTTGATGCTCCCATATAGCTTCCCAGGTCTCATTCTGTAGTCAAATTCATAACTTCAGGATTCTGTAATCAGGAGCTACACGCCTCTTCCATTTCCATTAGAAACGTGTAGACTATAAAATGTTCCATGCTAGGCAGGACAGAGAGGCTTGCATCCACTTTGCCCTAGTGGTGGATAGTAGGGTGTAAAATAGACCATGCATTTGAATCTTCACACTTTGAACAATTTACTTTAACCTCTCTTGACTCGGTACTTGTGTCTAAAAGGAGAATCACAATAGTCTAGTTATGCTGAACAGCTATAAATATGAAATGAGCCAATGCATATGAAATTCCCAGAACTAGGTCTGCTGTACTGCAGAGGGTCAGTAAGTGTTCATTTCTCTCTAGAAAATTCCCGGTAATGGGCTGTATGCCACAGGAAGGGAAGGGCAGCTTATTGTCTTTACTGCAAAAATTTAGTACAATTCTTTTGTTAGAAAGTACTCCCTGGTCATGGAATTTCATTCCGAAGAATATAATACCTCTTTAATTTGTATTCGTATGTAATTTCTGTTAAATAGACACTTGCACTGGATTTCTGGAAGTTAGTATATCAACTGGAATCCACTCATATCTCTAATAATTGTTTTTCTCAAAGAGAATTGAGACTTGGTTCTTGCTATAGGACAGTCCTTCCCCTATGTAAAGTTCAGTAGCTCACATAATCATTGATCGCTTCCTCATTAGAAGTCTCAAACTCATTAAGTTTGGGGAGCAATTAAAATGCATTGCATAGATTTTCTCCCATCAAATAAGATAAGAAACAAGGAAATGGGAGGGATACTTAAACGAACTAGAAAGAAAATGTTGGTTCTGATTCTGACCCTTTTGGTACGTACCAGAGGTCACATAAGTATAGGTACTTAGCTGAGGCCATGCTGAGCCCTAAGACTTGTGTATCAACTGCTCCCTGATACCTCAGCAAATGAAACAAGACTAAGCTTCAGTTTTTGTTTGTGTTTTTCCTCCAAGATGCTTTGTAGGAAAGTTTCATTTAATCAACCTTATCTGTAATGCTGTATGACTCAGAGATGTGATGGTAATTGCCAGGTAATAAAAGTGAATGAATGATAGATGATATGATAGATGATAGATAGATAGATAGATAGATAGATAGATAGATAGATAGATAGATAGATAGATAGATAGATATTCCCTTGATGAAAACAACCAAGGGAAATTAACAACAGCTTGCCTTCACTGTTATTAGCTGGGTTTATCAAATAATTCATTTAAGTTCTCGGTTCTCTAGGACTTAGCTCAGCAACCTCCCTACAGATGCCTTCCCCAATCACTTCAAAGCTACTGTTTCATATCCAAGTGTGTTAAGTTACCCTTAATTAAACTATAAAATATTAATGGTGTCATTGACTAACAATGCCTCCCATTGTTGTTGGAACAAATCAGAAAAGACCTTGGTTTTAGTCCATTTTAGTACTTAATCTTTGACAAAGATTAGGTCCACCGGGGACCAAGCAGCTCAGCTTTCTCATCGACCTGTAGAGACACAAGTTGAACAGCAATTAGGTTTAGTCAGTGAACACTGGGAATGTGGGTTGAAGGCTGGAAGGCGTATTTGCAGCACAGCAAACACAGCATGAAAGACTCTAAACCAGTGACCTGCACATCCTTGAAAGACCATACACAGGGCACGTAATAGCTGAACCTGGACTTTAATATGGTCTCCTGGGGGCCATGGTAAATAAAGACACAGGAGGATTGCAGTTGACTTTTCAGCCACGTTCTACCCAAATGCTACTATACTTCCACTATTTTCATTACTTATTCAAAACTGAGTGAAGGGAGAAATTTAATTGCATTCTGCATTTAAATCAAATTCTGTCCTATCCTTGGCAGTCAGCATTTTATCAGTGGCCATCTGTAGATACCATTTTCGTCTTTGTGATATAAATAATAAACGTGGAATGAGCCAGGTAGATTTCAGACATGCGGAAAATATTCACCTTTGTAGAGACAAGACTGCTTCCCCTGGGAATATGAGCTAAAACCTTAGAATACTCGCCAACTCATTCCACATACAAAGTCAGAAAGAAATCAAAGCAACTGTTTAGAAGATTATAAAAAGAAAGTTCTTACTTTCAAATAGGAACAGATTCACTTCTTATAAAGTATGAAAAGGACATCATTAAGAAAGATGTATGCGTATGTTAGTGGAGGGTTAAAATGTGTCCTGTGCGTTTCAAGGCATAACGGTAAAACAGACACTGCTCTACTGAAAACAGGTTAGGATGCGCATTTATACCTTATGTCACTTGATTGACACAGTGGGGATGGAGCTTGTCGGCGACATGTGGCTGGCCCAGTTTCTCATGACCATTAAGTGACAAGCCCCAGCTGCAAAATACAAGTCCATGATTCAAAGTATGTGGAAATACCCAGAAATTTAAAATATCACTAACAGCTCCGTGTTGAAACTCCTCTATAAATAGTTCCCTGGCTATTTCTTGACTTGTTATAATGCAAGCCATTCAGCAATATGATACAGATAAATATTTCCTTTTCAAAACATTACACAAATACATGATTTCCTCTCCACCCTTAGGGAGAAATAGGAAAACAGCAAACTAGGAATTTAGCTCCAAGCGACAGAAGCTTTCCTATCCTTTCATTAATGACTAAAAAGAGTCTCTGGTTACTAGGGAGACCATAACAGACTCCATTAGATTCAAGTACAAAACTTGGGTTGCCCAGCTAGTGAATGCCAAGAAAAGCAAAGGAAAATTTTATCATTGTTGAAATCATCTGATGTCTCTGACTAATAAAAACGCATTGGCAAATTGAATTTTTCGAACTGCCCAAAGGGTTTGATTAAGGCTATGAATTAGTAACACATAGCAGTTCTGTCTGATGAAGAGGGAAAAAAGGCAAAAATGTTAAACTATTCTAAAAAGTGTTTAAATAACCAAAACTTCCCAATAGAAACCTTAGGCAACCAATCTAGGTTTCTTGCTCAACTTTTAATAAAAATCTAATTTCCACTAACCTTTTTTTTGTAGCTAAATAACAAAATTAATGTTTTAAGTCACATCATCCTTGAACTCTAAAGGAAGCACAGGCCTTCTTATCCAATTTCTCACAAATGCCAGAATCATCTTTTAAAATGTCCCTGGTGACTCTTATGGCCCTGTAGGCTTCAGAGGCTGGGCTCTTCTCACCTGTACTGTGCCCTTTCTGTGCCTGGGAGGAGCCAAATGTGAGAAGAACTGAGGGTGAGCCAAACTCAGAATTACCTTTTGACCCAGCTTCCAGAGTTACCGTGGGCCTGCCTGGAGATGCCCCCCTGTCTCTGCGCGATCGTTTGTGCACCGAGCGGCAGGTCCCCGCCGGGACCCATCCTATCTTACTATGAGTGCAGCTCTGGTGGTTGGGGAGTGCTTTCTCATGTCCTGCCAAAACCTGCCTTCCTCGTGTCTGCTTCCCATTGTTCTTCATGGTATCTCCAGAACAACACGGTTTGACTCAACTTCCTCTCCTCTTGACTAGTCCCTTAGATAACTGGAGTCAACTGTCATGACTGCCCTTGGATACTGTTTTCTCCAAACAAAACAGCCTCGATTTCCCTATTAGGTCATAAGGCAAGTAGACAAATGTTACAATAATAAGAAAAGGGTGACACATAATGACCACAAGAGAGGAACGTAATAGCCTGGAAATTATATAATTTTTAAAATTAAAATATGTTAAGCAAATAGTGGAGGGTTTGGGAACACAGCTTAGAGGCAGCTGCATTCTTAGTGCATGCAAGGTTCTCAGCTTGTCTAAACACCGAAGTAAAGTGTTCACGCATCCATAAGAAGCAAGATCTGAAGTTTGAAGCCATCCTAGGATACACAGCAAGACCCTGTCTCAAAAGTGGGGGAGGGTAAAAAGAATCATGAAGAAAGTAAATCTTCAATTCTTAACTGATCCCTGATATTTTTTTTTAAGCTGCAGAGTTACTGGAACCTTGTCATAGCGAACACCGTTTACATAAGAAGGCCGTAGCGTCGGCACTCCATCCCTCAGTGTGTCTCATGCCTATTTCTTTACCAGTCCATCACTCGCCCTGCTCTTCTGAGCATGACAGTGTTCCTCCATCGGTACCTCTAATCCCCGATGCTTCACTGTGCATTGTACGACTAGATCTTTTTCTGCTTTTAGTTCATTCTCCCTTCTTCCCCTTGTTGTACATCTATCTCGCCATCATCTCCATTTCTTCCGTGTTCACGTCTGAAGTCTTCTATCTCTCCAAAGGTATAAGTTGTAAAATGGTAAAAATCTGAGTGTGGAATACTCCTGAGATAGCAACAGGAAAAGCCAACAGGAGCCTGGTGCCTCCCAGGTGCCGCTGCTGCCGGCCTGGCGTGGACAAGCGCTTTAGGAACAAACTGACTCAAGCCAGCTTGCAAGAGGGGGAGCTACGTGTGTTCCTGACCCTCCCCGATCAGCCCAGTCTCTTCCGGAACTAATCTATTTCTCAAGGCAAATCTTGAATGGTTTTAGTGACTAGACACTCAGAAGGAGGGAAGAAACTAGACTTTACTGGTCTTAATTTTAGCAGCTGCACAACCCAGTACACAGCTCCTGATAATCAGGGAATGTGTCATAATGAAATGAAATGAGGAAGGCCGCTGGGATATCAGGGTACCTGGGCTGTGGACTGCCAAGGACAAACCCTGCCATAATTAAGCTATCTGATTCTCTGGAGAAAGGCTCCTTGGCCGCCATTCCGTTGAATTCTTCTGCTTTTAGTCATCCTTAGGCCATTAAGTTTTTACAATGTTCTTATCATCCTGTGTTGAGTCTGGAAGACAATCCAGTTTATTTCTCAGGCAAGGGTCTCCTGTACCCACCCTAGCCTTGATCTCTGATACGTAGGGGAGAATAACTTTGACTTCCTGATACTCCTGCCTTCACTTCCCAGGGCATGGGCAACTGTGCCAGGATTGACACTCTGCTTTTGTCTTCGCTTTTCCACACTGGTGACGGAACTCTTGCTTTCACACATATGCTTTCCCACTTAGCTGCATCCTGCCCTGTGGCCCATCCTTAGAATAGGAAAGCTGAGTCTCTCTAACCCCATGTTTGACTATTTGATTTCACTGGCATTTTACTCCAAGAGGCTGACTCCCTATGACCTGAGTGCATGCCCTTCAGAAGCCAGGGAAGAGTAGGTTCTTCCCTAGTGAGGATTCCTTTTCCTATCTCAAGACTTGTGTCTGATAAGCATTGTTATTTACAGTTCATTTTCTGGGTTTCTTAATTGTCAGCCACAAAGACTTGGCAAGGTGAGCTCTCCAGTGGAAAGGCAGCTACCCAAAAGCAACACGAATGTGCAAAAGCAGCACTTGTCCTAACAAACAATGGCTCCAACTCTGCAGATGAGTCCAGTTCTGACAAATCAAATCCACTTTGAAATCCACAAAAGCTCAAGGTGAATCCTTCTGTGATGTAAATACTTCCTAACAGAGTTCCCAGGAAGGTTTAGAATTGGCCATGTTCCCGTCCCAGATGTCGCAATAAGAATCTGCAAACGTCTACATTTCTGTACTTCCTGGTTATCAACATGCGCTTCATAGTTCATTTAAAAGCAGATAACAGTCAAATGGCTGGGGACACAGAAATCCTAATCCAAGTTCTGGTTATCTCTCATGAATCTGTCTACAGTTTGGGGTAGAAACGTGATACGTGGAGGCATTAGCATCTTGGTGGTAAATGCCAAATGACAAGTAGAGTTCTAATCACCTCTGTTCAAAGTAACCAGTCCACGGGTTTCATATCCAGAGGAAACCGCTCCCCTTCAAGAGAGTAAAAGGAGCTGGTGATGGAGAGAGAGGGCTTAGATGAATAGAGTGTTTCCACTAAGCAGGGCTTCAGGAACAATGCTTACTCAGACACCATTAATTCCTTTTATTCTTTTGATGCGTTTGCCATCTCCAGTGACAGGAAATTCTTATTTTTCTTAAGAAACTAAAGCACAAAAAGACAGTGAAAAAGCTACAAACTGATATGGCAATAGCTAAGCAAGAGGCTGCCATCACTGTCCTGGAACTCAATGAGAAGATAAAGACACTCTGTGAAGGAAGGCCTTTTACTAGAGGTCAGTATTACCGTTTGACAGGTGCACCTTGACCCTTCGTACTGGGTGATGCGTAGAGATTGATTGGCAGCGAGACAGAACGCCAGGTCTTGTGTCCAGCAACATCCTGGCCTAGCAGCATGCTGGCCTGCCCTGGCTCTATTAAACAATGTGAGTTGGGCAGCACAGGAACCTCAAACTCCAGGCTGGATTTGCTCTCACCTTTGGATAGGGAGAAAATGAATAGGATGCCTCTGCATGTGCAAAGCTAGACTGAAATGCATCTGAGACATGTCCCTGGTTAAGCTGGGTGGCAAAGAGGGAAGGGCAGAGCCTGAGCAGAAGGACAGGGAGCCTCAAGGCCTGGGGCTCTAGAGTGGCGCCAGGAGTTTGTTGAAAAAATAAAGGCCAATAGGCCAAGACAGACACAAAGAAAGAAGAAATTCCTTCCTTTTTTTCCCCTCCAGTAGATTGATGAAGCAGAAAGCACCAGAATGCTGCTTGGGAATGAACTCTGGGTAATTCAGTAATTCGGAATAATCTTAATAGTTATATAGGTGTGGGGGCATATGTGTATGTACAGGTGCATGGGAAGGCCAAAGGTTGATATCAGGAGTCTTTCTCTGTTACTTCCCTCCTTGTTTTTTGTGACAGGCCTTTCACTGATCCTGGGGTCACCGTTTCAGCTATACTGACTGGCCAGTAAGCTCCAACAGTTATAGACACATGCCACTAGGCCCAGAATTTAATACGGGTGGTCAGGCCCCAAATTCAATTCCTTCTATATTAATTTTTAAAGGCTTTTGTGGTGGTGAGATTTGAGAGAGGAAGAGGCTCATTACACAGCCCAAGTTAGCTTTGAACTTTAGGCCTTCAGCCATCAGCCTTCAGACACCATGATTGTAAGGCACAGGCCACCATGCCTGGCTTTACATTGATATAGAAAAAATAAAACAACTTCTGCTGCCAAGAAGCTATAAACAATGGGGGTGGGGGGACAAAACGAAACCCTTTAAGTTGTCCTCATTAGCAATAATTAAAGTTAGTATTCAGTAAGATGTGCTAGACAGTTTACTGAGAACTCCATGTGTACTTCTTGGAATAACTGTTGAGGTAAGTTAATATATATATATATGTGTATGTGTGTATGTATATATATGTGTGTGTGTATATATATATGTGTGTGTGTGTGTGTATATTTTGTGTGTATATATATATGTATACATATATATGTACATATATATATGACTCCATTAGAGTAACAGAAGCTCAGAAGTGGCAATTAGCTTACCCCCAAATTAGAAAGGAGGAAGCAATTTTGGTCAGGTAGCATCAGGGAAGCAGTTTGCTACAGCAGGTGCACCTCTCAGCTTTGATAGACCAAGGACATTTTCTCTTTGATATACAGCAGCTCATTTCTGCAAAGTTATCTCAGGCTAAACTCTGGTTCCCGGGGGCAAAGGTCATTGTTTGATGTGTGCTCTCCCTGCAAAGCCAGGAACATGTCATTGTTCTTACTCAGGCTTCCTTTCTTACTCATAAGTAATGCTGGAAAAAGAGGAGCAACTTGGGAACAAATGGAGGAGGAAGAAATGGGGGATGTGGTGGCTTCAGAAGGGGGACAGAGTCCCAGCACCCTGACTACATGGTAAAGTGTCTAAGATGAATTTGATTTTCTTTTTTGTTGTAGTTTTTTCAAGACAGGGTTTCTTTGTGTGGCTCTGGCTCTCCTGGAACTTGCCCTATAAACCAGGGGACCTAGAACTCAGAGATCCGACTGCCTCTGCTCCTGAGTGCTGGAATTAAAGGTGTGTGCCACTACTGCTTGGCTGGTTTTCATTTCCAACTCTGAATAGCAGTTTCCCAGAATGCAACTGACAGGTCACATTGTCACAATGAAACATACGTCGAAAGATAATTCTGTTGTTTTGTTTTGTTTTGTTTTCACCAAAATAGCATAGAGAGAAGTTTTTAAAATTGCCCTATGACTAACATAAATTCTCACAAAATCCATTAGAAAACGTCAACTTAAAGGTCTTTACCTGAGGCATCATCCCAGAGTCCCAACAGTTGCATAGAAGAAGCCAGCAGTCATCATAGAACAGTCCTAAAGCAGGACAATCTCCAGCTCACTCAACAAAAGCGCTCCACTCAGCTGCTTGGTAAACCCACTGCAGAAGTGTTATTGCCAACTGTCCAATTCCAATCCTTTCCATTTGGGCCAAAATGGTATTTCATGCTCTTTAGCAATAAAGTGGGCTCTTGGATAGTTTATTTTTAAGTATTTGTTTTTAATTAGCATATAGGTTGTTAGATCTCATTATGACATTTTCAAACAAAACCCGTTTTTAAGGGTATGAGATGCTTCATGAATTTGCGTATCATCCTTGTGCAGGGGCCATGCTAATCTTCCCTCTATTAGTCTAATGCTTCTGAAGTGAGTACCTCTCAGATATTCTAATTATTCAAAATTTAAATGATACTGAGGTAAAAGAAGAAAATAATAAACCCCCTTTTTATCTGATATACTGATAAAAAGATATAAATAAAATTTTAGCAGCCATTAGAAGGATTACCTACGAATTGCTTTTCTTATTTTGTGAAAAAAAATTGAATCACTGAACTGTCACTAATTCTTCTTCTAGATTTATTTACTGTATTTATGTGTATGTGTGTGAGCCTGGGTGAACATATGTACCATGCATCTTCAGGAGCCCAAAGATGCCAGGTCTCCTGGGACTGAAGATACCAGCTGTTGTGATGTGTCAAGTGGGTTCTGGGAACCAACCTGACCAAGCCCAGGTCTACTGCAAGACCTCTTAAGTGCTCTTAACCTCTGACCCACTTCTCTGACCCTTCTTAAGTCAATAATTGCACATTCTAACTTGTCAGTAGATGCCTACTGTGAAGCCTAATTAACTCAGCAGTCCAAGAGGTTCGTCAAGTTCACTGTGGTCCCAGACTAAAGTTACTTGGTATTCTCAGAGACCTAGTGGCCTTGCTACACCTCTTAATCTCTTCAAAATTTGTGAAAAGATATCCAGGAACTTTAATACGCAATGGTTTGCATGTAACCACAGAACAATTCATATTCTCTCTTTCTCTCTCTCTCTCTCTCTTTCTCTCTCTCTCTCTCTTTCTCTCCCTCTCTCCTTTCTTCTCTCACCTTCACATACACATACACACATTTTTAGACATACAGTATTACTTCTTCCCCAGTTTTCTTGGGTCTTTTTGTAAAATGTTTGTTTGGGGTTCTCAGACCAAATGGCAAATGCCCCAGACCTAAGAGCTTAAGGAGAAATGATGATTTGTGATTCATGGGAACAAATCAAGAGAGAGAATACTAGTTAATGAACTGGAGTCTAAGGTGCCCCCAAGACACTCTTTACCATTCATCTCTGTTTCTTTCTTTATTGAGACTTCACTATCTTAAGTTAGAAGTAAGTAGAGGACAGAAGCCTGTTTATCAGCAGCGATGGTATGCATTTATCACCTCTGATAAGAAGAAAGCAACATTTTCCTGGAAGTTCTAGTTAGAAAAGCAGCCAAGAGAAGACTCTCTGCCTTGTGTCGGGTGCCCATCCCTGGATGTCCCTGTGTGGCCAGGGCTGGGGAATGATGGATGGGTAAGCTTTGGTCACACATCCACCACTGGGTGGCAGGGTAGAGGGAAAACACTGTGGGAGAGAGCCCTCCCGCTGGCAGCTCCCACTGTAAGGCACAAAGTTGGACTTAAAAGTAAGGGATATCCCATTACTGGAATGGACAGACCAATATCAATACACTGCCAGCTCGTGGTCACATTAAAATATAAAGAAATATATTAATATATATTAATTAATATATTAATGAGTCATTCATCCCAGGAGCACTTACACTTTAAAAGTAGATTTTTTTTTTTTTTTAAACAATGAACAGAAGGCCTTCATGATCCAAGAAATAGCTATCTGAATGGTGTAATTCCAGGTGCCATAAGAGATGAAGTGAACAATTCAGGGAAAGACATCCCTTTCCAGCCTGTATCAGTGATAGGGTTGCCACCTGCCACAGAGGCCAGCTTATTCCAACAGTTTGTACTGAGGAGAGGGGGAACGTGTTGATTGTGAGTAGCGGGTCACGTCACTAGATTATGATGGGACTACTCCTCTGTTAGAGTCACAAACTGATGCTTAATAGACTAACAGATTAATGGAATATTTCCGAATAAAACAGAAATCTCCACTGCCCAAACAAGCCATTTTTTCCTTGTTTGGTCTGTTTTCTAAGCAATCAGGTTTCTTTTCGGATCTTCTGATTAGAGAGTGCTCAAGAACATCAATACTATTTTATTTATACTCAAATTGAGAAAACAGGTAAGATGCCAAATTGTTTTTCTATACAGAGAGAGAGAGAGAGAGAAAGAGAGAGAGAGGGAGAGAGGGAGAGAGAGGGAGAGACACGGAGGAACCATTCTATTGACTATGTACTTTTGTTACTTCCAAGGAAATAAATGAGAGAAGGCCGTGGAGAGTTCTGCCAAGAATACAAGCACCCCTGTTATAAACTAGCACAGCAGGAATCTCACAGCCTGAGTTTTTGTTGATTTTATTTTGTGCACAGAGTCGCAACCCAAAGCAGATTGCCAGATTGCTTCTGTCATTTCCAGAGCCTTCCCTGAAGCGCCTACAGGTTTGTTTGCCGCCAGAAGCCACTGGAATCCCAGCGTGCTAGGGATTTCAGAGTCTGAGTGAGAACTGAACAATCTGTCCTTTCTTTGCTTTAGCAAGACAAAGTTACTCAATTGGGGAAGAGGGGTTAAGGTGTCAAAAATACGTAACTGAACAACTTAAGGAGGAGAAGATTTCTTTCAGTTCATGGTTTCAGAAGTCTCAGAGCATTTGGCTCCATTGTGTCTGGGCCTGTGGTAAGGAGAGCGTGGCAGCAGACTCTTGTTTCAAGGCTACTGGATGCTAAGGAAGCTAAGTGAAAAGGGGTGTGGCCAGGCCAAGTCTGTCCTCAGAGTCACTCCCAGTGACCTATTTTTTCAAACCAGCCCCCTCCTTCTACAGTTTCCACCCCCCTCCCAAAAGTCTGTTCAAACTTGGCCGAATCTATGATTCAGGACTAAAACATTGATTCAGTTAGCACCCTCTTAGCTAATCCTCCCTGGGAATGCCCGCAGGTGTGTGTGTGTAAAAAGGTGTGTGCCTTACCAATTTTCACCCAAGTTACTTTACAAAATATCTTACCTACCAGTCCTGTTGTTGACTGAATACAGTTACTTGATAGCATATAGGTTCCTCTCTTTAACCAGAAAATGTATTTCAGGCTTGTTTTCTTAAAGGGATACACTCCTTTAGATTTTTGTTGTCTTTTAATTTTGTGGTTAACTTTTCTTACGGTATACAACGACCAACTTGTTTGGCTCTGCTCCTCAAGTGAGAGTCGTATCAGCTCTTAAACCATCTTTTAACTTTACTCCTAATTAAAAGGCATTCTCTAGGTGATTCTGGTATATCCCAGTACAGGCATTTCCAGGATTCAATATCTGTATTGCCACATTTTTGGGGAGGGAGCAGGGGGATTTTGTAATAGAAGTTACATTTCAGTTTCAAACATTGGACAATTTATCCTGTGTCTTTTGAGAAATGGTTGCTTTTCTATATTCCACAGAAAATGGGGAAAGTCTCTTTGCTAGATCTAAATGGAGCTATTTTAAGGGGAATCTTTTACTCCAGGTGCTATGGATTAAACTTGCTCTCCTATGTTCCCTTGGCCCCTCCAAGCACCGTCAAAATCAAGGCTCCTGTTGAGTTTAGGAGTTAAGGAACTAGGGATTAGGAGATGAGGAAAATGTCACAAGACTATGTATGGCAATTCCTCAATATAGTTTATATATTAATCCGCTCTGAAATGATGATCATATGAGTTATATTCCATCGGTTTGACTTCAATAATAAGCAAACAAATAGCGATTTTTTTAAAAATCACTAAGGTATAATAACTAAGAACCCTATCAAGTATATACGTATATTCCAAAGAAAGAACACAAGATGTAAGTATAATCTTAACTTGGTAGAAATAAGAGCATTTAGAGAGAGGTCATTTTGAAAGTTACTGGGCTGAGTTCCATCTTGACTAACTGCCCTGTGTGTAGAGATTTTAAGCAATGCCAGCCTGTCCTCATCTATAGCCTTTTCAAAGGCTGTTCTTCCCCAGACCAGGCAACAGTGGCTTGACAGGAAGGCCTACAGACAGCCTTCTTTCTGAACATGGGACCGTATTTTACCAGTCAGCCCAGAGTTGTGTGAAAAGTGACCAGGGCACCACTGGGACCTCACTGTGTAAACCGTTTGAATCTTCCAAAAAGCGCTACTGAATGCCCATGTCACTAAACTGTAAGGGGCTCACTCTGATGTCAACTGAGAAGGTCAGACAGGCAGCCTGCATCCCTACTGCTTGCACAGGATGCTCTTACTTTGACCAAAAAAAAAAAAAAAAAAAAAATGACAAGACTTTGGGAAAACAAAAGATGATGATTTTTCTCCCAGCAGGCTCACTCCCCAATAAGACTGCAGAAAATTCAAGCAGCACCACAGAATCCTCTTAGACAGAAGCTCCTCTGAAGTGGGGTCATTTATATTTAGAACACCAAAAGCCAGCACTTAACAGCAGGGAAGTAGAAAAAACATAGGTGTTGATAACATCAAGACAAGCTTCCCAGTACAGGCTTTTCAAGGGTTTTAACATGTGTTTCACAGAAATAGGGTTCATTTAGACATTGCCTGTCAGGTTGCCCCCTCTATGTACTAAACTCATCCTAGAACAGACCCACTGTACCCCAAAGCCAAAGCCTTCTCACTGATTTTCAAAGTCTCTAGGAGGTTTGGCAATGGCCCCAAGAGTCCCCACAAAGCTGAGCGGTCCGTTGCACAAGATCCCAAGAAACAAGTTTCTTCACCCAGCTGGAGGCTGCGCCCTAGTTCATTATGCACAATTAAAGATGCTGCTCCTCTTCAAAATGACACTTCAGAGACCTCCAGGGCTAAGAGCACTGACATCATAGACCTCCAGGCCTAAGAGCACTGACATCAGAGACCTCCAGGCCTAAAAAGCACTGACATATAAATTAGGCATAGATCGAGATTTATTGGCTGCAAGTGACAAAAGAGGTAATAAAACCAGTTTGAGCAGGAAGCAAATTTTTAGCTGTCAAGGCTGGCTTGGAGGCTGAACCATGAGGCTGGGAGCTGCTCAGCTGGTTCCTCTGTGGGTGTTGGCCCCATCTACAGCAGGCATAGGCTAGGAACAAACGGGTCCCCAAGCTGTCCTAGCTCACAGTCTGTACTGACCATCTGCTGTTTTGGCCTGTACAGAACGTCCTTCCCCTCCATTCTGTAACACAGCATGGTTTTCCTTTGGGGATCCCTCTCCTCTTCTCTGCAATTGTCTGAACTATCAGGGGAGGTGTCTCTCCCCTTGTGGAGAGCTCTTTTGTGGGTTAGCGAATCACATTTGCTTTTTCTGGAATCTTGAATCTTGAACTCAGTGGACATGGAGGGACAGAAAAACACTGGAGCTAATTTGCTCTGGAAGTTGGCCCCTGAGCACTGAAGAAATTGTCTAATGGTGTGGGGTATGTATGTCTCACCTGTGGGCTCCTGTTCTTTCCTTTAACAGGCTTCCCTTCAGTTCTGCCAATATTATATGCTCATCAAAATTAATACTTTAAACTTTCCTAAAGATAGTGAGCATTGGCTTATAGTGCTTGTAACCAAAAAGCCTTACTTTATATCCAATTCTAAGGAGCCCAGTTTCCTTTTTATAGCTTCTAGAGAAATCTCAGGGAAGGAATTAGACATAAACTGCATCGATGCTCCTATGATCGGTTGCTGTGGCCAAGGCAACAGGCTGTTACCATGGTCCATACCTGAGTCTTTTGCCAGAGGACAAGGGCCAAGGAATGTAGTCAGATAAAAGGAGAGGGGAGACTTTCGAGTCTGAAGGGAAATACACCTGTCATGGCCCCCTATGATCCGCTTTAGTTAAATCTCATAAAAGTTGAGAGGAGAGGCCTTCACTGTCCTAGCAGGAAAGAACACCACATCTTCTCTTTCTCCTTATCAGTTTCACTGCTGTTTATTTAGGCTCTTCCTTTATGAACATTCTGGAAATCTATTTCTTTTCTAATGAACAAAAGGTAAGAAGATCCATTCTGAAGCTTTTGGTTGGGGGCCAGTATTTTGTAGCTACAGCAGCTGTGGGAATTTAGTGATGTCAAGGTCCCCTCCGTCCTTTGTTTGTAAGGCTAATTTTGGAAGTCCACCATCATCAGGAAACAGTGCTCCCTTCCTTCTGTCTATCCCTTAGGAATGTTGTATTTCCTCCGTTTTTTTTTTCTTTCTAAGTCTCTTGGGTTCTATATCCAGAGAGGTTGGATAAAAGGGCAAGCATGAGCTAAATGTCAGACAAGGCACGTGGGAATGGGAATGGGACCACGATCGGTTACAGAGCCTTCCTACTTCACAGTGGTCCCTGCTGTGCTCGCTGCTGGGAAGGCTGTCCAATACTGCAGCTGAGGGCAGAGGAGAAAGGTTCACTCTTCCAGGAAATTTACTCAACAGTGTCCGGCACTCCTTTGTTAAATAACAACAGATGGATGTTTCAGACACTTTGAGGCTGCAAACATTTGTCAACCCCTTGTCAAACCTCATGCATCCATTCCTCCTATAAACCCCTTGTTGACTAAGTGGAGAACATAAATGATGTCCTCTTCTTTGGCTCCCCAGGAATGTCTCTGGATTTTATTCAGGGACTCGATGTTTTCTGATAAGAGGCCGAAGTTAGAGATTAATCACATTGGTCATATGGGTGTATTTGGCTTGAAGGGCAGATGTTCTGCGGCGACATGGGCTCATCGCACTAAATTTACAGAAGATTAAAAAAAAAAATACTGACTCAGTGAAACAAATGGGAGACCTCTGTATATTTCTAGGATGGAGTTAGACACATGCTGGGAACTATATATGATATGGAACGTGTAGCTAGCTTTGTGCTTTCATCTTGGTCTAAAGGCATACTGTCTGGATTACTTTACCATGTTATACCATCAACTTTCCTAATCAAATACAGTCACACAGAGCACATACCAAGAGTTAAAGAAGATACGTGAAGCTCGGTTGTAGCTCAGTACTAGAGAACCTGCTTAGTATATGTGACGCTCTGGACTGCACACCCAGTGCAGAAATTATCACTGGAGCCTGGTCAGCCTCTCGGGGCCCAGACCTTTCCCTTAAGAAATCTGAACTCTTCCTCCTTTAGAAGCTATCAACTCTCAGTCTGGAGTAAATGACACAGATGAAGGTTCCAAGTGCGTGTCCTGACCCTGGAAGGACCACCCAGGAGCAGAACCTGTATCTGCAGCTCAAAGTCATTAAAAATAATAATAAATAAATAAATAACCAAGAAACAAGGATGAGACCAGCACCAGCACCACAGATAGAAACTGACCACGGACTCTTTACCTCCACCTAACTCTCCATTTTTATACTTTCCTCACTCGTCTCCTACTGTCTGTTTGGCGGACCCATTTTGTCCCATTCTGTTCCATTTCTTTTCCTTATTTAGCTTTTTTTAAAATTGTTAATGAATTTTCCAAGAGGCAGAGTTGGGAGCTGGAGTTTGGGGTCTCCCTGCCTCAGCCACTTATGTGTGGGGATTGTCTCTGTCTTCATCCTACCTTTAGGTAAAGCTACCTTATAACTTGTCTTTACTGCTTCCCTCTTCTGTTTGCTTTTTTTCTCTAGCTCTTTCTTTGTCACTCCATTTCTAACTGCAGTCTTCCTCTCAGCGAGAGATACTGTAGTATACACAGTAGCACCCATCTGCACTGATTTCCCAGCAGCATTGGAGCTAAAACAGGGATTTTTTTTTGTTTGTTTGTTTGTTTGTTTGATGTTTTTACAAGACAGGGTATCCCTGTGTAGCTTTGGTTATCCTGGATCTCATTCTGTAGACCATGATGACCTTGAACTCACAGTAATCCACCTGTATCTGCCTACTGAGTGCTAGGACTAAATGTGTGCACTGCCTCTGTGGCCACCACCACCAGCAAAAAGATGGATTATTTTAATTGACTTACTGGTTTGTTTGGTTGGTTGGCTTTGTTTGTTTGTTGAGAAAGTGTCTCACTATGTAGCCTGGGCTTGCCTTGACTGCTCTCGTTAGACCAGGCTAGACTTACATTCTTATAGATCCCCCTGTCCCTGCCTCCCGAGTGCTGGAATTAAAGGTGTATGCCCCTACACCTATAGATTTACTGTATTTTTATAGTAAATTACCCATTAGTTGTGGTTGCTTCTACAGCTAGTTGTCCACTCATGGACTAGAGTAGGAATTGACCCTGGTGCCCTGAGCTTGTGGGCTGAGTGAGCTACATACAGTAAAGAAAAATAATGTCCTGGAACTACTACATCTCAGTCCAACTTTAACACTGTAGATATTTTCACTAAAAAAGTACAGGTGGTACTGTTTAAAAAGGGTGTCCAATAATATTAAAGAAGAAATGAGTAAATTCTGGAATGGATTTTGTGCTCAAAAAGAGCACAAAAAGCTAAACAAAATAAGGAAGTCAATACAGGGAATTTGATGAAGAGATAGAGATAAAAATGCTAAAACATCGAATAGAAATATGGAGATTTCCATTTGATTCAATAAATAAAAACAAAAAATGCAGTGGGATTCACATATAAGAAAGAACACATGATGTTTATCTCTCTGGATCAGTTGCCTCTCTCAGAGTGATTATCATATTAACCTGACTCCCGAGGACTTATCACTACGCTCATAGATTAGAATCATTCAACCTTAATCAGAAAAGCCTCTTTTGGCATCAGATGGTGTTTAACTATAGCTGATCACTGAGCAGAGAATAAGAGATTGCGGAGACATCCATATCACACCCTTCCAGCCAAAGCTCAAGGAACATCTTGAAGAGGAAGCATAGAGACTGTAAGAGCCAGAAGCATTCGATGGCTACAATGAATCGGTGTTTCCTAGAAACAACATTCGAACTCATGCCAGTTGTGATGGTTCACAGAATACCTGCACAAGATCAAGCCAGACAAATCCCAGCATCGAGTTGGGGATAAAGTCCTACTTGTAGCTGAGGAGATATTGGCAATTAATGACTGCTGAGGGAGTGAGAATTAGTCTCCTTCAAGGGTATAGAACATGGGAGAGTACCCATCCTACAGTAAATGATCCATTACTCACACAGATACAAATAGCACTGAGTAGACATGGTTGTTTTAAAGGAACACAGCTCAGGACGTTGAGTAGGAAACGTGATAAGGGACTTGGAAGTGTATTTGGAGGGGAAGGGATTGGGCCTGGATTATAGAAGCACATACTATATGCATGGGTAAAACTCTCAATTTTTCAAAAAGAAGGTCTGCTCCATGAAAAGAAAACCTGTCAAATGAGATTAAATTAAGTGGATACTAGAAAATCGGGATTTGAAGACAAGATTGATAAATTAGAACATTCAGAATGTGACAAGAATGAATTAACAAGAAAGTACAAGCAGAACATAGAAGAATACGAGACACCATTAAAGGACCAAATTGTGGATCCTGAGTATAGAAGGAGTAAAATAACCTCAAGCTAAAGGCACAGTGGTTGGGGTTTCACTTGGCTCTGGAAGTTTTTTAATTTCCCTTTATATTTCTTTTATAACCACATTGTACCAAGATATGTGGGATACAATGAAAGTAGTCCTAAGAGGAATGCTTAGCTATAAATGTCTGTATATTTAGAAATGTAGAGAAATCTTAATTAAATAACTTAATGGTTCCCCCTATGGTGTTTGGATGGGTCCCTAGTTGGTAAACCATTTTGAAAGGATTAGGAGATGTGGTCTTGTAGGAGTGGACTTTGTCACTGGGAGTGGGCTTTGAAGTTTCAAAAGCCCTTGGAAGGCCCAGTCTCCTTTCTCTCTGCCTTCTGAGATTTTGGATCAGATGTAAGCTCTCAGCTACTGCCCTAACACCCAGCCTGCCTGCTGCTATGCTCCCTGCCATGATGATCTTGGAGTAGCCCTTTGAAACTGTAAGCAAGACCCCAGTTAAATGCTTTATTTCATAAGTTGCCATAGTCTTGGTGTTTCATCACAGCAATAGAACAATAGCTAAGACACACCCTAAATATTAGAACCACAAGAACATGCCAAACCCCAAATCAGGAAATGGAAAAGAGATAACAAATATCAGAACTTTATTAAATGAAACTAAAAAGAACAAAAAAAAAAGAAACAAAATTGACTTTTTGAAAAGATAAGCAAAATTAACAAAAACTTAGCCAAACTAATCAAAAGAAACATAAAGAAGACCCAAATTAATAAAATTAGAGGTGAAAAGGAAGATATTGCAATAGCCACCAATAAAATTGAGAGGATGGTTAGCATGTGCATAAAAAATTTATATTCTAAAAAATTGTAAAAACAAGATGAAATAGTTAAAATTCTACACATATATGATTTACCAAATTAAATCATGTGGGTGTTCTAAGTCATGCATGGGAACGCTGATTAATCAGAGGGCCATTCCAAGATACATAACTTCTAACTAGAGCAGGGAGTCAGTCTCAAGAGATTTGAATACAGTGCCGTCTTGCCAAAGTGTTTTTATTTTTTGCAAGACAAATCTAATTGAGTTTTCCCCCAACAGACATGGAAACTGATCTGTTTCCTGAGGAAAACAATATTGCCCCAGCAGGCTGAGCCTATTATGGCACACTATTTACAGTACTCAATAATCCTAGATTTCCAGGTTTACCAGGAACATCTTGTGGTTGAGCATTGACAAAGGCTATAAAGCTCCTTTATTAACAATTTCTATAACCAAACATCTTTTAACATAAGAGTTCTTCAGGGGCAAGCTACTTCTAATAACATGTACCTCAACCAGGTGTTTACATCAGGTACAGTGATTCTATAAGAGATAAATCTCAGGAAGCACTCATTAACAATCACGAGTTGTTTCCCAGGTTATCCTCAAGGCCCAGGTATGCCTAAGCACATTCCCTACACTTTGGGGTGTTTTTTTCTACTACAAAATCAAGGGGGTATAAACAATTTAAATATATCTGTAACAAGCAACAAGACTGAAGCAATAATGGAAGATTTTACAACTTAAATAAAAACATTGTCTGTCCCCAGATGAATTTGCAGCTGCATTCTATTAGAAATTTAAAGAACTAACAACAATGTTCCACAGACTATTCCATAAAATGGAAAGGGAAGACTTCTTCCCAGCATCATTTTTTAAAAACAAGTTTTACACTAATATCAAAGCCAGACAAGAAGAAAATGAAAAAAAATAAAATTATAGGTCAATCTTCCTGATGAACATGGGTGCAAAAATTCTCATAACATATCTGCAAACAAAATTTGCTGATCTATCAGAAAGATCAGTCACCAGAACTGAGTGGGCTTTTGTTGTTTTCTTTTTCTTTTATTTCCCTTCCCAGAGCATGGCTGAGCTGTCGGCTGCCAGCCCAACCCACAGGAAGAAAAAAGCACAGGGCATGGGTCAACACATCCTGGCAGGTCCCACATCTGAGGACTAAGAGTGGACCAGAGTGAATCAGACTCTCGGGAAAGGCTGTCAGAGGAGCATATCTCTCCTTTATTAAAGCGAGAGTGCTTACATTTATAGGGTACAGGCAGGGGAGGGTCTTTGGTATCCAGGGATGGGATCCATTGGCTAAGACAAGGACACTGGAGTAGCCCCATTTGCATGTGGAGCTAGCTCAAGTCTAAGCATCAAGGTCTTGCAAGGGCACTTTCTGAATAAGGTGTGGTCCCACAGGGAAAAAGAGGAAGACACCTTATCAGTAAATGGACTCATCCCTATACTTCCAGCTACAGCGCAGAAAAATACCAACCAAGCCACATCTCTTGGCTAACAACCTTCTGCGTAGCAAGCAGTATTTCATATTTAGCTGGGTTTTAACCAGGGTTAAAAAATGAGGAGCACCCGAACTCCTACCATTCTCAGGATGAGAAAATCCGGGGTTCAAGGAGAGCTTTGACTCACTCTCAGCTCTAGGACAGCCCCACAGGCTTTATCCTAGGGTTACAAGGTGGGCTAACCATACACAATCAAAAATCACATTAATAGTTACTGGATAGAAATAACAATCATGTCCATAGATGCAAAAGACTTCTGATAAAAGTCCAAAAGCATTTCATGATAAGTGCCCTGAAGAAACTAGGAACTAAAGGAACATACCTTAACCCCTGAGGTTTTCTGTGACAAACTTACAGCCAAGATTACACTATCTGGGGGAAACTTGAAGCATCCTTCATCCTTAACTATAATTAGGAATAAATGCTTTCTCCTCTCTTACCTACACTATACTTACTATACTCTTTTAAATTTTAGATAGAGCAATTAAGACAGAAGAAAGAAAGAAAAAGGATAAAATCTTCATAGAAAAAGATTATCCCTACTTCCAAATTCATGATCTTATGCATAAGAGACTCTAAAGACTTGACCAGAACACTTTCAAGACTTACAAACAGTTTCAGTATGAGGGTCACAAAATTAACATACACACTCAGTAGCTTTTCTATATACTAATAATCATACTGAATAAGAAGTCAATAAAACAATCCACTCACAGTAGTTTCAAAAATATAATAAGATACTTAAGAAGTAAAAGGAATCAGGGAAGGTAAAGACTGACAATGAAGACTTTCAAACACTGAAGAAAGAAACTGAAGATAGCATATGATCGGTAGGCCACCTTTGCTTGTGGAGTAGCAGGCATTAGCTGTATTACCAGAAGTGATCTACAGATCCAACCCAATCCCAATCAACATTACAAAGATTCTTCATAAAAATAATAAATAAAACAGGAAAAGAAACCATAAAATTCACATGGAAGCACAAAAGATCCCAAAGAGCCAAAATAATCCTGAAGCAAAAGAACATTGCTGGGGATATCAGCATTCATGAAATCAGGTGAACCAAGCCATGGTAACAACTTCATGGGACTGACACAGAAACTGATGTACAGGGAAATGAAATAGAAGATGGAACCGGGACTAAATCCACACATGCACAACTGCCCCACTTTCTACAAAGATTTCAAAAACATACATTGGATGAAAGGCCCTTTTCACCAAATGATGCTGAGAACATGGCATATCTACATGGGGAAGCATGAAGCTAGATCCCTATCTCTGACCGTGGAGAGAAAAAAATCCATTCAAAATGGATCAAAGACCTTAATATAACACCTGAAGCTAAACTTTAGGGGTCTATATAAATAATAATTTTAAGGTCTGGACTTAGGCAAAGAGTTTATGAAAAGGGCTCCACTTATTCAAGAAATAATACCAAGAACTGTCAAGTGAGATTACAGGAAATTAAAAGACTACAAAGCAAGGAAAACTAGTAACAGACAGGCTAAAGAATAAAAGAAAAAAATCTTTGCTAGCTATACATTCGAAACATATAAGAAATTCAAACTACAAAAAAAAGTCCATCGATAAAGGAGTTGATGAAATAAACAGCGAGTACTGAGTACTGAGTAGATGGAGAACAAATGACCAATAAATGCGAAAAATGCTCAATAGCCTTAGGCATCAGGAGAATTCAAATTAAAACCACATTGAGATTTTTATCCCACCCTTGTCAGAACAGATACCATTAACAAAACAGAAACAACAAATGCTAGAGGGGTGTGGGGGGAAAGGGACCATTAGGCATTGTTGGAAAACATGTAAATTGGACCAGACATTAGGGAAATTGGTCTAGATGTTTTTTTTTTTCAAAAATAGAAATAGAATTAACATAGGAACTAGCCCCAGCAGTATTCACCCAAGGGACTGTAAGCCAACTTACCTCAGTCACAGTTACATATCGTGTTTATAACAGTACTGTCCACAATGGCTAAGTTATAGAATCAACAGAAGGGTGGAGAGCAAAAATAGGGAATGCAATATTTACATAATGGAATTTTATTCACCATGAAGTAGAATGAAATCAGGCCATTTGCTAGAAAATAGATGGAACCAGGGATGGCCATACTAAGCAAAGTAAGCCAGACATAAAAAAAAAAAAAAAAAGTCATACTTTGTCCTATTTATGGGTCTTGGAATTCTTGATGTGTAAAGTGAGACAGGGGTTGGGAGGGAGGGGACGAATCACAGAGGGAGAAAAAAGGGAGAGAGACTAAGGAAAAGGGAATAGGAGTAGTGAATGTAATCAAAGTGGACAATATGCTTGAAACAAATGTCTTTATGAAGCATGTGTGTGTGTGTGTGTGTGTGTGTGTGTGTGTGTAAAAATATATAAATATATATGTAAAAACCCAAATACGGCTTGAGAGGCAAGGCACGCCAACATTCATACTTAAGGATTCAATGATTTGTGAACTTTTAACTCAGTGTCTTAAGTAGATCTTAAGGGTACCTATGGGTGAAACATGTTTCACCAAAAGAGCAGATTTTGGAGTGAATTCATGTCAGTAATGTAGCATGAATGTGCTGGTTAGGTTTTATTGAACACAAACTGGGTCATCGAGCAAGAGGGAAACTCAAGAAAATCCCTCCATCAGATTGGCCTATCTATAAGCAGGTCTGTGGGGACATTTTTTTTTTTTAATTAATGATTGATGTGGGAAGTTCCATTCCTCTGTGGGTGGGGCACGTGCTAGGCCCTATAATAATTAGTATAGATCAATAAACAGATTTCAAATGAAATTATCATAAAATAAGTCCTAAATGTCTTTTCATTTTTGTACTTTAATGTAGAATAGCAATCACACTATTAAAACTAAGTCAGGGTATCATTGACATTGGTGCTGGCCTAAATCTACATTCATACTAAAAGATATCTGAAGCAAGGAACATGATCCCAACTTCTAGATGCATTGCCATCATATTTGTAGTTCAAACGCAATCAGCCCAGAAGACAGAAATACTGCATTTATTTAACTCATCTCACTTGTGGATGTTAGCTGCCAAGTGTCCTCCAGGTGTTAGGAGCAAAGGTTACTAGAACGTAATTAGCCGCAAATCCAAATGTCGAAAGTATTTAGGAAAATGCAGAACTGACTGCTCTGAGTGTAAGAGTCTGTGCAAATCTTTTATTCGTCACATCAAAAGAAGGAAACAGAGGCAGGCCTCACATAATCCCATAACCGTGATGCTCAAACACAAACTTTCCAAAGACAAGTGGGTAACACACTCTTCCCAACAGCTTTCGCTTCTCAGAGGCCCAAGAGCTCATTCCTGAGTCTGAGAAGATAAGCTGCCTTCTGTGGGATGCAGATGAACACATCTGATCTAGAAAATGGCTACAGTCCTTTGGGAACATTCCTGAAGTGGAGTGATTAACCGACCTGTCTGTTACTGCTTCAGTCACACTAGTTTTCCCATTTGTTAATTTAATCTAAGGTGATAAATACCCTTGCCCTTCTTAGTGACCCATTTTACATGTATATTTCTATCTTGGTGAGATGGTGAAGTTTTATTTACATATTTCTGGGCTTATTGTAAGCATCCACTGCATAAAATACTCTTTGGAGCTTATGAATTTTAAGCAGAAGAAAAAAAGTCTCTACAGGATGTGGTGGACACCTTTTAGTCCCAGCACTCAGGACGCTGGGGGAGGTAGACCTCCGTGAGCGCAAGGCCAGCCTCTATAGTGAGTTCCAGGACAGCCAGGGCTACGTAGAAAGACCCTGTTTCAAAATAATGAAAAAGCAAGAAAGAAAAAAAATCTTGGTAGAACTTTAAGCAAAGGGACAAAACGAGCTGAATGAAGATTGCACTGGAGCAGCGGTTCTTAACCTGTGGGCCGAGACCCCTTGAGAGGTCAGAGGACTCTTTCACACCGTCTGCGTATCAGATTTTACTTTAAAATTCAGCAGCTTTATAGCAGGCTCGGTTTGAAACAGTGAGACCAAGTAGACTTGGCATTTGCGTCACTGCCCACTTTTTCACTTTTTATTTATTTGTATGTATAGTTTTTATTTTGTTGTGAGATCTCCTAGAGGAACAAAACCTGCAGGAAAAAATTAAAATCCAAACCCAGGGGAATGTGGTAGTAAAATCTGGCTGGTGGCAACCAGTAGGGCTTCTCCCCTAAAACACTCCTTTGCTCAGTACCTTCAGGTTTCGTGCTAGGTAGCTAGCTCCCTTTTCATGGATACCCTAATCCTTTACCCCTAAACTCATCCTCGATCCCTTAGCACTATGATCTTCAGCACTGTGTTCAAGGATGGACTTTGCGACTACTTCCATCCATCAATCCTACCGCATCCTCACCTGGACTTTCTCTGAACTACTTGTTCATAACCGCGTACACCATAGTTATAAACCTATTATGAATATATCTTTGCCCATCCGTCTTTACCACCGCAGGCCACAGGATTTAAAAAAAAAAAAAAACGAAACACAGGTGTACTCTTCTTTTCCTATCTCCAGTCTAGCACAGTGCCTGATGCTTGATGGTTAAAAACTAGTGGGTAGATAGATACTGAATAAAACTTAATAAGATTCATTCTTGATGATCTATTGTTTCTTAAGTTTATTAATTGTGAAGTGATGAAGGGAGATGCTTATAAAATTATGAAATTAAAGTCACTGAAGTGGTTGTTTTCAGGGAACAGACTGTTTTCCCATCATCAGTGATGTCCCTGTGGTCCCTATAAAAGTCATTAACTTCCAGGATCAAGATGCCCTCATTCTAAGGCTGATTCTTTTGTGCCCTACTGTAAGACACTAATTTTGACTTCTCTCTTAACACTGTTACTGTATACATTTTTTACTTTACTATTTCAATTCATATAAAATTCATACTCATACATCTAGAGCAGTGGTTCTCAACCTTCCTAAAGCTGTGACCCTTTAATACAGTTCCTTGTGTTGTGATGACTCCCAACCACAAAATCATTTTGTTGCTACTTCATAACTGTAATTTTGCTGTTTTTATGATCATGATGTAAATGATGTGCAGGTGGTCTTAGACAACACCTGTGAAAGGGTTGTTTAATCACCAAAAGAGTCATGAGACACAGGTTGAGAACCACTGATCTAGAGGGTATAAAATATAAAGCCTGGTGTTCAAATAAAGTCTTTGACGAACAGGACAAATTGGATAAAATTGGCCAGTCTCATGAAACTCAACTGAACACTAATTCCAGTGTCCTTTCTATTGCACTTCACACACTGGCTACCATCAGCTCCACACGGGTGCTGGGCCAGAGCCTGGTTTTCATAATTTTCAGGCCTATGACTTGAGCCACCTTGACTCAGTCTCTGTACACACCATGTGCTGGACTCTTCCTCTAGCCTTGGCATCAGGCAACAGTTATAGGATTCGGGGGACCCAATTTTCAAGATACCTTTTGTTCTTGCTGCATCCCTTACCATTCTCCCCCATGTAGCTCGTGTCCCTAACGAGTTCTTTTCATGTGTACTAAGTTCCCTCAGGAACATAGTCTTTAGTCATCTGGGTCAAGTTCACCACTCTTTTGCTCTTTGAAGTCTTCATTACCAGGCCAGTGCTCATCCATAAATCTTCTAGCTGCTTCTTTAGCCATCTCCATGCTTTACATTAAAGTCCATTCAGCTACAAAAGAGGAAAATCTGAGCAATGATATTTTCATACCCAGAAATTCTTCAATGGCTTCTCACTGTGGACACAAAATTTTACCTTTAAGTGTGACATTCCGAATCCTTCATAGACATAGCTTTCAAGATTCTTTGAGAATTTCCTTTCATACACACATATTCCCACTCATTATTTGCCTGAGATAATCCTGGGTGGAAGCCTTCCAGCTCTGGCCTTCACTCCCACAGCACTGGTTCCACCTGGTTGGCATGACTATAGACCTCAGATGGCTGTACAACTTGGCCCAGTCAGTCAAACATGATGTATCCTCCTCAGCTGGTAGCTTTCTCAATCTTCAAGACAACCATTCTGAAATGTTACACCTGCCCCTGAACCTCCTCCCCTTACTCAACACTCCATCCAGAAGAATGACTTCACCTGTGACTAACAGAGTCGAGTTGTCAGAAGAGAACTCTTTCGTCCGCCTGCTATCAAATCTCAAGCTTAGCTTCATTTCTGTCTCCCTGATTGTTTTGTTCCAGCACCTGTTCCCTTCCAAATCCCTCCTTCCTTTGTTGCAAGCCTGCCATTCTCCCCTTCCTAGGTTGTCATTTACTCTAGCTCACATTTGTATCACATCTGCCTGTTTACTGAGTAAGCTTGCTATCCCACACTTCTGCAAAAACACGGTTGTTGCCTCATTACTCTGTGGCTTTGTTCCACTCTGGCCACAGAACAAGGAACATCATTGAAACTGATTATCTCCACAGCATCTTTGCTTCCTCCTCTCCTTCCTTTCACTGTCCAATCACCAGAGTCTGACTTGTCCCATCTCTCTGAGACAGAAGTGTGTAAAATGAAGTGCTTGCTCTAATGGGTTCCCGATAATTACCTCGATGTCAGTCCCAATAGAAACTTTTCTGTTTACCATACATGAACACATAGACTTAGACAGTACAGATAGCTCTTTCCTCCTGGGCAACTCTTCACTCTTTTAGTATGTCAAACTCACACAGTCCGAGCTTCTCTTCTTGATCCCTCGCTCCTGTCTAACTTCCTGAAACCCACTCTACAGAATCTCATGGCCACATCCACGGCCCTCTGTTTTTTCTGTCTTTAGTTTCCCTCTAGGTTGTCTGATTCATCCTGATGACCTTAAACGTCATCTATCATCTATTATTCCTGAATTTGTACGAGCAGTTTATCTTCCCCCTGAACTCTAGGTTTGCACATTTGGAGGTGAATCCATATTTCCTTTTATTTAACCTTCCTTTAAAAATGTTCTTCCTTGATTTGTCTCATCTCAGGCAATCACATCAGCAGCTATTCTGTAATTCAAACTAAGTAAGTCAGTTTAAAAAATTACAAATTTATGTCACTCTAGTGAAGAAACTAAGCAGAGTTCTATGCTATAAAATAAAGCTGATAGAGAAGTGGAATTTGTGTTAATACAGTAGGCCAGAGAAAAATGAGAGTTCCCTTTTTTCCTTTTTTTTTGGAGGTGGTGTGGGGGTATGATTGAGACAGACTTTCACTAGGTAGCCCTGGCTGGCCTGGAACTCTCTATGTAGACAAGGCTGGCCTTGACATCACAGAGATCCACTTGCCTCTGCCTCCTGATTGTTGAGATAAAGGTGGGTGCTGCTACAGCTCGTTTCAGATGAGATTTCAATGGAAACATGTAGTGTACAGACATAGTCACCAAAAGTCATAGAAAGTGTATCCTCATGGAAATATCAAATATAGAACTCTTTCAGACAAACAATTTGTCACATTGAATAACACCTATAACACTACTACATCTGTAATAAGAGAGAAAGTATCAAGAAATAAAAGTGTAAAGATAATGCTGAAATTGGGTCAGATAGAAATCTCCCACCCTTCTAGGTATAAGGAAGTATAGCCTGAACTACAGAGAGAGATTCAAAATGATGGTTTGATTTTTTAGTTAAAATATTATAATGTGATAAAATATAAATGCTTAATGTTTGAAATTTTAACCATTTGTTGTATACAATGAAGGGGCATCGAATACATTCACAATGTTGAGTAACCATTACCAGTATGGGTAGCCAGATCTTTTTCAGCATTCTTACCAAAAATACTATGTACATTAAAAATATCTCTCTCTTCTTCCCAGCCCTAGTAACTGCTGTTTGACTTTCTTCTCTGGATTTATTGTCTCTGTACTTCTGATAAGTAGGAAAATACAATCTTTGTCCTCCTATCTCCTATCTCTGATTAATGAACATATTTCCATGTCACGTTTCCACGTTCATTAATGCTATGATATATATTAAAATTGTATTCATTTAAATGACTGAACAAAAATTCCATTCCAAAACTATGCTTTGTTTACTTGAAATAGATTTCAGCTTCATTTTAGAAGTAGTAAGTGATAAGAATTCGGTGACCTATTAGAAGGAAAAAGCAGTAAGGAGGAACATGCAGTGTCTAATTGTAAAAAACAAAAAGTAACTATAGATTTACTGAATGAGATGGGGAAGACTAAAGAAAGATATTGCTCAGTCACAATCAAAACTGACTAATGTCATTAGACATTAGATCAGTGGTTCTCAACCTATGGGTCATGACCACTCAAAAACACATATTTCTGGTGGTCTTAGGAACTGAGACACCACTCAGTAACAAAATTACAGTTAGGAAGTAGCAATGCGAATAATTTTATGGTTGGAGGTCACCACAACATGAGGAACTATATTAACAGGTCTCAGCATTAGGAAGGTTGAGAACCACTGTCTTCAATGGAAGAAAATTCTTGAAGAATTTAGCTCCTAAACTATTCTTAAATGACAGATTAGAGTTAGCTATATTGAGAAATATGTATAGAATAGGAGTGAATATTTAAAAAAATAGCAAATTTTATTTGGGAGGAGAAGGGTGGTGGGGCAATTATGAGCAATATCAATAGAGAAAAATGTTTTAAGCCCCATTTATTGGGGTTCCACTGTAGCTCCATTGATAGAATGCCTGCTCAGCATTCATGAAGCCCCAGCACAAACACTACAGAGACAAAGCATGGAGGTACATAGCTGTGATCATTGCACTGAGAAGGTAGAAACAGAAGGGTCAGTTCAAAAAGTTCAAGGTTATCCTCAGCTACATATTGAGTATGAGGACAGCCTGTTTCAACCAAACTGTTTCAAAAGAAAAAAGATTATTACTTTACATGATCACTGAGGATGTTATTAGAATTAAAAATGGTACTTAAAATAGTTTCATAATTCATCTGGTGGTTGACAGTGTGGTCCTCTGACATCTACCTCTTTGAGGGCCTAGTTTTTTGCTCTCTAATGTGTCATTGTTTTACATGGTATTTTAGGGAGACCCTAAGTAATTATGGATTTAAATTTAAACACTCAGAAATCTATATTGTTGATGAGGTGTACAAATAATAATTATTTTAAAGTATAAGCAAGAATTTGATTAAATATAAAACCTTAACTTGGGGTTAGAAAGAGAAATAGTGCAGGGTAGACTTGTGTGCAAAGAAAAGGGCAAGGAAAATAATGCTGTCCATTGTTTCAAATGACAAAGAATTGGCAGGAATCCAAGTAGCTCGGGAGACAAGATTAATATTAAGTATATCTGTCAACATCCTGTTTCAAAATCCCAGCCAGGATCAGAAGTATCTAAAACCATCCAAAGAGGGTTTCACCCAAGAATGAGTCACATACTAAGTATCAGAAAGCCATAAAACAATCAGCAAAGGCCGTCAGAAATCAAAGAGACCTTCATCTTCTAATCCAGCTCCTGAGATTTGCAGATCAATGGAGCCCCGACAAACAATCCCTCTACTCTGGAGGCAGCAGGAAGCAGCGCAGAAAATGTAGACTACGTGATGGCTTACGTCCAAGCACCTACAAAATCTCTGAGCCTGTTTCCTACCTACCTTCCTACCATGAGGCTCAAAATAGCTACTTTGTGAGGTTGTTGGTAGATTAAAAGCAATGTACATAACCATCTGGCACACAGAGAATCAGAGAATGCCAAGTCTGGTTTCCCAAAGTCCTGGGATTAGACGCAGTACAAGGACACCTGATTCAGACCCAGGGTACCCTCCTGCATCTTAAGAAATCCTCTGCCTGTGGACCTCTTCCCACAAAGGGGTTGAGGGAGGGATCATTGTACTATTCTATAAATACTTAGGCCTTTAATAATCTAGAAATATCAAATGAGTCAGTATCATATAAAACGCCAAGTGGAACTTTCTAATTTTTCCAGAACAGTAACATAGCAAAAGACAGATTAACCCAAGGGGCAGAAATCTAATAACTTAGAAAAACACTAATAAATAGAGCAGAAGGATCTTTCTGAGGAGAATCTTTTATACTTAAATATGTGTGGATACCAGTTTTATGTACATGTATGCCAAATTAGATTTTATAAATTATAATGGCCTTTTGTTTTTAATTCAGCAAGATTTCATTAGATTTAACTACCCAAAGGGCAGGATAAGAATCCAAACATTCAAACATCAAATGAATTCCAGCATAGAGGTAAAGAAAGATTGCTTATATCTTTATAATTCATGGAAGGGTGAGAAAAATTTAAATATATGTTTATTTATCCTAGTTAGCTATCTCTATGATATATAGCTGTATATGATAAATAGCTACCTCTCGCTATCGTCCATGACATGAAAACACATACCATATTACTTACAAGATACACTTAATGGGCTCAGAAGTACCTGCCATCTAGCATGCTTGAAGCCCTGGGTTTGATCTCTAGCACCAGGGATAGACTCTGATGAAACACAAGCAATCGTACTACTCTCATGTTTTAACCGTATTTAATCATAATTCAGGTGTATAGACAGAATCATCGACCAAGCTTTATTGAGGATGGATAAGCAATTTACATTTTCACAGCCACGGGCCTGCTCCATCTCTCCAGTCCACTTTCATAGGAGTCCAGGATGCCCTTATTAGTGTCTTCTGGCTATAATTTGAGTTGTTTCCAGATGTCTAAGAAAGGTTTGGAAATATGTACACAGCTTTTGAATGAGAAGAGTCTTCAAAAGGCCAAACTTAGTTCATAGTTTGAATGCGGCCAAGTATTTTGTAGTATTCCTTAACAGTACTGGCTATGGGACTGTGCTGTATGCTAGCTATTTTTCAATGGTTTCAAAGACATAACAACTAGGAGATTTTACATTATAAGTAGGATTTCCAGCTTCCCTCAGACAGCCAGAAGACTTGGCAGCCTTGGACTTGGATTCTTGCCTGACAACCTTTGGTTAATTCAGGGCGCTGGCCACCCACTGCAGGGCTCTGTTCAGCTGTCCTTCTCCCATTCTCTCCACGGGGTGACCCAGAGGCCAGGGCTACCCACGTCCTCATCTGCATCAGTGCCTGTCTGATATAATCCACGTTTTACAGAAAAGAAAAGCCTAAACCCAGTCAGTTCAAAAGACTGAATCCAGCTATGCCTTTTCTGTCTCAGAAAGCCTTTCATGCTTATCCTTTTTTAATTATGTTTGGAAATGAATAAGAAAATACAATCTCTAACAAGAATTAAAGGAAATGAATAATTGGATTAAAAAAAAGTAGTGCCACCTCAGATAAAATACTAACCATCAGTAGTTGCCTGGTTTGATCTCAGATTAGATGTACATCCATTTTCGTTTCTGCTTCTCCTCCTTCTCCTTCTCCTCTTCCTTTTGATTTCTAAGCAGGGTCTCCCTTCCAGGCCCCAGAACATGTGGTTCTCCTCCTTTCATTTCCAAGAGCTGGGATCACAGCTCTGCACCAGCACTGGAAACACTCTTGAAGGAAGACAAATTATCAGAAAAATGGATTATATGGTATTTTGTTTTTTCTCATTTTGGGGACCAAACTTAGGGCATCATGCATGCTGGACGAGGACTCTGCTCCTGACCTACAGACACAGCTCAAGCTGCCCTTGAACTCAGTATATGATCAAGGTGGATCTTAAACTCTCAGTCTTCCTGAGTGCTGGTGTTAGAATTCAGTACTTACTCCATTTCCAGGTGTGATTATTTTTTTAACTTAAATTGGATTTATGCAGCGCTCAGAGGTTGGTTAACATACACAGAACTCACTTGTCTGTTTACAACTTAATTTTTATATGTTTGTTTATTTGTTTATTGATTTATTTTGTAGTACTGGAGAATTGAGCCTAGTTTGGGGGATAAGCTAGGTCAGGGCTCTACCACCAGCTACAGTCCCTGTTTAGGAATCTGAAGTTTTAATAGCATAACTTTATTACATTTGCCCACCAGAGCAAACAACTGCCCTTCTCTCCTCAGTGCTGATAAGTCCTAGACCTTAACTCTGCCACTCTGGATCCCTTCATGCAGAGAATGTAACCTTCCTTTCTGTGCTCCTCAAATCTTTCCCTTGTGTTTCTGTGCTCTGCACTTGGATTTTATTTTTTTTAATTACGTGAAATGAAATACATAACTCGTGTAATCCAAAGGATCCAAACCTAAATGTAACCACCGAATCGCAATGGCTGCAGGAGGATGCCTGCTCCAGACTGTGCATCGTGGATACTTCCTCTGACTTGGAAAGGACTCCTTTATGAATCTCGTCTATCAAACGTTAGCTTGAACCTGGAGATCAATTTGTTGTGTTTCTTCCCCCAGAATTTTATATCGTTCCTTTTCTATACCTATGAAGCTGACTGGTATTTTAACCAAGAGGCAAAATGAACGTGTTTACAGTGAATCCCTCACCTGTGACCGAAAAACTAGATTGAGGATGCTTTGTTATTTATATCCAAAGTCCATTCTGGCTTATTTTAATTAAAGCTATTTTAAAGGGAAACAAATCTATATTTAGTTTAAAAGCAAAAATACAACAAAACATTTATTTCTTATAGGAAAGAATTTGCCAAACAAGGGATGTAACAGCTATCCATAGTCAATCCATACTGAAACTCCAAACATGACACATCAGAAAAGTAAATAAATATAAAATAACAGACCCTTCAGTGAGGCACTGAATTGGATTTCCAGTAAGACAATTTTGAATATAAGTGTTGAGGCTTTGGGGCTTAAGCACTTATGATTTCTGGGTGTGCATGCAGCTAACCAGCCAGGCTTCTCTTAAGAAGATTTTTAGAAAATATTATTTAATAAAAAGGAAATTTAGGCACCCATGGGGTTATGTAATTTTCTAAAAATAGCTATATTGTATTTTCAGCTTTCCTTTTAGAAGTCAGCTTTTAAAAGCTTTATTTTTTTTTCAAACTTTTCAATTAGAATGGATGTTCTACTTTGAGAATTGCTTTTGAAGAAAAAAAAAATCATTGGAAAGAGTAAAAAAGATTTAAGAACTTTTCAACTTCTGATGTATTTTATTTCAAAAATAACTTTGATAATACTAGGATGTAAATAAATATTCTTCGGGAGTAATTGCTGTGCAAGATTTCATCTAGTAAGCCTGACCCCAGTGTCACATGAGAAACTAGACATCATGGATAGCTCAGCAGTGAGGGATTGAAGAAACTGTATTCAGCTTCATGATTAACATGGGAACTTAGATCACTTAACTAGATCACTTAAAAACACACTAGAGTAGGTGTTAATGGCCTGGAAGAACCCCTAGTGTGGTTCAAATATGAGTTACTAGAGGAGAAGGGCTGATTTAGTTACTTGATTCAGAGTTTTCAAATAATAGAAATCTTGTTTGCAGGTACAGTAACTAAAGAAAAGGAAAACTTACCCTGAAAGCATGCCTTGCTGAGCAGTAGTGATCCCTGCTGTTTTGCAGGTAGGAGGAGGAGGAGAAGGAGGAGGAGGAGGAGGAGGAGGGAGGAGCTGGCAGGAAAATAGCACACCAAGAAATGCAAAATGCCAAGATATGAAAGGGGCAGGCCCAGAAGGGAGCCCCCCCATGCTTGGCGGTGCCTGCTAGATTGTCCTAGATTGACCCGGCTAAGGAGGATGGGAAGAACAGAGGTCTTCCCAGACAGAATGGTTCTAGGGGAAATCTGCAGTGACTTTGAATGTAGAGTGGGCATGTGGGCTTCCTCAGTAATCCCTGTGTCTCTGAGGCATGTAGGCCATGTCTAATGACAGATGTCACTGCGATCAAGGGTTTGCTTTCTCTGTGGAGCCTTGGTGACAGCTACAAAGCAGGTTTCTTAGAGTCAACCAGCTGTGTGGGAAGGAGAATGAAATGTAGACTCATTTGAAATTTAGTTTTAAGTTTTATAGGAAGTTAATATTCCTGTGGAGTAAAACTTGGGAATGAGGTCTTGATTTTGCTTTTTGTTGGGTGAGGGACAGGGAGCCAGGGAATTCCAACAAATTCCAATAAAACTTCCAATAAAACAACAGCAACAAAACCAACACCCAATCAATAAGCAGAAGTTGAATCCAGAGGGAAAAGGAGACCAAAACAACAATGGTCTTTCTAAACAGACAGAGATATTCAAGAAAAGGATGGGAAGGCTTCATACCTTCCAAAGGGAAGCAGGGCTCTGGCCCCGAAGCCCCTGACTGAGACTCCCAGCAGTGCAGGCAGCAAACACAAACAGGAGAAAATGCTGGAAGGCTTTCTGGGACAGCAAAGGGACTAGCTTGTTCATAAAACTCCAATGTTAATAAGCCAGACTCCTTCCTCTTGAACTTAAGGTGAACATTGCCTTTCACCTACTGCTCCAAATGCAAAAAATTATCCCAAGTATCAAAGAGAATGAGGGGAAATGTGAATGAGAAAGAATCGTGCACTCAAACTCTAGCAGCCTGCATTCTGCTCACTTGCTGGTTTCCAGAGGCTAGGTTTAAAGACCCAGTCCTGATCTTGACCTTGTAAGAAAAATCTCAACACAACCTGCATATCTATGTTCAGACATTTGTCAATATACCCTGGATGTACAGCTGGTTCTTAGGAAGAGCAGCAGGCACATCAAGGAGGCCTAGGCTCTGAATCCTCCATTAGAAATCAGGTCTCTCTGAGAATACCACAAGTTGATATTTTCATTGACATTTAAGATCCCCAGAGAAAACTGACCAGTCAGTTTCAAACATCACCTGCATTCATAGGTTACACATTGTGTGCAGTCTGAATCATTGTTTGCTGAAGAGATTTTAATGTTTATCGTATTTGATTCTCTGGAGAAAGAATGTAAGATGGAAAGAAACAGAAACTCTGACATCGGAACCACAGCTCTGTAGATCCTGGAATATTTTCCATGCCTGTTTTCTTACTGCTCTAAAACGTGATGAGAATTATACAATTTCAGTGAAAAAAATATGAAAACCCTTTCCACCACAAGTGTTTCTTTTCCTGGAGGTATCTGTTCCTCCTAGGGATGGAGGTCACAAGTTTCCATCCACCCTGAAGTCAAACACACATGAGACACGAATAATGTGTTTATTCTATTAGTCAAAAGAAGGTCGTTGAGATGAGTACAGATTCTAGGGGAGAGGAATGGATTCCGTCTCCATGAGGGGTGTGGCAAGCCCATGGCAGAAGAACGTGTGGGGCGGGACACACTGCTGTAGCCATCTTTGGAAAATATCATCCACCACATGTGGTTTGCTTCATAACCCAGTTTTGAAGGTCAAGAGCCGAGTATAGCCTGCTGGTGTTTCCTTTGTAATACATTCCATTCCTCCTCAGGCCAGCAGATTCTTAGAGTAGATTAGAAGGAAACGTCAATATAGGAAAGCATGTTAAATGTTATGACATTCACAGATGCACCTGCAATTAAAGGAAATTGTCATTTTTCTCAGCCTTATCCTCATGGATAGAAATGGGTAGCTTTCCAATAAGGAGAAGGGACATAGCAACTTTTCCTTTTTATTGGGATTTCTTTTAAAATGTTTTCATTAGATAGACACCATGTCAAACATGATACCCTTCTATGCTTCATGTCTCACTAAGATTCCCTTCTCTGAAAAGGGACAGCAGCTGGGGCTCAAAAGCTGTGTTCCCTGAATCACATATAATTTTGTTTAAAATTTTTAAATCTGTCAATTAATTTCTTAATTACCATGTGAGTTCTGGGAACTGAACCCAGATCCTCTTTAAGAGCAGCGAGTGCTCTTAAATGCTGAGTCATCTCTCCACCCCCAACTTTTAGACAATAAATATAAATTTGATCAAACAGTAGAGCATTTCATAAATTCCACATAACAAGTTAGCTATAAACATATAGTAACCAAAGAAGATAAATGTCCTATTTTCATGTCACTTGGGTAATAAAACTTTCCATGTTGTTTTACTAAAATATTCCTGAAACTAGTGAGCCATTTTATTAAATGGTGACATTGCTCAGTGCAGGTAATGTTATGGAAAAATATCCCCAAACATTTAAATTATTTAGAGTAAATATTGTAGATACTGTTCAAGGAAAGAATACTTAGTGGGCTATTGACAAGTCTATGTCTCATTTGCATTTCTATTACTGATTAATAAAAAATTTGCACTTGGGGGAAATATGCAAGGTGACACGGACTTTGTGAACGTATACTCAAATCCTTACTGAATTTGAATCATTTAGAATTCTAAACCTAGATACAAATAACTCCAACAGAGAGTCATAGAGTTAGTGCGTAGCCATAAGGAACAAACACGATTCAAAAGAAAAGTACAAATGGTGAGTTCCCAGAGGACTGAAATAAACGAAGAACATCACTTTTACTGCAGTGTCATAGAAAACCTAGAGGAAGTGTGTGGCTTCTGCCATGAAGCTCCCTCCACCCTCCACAGCTCCTAGTCACTCATCTCTTCTCATTCTTCACATTTTTGATGGTTCATCTCAAACCTCAGCATCCTGAAGCTATTGAAACCAGTCCTGGTCTGACTCGGTCCTTTCTGACCAACTACAGTCTCAATCATCTGGCCTTCCTATTTGGAACTATACTTGTGGCCTATTTTGTATCATTTCCTAACTGTCATGTTTGGTAGTTTTGTTTTGTATTTTTCTTTTTTAATTATTTTCTTTTGTGTTGTGTGTTTGTATACAATGCTGGAGACCAAGCCTTTGTCAAGCACACCCCAAATTCCAGCAGGAACCAGTTTACTTAGTAGATCACGCAGTAAGATGAATTGATGCCTTGTTTTAAGATGGAAATGTGTCAGTTGGAGTAAGGCACAAGCAAGAATATTGGTGGGGCCAGGGTGGAATCTCTGAATGTTTAGAAGGGTCTCCTCTGTTCGTAAGGCTCCTTGTGGCATGTAACCAAGAAGAGCTGGTCACACGGGGCTGTCTTCGTGAGTGGTGAAATATGAGCAGAGCTATGCAGCCTCCTTGAGACAGGGCCTGGGTGGCAGAGTTGACTACAATCCTCACTCATACCTATCTCATTGGATCATGCAGAATTGTGCATTTTTAACCCATAGTTAAGAGCCTTTTGGGCAATGTAATAAGGAATAATCTGGGGGGGGGGGAATCAAGCTTGTGTCTAGAAAATTCTTCAGCTTAATTACCTCAGTTTAGAACAGAATGTAAGCTACAAGTATACGGACTCTTAACATGAAAGATGGCTGGAGCCTCGCTGAAGCTGAGGACAGCCTTCTAATTACACTACAGAGTTGTCAGCGTAGCTGCAAGAGCTCCAGGCCTTACCTTTACATACAGCTGGAGCAGGGAGATCAACACTAGTAGCTTTATGTTACCTCCTCTGCAGCCATGAGGGGTGATTGTTTGGATGTTTGTTGACTTTTTTGGTTTTTCAAGACAGGGTTTCTCTCTTATAACTCTGGCTGTCCTGGAATTTACTCTGTAGACCAGGCTGGCCTTGAACTCTCAGAGATCTGCCTGCCTCTGCCTCCAGAGCACTGGGATTACAGGTATGTGCTGCCACTGCCCAGCCATGAGGGAATTTAAGGGAAACTAGACAGATAATCTCTCAGGACCAGGAAACAAAGGTCAAGAAGTGAGTGAGCGCTTCAGTACACAATCAGAGTACAGTTTGGTGAACACTTCCAAAAGCCAAGTGTGGTGGCTATTGACTGTTGTCCCAGCAGGGAGGGGACTCAGGGAATGAGAATTATAAGCTGCAGGCCACCCTGAGATCCTGTCTCAAAAACCAAAACAAAATCTCTCCCAAAAGTGGAGAATCAAGCAAGAATTTTATCAATTATAACATCCACCATAATTCAAAATAAGATAAAAAATTATCCATATAATTTTACTGTCCTATCAATATGTTGGGTTTTGTGTATTAGTGCTCCAGAGAATCACATTTACATATTCATAATCAAAACAGTGTTTTATGTTCTTCTATTTTAATAAGATCTTTTACATTTCAATGAATTTCCATACATGTGGATTCCAAATAGGATGAGTGGACTGTATGCGTAAGAGAATAATTGTTGAGGAATGTAAATCTTTCCTTTAACAATAATAACCAACTGGTCTAAGGAAAACACAGCAGCCGGAAGCTACAAAACAGAATTATTCATTCTTGGATCTGGGTCCAGGCATTCACAACAGGCTTGTTTGAAAAAAAAAAAAAAAAAAAAAAAGAGAGAGAGAGAAAGAAAACTTCCTGCCTGCCTTCAAAGCATTTACTAGGTGCTCTTCAATTTAGTTTCAAAAGCATTCCTTACTGGTCATCACCCCAGTTTTCATGTAACTCCTATCTGTACGCAGTTATGAAGCACATACCTTAGACGGTGGTAAAAACTGGATGGTGTGGCTCATGCTCAACTCCTCCAGCCAAGCATTCAGTAACACACATGACTTTGAAGTGTGAATGAGGTCAGTCCCCATTCTAAGGCAGCAGCCAGGTATTAATATTAAAGTTGAATGAGAGTAAATTTCATCTTGACAAAACGTGGCTATAATAGCCAGAATAATCACACACATACACAGACAGACAGACAGACAGACAATCAGGCAGGTAGACTGTCAGGCAGATTGATAGACACACTGTCCTCATCCTAAACCCTGCAGTCTGTGAACCTTACGTGGTAAAAGAGATTACAGAGATACGGTTCAAGTTTCGGAACTTGATGGTACTGAATTATTAGGTAGGTGTGTACACAGGAGCTCTTGAAAGCAGAGACTATTGCTGAGTTGTGGTCAGAGGGGAGAGAACAAAGGTCTGAGAGATGGAACCTTACTGGCTTGGGAGCTCGGGAAAGGGTGCTTGATGCCAAGGAACGTGGACAGTCTCTGGAAAATGGAAAAGGCAAGCTACAGATCCTCTCCTAACTCTTCCTAGTGTGTGCAGCTCTGGTGTCTTAGTTTTGTTTCAGTTGCTGTGATAATCACCAGGACCGCAAGCAACTTGAGGGTAAAACAGATTTATTTCATTGTACTGCTTCAGTATATATGTATATATCATGGAAGGAATTCAGGGCGGGGACACAAGCAGGCAAGGAACCTGGAGGAATGCTACTAACTAGCTTTCTCTCCAAGGTTGTTTCATCCTGCCTTTTTATACCACTTGGGACCAGACACTTGAGGGGTGGCAGCACCCACAGAGAGCTGGGACTTCCCATGTCAATCATTAACAAAGGAGACGGTCTACGGACTCGCCTACAGGCCAATGTGATAGAGGATTTTCTCAATTTGGGTTCCTCTTCCCAGATAATTCTAGCCCTATGAAGTTGCCAGAAATTATCCAGGATACCTGGCATCACTTGGGATGGAGCCTCCTGAGACTTGTGGTAGAGCTCTGAACTCTGGAAAGATAAGATAAGGACTTGTGTTCTTTAAGCAGTGGTTTGTAGAACGTTAGAACGTTGTGAAAGAAAGGAGGGAAGGAAGGAAGGAAGGAAGGAAGGAAGGAAGGAAGGAAGGAAGGAAGGAAGGAAGGAAGGAAGGAAGGAAGGAAGGAAGGAAGGAAGGAAGGAAGAGAGAGAGAGAGAGAGAGAGAAGAAAGAAAGAAAGAAAGAAAGAAAGAAAGAAAGAAAGAAAGAAAGAAAGAAAGAAAAGAAAGAAAGAAAGAAAGAAAGGAAGAAAGAAAGGAAGAAAACTATTTTGGAGGCTTCCTATACCCTACCTGATATGATCTGAATTCCTAGACTACAGTCATTTCAGATCACATGGAATGTTCAGACTGAGGAATATAATTTTTCCAGTCACTGTAAATCCTCACTGAATATATGTACCACTCACCATTTCATCCTCTGTACAGTAAAGAAGGGTTATGTGATCTTCCCTAGCCAGTGAACTGTGAGCATAAACAGCACAGGCTATGCTGCAGGCCGAGAGGACAAAAGCTTCCATGTAGCCTTCTGGAACTGTCTTCCCCATCCAGGCAAACTGGAAGGCTCTTTGTGAGGCAATTGATAGCACAGGATTTCACACATCCTGGGGTTGGCATGGGGAGCTGCCTGGAGGACTCCTGGATTTGCATGAAGAAAAAATACATTTTGATGTTTTGTGCCACCAAAGTTTCTAGGTGTCTTTGTTTGTGGAAACTAACTCATTCAATCCTTATTATTAGCCACACTTATGATATGACTATCCTAGGAGACAAAGGATACAATTTACTAAGTATGACATAAAAAACACTTTCTTTTTTTAGTTTTTTTTACTACTTTTTATTCTCTTCTTTTTATAGTACTTTTATTAATTACTTGAGTTTCATACACTGTATCTTGATCACACCCTCTTCCTATTCCTCCCTGGTCCACCCTCCCACTCCTCTGCCCTTAATAATAATAGTAATAATAATAAAATAGTAATAATAATGAAATTAACTCAAGCCTGTGTGGTGGGAGTATGGATCACAGGTATCACATGGATTTGGAGGCAGCAGGCCACTCTGATCACGAATATGACCTGATAACCCAACCCTTTGAGTCAGTATTCTAGAAGATTCTGCCTATCTCAACACAATGAGAATGGTGTGATAACTCTGAAGCTAGTATAAGCAGGTTACATGCAAAGGGCAGAATACCTGTGAAGAAATGTAGGTCATTATCTCCTCCTCCTGAGACTTTAGCTATATGTCCTTTAGCCCCCTGACAAAGAAGCCGTGTGCCTGTTACCTTGTCCTGTACACTCATTGACAATGTATGGCTTGCGCAGCCCTGGGACTGCCAATTTTATACATCTTTCCCAGGACAAAAGTCTATTTGGGATCAAGAAATATTGAGACCATGCTGATGCTACCAGATGTGTCTCTAGTGTTCTCACACCAGAGAGCTATAAAATCAAGTCACAAAAAAAAAAAATCACAGCAAACATGTCATAATGTTTTAAGTAAGTTTGCTATTTTGTATTTGGCTTGATTTATAGCCCATGAGCCATGGATTAGACATGTGTAATTGGTCCAATCACAGAACCAAACCTGTGATTGGTCCATCCAATTAGTTTCTCCTCCAAGAATGTAAAAATCTGCAGATTTTTATTGAAGAGTAACCAAATAACATCAAATGAAACAAAATCTCAATTTCTGCAGAAGTATGAAAGGGTATAAAAAATGGTTTTCTACTGCTTTCTAGATTCTTTGACTAATTAAATATCACATTGATTGAAAGTGGGCCGCTAAACAAAAAGTCCTTTTCATCACATAAAAGTTCATGAGAGTTCCATAAAATATCGACAGCAGAAGGTCCCATGATTGGAGCTCACATGGCATTGTGAGTCACCATGGAGCTTCTGGGCAGTGGAGGTAGAATGGCAACAGGGTAAGGAGACAATGTTCAGTGAATAAAAACTCTCTTGTTATACAGATAAGGTCTCTGGGGTAAGGGAAGTTTCGGATTCAGAAATTCAAGTTTCCTAAATATAAATTTCTCTTACTGGAAGGACAGCCTTTGGTCTCCTGCTGCGTGTGGAGTTTCTCAACATAAACAGCTGGAGATACGCCATGGTGTTAGACTAACGGCCTAGTGTCCTGCAGCCTCATTGTGCCGATGGTATGTTCTGAGCCATTGTAAGGACAAAGGGAGGTTAAGCTACCTCCAATAACAACCAAGAGTCTTCACTAGGGCACAAACTACTCTTAATGGCAGTCCCATGCCCAGTAGTAGGAGGCCAACACAGAACAAACTCAATGACATCTCTGGAGGTCCTTTGTCTCATAATGTTTTGCAGGGCTTTTTTATTTTTTAACCTTACAGGTTCTTTTCATATACGCGATGGTTTCTGGTTTTGTGTTTTATGGGATTCTTGTGTGTGTGTCAGTGTCTACATGTGTTTCTTGTGCTATTTCTTTGACTCTTTTTCTTCTGCTTATTTTTGTCCTCTTCCAGTTTGTCTGTTTTTGTTTTATCTTATTTGATTTTATTGTATTATTAGTTTCTATGTGCTTGTGTGTTTTCTAAGGAGAGGCAAAAGGGGTATAGATTCCGATGGGAGAAGAGGTGTGGAGAATCTTGGAGGAGCTGGGAGAAGGGAAACCATAACCAGAATACGATATATGAGAAAGATCTATTTTCAATAACAAAAAAGTTTTAGAAGAACAACTCCAAAACCATGACAAGTACGGCAAAAAGATTTTATCTTTTCTATTCTAAAGTTTCCTTTTCCTTCCTTTTTTCCTTTCCCTCCCTCTCGTCCTTCCTCCCTCCCTCCCTCCCTCCCTCCCTTCCTCCCTCCCTCATTCACTCCTTCCTTCCTTCCTTTCTTTCTTTCTTTCTTTCTTTCTTTCTTTTCTTTCTTTCTTTCTTTCTTTCTTTCTTTCTTTCTTTCTTTCTTTCCTTCTACAATCTCATTATGCTTCTGGCTGGCATAGAACTCACCATGTAGACCAGACTGGCCTGAAACCTGCCCATCTCAGCCTCCCAAAAACTGGGATGAAAGGTGTGTGTTACTGTACCCACATTCCCCAGATCTTTTTTTTTTGCTACTAAGTTAGATCATGAGGCTGAGAAATTCTCAGAATAGAGAAGAGCACGTAAACTGTTCAGCACAAAGAATAACTTCACTTTGACATCCAAATTGAGACCTTTTACGTTCCATAGTTTGGAAGAGGAAGCATTGCTTGGAGGAGAAAAATAAATTTTTTAGACTTTGGAAATCCTATTTTCACAGATTAGATCACTTCAAAATCCTAACATTTGACCATTTTGACCTATGAAAATGGAATTTTCTATTGTTTTTCTTGTTGATGTGCACCAAAAATCCCAAGATTAGCAAATGGGACTTGTATTCTGTCCTAGAGAAATGAGATCATGAGATGTCATGTCAAGATTTTTTTTCTTACCCTTGTGTTGCTAAGAACACGAAGGGCAGAGAGGCAAAAGGCTTGCGAGGTTGAGTGCAGGGTCAAGCACCTCATAGGCAGAGGGTAGTGGCTAAGCAGTCAGTTAGCTTTGGAATAATGCTTTTACCACACAGCTTTAGGAAAGCACAGGCCACAAGACAAGATGCCATGCTGACTGGCCACAAGGACATGCTTGTCTGGGTCCTCTAATCTCACACACACACTGTCAGGGAGAGACAGAAATTCTCTCGAGTCTCAACATGGTAGAGAGTAAGCGATAAAATTACTGGACATGGAGACAGCACTGAAACTAGGATAAAATAGGTTGGGACAGAAACTAGGGTCTTCAGTGTCCAGTTCCAGCATGACACAGGAAAAATAGAAGAAATCATCCATGGCCTAACAAGAACCAAGTAGTGAAGGACACTGGAGGGTGCAAAGTAAGACAGACCAGAGCAGAGGCCATGCGAGGAGCAGACATCTTTCTGTCACAGCAAAGCAAGAGGATGCGTGAACTTCTTGATGAATGTATTGTGGAAAAGGGCAGGGAAGGGAGACGCAGGGACCCAGGTTGAATGTCCCAAAGTGCTGTCTTGTCAGAACAGTTATCCCGAATGGGCAAGGGTAAGTTTGCTTTCTTCCTCAGCTGGCGTCTGAGGACAGGTCAGTTAAAAAACAAATCAATTAAAAATTGTAGATACCTCATATCGAATACCCATAATAATGCACTTCAAAAGTGGTTGCTTTCAGGAGAAAATGAACTTCTGTTTTTAACATGCTTGCAATTCCTTAAATTCATCATGTGGTTTGCAGTCCTTGGTGGGTGTATGATCACATCGGCTATAAAGGTGTGGCAGTTTGTACACTGTTCTATTGAGGACAACAGGGCCACTTATATTTTCTGACGTCAGACCCTGGGTACTTCTAGTAAGGAGAATTAGTTTGATGACACTTTACATAAGTCTTGCTAAGACAGTGGCTTACTAAAGTTTACGAGATGGAGTGTCAATTTTTATTTTAATTTCTAATAAAGATAGAGAAAGAGAAAAGTTTAAGATTTGGCAGGATAGTTCATATATTTTATTTTGGTTAAGGAAAACCAAAAATTCAGATGGTTTTTCTTGCTTCATTTATAAAAAGAGCCAATAGAAAAAGTTTCAATCTCGGACTTGGAAAATATTTTCATTTCAAATGGACACTTCACTTGCTTCCCTTGTGTTTGCCAAGACAGGGGGCCATGTGAAAACAAGTTAGACCCAACAGAGGGTGTGTCCTTAGGAAGACAGAAATGCTGCAAAGGAAACACCAATCTTTCTCGGCTCCTGGAACCAGTTGGAGCTGCATGTTGGGCCAAAAGCTAGACACTAGACACAGCTATTCTTGCTTACACATCTGCAAGATAACATGACTTTATGACGACTTTTGAAAATTAAGTAAATGTCTTACTTACCTATACAAGTTTTTGCATAGGTATATATTGTACACTAAGTATTGCCTGACTCCTACCTTACCCTTGACCCTTCTCTTTTCTTTACCCTCCCCACTCCTGTTAGTCTCTTTGTTCTCCTAAAACAGCTTCATTTCTACTTTCATGGCATACACACGTAACTGATTTTATGTACCAGCCACAAATAAGAAAAATATGTGACACTTGCCTTTCTGTGACTGACTTAATTTGCATAACATTATTCCCAGTTTCATCCATTTTCCTGAATATGACAAACTCCATTCCTCTCAAAACATTTCATTTTTATTTTGTGTGCATGCGTGGGATGGGGGTGGAATATGCTGTGTCATACATGTGGGGGTCAGGGGACAACCTGTGGCAGTCAGGTCTCTCCTACTTCTACCATGTGGGTCCTAGGGGTTGAATTCAGAAGCAGGTGCCTTCACCTGCTAAGCCATCTCACTGACCTAACTGTTTTCTTATAGCTGAAAAAAATCCCATTGTATAATGGGATATAATATGTAATATGCCCATCTCTTTGTACTTGGACTTCTAGATTAGTTCTATAATTTAGCTGTTTTGAATAATACTACAATAGCATCAATGTGCAAATACCTCTGTGCTGTATTGACCTGAAGCCCCTTAGGTAAATACCCAGGCATGGTATAGCTGGGACATTTGGAAAAATCTATGATGAGGTACTATAAAATTCTCTGTCGTTATACCGAATCACTGTTGAGTGTCTGTGGAAGGTTTCAGTCTTCTAACTCGTTCTCAGGATGATTGGCAGGTCTTTTTACTGGTTTCCTAAGTAAATTACCAAGAATTCCGGCCCCAATTAAGCCAATGCTTTACCCTTCTCTCAATGCTTTCTGTCTTTGTTAGCGAGGGATTGGTGTGGTAAAGCACTCAAAGAAGCTCCTAGCTCAGCTTGTCGAGGGTATGTAATAGGGAAATCCACAGAACGTAAAGTTGCAGTGCTGAAGCGGGCACTGTTCAGAATTAGATAAGATTATTGGCGTTTGAATAATTGCGTGAAGAGTGATTTTCCCAGACATTCCCATTGCGGTAATGGGACTTTCTTTTCCCACGCAAGAGTCGTATGAAAGGTGGTGTCTATTAATGAGGAGTGGACCACTGACTGTCCAGATCACAGGGTTTCACATGACCCTGTGCACAGACTGACAGCAGTGTTCTGCCAAAATATAGCCCATGGGGAATAGGCCTTTGAGGTTGTTTAAAAGTGGTAGGCTGTGAGAGAGCAACATATTTCCTTCTTAGAGCTTAATTTAGCTGGAAAAAGAAGATGGGCAGAATGTGTTTCCTGTAGTCTCATGTATTGTGTAATTTCATTAAATATAAACAAACTTGCTCTGAGTCATTTAATCAACTGACATATTTACTTCTATGTAAAATGTGACCTTCAAGCTATATATAGCACATAACCCAAAAGGACATGCTTTAAATAGCTTCCCAAAAGCCCGGTTACAATCGGTCCAATCATCAGATCCTACAACAAAGACCAACTTCACAGGCATACATTGTCCTACTATAGCACTGTACAGCAACAAGCATCATGGAACACTCGGTGTAGGCCATAGAAGTGTTTAATCCCCTGAAAATGTGAAGCCAGGTAACATTGTCAAGGAGTTCACATGTCAGTGCACATGGACAAAGATGTTGGCAAAACAAAACAAAAACTAACAGTAATCCAGGGTCTGGTGTTAGAAGCCCTTGTCACAAAAGTCCAACAACCTGAGTTCAGATCTCCAGAACCCACCTAGAACCAAGAGCCAACAGCGTGGTGTTAATGTTTCCTAACATGCCCCAGCAAAGGGATGGAAAGTGAGGCAAAACAATCCCCAGAAGCCAGCCAGCTAACCTGGTTTACCCAGAGCACTGAAGGGAGTCTGTCTTCAACAAGGTGAAAATGCAAGAACCAACACCCAAAAGTTGTCCTCTGACTTCTACATGTGCGCCATGATATGAGCGCTCCCATACACTATTCACAAGTGAGCACCCCTACACACACACACACACACACACACACACACACACACACACATCTAACACATATGCCCACCCAAAGGAAAAAATAATCTGGTGCATTCTGATGGCTGGGGAGAAGTGAGAAAATACTCACTGCTGTGTATTCCAGGATATCCTCAGGATTCTGGAGATGGGACCATTTACCCAGAATCAAAATGGACCTGCCCTTTTCTATAACTGATCAGCATAAACTACAAAATCACATCCCTTATTTCCCCGGGCGCTACAAGTCGGTACACTCTATAATGGATAGGTTTTCATTGATAGATGTAGACAGAAGAGTATTTCCTTTTAGGTCCAGGGATAAGAGAACAACAAAGAGAAAAGAGTAAATGTTACAATTGTGTTTTCTCTTATTTAAGTGTTGTACATACTTTTTCTGCGCATTTACTTGCTCGCTTACCATTACTCTCTTATCTTCTCATTCCTCAAAAGCACTTGACAGCTAACATCAAGCAAGGAAATGCTACTGACCTGAGATGAGCCTCTGGGCATGCCTGTGGTAGATTAACTTGGTTAGATTGAGTGCGAAAACCTTTCCTACTTATGGGTGGCGCCATTCTCTGTGTTGAGATCCTGGCTGCTTCATAAAAACAGAGAAAGTGAGCTGCGGCTAAGAACTAGTCCTGACTGCAGACACAATGGGACCAGTTGGTTCAAACTCCTCCTGCCAGGACGGCCCCACCAATTTGGACTGTACCATCCACCCGAACCAAATATCAACCTTTAGGAATGCCTTTGTCTGAATATTTGTCACAACAGTGGGAAAAGCAATTTAGACTGAATAGATATTTTCTTCTTGTCCCCAGCGAACAGATTATTGAGTTTGAAGGAGGGAAAAGAAGTTATACCTTAGGTTTCTAAAGAAGTATCATGTTTTAAAGAGTATCTCAGAGAGACTGAGATCTTAGTCTAGAAGACTCAGAATGTTAGACTACTGAGCAACTCCGATGAGCAGGCTTCTCAGCAAGGCATCCGCCCAGTCTCTTAGCATTTACGTGTGAACTTAGTTGTTTTGATTTTGTAGACAGGAGGTTGAACCTAAGGCCTCTCACATGCACTCTCCCACAAAACTGTATCCCTAGCTTTTTCTTACTTTGAGACACAGGTCTCATTCAGTTGCCCTGGTTCATTTTAACCACTCTGTAGAGCAGGCAGGCCTTAAACTTCAGTTCCTCTACTTCAGTCTTCTGTGTGACTGTGCGTACAGGCCCATGGCATCCTGTCATCTATCTGGGGTGGATTCTTTCTGGTAGCAAGGGGTTGTCACTGAAGCCTCATATCGGTGTCCAGGATTGCCTTGGAATGAATGATTCCTCAGTTTCAGATTGTTTTTTAAAGCAAGTAGACATTTCTGCTATAATTTTACTACTTTTATTTTTTAGAATTTATTTTGTTTTTATGTATGTGTATTTGTGTGTGTGTGTGTGTGTGTGTGTGTGTGTGTGTGTGTGTACACATATGTGTGTGCCTGTATATATGCCCAAGTGCATGAAGATCTCCCTGGGAGCAAAAAGATGGCATCCATATTTCCTGAAGCTGAAGTTACAGACTGCTGTGAATCTCCCAGTGTGTTGGCTGGGAACCAAGCTGTGTTCCTGTGCAAAAGTAGCAAGCACTCTCAACTGCCCAGCTCTCGTGGAGCTCCAGTGCTTTCAATGAGACTCCCTAAGAAAGTTCAACCATGCAAAAGCCCTTCCTTGATGCACTCATAGCTAGCTGACATTTTCACCAGCAAGGAGACATTGGTGTCTCCTATGTGGATTCCCCAGAGATAGCATGAGTTAGGGACAAAAATCAGTAGCTTGGGAGGCTAACAAAAAGGAATCCGAGTCTCAGCGATTGTCAACTTGTGGTCTGGACTAATTGTGTAAAGGCAAGAATTCTAATACCTATTTGAAGCCCCAAGAAGATTTGGGATCCAAAATCCACATGAGCAGTTGGCCTACAGAGAACTCACAGGCAGATGTCATTTACTGTGTTCACCTCCCTGTGATCTAAATGTCCCTCTTGTTTGGATTAACATATTAACATAAAAAAACATTTGACTCTTCACTGTTGGTCCCTGGGGGGCTAAGTAGTTCTACATCCCTAGGCCTCCTCTCTTACCACATCAAAAGAAAAATACCTAGAGTACCCTGCAGAGGAGATCTTCAGCTTAATTTCTACCTAGATTTGCTGCTTTGTGTGAGAAACGGAGGTGAGATCAGATTTTCAAAGCCAGATGTCATTACTCTAGTTAACTCTGATGTGGTTATGGTGTCTATTTTGAGATGTTTAAAATGCGTGCAAAGACTTCAGACTTCCTAGAGCCAGCAGAGGGGGAGCTGTTAGAAGAAATTCCTCTAGATCTCTGGCGATCTGGAGGAGTTAGCACATATAGGCTTTGAGATTGTGATCTGTTGTCCCTTGCTGAAATAGAACCAGATGAACTGCAGGAAGATGACACGCAGGTCTTCAGCCAGGAGTTCCAGGTGCTATAGGACAGGTGCAGAATGCAGTCACCACTAAGCTTCTTGACTTTTTCATGTAGAATTAGGTTGGAAAGCCATCAAGAAACAGGACAGAGAGGAAACTGTCTGAGTGCTTTAGCTTCTACTTAACCACGTATTTCTACAGATGAGATCAGAGATAGGGGGAGAAATTAAAATAATGGTTGAGGGGAATTATTACAACTTGGAAAATGTTCCAAAACCAAAATAAGTGTTCTTTGGAAATCATAGCAGAGAGAGCAAGAAGGAGGGAAGATTGCCTCGATAGTGAATGTCACGGAGGTTCACAGTTCTCAGATCTGGAAAGCTGATTGGACCAACATGTTTATAAATGGAGCAATATACATCCTTGTTTAATAAATCTTAACTCACAGAGCCACAGATGGAAATCACTTCTCTGCTGCCTATCCAAACACTAGGGATACAACCCTTTGTCTGAATCTCAGAGGCCCAGTGTTTCTCAGAACACAGAGTTTCTCAAATTGGAAGGCAACCAGGTAGGGCCTGGGACAACATTCCATCATCAAATACACCAATATTTACACTGGATGGGATGTGTAAGCACTGTAAACAGCCTCCCTGTTCAGATCAGGTTTTGTTGCCAAATGAATTGAGATCAGGACAGGGTAAGCTTTGCCACCGATGAGCTATGGAAAGCTTTGATTTGCAGGTTTGGGAACTGGGAATCTGCAAAGTAGGACTCAGGGTTGGGGGCTTATACAAATGAGAAATGCTCAGTTGTACTACTAACAGAACATCAGCTGGTCTATAGAAGAGTGGGAGAATTTAGAGACTAGGTTTAGAAGCCCAGATTGATAATAACAATATTTAATATCTCTTACGCAATTCATATGTGCCAGACACAAGTTTAAGATTTTTTATTTCCTAATTTATTTTTTAAAATAATACACAAAGAATTAGGTACTCCTATGGTATTTTCAAACAAAAATTGTTTTAATTGATTATGCTCTCCCCTTTTTCCTCTGCCCCCTAACCTTATCCTTGCTCTTGAGCCCCCTTCCTGCTCTAATTTCACATGCATCCTTTTCCCTTCTCTCCTATTCCTCGGCAACTCTTTCACCCTCATGGACTTCGTTCTCATTGTTAGGCTTCACTTGCGTTCATTCCCATCTGCATTCATACATATATGCATTATAAACTGCTGTTCAAAAATGAGAACAAGTCGCCGGGTGGTGGTGGTTGGTGCACGCTTTTAATCCCAGCCCTCGGGAGGCAGAGGCAGGTGGATCTCTGTGAGTTCGAGGCCAGACTACAGATTGATCTACAGAGAGAGTTTCAGGAAACTCAGAGTTACAACAGAAAAACCCTGTCTTGAAAAAAGAGAGAGAAAGAGAGAAAGAATGTGCAATTTTCATCTTTATAAATTTGGATCACTTTGATAGAATATTCTCCAGATCCACATATTTTCTTGAAATTTTCATAATTTTATTATTCCTTATAGCTCAGTAAAACTTCATGGTGGACACATGCCACATTTTCATTACCAGCTTATCTGTTGATGGGATTCTTGGCTGACCCCACTTACCTGCGACTGTGATTACAGCAGTAATAAACACGGATGCGGAAGTGTCCTTGTGGTGGTGTATGGAGTCCTTCCCATGTGTACCCAGGAGTGGGATAGCTGAGACATATCCTGTTCTACTTTGCTTTTCTATAGTTGTGATAAAGCACGGACCAAAAACAATTTTTTTTGTGAGGGGGGAGAGTTTATTTCACTTACAGCTTACAGCTCATGAAAGGAAGTCAGAACAAGAACTCAGCTCAGGAACCAGAAAGCAGGAACTGAAGCAGAGGCCAAGGAGAAACACTGCTTCCTGGTTTGCTCCCATGGCTTGGCTTAGCCTGCTTTCTTCTACAACCCAGGACAACTAGCCCAGGGGTGGAACCTCCCTCAGAGGGCTTGGCCCTCCCACATTAATTATTAATCAAGAAATGTACTCCACAGACTTGCCTACTGCCCAATTTGAAGGTGTCATTTACTCAGTTGAAGTTTCTTCTTCCCAGATGACCCTAGCTTGTATCAAGTTGACAAAAAAAAAACAAAACAAAAAACAAAAAAAACAAAACTGACCAGCACTTATGGTAGTCTTATGGTAGTTCTTTATCTTTAAGTTAACTTATTAATTTTCTTAATTACATACATGTATTGCATGTACTATGATCATAATCACTCCCTTTACCCTCTCCCATCTTCTCCTTCTCTGACTCCCTTCTTCCCTATTAGTCCCCTAGGAATGTCTAGGTCCTTTTAAGAACACACTTTATTTAATATCCGTATGTGCATATGATGTGTTTTGTTCTTATTCAACCATTTCCCCTCCCCTCCAATTCCTCCTTTATCCCAACCACTACTTCTTCCAAACTAAATGTGCTCTCTTTTCTTTAAATTCACTAAGTTCAGTTAGTGCTGCCAGTCAGCACGGAGCATAGGGAGCTCATCAGGGGCCACAAGCAAAGAAAACTAGCACTCCTTTCTCCTGAAGCTTTTGTTTGCTAATAGTTTCTCAGCTAAGACAGACTTCATGAGTACCCAGTCTCTTAGTGTCTGTATATTGACCAGTTATGGGTCTCAGTATTAATTTCCATTAAGTAATTAGTGCGCAAGCTGAAAGATGCACTAATACATGAGTATAAAGAGAAACTGAGGGCAGCTTATTACTCTGTCCATTTTGCGTAATTTAAATTCTTCAAGTTTTTTAAGTTAAAGTTACCTTCTAAGTCTCTTAGGAAAGCAAGAATTACTTTGCTACAGTATTAATAGACCTATTGCCAAATGAAGAAATGGGTGAACAGAAAGTGTAAACAGTTCTACAGAGCTCACAGCAAACCATAGGAAAAGACCAAGTTTAAAACTGGTCCATCCTCTTGATATTACATCAAAATTTTATTTTTCACACGTGAAAATAGCAGTCTAGACATATTCTTCTTGACATTAAAGGATGCATTTTACATTTTAAAGTTATCATGTAGAAGTGTCTACTTGCATTTGCAAACATCTGTAATTCATTATCTTGAAACTGAGCTGATAAGCATATTATTGGTAAGTAGTAAGCTTTTGAATAACACAAAAGAAAAATGGATTATTATTTTCCTTAAGGAAGGGCTGATTTTTTTTTAAATCACTGTTTAACCCACAAGTCCAAACTTAGTACCTTGTGCATGATTCACACTATATGAGATGAATGAATGGTTCAGATCTCTAACCCTCCCAACCCCCACCACACCCCACTTCCACTTCAAATCAATGTCTCCAAAGGATTTAGTTTATTTACACTTTTCTCTTGGTTTATATTACTCTTTCACAAGTTGATATGAAATCAGCTTCTTTTGCTTCAGGAATAATTGTGTCACTAATGGCAAGGTTAGGCTCACAGCTTTGCGCTTGGTTGAGATCATTACTAGAACCGGTCCCTTCTCACTACAGCTGATACTTCAATGTGTGTGTATCTATAATATCACCATTCACACGGAAGGTGTTGCACATCCAAACTGGATTGCTCTAGTAGCCTTTGGAAAATTATACTGCTCATGTGGTTTTACCATGCCAACATTTTGACTGCCAGGGCTAGGTTGTTCTCTCTGGCTCCCATATCTACAGTTGAGACATACTTCACTCAGAACTTTGACATGGTAAAAAAAAGAGGGAGAATGCTTATAGCCACGCTATAGGGTGAAATAGATGGTATTTCTAAATTTACCTTGAGCAAATGTGCAGTTGTAACTGCAAGTTTCTATATTTATTCATTAAGCAATTGGTGGCTGAGGAAAGTCTTTTCCCTAATCTCACCCGTATTTTGTATGCCTGTCACCCTGCTCTAGTCTTCCCAGCCTTCTCCTGGGTCCTGTGCTGTCCTAGGTGCTGACAGAACATGGTACATCACAGTCTTGTAGCATAGTTTCTATATCTAAGGCTGATTCTTACCTTCCCTGCCTGAGGTTGTTAGTTCTACCTCAGAGCATTAAAAAGTGTTATTCATTAAAATGTTTACGCTCCTAAGTATTTGTTGTTTATGTTGATATTTTTAATATCTTTAAATGATAGCTATCAAAGCCAAATTTAAACCTGAACTAACTGGATATTATATAAAAATTTCCAAAATAGTCTCCCAATAAATAGTCAATAACTCCAATATCAACATGTCACAGTGAACAATTTCCTAATCTTTGTCAAAATGCATTGACTATACCTGAACTCTCTGCTTACTCCACTAGGATTTTATACTGTTTTGAATTTCATTACACATTTCCTAAAACTTTGATTTTTAAGTCTTGCTTTATTTTAAGCCATCCTCTAGAAAACAATTGTTCAATTTATTGAAACTCTTACTGGGAAAATGCCTTCACTATAGGATTTATGATCATTGGGAGCGGATTCATTCATTTGCTCATAAATGCCTACAATGTAAGATTTATGGTCATTGTGAGAATACTCATTCAATTATTCATAATGCTGCTTCCTAATTTCTTTCACTTCTTCAGGATATTATTGCTATAAATTGCATCGTTTAAATATATGGCACTAAGTTGTAAGCTGAAACAAGAACTACACAGGTCCTTCACTGTTGCTGAGATAATCCTGTAAACTAAATGAACCAATGAGATATGAGTTCATGTCTGTGAGTTATAGGAAAGATAAGCTAAGCTGCCTGTTTTCCTATGATCGATGCAGTAAGAGATTCTCTTTGACACTAGACTGAAAGACGTCTACCATTAGAAGACAGTGGTAACCATCTGACTCCCAAAATAGTACAGGATTTCAGAAGAATCTGGCATTGTAAAGAATGAACAGGAAGACCAGAAGCCAGATTTCAGCTACATTACTGAGTCCACTACTCCAAGTCTTGCCTGGAGCTACCACGGTCTCTGGAGCCAGTACATTCTCTACATTACTTAAACCAGTTAGCCATGGGCTTCAGATTGTTTAAACAAAAATAATCCTGAATGATACACTATTTTTGGATTTTAATATAAAACAATTTTGTTCACTGTGACAGACACTATTAGTCACCTACACAAAAGATGCTATTCTTCTTTGTTAATAGAACCCCAATTTTACTCGTAAGTTAGGCAAATAATGTTTTAGGAATTTTCCCCATGTAACTCAGAACATGAGTGGTCATTAGTCACACCAATCAAGGGGAATCTTTCTTTTCAAGGCTGCTTTAGGAATATGTTAGAATCATAAAGGTATCTCTACATTATCTCTCTATAAGCACATACACATAGACAGGATAGGACAGGAAAGAGGGGAGACTGCAAGCATGGCAGCATCATGGAAAGTTTTCTACCTCTTACATGGAGATACGACAGAATTTTCTTTTCCAACTTTTAGGCAAAACTCTTTGAAGAATGCAATAATCTTGCAGCTAGGTCAGAAACAAGAGAAACCACAAAATTAACTAACCCTGAAATCCCCCAAGATTCACCTATGTGCAGTAATAATCTCCCTTTGTCCAAGTTACTGATAAATGGGCCATCTTAAATGTAGCTGAATCACCATGACCAATTGAGCCACAAATAGTATTGATTCTCTGAGGCTAATCCTAAGGGTAAAATCAACTTACTCAATGAATTAAAGATAACTTGAGCCAGAAAATGAAATATTTTCTCAATTCTAGGCAAACCTTGCCATCTGAAAGTGCTATTTATTGGCTCTAAGAATTGCATTGGCCAATTATTATATACTACAGATTCAATGTAAGCAATTTCTATATCTTAAGCTAGAGATAAAAGGCTGGGCTGCTGAAATGAATGTATGCTCTAAGTCTTTGTTTATCCAGGTGGTTAGAACCAGAGGACACAAGGAGGACCATCTTGGAAAGTAGCCAGAACAAATGCCCACAAGTCTTAATGGTAACCCTGCTGCCAATTCCTAAAATTCTTAGCCTTTGCTAGATCATAAATCAGTAGTATATGGAAACAAAAAATGAAACATCTAACCTATTGTGTTATTATTCTTTTGCTTTTTAAAAATAAAATATTTTATTAGTTAAGAAGTGAATGCATGAATATAATGTATTATGATCATATTCACTCCCTAACTCCTCCCAGATTCACTTCTACTTCCCATCTCCTCCCAACTTCTTGTCATATATATACATATATATATATATATATATATATATATATATTTCATGGAGTTTGGTTAATGCCTTCAATATACTCATAGGCATAGGGACATACATTAGAACATGGTTGAACTACTAGGGGCCACACTATTAAAAAAAAGCGACTCTCCCCCTTCCCCAGAATCTATCAGCTGTCAATAGCTCATCATCTTGGGATGAGGAATCATAAGCGCCTCCTCCTTCCATTACTGGTTTGATCGTGTGCCTAAAAGTTGGCAGCCAACTTGATTACCCCCAAAACATTCATGGCACTGTTGTTCCAATGGGCACATCTTACTATGCTGATCATTATTATAGTTCACAGAGTTCATAGCTGGGTGAGGCTGTTATCCTAATTTGTTTTCTATTGCTGTGATTAAACACCATGACAAAAAGCAACTTGAGAAAGAAAGGGTTTATTTGACTTATATATCCTGATCACAGTCTATCACTGAAGGAAGTCAGGGCAGGGACAGAAGCAAAGAATGCTTTTTACTGCCTTGCTCCCCATGGCTTGCTCAACTTGCTTTATTTTTAATACAATCCAGAACCATCTACCCAGAGGTGGCACTACTCACAGTGGTCTAGGTCCTCTCATATCAATTACTAATCAAGAAAATGCCAACAGACATGCTGACAGTTTAATGTTATGAAGGGAGGCATTTTCAAAATCAAGGTTACCTCTTTACAGATGATCTTTGCTTGCGTCAAATTGACAGAAAACTACCCAGTAATACTGCTGATGACTTTTCTCCCTGCACAGCCTACAAAACATCTCCTGGTACTATGTAAGTTAGCAGTATGGAGAAAACATCCTCATCAGTACCTACTTGATTGGTCCATGTCATGTGATCAAAGTGTATGGTGTTTTCAGCAACAGGGTTTTACTGTTGTGGAAGGTTTTTAGTTATATATAGAATATTGTTTTATGCACTGTTGGGTGAGGGGTTGTTTAGGTCTTACATTTTGTATTGTCTCCAGGTGTTGTATTTCTGTGGGGAATGTTTGATTGCTAATGATCTGTACCTGAGGGGGAAAGACAGAGTTTGGAAATGATAGTTCAGTACCTATCAAGATTGAGATCAATCCCTGAACACATAGTGTGTGAATGAGAATGATATAGACATGTAAAACAGACACTTAGAACTCAGTTTTGCTTAAAAGGGTTGACTTCTCAGTTGGACCCACACGATAACTAAAATAGAATGTAAGATTAACATCTCTGCCTTCATTCTGTCTATCTGACCCCTTTGCTCTGGTCAAAAGGACAGAGATGGTAATCCTCCGATTGCAGTTACTTTGGGCTCACGGAAGAACAAAACCTTGGATGTCAGAATGAGCCCCAGATGAGAATGACTACCCATGAAGTCAAGAGGATACATCCTGGAGCATCAGTGATCAGCAGTATGGTCTCTCCAGGGATGACAGAAAGTAATGTGAACTTCTAGAAACCACTTTGCAGAACCAGAACAGAGACAGTGTGGGTGGACCAGGACTGCTGACTCGTGTGACCTTTTGTCCTTTGTTTAAACTGAAAGCTCCTTTTACTACTCTAAAGACAGACTTGTGGTCATTGGTACTCTTTATCTGCTCATCTTCTCAATGGAAGATGAACAATGAATGTATCTCTTTCTCTGCTTTTTGCTTTTATTTGATTCTTTAATTGGTGCTTGGGACACATGGCTGAAGTTAGTAGGATGGGGCTGCTATTGTCCCAGACTTTGTCTTAAAAGCTCCAGTTATTCATAGAGGAAAAAAAATGTTGCAGAAGCACAATTCATGACCTAACTGCGATATCGATAGACATACTAGGAAATGCTTAAAAATTTGAAGCAATAGGACTTTGTGTAAGATAGATGGAAGAGCACTGGAGGGGTGTAGCTCAATGCATGTGCAGGACCCTGGGTTCAATCTGCAACACACACACACACACACACACACACACATATACACATACACACATACACACATGTACACACACACATACACACACGCATACACACATACACACACACTTACACACACATACACACACACGCACACACATATATACATGCACATACACACACATACACACACACAAATACACACACATACACACGTACACACACACACTCACACACACACACACATGGTAGATGGAAGAAGGTAGGGGTAAAGAAGAAATTTAAAGTAGTTCCTGGATTCTCAGGTTAGCAAATAAATGTGTGGTGACATCTCAACATAAATCTTCCAGGTCCGTAGCAGAGGTCTGACCTATCTCTAGCTGTAAACCTGGGCACCATTTGTCTCGATAGATTCCAACCAAATCCACACAAGTGAAAGAAATTCCCCGCAGAAAGAAGGAGGTTTAGAAACCGAAAGGTAAGGGTGCCAATGCAGTAATTGCCCTGAGAAGCCCACATAATATGGACAAAGGAGTAGCAGAAAGTTTGAAAGAAAAATGCTGCTGTGCTATGGAAGCCCATGAAAGAATGTGCTGTCAATAGGCGAAGGGTTATGAGTCAAACAGAATGGATTTGAAGCAAGTACATTCAGTTTAGTGGAACTGGCAGTCGCCATGGCTAAGTCAGCATGAAAATGAAAAACAAAATCTAGGTTGTCAGCATGGTGGCAATGCATGCCTGTGATTCAGTGCACTGGAGAGATTGAAACCAGCATGGGCTATACAGAAAGACTCTGTTTCAAATAAATAAAATCCCACACAAAATTAAAGATCTAGACTGCATGGGATTAACATGAGACAAATATTAGGAAAGCCAGTCAGAAGACATAGACAATGCAGGGGAGAGGAGTCCAGAAGCACTGCCCAAGTGACTCAATAATGAAAGGTCTCTGTCCTTTTAATGACAGCAGGAGTTAAGTCTAACTGTTAATTGTGTGGAACCATTAACATTTACAAAAGCAAGGGGTGACACTATCTTAAGAGTCTACCAGAGACAGAACTTTCTGATTTGGGGAAGCTTCAGCACCGTTCAGGTACGATGTAAGAGCCTGGACTCAATTCCTACTATGTCGGGTGCGTTAGTTTGCCCTCTATTGATTTCCTATTGCAGCTGTGACAAATGCTCACAGACTCAGTAACTTAAAACAGCCCAGTTGTTTCATTTCACAGTTCTGGAGGTCAAAAGTTCAAAACAAATGTGTCTGGCCTACAGTCAATATGCCAACAGGCAACAGGGCTGTGTGCCTACCAGCAGTCCTGAGCAACGGGATTCTTGGCACTTCGCAGTTTCTATAGGGCAGTTAAACATCTCGGCGCTGGGAACCTTTCTTTGTCTTCACAGCCAGCAGTGTAGTGTGCCAGTTGTTTTCTCAGCACGGTGACCACGTACCTGGCAAGGCGCCACTAAGAAAAGCAGGCTTTGTTTTCCCTCAGTTTCACGATGGGGGAGGCATGTTGTTTGGAGTTCTAGCTGGGGCCACTGGAGCCTGGACCAAAGCTTGATATATTTCCATAAATCATGGGGGGGGGGGAGAAGATGGAGAAGAGAAGAAAGGAGGGGAAGAAGAAGTAAGCAGAGAGGACAGGGAAGGGAGCGGAGGGGAAGGGAGAAGAGAAGAGAGGAAAGGAGAGGAGAGGAAAGGAGAGGAGAGGAGGGGAAAGGGGAGGGGACAGGGGAGGGGAGGGGAGAAGGGAGGGGAGGGGAGGGGAGAAGGGAGGGGACTGGAAGGGAGAGAGGAGGGGAGGGGAAGGGAGGAAAGGGGAAGGAAGAGGAGAGGAGAGGAGAAGAAAAGGAAGGGAAGAGGAGCGAAGGAGAAGAGAGGAAAGGGGAGGAAAGGGGGGAGGGGGAAGACTGGCTCAGGCCAGAACCGGAACCAGGCTATAACTCACAAGCTTGCGCTGAGTGCTCATGTCCTCAGCCAGGCCTAACCTCTTGAAGATTCTATCACATCTCAAAGCAGCAACAGCAGCAAGTGTTCAAATACTGGAGCCTGTGGGGGACATTTTCCAGTCAAATCACAACCATACAGCATCTTCAGATAACTGTCAGGCTGACTACATCCCTCTCTCTTGTGATTGCATTAAGTTACCATGGCAGTGCAGGACAATCTTTCCATCTCGAGATTCCCCAGTTATTTCCACATAGGAGATCTGTCACATAAAGTCACATGCTTTCTGACTTGGGGAGTCTCCTTTAGGAGTGCTATTTTGAACATCTTTGTGGGTGTCTTTAAGAGGAGTATTATTCTGTAAACCCCATATCTCTATTTCTAAAGTACTCTGCAAAGTTTGCTGAGAATTATGGACATAGCCTTCACACCCTCCTCTGCTCAATGCTTCAGATAAGGAAAGATGTCAGTAACAAATTTCAGTAATGTCACTCCACAGTGATGGAGTGCTCACAACCTGGAGGATTTGCTCTGAGAGGTACATGATGATGTTATTTGGCTGGAACAAGTCACAATGGATTTAGTGTTCAGGACAAAGTAAATGAACCACCCACATAAATTCTATGTGACCCTTCAGCTGCTACAGAAGTTCTTGTAGTTTATCGTATCTTATGCCTAATTTTTTTTTTAAACTCCAGCCAATGTGTGTTGATTCTAGTCCATACACCACATCTAGGGGGGCTGGTAAGTTCATGGTAACATTTGGCATCTCAGGGCTAACCTTAGGTTAGAGGAATGGGTGAAGGTTAAGGAAGCAAAGGTAAAATGGTACGCATCCTTCAAACTTGTGACGACACATGGCTGCAACGCACTGCCAGGGATGGCACTTGACAGTTCGCACTGTCATATCAGCTAAATAAAAATGCCTTTTTCCTCTTATTGTATAAATAAGCCAAATCCTAATCAACAAAAATGATGTCCTTTACCCTATCATTCTCAGAAGAAGAAAAAATCTACTACTATCTTTGTTACTATCAAAGAATAACCACGCCAACGCCATCATTGAGAGAATATTGTTTGATTTTTCAATGCTGCATGACACTAGAAACCATAAGTCAACTGAAAATGACCACACCCAAACTAAATAGACCATCCTCATGTACCGCTGGGGGCGGGACCTGGAACAACACAGAACCTAAAAGATGTCAACTCATCTCAATGGGCTCTTGAGTCCTTGCTGATGCCTTTTCCCATAAGCACAGAACAGACCTCCACCCAGTGTCTTCTCTCTCTTGTCCCTTCAGACAATCTCCTGGATCTCCTCTGCCTTGAATTTGTTGACCTTCCACCAGGGCTCATTTTCACCTCTGGCTTCTGGCCATCATGCTGATCATTACATTTTATTCTTTATTCTCTTTGAACAACTAACTTCTCAGCCTTTCTGAAGGGTACTGATGGATTAGAAGAAGTAAACCATTTCTAAAATCCCCCTTCTTCTGCTTAATTTGACTCTCTCCTGGAGTAGCTCATGATGCTAACACTGTTTATGCTTTCTTAATGTGGTTCAAAAACACTTTCTGGAAAACATCCAGAAATGACTTGAAGCTCCCAAGTCCCAGAAACAGGATGATGGTAAGTTCAGCCATGCTCTCTTATTATTCCCCAGAAGAACACCTGTGCTATTGACAAGCTGACTGAAGATGGATACTATGGTTTCCATGACTGAAGCTGAAATGTCCTCCATGGGTTGGTGTTCTAAGCATTAATCCCCTAGTGAGTAGATATTTTAACGGGCTTTGGAACCTTCAGAGAGTGGAGCCTGGCTGGTAGAAGTAGGAGTTGTGCTTCCACACCAACCGGTGTTAGTTTTGCAGCAGTAGCTGTGATATATTCTCATTGTTTTTCCACCCAACTTCCACTTCTTCCCAAGCTGACACCAAGGTATCATTCCATCTTTCTGTGACACTGTCCTTAAGTCTTTGGGGGCATTTTATTTGAGTCCAGCAAGCATTAGAGATAAAGGGGACTCACGCGTACGGCATCGAGGAAGTTTTGTTTCCATCTCAGGTGTGATCTCCCCTTCCTCTGCCCTGTAAGGCCACTTTTCTCTACCCATTCCTATGAGGAAGAGACTCCTCTGTGGAGAATGGAAATGAATCCATCAAAGGCAAAATCAGAAACAGAAGCAGAAGCAAAACAGAACAAACCTGCCAACACTGCATTTTCTCTTGATTCCCTGGAGATAATTTAGTCAAGTATAAACTGTTGAGATATTTCTGGGATTATAATCTAATTAAAGGAGGGGAGGGGCTGTGAGGACTGAATGAATACGTTTAGTTGGCCAGTCGCATTTACAGGTAGAGCCCTGTTTCATAGCCAGGGAGAGGCAGAAGGAATAGAACACATGTGATCTCCCCTCTTGAGATTGGTGTACTTCAGTCTTGTCAAGAATAGGCCTGCCCAGACGCCTGCCATGCTACCTTTTAAGGATTAAGCAAAAGCTGTATCTACCATGTGTCACATAGGTCAGCAGAAAACTGGCTGATCAGAATCACCTATTGGGCTTTTTGAAAACACAGATTCTCAGGCATTTGGATCCATCCACCCAAGAAGAATTTCAAGGATGAAGCCTAGTTTGATGAGGTCCCAGGTATTAAGGTTGGGAATAGTTTTCACAGCTTCCAGAATCTATCCCATACATCTTAAAGAAGACTAGCAGGACAGCTTTCCTAATCTTTACATGTCTATTTTTAACAAGAATGAACCAAGAGATGTTACATTCACTGTTACAGAATCATGACAGTATATTTTTATTGTTGTAAAGTTAATATGCAGACCCTGTAGTGGGGAGACTGAGGCAGGTGGATCTTTCCAAGTTCTAGGCCAGCCTGGTCTACATAGAGAGTTCCAGGACAGCCAGGACTACATAGAAAGACCCTGTCTCAAAAACAAATCAAACACATAAAAGAATTAATGTGCCTTCCCCGTGAGAAATCACTCTACCACTCAGAGATTAACAAAGGATCTTTAGTAATACCATGTGACTCCTTCTGGTTAATGCACAAAAGGAAACCAGCTCTGAATAGAAATTCTCATCGACTTATTTAGTTTCATGGCCCCAAGTTACACTTTAAGCAATTAAACACATTTAACAGGAAAAATTACAACGTGGTGTTTGAGACAAATGAGATTTAGAATGTAAAAATATCATCATAGTTAACCCTAGACAGTCCAGTTTGCTTTTACCAGCAGCTGTTAACCACCATCATCTTATCTGTGGGGCAGAATTATGCTCTTCCTGATAAGGAACCCAGCCTTAATGACAGACTGGGACTTAATGGTGTCCCTGTCCCAGTGCTACCCTGTAGAAGCAAGTATGTGTGTGAGAGAGAAGGGGCTATATGGGCCTAAAGGTAAGCTGTGAGCCAGGGTTGTCTCCTTTTGTTTAGGGAATGGGGCTTCATTGGTGACAATCTTAGTGGACAAATCTTAACAGAAACATATTCTCGGCAAACTGAATAATTACATTAGGTGTACCATATTTTTCTTTCTATAGTTTCTAACAAGTCTGGCTAGTGAATTATACGTTCTTGAGTGCATAGTACACTATACTCCCTTTGCTGAATTCTACTTTTTGTAACTTTGCTTCCTAAGAAGTTTAGAAGATCCTTTACAACATCAAATTATTACTCCCACATCATTATTAGTATTTCAATGAAGTAGTTAAAAGATTTGCTTGAAGAAAAAAAAAGTGTCCAAGAATTTAAGTATCATCTTTTAAATTTTATTTAAATTTTATTTTTTTGAAATTAAAATATAATTATGTCATTTCCCCCTTGTTCTTTCCTCTAACTCCTCCCATGTGACCCCCTTACTATCTCTCAAATTCATGGACTCTCTTTCTTTAATTGTTAAAGATGTGTGTGTGTGTGTGTGTGTGTGTGTGTACATGCATATATATATATGTATGTATGTATATATATACATATATATATTCTCAACATAATCAGTTCATATAATGTTACATATATATATATATATATATATATATATATATATATATATATATATATGACTTCCAGAGTGACCACTTGGTATTGGATGACCATGCTGTGCTGGATAACCAACAGTGTACTCTTCCCCATGGAAGACTATTCCCCTTCCCTGCTCTCAGTATTTTTTACCTAAGGTTGGGGCTCCATAGGCTTTCCCCCTTTCATGTTAGCATATCTATTGATGTTGTCCTTATTCGGGACATATTTAAGCAGCCATGTTGTTAAGACTTCATGGGTGTAGTTTCCCTGACATTTTAGGAGAAATAGTCTCACAGCAGATTCCCTGCTTCTCTGGCTCTTACAGTCATTCTGCTCCCTCTTCCGTGATGTTTCCTGAGCCATAGGTGCAGAAGTTGCTGTGTAGATCTACCTGTGGGGCCAGTCACCACACAGTCACTTGCTATCTGTATTTTGATGTGCTGAGGTTTTATGAAACCATCTCCATCTACTTCAAAAAGAAGTTTCTTTGATGAAAGGTAAAAACAACACTTTTCTGTGGGCATAAGGAGGCATAACTAGGATGCAGTTAGGAATTATGCTGGTTTAGTAAAGTGGAGGTTCTCCTCAAAGACCCACAACATCACTGGTTCCAGGTAGTTGGCTAGGTTTCCAGTGCCAGGCATAAGTTCCCTCTTATTGAACAGGCTTTAAACCCAACTTGAGAGCTGTTGGTTACCATGTAGATATGTGTGCCATTATTGCACACTAAGGGTTGTTGTACCATGATGGTCATTGGAGTTCATAGCCATCATACCTGGGTAGGGGTATTGGTTGATTTCCTCCTTTGAAAGTTTGCATGGCACCTTCTGGTGTCATGGAAGCTGGTCCTCAGGGAGAAGGTTTTCATGTCAGATCCAGCTCATATTCTTCAGAGTCTGTGTCTGAAGTGCATGTCTTCAGCAGCAATGAGGAATCATCTTCAGTCTCTGGGAGGCAACCAAGGCAACAGCAATAGCTTATGTTTTGGGGAGTCTTTGGATGTATTTTTATATATAATGCAATTTCAGGAAAATAGGCTAAATGTATAAATAGGTAAATAGGTAAATGTGACTTTTTCAGACGTCCTTACCATTATTTTACCCTTCTCCTTCTCTGTCTGTATTGACTTTCCTTCCTAATAAAAGCCATCTCTGCCCCAAATTTCCCATCTCCCCCTTAAAATCATTTCAAATTACTCTGCTATTCCCCTGTGTGTACCATCTTAATGATACACCAGTTTAAAGCTTTGGGTTAGCCCTTTCATGTGGTGGTTTTGTATTGTGTATGCACTTTTACCTGGTAATGAGGACCTACTTATTATATTTCAAGCACAGGACACCGGTAGGGAACAAGACAATGGAGAAAGTCTGTCCTTGTGGAGCTTCCAATATGGTGAGCAAGGGAGACTACAGAGTGGGAAAAGTGGTGAGATGCTGTGTGTCCTTTACATCAAAGTAGCATGCAGAGATTTGGAAGTATTTTGGAATGGGAGTTGAAATAAGTAAGTTGTCCAGGGAAGCCCTTACTGGATGAAGGTAACTTTGTAGAGTGAAGACCTGAGGGAATGGGACCATGTACACATCAGGGGTACAATAGTCCATTGAGGTAATAGCAAATGCAAACCTCCTACGGTACCAACATGCCAAATCTCTAAGACTAGGAATAAGGATGGTGTGGATGTAAGAGATTAAGAGCTGTATTCACACTGGAAAGGAGACTATGAGGAACAGAGATGTATCTGGGAGGGAAAGGGGACCCAAATTATATGGGGTCTCTGTAAGCATTTGGGTTACTTAACTTTCCTCAGATGAAAAGTCACTGAAGGACTTTAGGTAAAAGTACAAAGGTCTCCTGGCATAGCTCGTGCTTATATTTGAATGGAAGCTGTCTGCGTTGAAAACAGAGCTAATAGCTGAAACAGGATGGATAGAGAGAAACTGATGGCGCGTTTCAACTTTATCTCTATGAGTTAGCATTTACTTAAATGGTGAGCATGACAGGTAGTGATTCCATGACTTAGAGAGATCATGAAAAGGAAGATTCAGTGCTGTGGTGGTGTCTGCAGTGCTGTGGTGGTGTCTGCAGTGCTGTGGTGGTGTCTGCAGTGCTGTGGTGGTGTCTGCAGTGCTGTGGTGGTGTCTGCAGTGCTGTGGTGGTGTCTGCAGTGCTGTGGTGGTGTCTGCAGTGCTGTGGTGATGTCTGCAGTGCTGTGGTGGTGTCTGCAGTGCTGTGGTGGTGTCTGCAGTGCTGTGGTGGTGTCTGCAGTGCTGTGGTGATGTCTGCAGTGCTGTGGTGATGTCTGCAGTGCTGTGGTGGTGTCTTCAGTGCTATGGTGATGTCTGCAGTGCTGTGGTGGTGTCTGCAGTGCTGTGGTGGTGTCTGCAGTGCTGTGGTGGTGTCTGCAAGGCTGTGGTGATGTCTGCAGTGCTGTGGTGGTGTCTGCAGTGCTGTGGTGATGTCTGCAGTGCTATGGTGGTGTCTGCAGTGCTGCTGCTGTGGTGGTGTCTGCAGTGCTGTGGTGATGTCTGCAGTGCTATGGTGGTGTCTGCAGTGCTGTGGTGGTGTCTGCAGTGCTATGGTGGTGTCTGCAGTGCTGTGGTGATGTCTGCAGTGTTATGGCTATGTCGGCAGTGCTGTGGTGAGGATGTTTGTGTGCTTCCAAATGTCTCCTACTGGAAGCTAGCTCCCACTGTGCTCCTAGAAAGTGAGACCTTAGGAAGTGGATAGGTCATGAAGATGAGACCTTTGGATGCAATCCTGTCAGTGATCAAGAGGACTGTTGTACATTCCACCCTGTGAGGTCAGCTAGATGGTGCTATTTCTGAGGAAAGGGCCATTCCCAGACACTGAACTAGCTTGGAGCATTAATCCTAGAGTTCTCATGCTCAGAAACTACTCCAAGTGAGTTTCTGTTGTATACAAATCACCCATCCTAACAGTCTTTTATTATGGATCTCTGAGTCACAGGAGCATCAGAACTGCTTGAGACCGAACAGGAAAACAACTGGCTCCAACTCATTTTCCTGCCTTCTATTCCTGCAGTGCTCTTAGACTCTCTCCTGATGCTTCAAAAGGTGAAACAGCCACATCCTAGGGGCTGCAGGGGTCCCATTTTGCTTTCAGCTAAATATTCCTTATCTTCCAAGGCACTTAGAAAAACAGGCAGATATGTTTAAACTCTATATTCTCTTTAGTTTGCTACTTTATCTCATATCTTTCTTTTAAAATGCAATCCTGTTGTACGGCTGATCATCATTATGCTACACCAAAAATTAATAACAAATATTGCACTATATTTTAATTTTTAAATGATTAAGCCTATTTACTTATCAAGTCTATTTGAACAGCATTTATAATTTTTGCCAAATCTGTTAGCAAGTGCCAACTTTAGAAGTTTTCTAAGTGTGCACAGCTTGGTAGAAGGAAATTGAAAATCCTCTGAAGTCATTTGTCTGGCACTACAGAGACTGGTCTTTGTGAACAAACAAAAACACAGAAGCAGTAGAATGGAGAGAACTTCAAACAATAGCAATGTGTGTGTTCAGGTAAAATGCAAAAATATATATACATGTGTGTGTGTGTGTGTGTGTGTGTATGGTGTGTGTGTGTGTATGGTGTGTGTGTGTGTATGGTGTGTGTGTGTGTATGGTGTGTGTGTGTATGGTGTGTGTGTGTGTGTGTATGGTGTGTGTGTGTGTATGGTGTGTGTGTGTGTGTGTGTGTATGGTGTGTGTGTGTGTATGGTGTGTGTGTGTGTGTGTGTGTATGGTGTGTGTGTGTGTATGGTGTGTGTGTGTATGGTGTGTGTGTGTGTGTGTATGGTGTGTGTGTGTGTATGGTGTGTGTGTGTGTGTGTATGGTGTGTGTGTGTGTATGGTGTGTGTGTGTGTGTGTGTGTGTATGGTGTGTGTGTGTGTATGGTGTGTGTGTGTGTATGGTGTGTGTGTGTGTGTGTATGGTGTGTGTGTGTGTATGGTGTGTGTGTGTGTGTGTGTATGGTGTGTGTGTGTATGGTGTGTGTGTGTGTGTGTGTGTGTGTGTGTGTGTGTGTATGGTGTGTGTGTGTGTGTGTATGGTGTGTGTGTGTGTATGGTGTGTGTGTGTGTGTGTGTGTATGGTGTGTGTGTGTATGGTGTGTGTGTGTGTGTGTGTGTGTGTGTGTATGGTGTGTGTGTGTGTGTGTGTATGGTGTGTGTGTGTGTATGGTGTGTGTGTGTGTGTGTGTGTATGGTGTGTGTGTGTGTGTGTGTGTGTGTGTGAGAGAGAGAGAGAGAGAGAGAGAGAGAGAGAGACAAAGAGAGACAGAGAGAGAGAGAGAGGAGGGAGAACCATTACTCTCAGATAATTTCCAGTCACAAATGATTAAGAAAGATAGAAAATTAGAAAGGAACTTGTTTCTTCATTTTTTATTTAAGTGGGAAAGGCATATCCTTACAGATGTGCCAACTGGGAACCTAAATACGAAAAGGGTGAACCTGGACTCCTCTGTGGTTGTTGACAGCATACACAGTTTTCAAAACCAGCCTGAAGTGACTCAGAGTGATGGGTATTTGTTCAGAGGAGGAGGCTGGTGCAGTCTTGGACTGAACAGTAATCCTGGGTGGCTCTAGGATAAGGTATTTAATCACCTCACCTCTAAGAGTCTTCCTTCTTGAGTAAATACTTGGCAGCCTCAGCATCCGCCTGAAAAACAAAGAGAAAAATAAACTATCATAATACCCAGTGGGGGTGTTTGTTCATGCTAATCCTCACTGTCCTTTGGAGCTTCACTTAGGGCTACCTCTCCTGTAGCATAGCTGCAGGAGCCAGCATCACATATTTATGCTTCGTGCAGGATCCAATCATTAATTGCTAGAAAAATGAGTGAACTAAATGAAGACACTCATGGCCCAACTGAGAACAGAGCACGCCACATTGTTGGAGGTATTTGATTCATGAACCAGACAGTGGTCCTTGGCTCAGTAAATACATAGAGAGGATGACATCAGTAAAGGAACTTAAAGGGAATACTTCTCTTTACAAAGAGAAGTCTTCTGCTCTACTGTGGCACTGCACAGCCGTGGGCTCGCTCCGCTCCCATTCCTGTCTGTCCATGACAATTCTGTACCTGTCTATTATCTCTTAAGCTTGTAGCTGCAGTGGTGACAGATGCAGACTGTATCCATTGGTTATGGTTCACTGGCTAATGTAAAACTTCTGAGGGACTCCAGGTTAGAGAGTCTTTGTGAAGCTTTACAGAATGCCTGTAGTAGCCATGAACAAAGGCAGATCACCCTCAAAATGTATCCCAATTCTCAGGCTTTAAGCCATTCCTTTAAATGGAGTTCCCTCAGCTATAATCTACTTAGTTCTTATTGGTTATATTTGTGTAATTGTTGTGTGGCACATTGCTAAGAGTGTGGTGACTGTGGCGTTATGAACGAGAAGCTGGAAATGCCCAGAGGCAAAGGTCACAGTTCCACTAGCCTTTGGTCCTTCCAGGCTGACATGGAAAAGCGACAGCTCAGGCCACATACGAGAACACGCCTGCACTTCTCATTCTAGGCCTTGCTAAATAAATATGCCTGACTTCTGCCACCCATGTATTTGCCCACTTTTCTCATTGCTGTGACAGAATTCCTGCCAAGAACAACTTAAAGAAGAAAGGATTGGTGTTGGCTTGTGATTTCAGAGCATTCGGTCTGTGGTTACTTGGGCAGAACACTGTGGCAGTGGGAGCTTATGGGGTGGGAGGCTGTTTGCTTCATAGCAGTCAAGGACTGGGGAGCAAGCAAAAGACTGGGGACCAGATATAGCCTTGCACAGCACGCCCTCAAAGACTCACTTCCTCCAAATATGTTCTGTTTCCTAATGTTTCCAAAACTTTCCAGAAAAAAAAAAAAGCACAAACGGCTGGGGATCAAGCATTCAACACATGAACCTATGGGAGATATTTCACACTCAAGTGATAAACTGTTTCATCATCTCCTGGCTGTAAACTTTAACTCTCAATTTGATTCCTCTTTTATGTCTTTTATAGCTCCTTACTGGGCTGAGGATTGTGTCTACGGCCTTGTGCATGCAGGCAAACTTTCTTTCTACTGAGCTATGCTCCTGACCCATTCACCTCTATTTTAAGTGTGGGCAGAAGCAGAAGAAATATAATGAGAGCTGTTGTGTGTTGGCAAAATCCCCTGCAAATCTGACAAGTTCATACTCCAGCTGTATCTAGTCAGGTCTGTGCCCCTCTCACAGGTTGACATGCCCTTTCCTGTGGCTGTCTCTCACTCCCTTAGAAACTCTGGGTATAGAATGAAACCTTAGTTTGACTGCTCAGATGGCAGACTCTCTGTGTCCAAGAAATCATGGCTTTGCAGGTGGTAGGGTGTCTGCCTGATCAGCTAGCAAAAGTCTAGGGAAAACTGCAAGTGTTTGAGACCTGGGACATGTAAGCTTTCAGGACCTTAGAGGGCGTGGTCCCTTCCTGTTACAAATTAGAGAGATCATGGCTGAGGAAAAGAAAAAGTAATGTTCAGTGGTCAAAAACAACCCATGGAGGCCTGAGATAATTTTCAAGACAGCTAGGGTATGAGTTTCCTCGCTCTGATGAAGAGTTTTACAAGTCCTTGCTATTTTTGGACAAGAAGGGCACTGACGGGCTGTTTCAGTGGGTAAAGTGCTTCCAAGAATTCATGCACTCCGACCATGAGATTGGAGACAGAGACAGGAGAATCCTGGATGCCCATAGGTCAGGTCATAGGTCAGTTCACCTGGGGTACAGAGTAGAGCGACACGCGACACCTTGTCTCAGACGTGGCAGAAGGCAAGGAACAACAGCTAAGGTTGTCCTCTGACCTTCACATGCACACCATGTGTATGAGTATACCTCCCCGACAAGAAATGGAACAGGTATTTTTGTGTTACATGTCTAAAGAGATTGTTTAGCAATGAAATTACTCATATAGGAATTTTCCTTTTGGCATACACACCAGAAACTTGTCCCATAATCAGCGTCTTCATTTAGTACTGGGGAAATGCAGTGGAGATCTGAACATGTCTTGCCAGTTCTCCTTTTCTTAACTTTCCAGTCCTTGTCTTCTCCTTTTCTAATGTTAACTTTCTGGGCCACAGATTGAATTACGCCTTTCCCAAAATTCTATGTTGAAGGCTGGCCTTTAAGAAGGACAGTAATAAGAAATGGGCGTGACGGAAGTTGGGCTTAGGTGAACTTATAAGAATAGGCCGCCCGCGATGGTGTTTGTATCCTTAAGCACAGACACTACTGACTGGTAAGATGGCTCAGCAGGTAAGAGAATTGACTGCTCTTCCAGAAGACCAGGGTTTGATTCCCACCACCCACAGGGAAGCTCACAAAGACTTGCAACTGCAGTCCCAGGGGATCTGAGACCCTCCTCTGGCCTCTGCTGGGACTTCATGCACATGGTACAACGACATGCATACAGGCAAAACACTAATACACATAGAATTTAAAGATAAAAAGAATTACTTTTTGTGTGTGGACGAACATACCTGTAATCCCAACATTCTTGAGGCAGAGGCAGGGAGATTACATATTTGAAACCAGCCTGGGCTGCATAAGACCCTATATAAAAAGGCAAAGAAGGAGGAAGAGATACTACTAAACTTGCAGCCTTACAGTATCTCTCCCTACTACAGGAATACAGAGAGGAGGGGGCCATCTACAAGCCAAGAAGGCTTCCCCAGAGCCCAGCCATTCTGAGCTGGAATGCTCCACCTCTGGAACTATGAGAAACCATGCCCATTGCCTGAGACCACCTAGTGTGTGATACCTTGTCAATGCATCTGTGGTCCACCATGCTTCTCCATCTCTCCTTCCCTTTCCACTTTCTCTCTCTGCTGTTCTCTTTCACAGAAGAATATAGATGTGCTATCTGACATCGCCTCGGTAAGGCCTCCTTTGCCGCAGTTTTCTCCTTTGTCATTAGAAGCAGGTGAACAAGGTATTCCTCTCTAATGCTGCACTCTCTTGTTCTCTCCAGACTATGTAAAACTTTTACTATATCTACTTTCCGTTGTCTTAAAAAGAAAAAGAAGAAGAAAGGTGGGAAGGAAGAAGGGAAGGAAGGAATGAGGAAAGGAAGGAGGGAGGGAGGGAAGGAAGGAAGGAAGGGAGGAAAGAAGGAAGGAAGGAAGGGAAGAAAAGAAGTAAAATAGATGAGTGTGCCTTCTGGAGTCCTGCACTCTGGTTTTCCATTTCACACATCAATTAAAGACAAGGTGGGGAGAGAAAAACTTGGCAGAGGGGTCAAAGTGAAAGGTTCTAGAAGCCAAACACATTCAAGGGTAGAAGCTCCAGAGACACCATCTCCAGCCCTGGGCAACCAAGTCTGGCCTCTTTACCCTGCTGCTGCTCTTCTTCTAAGCCTTTGCCCACTCATTTCACCTTGCTGTGCAATTTCTATCACATTCTCTCCAGTACTGTTGAACCTTAGTTTAGCCCATAAGAGCCCATTCCAGACTTTGTGTCCATGCCTCCACCCTCGGGGACACAGGCTATGTGTCTCTCTATGACTGAGAGGGACCACTCCTCCCTGTGAGGAGTGAATACTTGTGAATTCCAACCTGTTGGGTACAACATACAACTAACACAGGGATCTCACCTGGATCTCAGAGACCGCTCACTTGCAGGAAATGCCTGCCCAACACTACTCAAGAGAAATATAAGAATTTCACGAACTCAAGCCATGCGATCTAAATAGCTACATCTTTAAAGTTAGAATATGTGAATAAAATTAATTTCAATATCATGCTTTATGTGATACAAGATAGCCAAAATATTATAACAAAAATTAATGAGATATTCCACATTTTTCCAAGCTAAGTGTTTCAAAATTAATGCCTATTGCACATTTATAGCACATTTCAAGTCAGAATAGCCACATTCATTGCTATTGGTCATGTGTAGTTACTGTATCTGCCAGCATAGCTCTGGCCAGATGTAAAAGGTAGAGAGCTTGTATGTCAGCAGCTAAGAAGAGCCTCCTGCTACATGGACAGCTTTTCCTGGGCTGGAGGGCATGCCTACTGTATAGACAATGAACTAAATAATCCTTTGAACAGTAAAAAAAAAAAAATCATTATTCTTTTTTTAAAAAAAGATATTATTATTAAATTTTATGTGTGTGTGTGTCTGTCTGTCTGTCTGTCTGTGTGAATATATGTCATGTGTGCACCAGTACCTGTGGAACCCAGAAGAGGGTATCAGATCTCCTAGGATCTGGAGTCACAGGAGGGTTTTAACCTCCAGACCTAGGTGCAGGTGAGCAGTATGTGCTTTGGACCACTGAGTGTCTCTGCAGCTCCTTTCTTTGCTCTTTAACCTAAGAAAGCTGAACAAAGCACCATGTCCTTCCATGTTAACGCTAGGATTTCAAATAATGAAAAGCTAAAATTTCCCAGACGTTCTTAAAAATGTATTAATTTACTAATAAAAATGTTCTAAGATCAGAGACTGGCTTGGCATCTCCCCATCCCTTTTGTGACCCACAAGGATGATACACACATTGTGCCATAGGGGCTCTGGCTTCCACTCAAGATTTTTCAGTGCTAATTAGAAAGTGCTAATGGCCACTAATTTATATTCATTAATGAACTGAGGTGATTCTTCATTTGAATACAAAAAGACAGACAGACACGCTTACACAGGGGTGGGTTTAATAGCAGTAGCAGGTGTGTGTGTTGGGGGTTGGGGAGTAAATAGTCTCACTCTATATCCCTAGCTGACCTAGAACTCATGGCAATGCTCCCTGTCTTATCCTCCTGAGTGCTAGAGATACAGGCATGAGCCACCACACCTGGCTTGTATAGCAAGCCTTTGTATCCACGGCTGGCAATAGTATATCAGATGTAGCCCTCAGGCTTGTCTTCTCTGGGGATTGAGTAAACAATGGACTTTCAATTACATTATCATCCACTGAGGCCAGGTACCAGGACGCTATCCCAAAACTGCTATCGAAGACCTTGACATCCCCTACTTGGTATCTCGTATATAAGTCTGCCTTTTACAAACCTCAGAGAAATTTGATAGTGGAAATTTCAAGAAAAGAGAGATAAAGAAGATGAAACTTCTGAGGTCTAGTAAGATGAGGTTTACTTTTCAGAAGCCACATTTCTGGACAGGTAGTGAGATTCATTTTCCAGACCTTCAGGGGCCATTGGTTCATCTTTCAGCCCCTGGGTGGCCCCTCCTTTCTCTCCTTCAGTTTCTCATCCTTAGTTCAGAGATTCACCAAGAACCATGATACTGGATAAGCGTTGATGTCCCAGAGGATTTCAATTTTATTTTAAAATGCTGACTGTCCTTCAGAATAGAACCTCTATGATGAATCCTGTGTGTGCAATCCCCTGGCTGGGATCAAACTATACTCCTGGTAACTCTAAAGCTTGGAATTAGCCTTTCCACATAAGGAGCAATGGCAAGTTTTTGTTGTTGCTTTTTTTTTTCTGACACATATCTAAAGTCTAATTTCAAGTACATTTTCCTTTATTGCAGCCTTATGAATGATTCTTTGGAGACAGGAAAAGATGAAACCTACAGTGGCTTTTGTTTGGGGTTTGTTTTTTCAAGGTTGGCTCTTCTCATGGTTACTTGAAAGTTAAATGCATGTAAAAAAATAAAGAGTTGGCAAGGACTGACTCTTCTCCCTTTCCAGAGGCTTCCAAGTTCTTCTTTCATGAGCACCCGACTCTTTCCCTTCACAGGATCTAGACTCTGTTCTTAGTGTGTCTAACCAGATGATGCAACATCTGGGCTGTCTCTTGAGATCTTGAGAAATGAAGTACTTTAGTCTTCCCTCTGAGTTCCGGGAACTTCAATGAAAATGACTTTCCTTTTTTTTGTTTGTTTGCTCGCTTGCTTTAGCATCCAACTCAGTGGAGGTGCCCTACGGAGGTCTCCCACCTGTGGAAGAAAATGACAGAAAGATTAGGCTAATTATGGAGCTGTCCACCCAACTTTCCCTTCAGACTGAGAAGATAACTCAACTCGAAGAAATTTTAACAGAAAAGGAAAAGAAGATTGAGGAGCTGGAATCTGGACTCAGTTCTCACCTTCCCCAAGAGGAAGCAAGTCTTGTAGAAGTTTTACAAGAGTTCCCTGTTTCATGTGATGATGGAACTATTTCTATGGCCTCTGATGAGTTGAAAGAATTCCCATGTGACAATAATTAAAGTTTAGTAAGTGCCCTCAAGGTGGAGTCCAAAACCCAAATAATCTGGCAAGTTCAAGTTTACAGGTTTGAGTATCACCTATAGCAGAGGCTCTCAACCTCTTGACCCCTTTGGTGGCCGGGGGATGGGGTGGGTGGTGGTGTTGAATGACTCTTTCACAGGGGCTGCCTTAAACAATCTACTATCAGATATTTACATTATGATTATTGACAGAAGCAAAATTACAGTTATGAAGTAGCAACAAAATTAATTTTGTGTTTGCGGGGGGTCACCACAACATGAGGAACTGTATTAAAGGGTCGCAGTATCAGGAAGGTTGAAAACCACTGCCCTAAGTGTTCCTGGTAGAAGAAAACAAAAGAAAGGGGAGCATTCGGAAGCAGGCCCTAAAAGTGTCCCTCACTCAGCAGTCAAGTAGCCATTCCTGGTTAATAATGGGGGAGGGAAGAACACGAAACTAGGCAGCTGGAGAAAGACTTGATATTATTCTCTTGCTGGAAGCTTGCCACACTGCGGAGGAAGGATGGTAAATATACCTTTAGGCAGCGCTATCAGGCAATGGAAATCACGTTGGAGGCCAGTGAAGGTTAGAGCACAGAAGACCAACATCATTGCCAAGAGACTAAATAGCCATGAGGTCAGTCCTTTCATGTCCTCTGAAGTTTATTTCTTTATGGCATGAATTTTATGAGCATTATCAAGAAACAAAATAATACTGAACTTTAAAAAAAATAAATCAGAGCTATGGTCCTTTGGGGAAAGGTTCTGGACAGTATCTCCCTGGGAAAACAAATAACATAGACCGCCCCCCCGACACACACACATGTACACACGCACTTCCCCTTAGGAAATCGACTTAAGACAAAATTAAAACACACACTTCTGTTAGGACCACCACATAGCTGTGAACATTGTAAAATAATGGCCGGGAAAACCACAGCATTGGCAAAGCAACCAGTAATAAATGGGCTGCAAGAAATCCTCTCGTAGCCTTCCCGCGCAAGTGTCCACGTCCTACCCCAAGGGAGAAGCGAGGCACTGAAGAGAGTTCGGAACTTGACTCTCACAGTCGGTGAGTCTCGTGACAAGCAGCGCTGACTGATTCCGAGTGTAGCCGTATTGCCACAACTCAGTGCAATTCATCCATTTCGGCAAACAGGCGTTAAGATTCTATCCTCCAAGAACGGCACTAGATGTCGGAGACACAGCAAACCTAAGAATCGGCTTTTATAAGCAAGGGGTTCATAGACCCAGAAGTGTCTCCTTAATATGGTGGTTTTAGAGATGAGAAGTGGCAGAGACAACATGAGTGAGCCTGGGGGTAGGGGTGGAGGTGGGGGTGGGAGTGGGGGGGGATGTCTGCCTGATGTAAATTGACACAAATTCACTGAGTGAGAGTGTCAGTGGAAACGCATAGCCCTGGCCCCTGCTGGTGGACTAGAAATACACATTTTATTTAGCCACAGATTTATAGATTTCCTGGTGAACATAATCCAAGAAGACAACTTCAGTCAGGCTTCAAATACAGACTTTATACATTTACTCCCTGATTCGTGGGCAACTGTTCCTTGCAATCCGGGATGAGTCATGAGTCACTCATGAGAGTGCATGATCTGATTGTGTAGTTTTCAAATCAAAATCCCTGCCTTGCCCTTCCTTCCTTCTTTTCCTTCCACCTTTCCTCTCCCCTTTCCTCTCTCCTCTTTCCCTTTCTTTCTCCTTTCCTATGTTGTTAAAGCAGTTAATGGGGCTTTTTAGGGACCTATGATAGCTTTGAGATTCTAGATATTCTTCAAAAGAAAAATGGAAAATAAGAATAGTTTAAAAATGAGTCCCACCAATAACTGCTGTTTGCATGTTGAGCTCTGTTTCTCTTGTCTTTGAACATAACCTCAGCTTTGTATATGATGGCTGTGTGTGAGAGTGTGTGTGTGCCTGCATGTGTGCAAACGTGTGTGCGTGTGTGTGTGTGTGTGTGTGTGTGTGTGTGTATGGTTTAATGTCAGAGATAAGACCAACTCAAAACTTACTCATCATGAATACAGACTTAGCCCCAAAAGCAGCTCAAAGCACTTCCTTACCTTTTCCTGAGGTGCCTATGTCAGCCCTACAGAATCTACTTCAGATCCCTTCTCTCTGGTATCTTCTCATTGCCCTAAGTGACATGATCACCTTGGTTTAGCTTCATGATCTTTAACACCAGCTAGATATGCCAGCTGTGGTCCTAAGATTCTGGCCGATGCCCTGATAAAACAGGGGTGCTAAGGGTCAGCGGCATGTCCTCACTCTGTATTTGTGAAAAAAAGCTTTAAATCTTTCCCTTCTGGAAAGAGTGGAGCATTCCCAAGACACACCATCATATTCTCACTTTGATATGCTAGTATGCTAACCAAGTTTCCACCTCTTTATCGGCTGGAAGATTGCCTTAAGGCCCTGGGATTCTGAGGGTGATAAGAAAGGAAGGGAGAAAGAAAATTCCATCATATTCCAACATGGGCCTGTGTTAACGTCTATCTCAATTTCCTGGTTAGTGCCCGGGCTAACCCTCAGCATGAAAGCAGCCGCAGAGTGGAGATAAAGTAACAGGCAGTAGAGACCTTCCATTAATGATTAATTGAGCCTGTCACCCATACATAGCCACATGCCAGCCCTTGGAGTTCAGCATCAAGGGGCATGTTATTCTGTAAAGCCATACTTATAAGAAGCTGATCTTGATTCAGGTCTGGGTCACCTTCAGATGTGAAGGTGGGAGATGAGTTGGTCTACACAGAAATACACAGAAATAGACTAATCTGTCCTGATGACATTTTGGTAATAGGAATTCGTTAATACCCAGGGACCTAGGGAGCAGGGGAGGCATTTAATGAGTAATTGAAGCCGTCCTCTGATATTTTACCAATGTTTCTAGCAATATGCAGTTTTAGTTACATCTTTTCATAAGCTTTATTTTTTTTCCAGAAAGTTAAATTGAATAAGGATGTATATAGTCAATTTAAGTAAATGCTGGAATTAACAATCATTTTATTTCATTATCAGGATCTAATACTCCCAAATACATTCATAGCAAGATGAAATTACTTTAAAGTAATAGACTTTTAAAATGAGAAGAAAAGCAAGCCATTGGCCCAGAAATACAAATGAGGATTTAGTTTGATAACAGCAAAACACACACACACACACACACACACACACACACACAAACACACAATTTAAAACAATCTGTCTGAATGCATTTCTGGGAAAGAATGAATTCAACCGAATTTTAATTATCTGCTACACTGTGCCTTTTCCCAAATCCAATTATTTCCTTCTACATTATGCTAATTTAATCTTTTTTTTTTTTGCTTTAACAAAATGAACAGAGAAATGTTGACAAATTCTGTGAGCCTAAGTCAAAATAATATTTACTTGACAACTAACAAGTATGAGGACCTCAAGGATGAAATTATCCCCCAAAATATTTTATATTTTATTTTATTATGAGAGAGCAGACTAAGTCCTGAGTAAAATGTGTATGGTTGACATGAGGACAGTCATGTCAAGGACCCCAGTATCTTGGATCTATGGGAATGGCAAAGCCTTCCACAGGTCAGGCTCAGAGGAACAGCAAGGCCTTATCCTGGTCCCTGGTCCAAGCACCTGGCAGGAAGTATCAACCAAACATCCTTGCTCCAACTTGACTGCAGCCTGAGACCGCTCCCCTACAGAAATGCTCTATTGGATTAGTTAATCTGCTTCCTACCCCAGCCTTTAATAGTAAGTATGCTGAGGTTGGAGCTGCTGGTGCATATTCATCAGAGCACAAGGCCCACCCAAGCCCAGCATCTGTCATTTTCTTCATTCCCTGTCACCCCAGAAAGGTCAATCCCAAAGCCATGCAGGTCCTAGCAACTTTATTATTTTATTTTTATTATATACGTTTGCCTGCACGCATGTCTGTGTCTCGGGGTGTGCCTACTGACCACAGAGACCCGAAGAAGGCATCAGATCCCCTGGAACTGAGTTAAAGGATGCTCTAACCTGCCTGATGTGGGTGTTAGGAACAGAATTGGGGTCCGCTATTCTTAAAAACTACATTTGTAAACACTGAGCCATTGCTCCAGTCCTTAAATTGTTTCTTTCAAAGACTTGAGAAACCAATGTTCAAGATTCAAAAGGCCTGATCATACTGGCTTGCAATTTGCAAAACGGAAAGTGTGTGCTTAGCATGTAGTCCTTGAGTTCAAACTCTAATAGGAAGGGAGAGGAGAGAGGGAGGAAGGGAAGAAGGGAAGGAGGGTGGGAAAACTAGTCAAAACTATAAAGAGTAAATAATAACTCTGACAACAAAAATTTTTGTTGAGATTTCCCAGACACAGGACAGCATTCTTGTTAATAGAAGAGAATCAAGTTCAAGTAGGAAATGATCTTTCTAAAATAAAAAGGATGTGTGTGTTGGGACAAAGTTCACAGCAAAGAAGCAGGGCTAGTCACAAAGTTTCCCATACCTAATGAAATTATGGTTTTATGGTAAAATGAAACAAAACAAAACAAAAACAGTGTTTCATTTGGGATCCCCATGGAAAGCATTTCCAAAGGCAGATGCTCAGTACACGTTTAGTAGTTGGACCCTGTGGTGGGAGGGCCTGGGTTGTCCTGTCGTCTCCATTTAGAACATTTATGTATGGTCTTTGTTTGTTTGGTTGCTGTTTTTTTTATTATTCAGCAAAGAGTGACCCTTAGCATTCAAGTCAAATAATGTTGAGTCCCTGTTCTTGAATGGAAAACCACATAACATGTGGTTTGATAACAGTATATATATATATATAGAGAGAGAGAGGGGGGGGGGGGGAGAGTTGCTATGTGGCTCAGGCTGGCCTCCAATTTGTGATTCTCTTGCCTCAGCCTCCCCTGTAATCTGTTGGATTACAGATTTCTATTTGGTGTCAGTTTTGTCCATAAAATGACGTTATCCCAACAATGAGGGCAGCTGAGTGAGGACAAGAACCAGCCCAGCTCTAGCTATTTGCTCTGTATGGGCTGGACTAGCAAGTTATAGCTCAAATCCCAAAGCTGATGCTATGGAAGCCTTATAATGATATGCGTTATACAAGGGATGCCTTACTGCCTAGAGGCAGGTGAGGAAGACACATGATAACAGAAGAAGCTCACGACCATGCTGGGGACCTGCACTGAGAAGAATGAACCGGAGCTATAAAAATGTAACTGTCATTTTCATAGTACTTTACAGTTAATTTTAACATCTCGAATTGTTTGTTTCATCCTTACAAAGATAGTTTTAGTTAGATAACAAATCCCAAACTTATTACTAGAAAATGCCAGGCAAGACCTACAGTCCCAGGTAATTTCACCTTGAATGCTCATCACTCCTGTGAATTACTATAACAAAAATCCTCCTTGTATCTCCTTTCTCAAATCAATATCCATCCCACTTTTAGGAAAAGGATTTTCCATGGGTACCTTCTTTATCAAACGTGATACACAATAATGGTTTAAGCATGAAATGCTGCCACTTTCACTTGATCAACTTGTTTGACTAAGTGAGAACTATATTTGGGGTTTGCCTAGGATGCATGAAGACCCTAGGCTCAATGGACCCTAGCACAAAAAAAGAAAATGGAAAAGAGAGAGGGAGGGAGGGAGGGAGGAAAGGAGAGAGGAAGAGAAGAATTAGTTTCTGTTATGCTTTGCTTTGTTCTAAAATAAACAGTTCTATGAAGAGTACAGGCTGCACTTTACAGTTTATATAGGGTTCCACCACCCCCTATTCTCTTAGCTATGGCTGCTTAAGACAGTTGTCTTACCTACCTGGCCCTGACTCAGTCACCCCTGATGAAATATAGTCATATAGTACGTAGTAAACTTGTACTACCATAAGTTTCAGTGTCTTGAGTTTTTGACTTATGATATATATATATATATATATATATATATATATATATATATATATATATATATTCCAAAATGAGTAAATTACACATCAGACTCAACATTAATACACACTCCAAACTTACAACAGAAAGAGCAGACATAAAAATAATCCCTGATCAAGAGTACCTTGCAATTCCCTCCTCAGCACAGGGCAGTGTCTGAGTCTTCTTGAATGTTTGTGCTCACGGAGTAGAATTCTGTCCGTGAAATGCCATTTGCCCCACACTATGGGCACAGGTAAGTGGGTGTGTGATCATCCCCTGAACTGGCATTTTCAGAAGGGAAGAAGAAGCCTCCTTTACCAATAACCTCCATTCTCTTTTGCACAAGCGTAATCAGTGGAGTGATACTTCGAAGACTGCGTGCTCTAGCTCTAGCTGCCTTTACCTTCTGTGGCAGACAGAAATGAGAAGCTAATCCAGAGACTCCACTCCAGGTTCTTATTTCAAAGCCCAAGTCAACGGAGGAAAAGAAGGGCTGAGAAGATGCCTCTTAGCATCTTAGGATGAAGAGACAGAGGTGATACAGGAATGCTTTTTCTCTAGCCATTCCTGCATCTTGTCATAGCTAAAGGATATGCAAGGAGCTGAGAGGGACCAGCTCCATGAGATACCATACGGGATAGATTCTGAGGCCCTGGACATCTGGCCATGATAAAGTTGTCCATACCCTGGTGTGGCTTGGATGTGGCCAGCAGCAGATCTTATAGGACCAAAATGCCCAGAAGGACAGAGGACTGAGCATTATCACATGACAAAGAAATTGTTCAGTACCAAGAACTCTGGCATGACTCCAGTGGAAGATCTGGTTGAAGTTCCTGCCTCTGTAGTAGGAGTAAAGCTTAGCATTGATACTCAAAAACCTTTGAGATTAAAGATAAAAAATTTGACATTTCACATGAGCCACACTATTAAAATTCTCCCATTCAAAATGCAACCCATAAAGCCACCACACCTTTAACTAAACATTTTTGTAGAATCCATCTTTCCATTGAGTTCTGTTCTGCAAGAGCTTTATGAAAACCCAGGGAGGCATCTTTACGTTTTGTTTTACAAACCCATCATATTGGTTAAGTCAAGACCTCAGCCCACTTTGAACTCTGCAGCTCAGAGGACAGCAATTACCTCTTGCCTTGTGGTGACCCCTTCCGGCCTGCCTCTGGCCTCAGTCCATAGCACAATCTTCCTTTTTAACTTCCCTACGCATAGCCAACTGAGTTAGTCATATTAACAAAACTTTATCAAATGTCTGAGAGTAACAAAGATAGGGTGAAAAGATCGCACGGTTCTAATTATGCATGGGACTACACAGAGATCTTAAGTTTTTGCATTCTTATTTTCAGGAAGAAAATATGTTCAAAGAAATATTCAAAATAGTATTTGCCCAAATATTTGGGCATTATGGTCTAGTCATGTTGACATGGCTTAATATAAAATTAGCTACCTCAAAATATAGAATACTTTAAATTCATTTTATAGATCTAATGTTGCCTCAACATCTAAAATAGATGAAGAAGCTGGGCGTGGTGGTGCACACATGTAGTCTCAGCACTTCAGAGGCTGAGACAGAAGATCTGGAGTTTGAGGTCAGGCTGGGCTATATACCAAGTTCAGGGCCAACCTAAGCTTCATAGTGAGGTCCTTTCCCCACCCTCCCACCCCACAAAAAGAACATCAAACCAATATAGTACATCATACTAACACACTAAAGATGAGTAATCAAATAGTCTTATCAGTTGATGCTGAAAAAAATTAATGTGGCAAAATTCTAAATCCTTCCACAACTAAAAACCAATTTGAGTCAAACCTAATTTACTTTCTTATTTAGGACTTATTCTTCAGTTGGGGGTATAGCTCAGTAATGGAGCACTTGTTTAGCATTCACAAAACCTCTGCATGATCCCTGGAGCTGACAAAAGAAGAAAAAAGAATTTACTTGATGGAACTTACTTGTAACACACTTGACAGTGACAGACTGAGTGCTTTAGTGGGCTGTCCCATTTCAACAATCTTCTTCAGCCAAGTGCTGGAAGTCACAGCCAGTGTAATGAGGCAACCAGGGGACGTCAAAGCATAAAGACTAGAAGGGAAGAGATAACACACTCCCTCTCTGACAGTTTGCTAAAAAGCTCCCTAGGAGGACTAAGTGAATTCAGCAAGTTCCCAGGATCGAAGATAAAACAATACAAGACAAAACTGAATTACATATGGCAACAATGAATCTATAATGAAGAAATGGTGTATTATCATTATTATGGGCACGTTTTTTAAAAGAAACACTCTTGGGTGTAAATCTAACAAAACTCGTGCAGAGCCTATATGCTGAAAGTCTGAGAGTGTAAATAAAAAAAAAAGGAAGTAGTTAATACAGAGAGGAACATACTGTATTTATGGATCAGAAAATTCAGCACAAGGAATTTATCAATTCTCCCAACTAATGCTTAGGATCAGTGTTATTCTGATCAGATCCCAGCAAAATGTTTATGATCCATTTAAATCACCACCCTAAATTGATATGTGAAGACAAAGTAATTAGAATACAAGGTAACTTGGAAATGTTTGAGTGAAGAATGGCCAAGAACTTTCCAAAATAAGTGATAAGCACCAAATTATATATTTGCAAAGAATAAGACCAAAATGAATGCTAAATAACCCTCATATAGTTATTCATATTATCTTCAATCTGAAAAAAAATAGAGACAAAAAATTCTTGAATGAAGACAAATGATAAAACACCATATCTATATAGGAGTAAAGAAACAAATTACATTGTATTTCTCATCAGAAACAATCCAAGGGAAAGAAAAAGGAAGATTCTTACAATGTTGAATTAAAAGAAACTACCAACCTAGAGTTTTGTTATCAGCAAAGCCAGTTAGCAAAAGTGAATGAGAAATAACAACTTGTAAACTAAGCCATGTCACGTGGTAGCTATTGCCTTTTATGCTAGAACTTGGAAGATGTGAGCAGGAGGGTGAAGAGTTCAAGGCTAGCCTTGGCTACTTGGTGACTTCAAGGTCAGTCTTGGCTACATGAAATCCTGTCTCAATAAAAAGAAAGAAAGACTTTTCCTCTGAAAATCAGAACTACAGAAATAGGACAGATTGTGATTGCACGGTATAAGAGCTACAGAAGACACAGCATGTGGATATAAATGGCATAAGTTCTTCATGATGGAAGTGTTCTGCACCCTGACCATATCCTGGCTGAGGTATTAGACTATACTTTTCTAGTCCGTTAACATTGGAGGAAACTGCATAAAGAGCACAAAGGATCTCTCTTACAACTGCAATATTGAAATGCTATGCCACTTCTTAGAACTGAATGTAAATCTACAATTTTCTAAACTATGAAGCTCAATAAAGAGCTCAGATTCTTTCATTTTCCTCCCTCTTCCTCCTTCCTCTTCTTCTTTTCCCTCCCTCACCCACTTCCAACCACAGGCAATTGTTTCTTTTTAATCCTCGTTATCCTGCAGTTGATGATGCTAATGAGTCTGACAGAATGTAAGCACATAGCAACCGTATAGCAATGGGCAGCAAGTATCCATTATTGTGTCAGGTTCACCACGCTGGCTCACTGCTCCAGTTATGTGTTATCCCATCTGGTACTGAACAGAGACCAAATACGGTGGTTTTTTTTTTTCCTATGGCTCCAGTAGAGAATCCAAATCATGGCCTGTTCTCATATTGCAGCCATTTATTAATAGGCAGCCCTAACACTCTCTCTAGGATATAATTCTTCCTTCTTGCCTTGTCGGTACCCGTGTGTCTCAGCGATTTGCCTCAGCTCACATCAATGGCTTGTTCTAGAGGCTTAGAGAACCTGCATGACTTCACACACAAACTCACATGCTTGTCTCTGGTTCTCTGCTGTTTTAATCTACTGAGCCTCTGCTTCTCCTCTGTGTCTGCAGGCGGCCATGTCAGGATGGCTCAGAAAAGAGGCCATTTCCCTGAGGACTTCTGTCCTGTGCTCTAACTCTCCCTTATAAGTTTCACTCTATTTTCCAAAAACAGTTTCTACACGATGTTCCCAGCTGAACTGTTAAGTTTTGAACTTCAGATCCTGTTTACACTATCTGTGTGATTCTGGGTCCTGGGAAGCCGCTGTTCTCTCAGGCAATGCACAACTCTTATGCCTTAGTTATCCTGCTGAGGGGCATATTTTATGGTGAACAAATGAGAAGAAAGATCAAAAGAGCCTGAAAAGAAAGACTTACTGCTGACACTAGTGCATGAGGAATGGACTAGCCTTCTATGAAGTCTTCTGTGTCTTGAGAAGGATGCTCAGGAAATGCCCCTGTGATACCCTTCTTCTGCCAACACACAGTGCTTTGACCATGCAGGGCTTCCCCTGACCGTGCTGCCTACAACTTGCCTTCCACATTAGCATAAACCTGCTTGTCCTTGAGATGGAAGAACCCTCTTGAAGCCTGATACCTGTAACCCAGTGCTAGAGAAGCAAATGCTTCCGACAGAAAGTAAGGATGCATCACAGGAGACCCTGCCCTCTCCCAGATACAATAAAAGAGAAGAAGAAACTTTCTTTCAAATAATAGGAACGATATAAGTGATGGGGGAGACTGAGCTTGACAATCACCAGGCAGTTCTGGGTATGATATCAATGTCTATGGTCCAAATTTGTCCTATGATGCTCTGGTATTGGATATTGAACCCAGGTCTTTGAACTTGCCAGGCAAGCACTCTACCGCCAAACTGTTTCCCAAGCCCATAGTTCAGTATACTTAAAAACACCAGCTAAGGGCTGAGAGTGTAGTTCAGTGGTAGAGAGCTTCTCTGGCACGTGGTTGGGATCCCTTTGTTGATCACCAATGCTGTAATCATCACCACCACAACAAAAATATCTTTAAAGGTTTGTGTTTTACAGTGATATATCCCAGTACTGAACTCTGAATGCTACAATACTAATACTAACTTGTAGGGCAAGAAGTGCCCACTGGTGCCATGAACAGAGTGGTGGTTAACTAACCCCTTTCTAATTGGGAACCTGGTCAAAAGCCCATAGCTCTGGAGGCCATCAGGTCTAAGGGGGACCTACTAGAGTTTTTCTGTTAGTTTGTTTTTGTTTTGTTTGTTTTACTAAATGGATAAATTATCAAACTACTTTCTAAGTATTTCAGTTTATACCCATAGACTGGTGCTGTTCTCAATCTTGGGCAGAGAACCCGATTTCTTCTGCAGTGGACAGCAGTGAAGGCAGAGACAGGCACCTGATCAAAGGGCTGAGAAAAACTGACTGCTACTCAGTCCTAAATAAGGCATCTATATCATACCCCCTCCAAAAACAACAACAACAAAAAAAAAACCCAAACAAACAAAAACCGTTCAGAGAACATAGAGGAGAGACTAGAAAAGACCACAGGAGCTGGGGGATGGCGAGGAGCGCTGCGGAATGCTGTCTTCTGAGCACGACGTGGCCATCACTCAGGAACTCACTGCAGCCATGTTTACCTGCACAAGATCAAGCCACCGAGATCAGGGAACGCTCCGTCAGGCGGCACTAACTGGACTCTGTTACCAACAACACAAACAATGACAGGACACAAAGGTGGGAGAGAGCTGTGTTGGGGAGCTAAACGGATATGATCAAAGCACACTGTATATATGTATGACATTGTCGAAGTACAAATAAAAGATTTGTACTGTTTTTTTAATTTGTATTTTTTTTAAAAAAGTACTCACGTGATTTTTTCATATTAAGAAAAAATAAATAAAATTAAGTAAAGAAACACGTCCAAGAAAGAAAGAAATGCAGAAGAATAAATTCCGAACAGAAACCCTGAGAGGCATGGACCATTTCTAACCCCTTATCTCAGTTTTATCTACACAGAAAATCTTTCCATTTCCCCTACACCGTGCTGCCCTCTAACTTCCTAAGGCCACTCACTGCCCAGGATCCAATTCCTTGTGGCTCCTTTGTAATGCCCCCTAGGAGAAACACAAAGGTCCTTTTCAGAAACCCAGGTCATATACTTGTTTGGTTCTAGCCAGCTGCTTACTAAGTCACCTCACATCCTGGTATACAGGGTACTATAGATAATTAGCATTGTGAATTCCCTATAAAAACCCAAGCCAAGGTACCCTTGGTCAAAGATTTTCAACACAAGAAAATCTTTTGTGTGAACAGGAAACTGGTTTGCTTACTTACTGTTAACTAGACAAACAACTCGTAAGTGAATTGCATTTGTCATCTTGGCAGCTCTGTTCATATAAAGAGGCTTAACTGGAAGATTAAGACAAATTCTATCTGAAAATATTGCACTGTAAAACCATACACCTGCCGGAGTTCAAAGCAGTGTGGTTCTGTTACGGGTTGTGCAAGCATCAGGAAATTTTTACATGGTCACAAGCCTGGAAATCTAAGGCAAAGCAAGCCCCTCCTCAGTCAAGGTTGCTTGAGCCCTCAAAATAAGACTGAAAGTTACACTTGTCTGCTTCCTGAAGGAAGTCCAGCTACACTGACAGTGCAGAGCTGTGGAACGCTGTGGAAATTGCTAAAGCCCTGCAGAGGAAGGGAACCAGTGACCTCCAAAGACAAGAAAAACGTGAAGACTGACAGAAATTTTATAATTCCAGCAATAATAACCTCTCTCTCTCTCTCCCTCTCCCTCTCCCTCTCCCTCTCTCTCTCTCTCTCTCTCTCACACACACACACACACCTACAACACAGACAGACAGACACACACTGCTCCCCAGCCCTATAGATGGTTAGCTTTTATGTTCTGTCAAAGATCTTTGAGCTGAAATGAACAGAAATTCAGGAAAGGAAATCCAGGAGAACCAATAATAGGCCTCAAGCCTTTGCCCAGGTTGAAGTCTCTGGAAACTGGACCCACTCTGAGTAACATTAGTATAGCCCAGGTGTGCAGTGTGTGTAGCGGGAGGGCCCCATTCATCTCCGTGTTAAGTGAATGACTGCTGTTTCTATTACTACCTGCAATTTTCAAATTAATGACCTAATGCTGAACAGGAAGAATAGACCACCTCTTAGAGGGTAGTTGGATTTATTTTTTTAACCCAAAGCAGGAAATGCTCTGGCTGGGCTCTGACCCTCTCCTGAAGCTGCTCTGGGCACACTGCCAAGGCTGGCTCACCAGACCTGGGTTTTCTCATTTTTATCTAGTTCAGTCCCTTACTCTCCCTTCTTCTTGCACCTCTCTGTGCAGTACCCTTCCCTGCATGGTAGAGGACAGTGACAACCCATGTGTCTTGGCATACTGCTTGAAACAGAGAAAATCATCTCTGGCAAAGGTAAAAGTCAACTGTCTCCTTTAAGACACAGCATCACATGAAAATAACAAAAACAGACTAGACTATGCATTCTTGGAACATCAGAGTGTCTTCTCTCTCTCTCTCTCTCTCTCTCTCTCTCATATTTACATATATACATACACATACACATACATACACACACATATGTATAAAGCCCAGGCTGTTTGGAGATGTATTATGTAGCCAAGGCTGCCTTTGAACTACAAATCATCTTTCTGCCTCTACATCTGGCTTTGTGTTTTTCTTGATTTAAAAAAATAGTCTTTGGGAACTTGTGCTGTATCTGTGAATCCTTCATGTGTAAACAGTTGGGCTAGTTGTGGGCTCCGTGCCAGTAAGCTCCGCCCCCATAGGTGTGCGTAGAGTGCCAGAAGCAACCTTCAGTTTCCAGCCGCTAATGAAGAAGGTAATCACTCTCCTGGTGAATTAGGCTACCTTTCTTTCACTAGAAGAATTATGTCTTAATTACTCACTTTCCAGTAAAACAAAAACAAAAACAAAAACAAAAACAACTTTGTTTCTAAAAGCTCCAACATTCAAACCTCTTAGCAGATGTTTATGAATTTTAACATAGACTTCAAATTAGCCAAACTCAGAAACAGGTTCTCGTTATTCTGCGTGTCTCTTACACCACCCCTGCCGCATTCTCTTGAGTCTCCCCTGGTTCTGAGTACCTAGTGGATTTGCTTTTATAAGCCCAGTTAGAATCCCCTTAATATACACTTGTTGGGTGTTAGCTTGGAGGTGGGATCCTGCAAGGTACACGGAATGCCACATGTTGGAGTTTTATTTGCTCTTGCTGTAGAAGAAACCGTAGCACAAAAGCCACTGTCTGGGAAGCACTCTATATACCTCAGTGGTTCCCACTCATTTCCTGCAAGCAGCGAAGCACCCATGATTGCACCACCTCCAAGCTGAGCACTAAGCCGTTCTTTTACCTTTCTGAGCCTTACTTTCAGGCTTGTCACCGAGCAAACACAGCTTTAACTGCTCTTCCTGGATTTTCCCTTGGAGTCAGAGGTCATTTCCACCTAAACTGAAAAAGACAAAACACTGCCAAGCAACTAACAAAGAACTGATGCTGCTCCTGGACCCTCCCTCCGTAAGATTTCCTCTTTCCTGCTCCAGCTGGTGAAATGAGGGATGCACTGACCGGGACAGTTGCTATTGACTCGTTGTTCACCTTCCTGCTGTACTTGCTATGCGACACTTACAGAAAGACTTAGCAAGTGGTGATGAAAACACGGATGCCTGTTGCAGAAATGATTGAACCCTGCCGAACGTCAACATGAGAAAATGATTTTTTTTTAATATGAGAAGTATGCCTGAACCAAAATTATATTACTCAACAAGGCGCTTTGTACAAGAGAGTGAGAGCCATGTTTTAAGTAGGACCGTCTCTTGAACATTACATTCCCCTATCAAGATTGCCTAGTAACGAATCCAGAGAGGCCTGACCTTCCAAGTTGAAACAAGGTTAAGTTGTCTTGTCGGAGACACTTACCAGGTGTTTCCTGAATGCCAAGTGTCAAAGCTATTTTAATGCTGGCCCAGAAGTCTTTTGTTGCTAGAGCAGAGAAACAGTAGATCAAAATCCCAGATAGAGAGCGATTTAGAAAACACTTCAAGTTAAAAATCCCATGTAATAGTAGCTATTACAGTATCCCAAAAGGTCACGATGAGGATTAAGATAGATCATACATATGCTACACAGTCAGGCCAGCTTCTAGCCAGCACTTGGACAATAGTCATCAATACTATTTTTACCAGAGTATAAAGCTACATTTTGAAATTATGCAGAGTCTATACGTCAGCTAAAAATACACATCCATGCTTACAAATATGTACTGGTGGCAAGTGTCATTCTGTAATAACTACCTTGATAGGGATGCTAGAAGCAAAGGATGAGTCAGAGGCTTGATGTCTGTAGGTCTTTGAGGTAATGTCCTTCAGCAAAAGCCTGTAAAACGGGGAGTAGAGGAAGACAGGGAGAGGGATAGAGGCTGTGGTCTTAGACGAAACTACTAAGCCCGCCTCCCTTGCCTTGATCAAGAAGGAGACTTGATTTTAAATAATAACACGTAACTGTTGGCTTTTCAGAAGGGAGGAACAGTCTTTTGTTCTTCTGTATCCGTATTAATTTGCTACAGGTAGTGCCGCCTCCTCTGCATGTGAACTACAGGGTTAAAAGCTCTAAGGTCAAACAGCTCCCCCTGAGATGAGGCAATAACCCCCCAAAATAGGAAACATAATAGTTATCTCACGATTCTGTAACCGAGTCCATGGACCATAGATGTTATATAACAAAAATTATTTTCTCAATCGGGATCATGGAGTTCCAGGCCAACAAGGGTGGTAATGAAGGCATGTTGCCGACATCTCTCCCTTTCCTTATAAGGTTACAATCCTTGTGGCTTAGTGCTTAACCTTTATGACTTCATCTAACTTCAATCACCCCCCTTAAAGGCCCTATATCCAGATGCAGTTATGCATAAGGTAAAAGTTTCCTAGTATGAATCTTGGAGAGACTTGATGTTGTCCATACCCAGAGGCATCTGTGACATCATGTCAGCAGCCAAAACTCACAGGCCATCCAGGCAGAAGTCCAGATTTCAAGTGTGGTAGAGTATTACAAAGGTGATATCCAGGGTTCTTCTTGGTATCTGTCACTCTTTCAATATAACTTTGTAAAATCCTCCTCCATCCCTTATATCTGGACTGGCTTAAGAAAACTATTTTGACCAACAAAATACACTGGAAATAACAATTCCAACCTCAGAGTCAAAGAGCCCTCACCTCAGGAGCTTCCGTGTTTGGTAGTAGAAGCCTGGCGCCAACACAGGCATATGCCCGGGTTGGCCTATGGGGCAGTGACAGACATGGCCCAGTTAACAGCCAACCAGCCAACCACCAGACACATGAACAGGTAACCTGCTCCACAAGCTGAGCTCAGACATAAATGAGTGCAGCTGAGGTCAGTTAAAACTGACCATCTGTCTGGCAGAACTGGAAGCAAGAGCCACTAAGCTTCAAGTAAAACAAGAACTTGTTAAATAGGATAAATCATAGAGATATCCAATAAAGGGGGCCTACAAAAATAGGGAGAATTTTAGGGTTTAAGAACTAGTTCTTCTCTAGTTTTTAATTTGTGTGATTTGGCAAATAGCCTCCCGGAAACATGTTTCTCATGTGACAAACGAAGATTATGGTCTAAGCTACAAAGGAAACTACCAAGGAGCTTAAGTGAAAATCAGTGAGAAAGTCCAAGTAAAGTAGAAATTAAAAAAAGTTACACAAACTTTAGTGAGTGTAGAGGACCTGATCTGCAAAGCAGGAGCCCTTGTCTAAAGGTCCCAAGCTTCCCAGGTTAAATCTCTATGGGATTTAAGAAATACATTCAAACTTGAAGCCTTGTGATTAGGTTTTTCTAAGAGGTAAGATAAAGGTGGCCCCCAAGGTCTCAGTCTTAAGGCAAAAGAAACCTAACACAAGCATTAGATTCTGAATAATCTTGAGACAAGAAACAGAGTTGTGTGGCACATCTCAGACATGACTTGATATTGATTCTATGTCCTTTAACCAAAAGCATAATAAGAAAGAAGACCTGGTAACTTATTAAGTCCTAAGCAATTGGTTGGATTTCTGGGTCACATTGGCAAGTTATGTTCTGGGGAAGGGGTACCTTTGAAATACCAGAAAAAAAAAACCTTATATAATATAAATGGATAAATCTAAGCAAAGTGGTAAAATTGAAACTGATGTCACCAGTCAAATGTCTAGCCTCTAGAAGATACACACTAGTTCAGATACAATTTGAAAGTGAAACCTAGGAGAGCCAGGGAAGTCACAATTCCTACCAAAGCAATAGAACATCAGACAGACTCTGCTTTCCCCACTGCCCCAGAATAATCCAAACAACGGAAGCAGTGGGAACCAGAGGAAGGAGAAGAATGAAGATGGCTGGGGGAGGTGATTAATTGGAGGGTATCAAAACATTTACATCAGTGCCCACCCACGGCTCTGTTGTCATGAGGGGAGTGGTTAGTTCTATAGCTACAGACTCCTGGTTGGTCTCCAGATTAAAGGCATGAGGACAGCTCTCTAAGTGGGTGTTGGAGCATGGGAAAATGAAAATCTAAAGCTGGAAAAACAGCATTCTCTGAGCAGCTTGTGGACACTAAGAAGGATGAGGATTCTTGGTTCTTGTGCTCCTCACACATTCCTCACACATGCTATGGGACAGGTCCTCTGTAGTGAGAACCTGCTATGGTATTACAGGAGCATCGAAATTCATTTGAGCTAGGCTCTGCGTCTGTATCTAGGAACAGGCAAGCAGAATCATAACACTGAGGACAACCAACTACGAAGATGTAACCAAACAATAGCAACAATTAAGTTCCCGACTCAGTAAATAAAATTAACCCCAAGGGAAATGGCAGAATCACAACAAATAAACCTGCACAATAATATAAGCAATTAAAATAACTTCCAAAAGGAAGAACTTCTTCAAATTGCTTGGAAGGGATTCTGTGATGGAAGCTCAGTAGCGAACGTATCAGTAGAGAGATCTCTGGAGTTAAAAGTTTGATCTGCTGGTGGCCCTGGAACAAAACAGCAAAATAAGCAGAGCTGAAGAGTCCAGAAGAGAACAGGGTGCTTCTCTGACCATAAAGCCAGAAGAACACAGATGGAAGATGCGAGAGAAAACTTTAAGAGTATGAGGAAGAGCGTGGAGAATAAATATTAACTTAGTAAGAGTTCCAACAAAAGCAGAAGAGAGGGGATGTTGCAGAAGAAATAATAAACGCAGTAAGAGATAAGTTAAAAGGTCCTTATCAGATTTTCAGATGAAAATCTCGCATCATAAACAAAGTCCCATAGTTTCATCTTGATGAATGTCAGGACCCAAATATTGAACTATCCAAAAATACTTGAGGGGGACCAGGAATGCACCATTAGGAAATGCGATCAGATTAACATTAACTTCTTCTCTGCAAAAATCGTTGCTAGAAAGCAAAAGAAACAGAATCATCACAGCTCTGAGGAATAGGCATTTTGGATCTAGACTTATAAGCCCAACCAAGATCTCACTACCAGATAAGAACATCTTTGTTAAGACATTGAACTGCAAGGAAAGATTCAAACAATATGAATAGCCAGTGTGGTCTTTTTGAAAGACATATAAATTATCAAAAACCTCATCAAATATAAAAATGGGGAAGAAGCCATCTGTAGAAAGGCAGACATAGATTAATGACAAGCTATTGTGAGCTGGAATACAAGGCTCAGCTTACATGTTGAAGCTCATTGGAGCCCTGCTTGGAACCTATGTGGAGAGGAATGATACACTTATATGTATGGCACAGAGAAATATCCTTGCAGTGACATGGGTCAAGGACAGAAGAACGGAGGTGGAAATACAAGCAGACAGGGTTTGTAAGAACCCAAATAAAGCTACGGAGATTTTTAGAAACACCAAAGTCCAAGCTTTGATGGCCACCTAAAATTGAGAGTAAGCGTCTGGAAAGGAGCAGAGCCACTTACATCATGAGATTAGAAATATCAGAGGCATCATTAAATCATCCAGAAGCACATGAGCTATTTTTGTTTTCCTTCAGATAGTCATTGTGGAGGAACTCTACATTAAATAGATGAACTTAGAATTAATTTGCGTCCCAAAAATAATCATTGGTTCCAGTGTAGACTTTTGTCTTTGGATTTAATTTAATTTAATTTAATTTAATTTAGATCACTTAGTAGCATCACTTTGAAGTACTGTTGAGACCAAGTCAAGGTTGAGTAAGAAAGAAGAACAAGATAAATCAGCAATGCCCATCATGGGCATGAGTAAGAGGGCAGTGTTAGATGTACAGTACACTGGCTGACCCAGCTACAGGAAAAATAGAAATAGTGGACGAAAATGAGATTTGTTCCCTCATGTGGTATAAGAAGGAAAAGTAGCAATTAAGTGGAATCCAGCAAATCATCAATATTCAAGAATTGGATCGGGGGCGGGGCAGCAGTGTTCTGGTTTGCTTCTTGATATTGTGATAAAACACTCCAAACAAAGGTAGCTTGGGGGTGGGGTAGTTATTCAGTTTATAGTTCCAGGTCATAATCTGCCATTGGCAGAATCAGCGCAGGAACTCAGCAGGACCTTGAAGTAAAAGCCATGGTTTGCTGGTTTGCTCTCTGGCTCATTCTGACTTGTGGTTCCCTGCCCAAGAAATGATACTGCCCACAGTAGGATGAACTCTCCATATCAATAATAATCAAAACTACCCTCATTGACAGAACCACAGACCACCTGATCTAGGCAGTTCCTAAACTGAGGCTTCTTACCTCTGACGACTCTGAACTGTGTTGGCAATAAAGGCTAACCAGGACAGCCTGTCTGAGTGTGAGTTCAGCGAGTTTTACTAGCTTTGAGAATGTTACTATTATCACCAGTCACCAAAATTACCCTCATGGAAAGTAAAAGGTGGCTGGCAAGCTGCAGCTATCAATTACTTTACTGTTACTGTGATAGTTACATCTACAGGAAACCAAAGTGGAAGAAGAGTTAATAAAGTACTTGGGATTAATGACCCAATTTTCTTTAGTCCCAGAGTTAGAACTCAATGTCTGATGCCTGTTAGGCAAGCATTATCAGTGAGCTGTACCACCAGTCCCAATTTTCATTAATGTAAATTCTTGTCCTTTGTCCTGTAACTTTAATCTAAGCCCCAAACATTTTAGAGCCAATCACTATGGCCCTGAACTAATATCCAGAACAAATGCTTTGGTATCATCAATATACTTTATTGATTTCCCCTCTTCAATAGACAGAAATAGCCTACCTTTATTAAATTTAAATTACATTAACAATGTATGTGCTGGTGCTTGGTTCTTAGAGGTAAGATGGCCTGAATAAGGAGTTGGAACAAGCATCTATAAAGCTGTGTTATGACTGCCTGAAAATGGTGTTCTGAAAGACCACATGGGCTTTAGTCTACAGTGTACCAATAACCGCTGTGAAACCCTGAATTAATTAACTGCTTGTTGGGGGTGGGCGAATTATCCTCATTTGCATGGCATTTCCTACTTTTAGTCATACATATTGTATTAATATGTATATTATACTAATATATATATATAACTAAATGAATATTCATTCTTTGAGAATTGCATGCAATTTATGTGATGATATTCACCCCATCCCTCCCCTTAACTCTTCCCACAAACGCCATCACCTCCTTCCTGAAAATACTTCTACTCCAATTTGTGCTGCCCATATACTCCTGGGTATGGGGCTCATGAGCCCCTCAGTTTTAGTATTTTCAATGCTAAACTGCACCCTAGAAAGGCTTCTGCAGCAGCTGGTTAGTCAGATTAGTCAGGTTGCTATCTCTGACCCTTAATTTCCTTTTTTTCTAAAACACCTAGACTAGATGGTCTGTGGAATCCCAGACAGCTCAGAAATCTCAGAGACAGATCCAATGTATGTGAAAACAACATGATTGTGTGTGAGATTGTTTGATATATCAATGTGTAATATAATAGCTTTGTTTTTATGACATAGTTTTTTACTTATTTACTTTTTTATTGTTTTATGTGGATGGGTGTTTTCCCTGCATGTATGTCTTGTGCATCACATGAATACAGTGCCCCTAGAAGCCAAAAGAGGGAGTCGGATCCCATAGAACTGGAGTTTTAGGTGGTTGTGAACTGTTGTGTGTGTGGGTCTTAATCACTAAGTCATCTCTCCAGGCCCTATTTACTTAAAAAAAATAACTTACTTAGTTTTTAATAACAACAACAACAAAAACCATACAGACCATTCACTACCTTAGGCATAGGAGTATTACAATGCTGTATTATATAGTATTTTAAATCCCCAAGATTTAGTCACATAAGATTAGACAAATGGAGCACACCCTCACTAACACAGAGAAACTAGAGGCCAGGAAAGCAGGAGGAACTACTGTGCAGCCTGGAAGAGCACCCAATTTTGAAACTAAGAGGATTCCACTTCCCAATCCTGCCTACCCTGAGCCAATGGGAGATCCCATTCCTTCTATTCAGTGGCCATCAACAACAGAGATCATGAATAGAGATCAGCATACAGTGAGAATGAAAGCAGAGCTTTGTGAAGCCCTGAATACAACATGCACTGACCTGGTTTGTATAGGGCTAGTCAAAATAAAAAGAAGCTTTCTCTACCTGACACGAAGAGGTTGCTTATCTATAAGACTTCCAGTATTGAGTGCCTCAGAAACAGAGCAAGTCTGAAAGAGTGCGTGGTAGGTTTTGATGCTCCTCTATTCCCAGGAACCCTTTCAATAGATTTCATTTTTTCTCTCACACGAGACACCCTTAGAAGGACCAATTCAGTTTTAATGCTATCATCTCTCTGGGAGTCTGTGCACCACTGAAAGAAAATAGGCCTGTCCTTTTGCATCGAAGAGTCTTTCAAATCTAAAATATTTTCTATAGGTGAATAATAAAGGCAAAGTAAAAAATAGGACATTAGGATCTGCGGCCTATCCTTCATAGTCGCTGACTTGCTGAGCCAGCTGAAGCACTCACGGCAAGCCAGATTTCTTACCCAAACTCTACCAGTGTTTCAGTTAGGGTTTCTGCTGCTGTGGTAAAACATCAAGGCCAAAAGCAACTTGGGGAGGAAAGGGTTTATGTCATCTTATACTCCCAAGTAACATTCCATCTCTAGGAAGTCAGGGCAGGCAATTGCTAGACCTGCCTGTAAGAAAGTAGAGAAGGTTGGGATTCATAGAGCCCTGGGATGATTTTTTTCCAGTATAGGTTTTCTGATCCTTCTCATGAAAACTAGAACAGCTCTGAGCATGAGGGCACATACTTGCAATTCCAGCATTCAAGAGTCCTTACCTTCTGACCTGAAGTCCTTTCTCTCATCTCTGACAGAGTTCCCATGGCAACCCATGACCTTTGAGCTACATCCCAGGCCATCCTTCCCTCTGTCTTTGCTTTGACCTCTAACATCAAAGCCATTTGACAGAATACCTCACAAATTTCCTTTCCACCCTCAATATATTTCTCTATTTTCATTTTTTGTCTTACCTGCCTCTCGCATCTGCTTAAGTGAATCATTCCTCTTTTTTCTCAGTTTGTCTTTTCCTACCTCTTCATCAGTCTGACTCCAGTAACCATTCCCCCTCTCTTGCACTTCTCTCCTCTCTATCTCACTCTCTCCTTTCTCTCTCTCTCTCTAAATATATAGAATAGACATGTATGTGTATATGTGTGTGTGTGTGTGTGTGTGTGTGTGTATATATATATGTATGTATACATATACACACACCCACATATATATATACACAAACACACACACACATATATTCTATCCTAGAAGTGTGTGAATGTTATTCAATTCTGATTTTTCTAAAAATGTCTTCAATTCTATGTGATTGGAAAACATTTTGAATTTTACTTCCTGATTTGTACATATCTTCTGTCTTTTATTCCACTTCATTAACGAAGGCATCTCATATTTATTTCCCCATTAATGAGATATTACAACAATTAAAAAAAAGGCTGAATCTTGGATTTGTATTACAAAAATGTGAACTAATTTGAGATGAATCATGGAAATAAATAGGAAATGGCAGTAGATTTGGGAAAACACATATGAAAAGGCCAGACCGAGAGAAAATAGTCATGTAAATATTTCTAACATATTTGTCCACATTGGTCCATAATGAATGAAAAAAGAAATAACAAGGAAAGAACATGACCGCTCCTAGATATGGTGGAGGAGAAAGTGTATTGTCGATAAAAGGGAGACACACTCAGATAGAGACATCCGGGAGGGTCCACACTGAGTCAGGCCATGTGAAAACAGGGGAGAGGGAAGAGAGGAGAGAGGAGAAAGAGGGAATCCTGAACACCAAAGGGCAAGGCAGTAGAAAAAAAAGAGGGAGGTGACCAAAATGGCTGGATTATATAGGGAAGAGCTGCCCAGTCCCCTGAGATAAAGAGTTTAGGGTAAGGGGCAGGATATGCAAGCCAGAAGGACTCTGCAACAGGTAGGGATTGAGGGGTACTGGGAGAGTCTGGTGGTCAGGTTGGCTTTGATATGTTAAATAGGTATCTCAGCCAGTAGTTTGTCCTGAGTTTGATACCTAACACACAATATGTAAAGTGTTCGTAAAATGAAAGCTAGGAAAATACATTTTTAAATGCAAAGTCAGACACTATACAAAAGACAATGCAGAAACCACCAATCACAACATAAAAGGTGTTCAAAACAGTTAGTCATCAGGAAATGCAAACTAAAACTGTACTGGGGCATTGTGCTCCTGAGAACCAGGAAAGTTCACACCTGGGTTTGAAATACAGTCAGGAATGTGACTCTACTAGAATTTTCATCTACTGCTAATGGGAATATAAAATGATATAAATGTTTTTGGAGAATTCTTGGACAGTTTACTATAAAGTTAAACAGAAACTATCGTCAATGGCTAATCTCAATTATCAATTTGATGAACTCTGGAATCACCAGAAAGACAGGCTTCCAGGTACTTCTAGGGAATTATAGTTATTAGGCTAATTGATTATATTTGAATTATAGTTATTAGGCTAATTGAGGTAAGCAGATCTACCTACTGTGGGTGGAATCACATTCTGGGCTTGGATCGTGGACTGTACAAAACTGAGAAAGTGAGCTAAGAAATGTATTCACCATCTTTGCTTCCCACATTTGGACAATGTGATTAGTTCCCACAACCTCCTGTTGCCATGACCTCCTCTCCATGAAAAACTGTACCCAGGAACTGTGATCCAAAATAAACCCCATCTCCTTTAAGTTGCATTTGTTGGGTTATTTTATCAAAACTACATAAAAGTATTATTTTATAATCCAGAAATCCTGTCCTAGGTCTTTACTGAAAAGAAATCAGAAGAAGCAGCAATTCCACAAGGAGACATGTATAAGAAGCTTTATTATAACAGTACAAATGGAAACAATATGTATATCCATTAATAGCTGAACAGCTGCTCCTGGTGCTGCATTCCTATAGTCTCAGCCCTCAGGAACCCAAGGCAAGAAGATCACAAGTTTAAGAGCAACCTGTGCCACATAGCAAGGCGTCTCAAATTTAAAAGAAAAATATTATGGTAATGGTAGCACACATATACAATGGGATGCTACTCAGAATGAACTATAGGTATACATAATAGCAGAAACCAGAAAGTACATATTATCTCACTCCATTTATACAGTGTCTAAGAACAGGGGAACTGACTATGGTGATAGAATTATAATGGGCTGGAATTGGGGAAAGAAGCAACTCACTAGAGAGGAGAAAGGGAATTTCTGGCATGAGAGAAATATACTTAAGAATGTAGATGGTATAACTATATGCATTTATCAAAATAATTATGTTTAGAGCATAACTTCTGTTTATTTTATTACATGAAAATTATAATCTCTGCTCAAAACAACCTTAAAAGCTACAATAATCATAATCATAATCATAATAAAGCAACAATGTGTATTGCATATGAATACTCCTCAAAGATTGTATCTGAGTGTTACTCATAGAATATTGGTAGGTTTGGATGTCGTTCTTGTCATTGGTGTCTTTCTGTTTTCGTGTTTTGTTCTCTCTCTCTCTCTCTCTCTCTCTGTGTGTGTGTGTGTGTGTGTGTATGTGTGTGTGTGAAGGTGTGCTCAGAGGTCAGAAGAAGGCATGGATCCTCCTGAGACTAGGGTTATAGACAATTGTAAGTCATAAAACATGGGTGTTGGGAATCAACCTCATCCAGCCTTTTGCAAGAGCAGCGAGTATGTTAACCCTAAGCCCCTGGACCCTTGAGCCCCTGAGCTCCTGAGCCTTGGACTCCTGAACCCCTGAGCCCCTGAACCATTTCTCCAGCCACCACTTATAGACTATCTTATACCCATCGACTTAATACCCTGAAGGTACTTTACAAAATTGATAATTATTGATTTCAAGAAATAATTTTATTAGCCCAAATGTTTCAAGTAGGATTCACTGTATTCAAGAAACTAGCATTGCTATGATCGAAATCACTAATATTTAAGTCCAGGAATGACACTTTCTTTTATATCCACTATGAGACTAATGAAAATGAAACACTTAAAAAAAGAAACAAGAAACACACACACACACACACACACACACACACACACACATCCAGATAATAGTATACATCTGGAATCCCAGAACTCAGAATGCAGAGGCAAAGACAGAAGGGTAACAAATCCCCACACAGCCTGGGATCCATAATAAGAATATGACAAAGGGAGTGGGGGTGGGGAACAGGTGGAGGAAAGGAACAAAGGAATGAGTAGAATTTAACCCAACAAAGATCTGTCTGGGTGGTCCTGCCCACTGTGTTTCTAGTGTTCAGGCAAAAAACTAACTCGGACTGTGAAAAGAAGAGAATGCTATAATATCAAAAATTATAAAAATTTTATAATTATTGTTAACATTTTAAAATAGATATGAGAAGTAGACTACGCATTTTCTATCACTGCTCATCCCCGAAGCTGTTAGAAGAAGAGCTGAGCAGAGGAATGTGCTACTGCTTTTGTCTAACTGAAGTACTTGAGTGACTTGAAGTTGGTTCAGGGGTTCAGAGAGATCTTGTCAACCCTTTGTTTTTGCTTATTTGCTTTTGGCGGTTCTGGGGGTTAAACCTGAGGCCTTAACTTTGCTCTACCAAAAGCCCTAAGACTCCTATTTAGCTTGAAAAATGAAGTTACAAAGTTGATCATTTGGCTCACCTATCATCAAAGAATCACATTGAATCACCTACACATTACACATTCCTCTTCTGTAGAGTTATTCTGGCGCTTATAAAGGATAAATTCATCTTGCCTGAAATGTAGGTCTTTAGTGATGACATGCACATCTCTGATTTTGCTACACCCAAATAAGTCTATATCAATTTTTTTTTAACCACAGCATTTCAGTTTTTAAGAAAAGTTGTCAGGGAAATAATAATTTAGCTGTCAAAAATGCCTTATATTTAATGCTTAAAGAATATGAGGATCATGTGTGAATTTCAGGAAGACTTACAAAAAAATGTTTAGTGATGAAGTTTAGAAAAGAAAAACAAGAGAGAGAAGACAGGAGCAGAAATCCACAGAAAAAGAATTAAAACAACAGGAATAGGGAAAAAAAGAGACAGACAAGAATATAAGAGGAAAACAGGCAAAGGGGAAGCTGCCATGGAAATGGGATACAAACACAACAGCATCACTCCTCACGTGGTTTGTTAATGTGGCCTGTGGGAGACAGAAAGAAAGGAAAAACTAGACTCTGTGTTTGCTTTATCTTTAACGCTCATTCCTAAGTCTGTCTGTATTATCTCATATATCAAGGAGAAAACATTCCACTCAGGGTCATCACTCACTGTTGAAATCTCCGAGACTTTTTACAGAAACCGAGCAATGTTTCTCAGCTGTTGTGTGACTCATACTCAAGGAAGCAACAAGACAGGGGAAATGTCCCTTTCCAGTCTTGGATAAAGGTCCTTAAATGACCACTCCTAAGCCATTTTTTTTCCCAAGCAATTTTATATGACACAAGGTATATAGATCAGTAAAATAGGTGTACAAATCAAATATTTACAGATAATCAATAATAGAACTATCAAAATGTTTTGTTGCCTAATTATTTGAGAATTTCATACAATATATGCTGATTATATTCACCCTCTACTCCTCCCCCTGGCACCTCCCAGATCCACTCTACTTCCTCACCCCTTCTCACCTTTGTGTCCCACTCAAAGTTGTTTTCAGGTGTTCAAATTTTTATCTTAATTCTTACAAGACACTATAGAATAAATCCAAAGTGAACAGATATGCACATGTGAATATGTACAAAATTTTACTTCTAAAAATATTCATAAAAGTAGATGATCAAAACAACCAAAAGAAAACGCAAAAGCTCCAACTCCCACCTCATCCTTTCTTTTAATAACTCACCAAGTCCAATTTAGGTGTGGGACCATCCACTGGACTGTGGTTAACCTACCAGTTTTACGCACTTGAATGAATTGACTCTCCCTCCCCTAAAAGTCATCAGCTGTTAGTAGGACCTTAGTCATGGGTAAGAACCAGAAGCCCCTCCCCTCTGCATGTTAGAATATTGACTAGCTTCACGTGCAGGCAACCACAGCTGCTGTGAGCTCATGAGAACGAGGCCCTGTTATGTTCAGATGATACCGTTTTGTTCCCGTTCTTTCCACTATCTAGATTCTATAATCATCCTGTCTCTTCCAAGATGACCCCCGAGCCTTGTGGGGCCAGTGATAATGGGTGTTTTGTTTGTGGCTGAGGACTCCACTGACATTTAATCATTGCATTGTGATCAGTTGAGTTTCCGCTGCGTTGAATGCTGTCTGCTGTACAAAGACACTTCTATGATGAGGATGCACTGATCTATAAATGCTGCACTGGTCTATGGATATAAAGATGTGAATTTAGAGGACAGTTTGATATTATATCCTATTACCAGAATAATAATAATGGGTTCACCTTCTGGGACCTGTCATCTCCTCATTTGCTCTTGGCCAGATTTGTAGTAGCAGGCATGAGTTTTTTCCTGTGGAACAGGCCTTAAATACAATCTGAAAGTCTCTAGTTACCCGTTGACATCCATGCCGCTATTGCACACATGGGCATATCTTGTATTGTAGTTTACAGGTCCACAAATGGGTAAGATTATTGATGACATTTCCCTCCACGGTGCTTGGTAGCACTATTTAGCACTATAAAAGATATTCAGCAGGGAAGAGGCTTTCTGATCATTTCTCCATATGCTGTAACTAAAGTGTGTGGTATTTTCAGCAATAAGGTCTTACCAACAAATTACAGTGTTAATCCAACAGTAATGACAACATAGCCTATATTGTCTGGGAGATCTCCAAGACACCCCTGACCTACAATTCAAGAAGAGATATTCTTCCCCTGGCACTGGACTTTTTATTTACAACCTATGGCATTTAGGAGGAGCATTATGCCCTATGTAGGCTGATTCCAATTAAGCTCCTTTAAATGGAAATATATATGAAGCTCATCTAAGAGGTTTCTGTATGGCTTTTTCAAACATCCTTAGTTTTAGTTGTCCAACCCTACTCCAAACAAGGGAAAAGGGGGGTATATAGGCTTAAGCAGGGAAGATGAATGTATTTTTAAAATAATCATTTGGCACACACACACACACACACACACACACACACACACAGAAATAATTTATTATTTGATAAAAATAAAAGAAATTTTACATATGCCTGACATTGCAGGGTTAGCCAGGAACTGGAAACTGGATAGGCCTGAGAAGATTCCTAATGATATTCTGCTATGCTAATAGATCAGTGATAGCCCAGTCGTCCTCAGAGAGGCTTCTTCCAGCAGCTGATTGGAGTAAATGCAAAGGCCCAGAACCAAATATCATGCAAAGCTTGGGTAACCCTGCAGAAGAGGGGGACGAGGGACTGTAGGGACCAGAAAGGTCAAGGACACCAGAAAAACAAGACTCACAGAATCAACTGACCAATCTTAGGGGCTCACAGAGACTGAAGCAGCAGACATGGAGCCTGCACTGACCACTACATGTATAATATGGTTGTCCAACTTCATGTTCTTGTAGAACTCCTAAAGATGGAATGAGGAGGGGGAGGTTTCTGATCCTTGTATCTGCCCTTGGAACTGTTCTCTTCTTGCTGGGTTGCCTTGTCCAGCCATGATGTAGGGGTTCCTGCTTGGCTTTGCCCCTTCTTATGCCTTGTTGTGGTAACCCTGGGAGGCCAGCTCTTTTCTGAAGGAAAGTGGAGTGGGTAGGGGTGGATTTGGATAAGAGAAAAGAAGGGGGGAGCTGAGAGGAATGGAGGGAGGGAGGATGTGGGTCAGAAAGAAAAAAAATAAATTGTATTAAAAAAGAAAAAATAAACTGTGGGTCACAAGACAAAGCAACATGAAAAGGCACTAAGAGATTGGAGCAAAAGAGTAATCAGAACACATTACATATGTAAACAAAATTAATAATAATAATTTTGAAAAGAATAAAAATAAAAGCAACTTTGCATATTAATGAAATGAATGTGAGTTTATTCCCACATAAAGAATTAAATTTGAGACTTTACCTTATAGGGCTTCTTCAATATTTTTCACAACTGATGGATATTTTGATTTTATTGCATTAATGTTGAAAATGCTGCTCTGTATATATAGATGCATAGTTTTAAAGCAAACTTATCAGGCTAGGGAAGAACACTACATATATATTAAAGGAAAAATCCACTAAGAGGATATTGCAATTCTAAACATATATATACTAACCATAAGAGCACTAAAGTTCATAAAAGGGGCACTACTATAGCTAAAATCACATATTGACCCTCACACCGTGGTAGTAGGTTACTTCAATACCCCACTCTCACCAATACACAGATAATCCAGATAAAAAATAAACAGAAAAATGACGGCATTAAATAATACCACCAATCAAATATACCTAGATGATGTACAAACCAAGTCTCAACAGACAGAAGAAAATTTAAATAACACCATGCACCCTATCTGGCCACCAGGGATTAAAGCTGGGTATACACAACAAAAACAACAGAAAGTTTACAAGCATTAAAAACTTTTTGAATTGAGTGAAAATGAAAACAGAACATACCCAAGCCTATGCGGCACAATGAATGTGATTCTAAGATGTAAGTCTATAGCATAACTTTATGCTACAGAAAACATAAAAAATTGGAGATATCTCATATTAACAACTTAACAGCACATCTTAAAATCTAGAACAAAAGCAAAAAACTAACACCCAAAAGTAGTAGATGGTAAGAACTAATAAAACTCAGAATGAAATCAATAAAATAGAAACGAACAAAAACAATACAAAGAATTAATGAAATGAAGAGTTGATTCTGTGAGAAAAATCAGTAAGGTTGATAAATCCTTATCCAAATTAATTAGAGACACAGAGAGGAGATACAAATTAATAAAATGAGAGATGAAAGGGAAACATCACAACAGACACCAAGGATTTTATCTAGAGAAGCATAGGAACAAACTATAAAAATCTATACTCTACCAAACTGGAGAACCTAAAAGAAATGGGCAAATACCTTGATGTGCATGCCTAACTTGGTTAAATCAAATCAGATAAGCAACTTAAATAGACCCATAATCCAAGTCTTCTAACCAAATAAAGCCCAGGGCCAAATAGATTCAGTGCAGAATTATACTAGATCTGCAAGAAGAATTAACATCAATACTCTTCAGATAGAGGAGTGTTCCAATTAAGCTTCTCTATAGGAGTACAGATATGAAGCTCATAAACTAGCAACAGAAGGAAGATGGTCAAATTCTTTTTATAAGACAATAATTACCCTGATACTTGACCCCACACAAAGACCCAAGAAAGAAAGAAAATTATAGACCAATTTCCATTATGAATATAGATGCAAAAATTCTCAAGAAAATACTTGCAAACCCAACCTCAGAACACATCAAAAAGACTATCCACCATGATCATAAAGTAGGAGGTCTCACCCCAGAGATGCAGGGATGGGTCAACATGTGTAAACTGATAAATGTAACTCACCACATATACAGACCAAAAGATAAAAACCACATGATCATCTAATTCGGTTCAGAAAAGACCTTTGAAAAGACTTCATTATAAAAGTCCTGGAGCGATCAGGAATACAAGGGATATACCTCAGCATAATAAAGGCAGTTTACATGTCACCCTAAATGGAGAAAAACATAAAGCATTTCCACTAAAATCAGGAACAAGACAAGAATGTACTCTCTCCATACCTATTCAACACAGTACTTGAAGTCTTAGCTAGAGCAGTAAGACAACCAAAGTAGATCACAGGGTTAAAACAGGTAAGCGAGAAGTCAAAGTATCTTTATTTGCAGATGGTATGATTTTATACATAAATGATCCTAAGAAATCCACCAGGAAACTTTCTAGAGCTAATAAACTCTTTTAGCAAAGTAACGAAATTATTTAATCACACAAAAAAATATCACTTTCCTATATACAAATGACAAACAGACTGAGAAAGAAATCAGGAAAACAATACCTTTCACAATAGCCTGGAATCTTGGGATAACTCTAACCAAGCAAGTGAAAGACTTGTATTATAAAAGTTTTAAGCCATTGAAGAAAAGAAAATTGAAGAAGATATAAGAAGATCTCCCATGCTCTTAGATCAGTACAATTAACATAGTAAAAATGGCTATCCTATCAATCTGCAGATCAATACAATCCCTATCAAAATTCCAACGCAATTCTTTAAAGAGCTTGAAAGGACAATTTTCAGCTTCGTATGGAAACAACAGCAACAACAATAAAAAAAAAAAAAAACGAGGATAGCTAAAACAATCCTGAATAATAAAAGAACTGCTGGAAGTATCACCATCCCTGATATCAAGTTGTATTACTATAGAAAAAAAAACAGCATGGAATTGGCATTAAAAAAGAAGCTAGTTAGTGGAATCAAATTGAAGACTCAGATATAAGTCTACACATCTATGAACACCTGATTTTTTAAATAGAAGCCAGAAACACACATCGGAGAAAAGACAACATCTTTAGCAAATGGCGTTCGTCAAACCAGATGGCTGCATGTAAAAGCACACATATGGTCCATAATTATCACCCTGCACAAAGCTCAGCTCCGAGTGAATCAAAGACCTCAACATAAAACCAGATACACTGAACCTGATAAAAGAGAAAGTGGAAAATAGTCTTGAAGCCATTAGCCCAGGAAAAGACTTTATGAACAGAACACTATTAACACATGCACTAAGATCAATAATTAATAAATGGAACCTATTAAAACTGAAAAGCTTTTCTAAGGCAAAAACACTGACATTTGGACAAAGTGGCAGGCTACAGAATGGAAAAAGATATTTTTACCAATTACAGATTCAATAGAGTTAATATTTAAATTATACTAAAAAAACTTATACTAAAAAAAATACTAAGCATAAAAAAAACAAATACCCCAATTAAAAATGGGGTATAAAACTAAACAGAGAGTTTTCAAAAGATAAAAAATACTTGAAGAAATACTTGAAGAAACGTTCAACATCCTTACTCATCATGGAGATGCAAATCAGAACTACCCTGAGATTTCATCTTACACCAATCGGAATAGCCAAGATTAATAAAACAAATAACAGCACATGCTGGCAATGATGTAGGGTAATGGGATCACTAATACATCACTGGTGGGAATGCAAACTTGCACAGTCACTGTGGAAATCAGTGTCACAGTTCCTAGGGAGCTGGGAACAGACCTATCTCAAGACTCAACTATACTACTCTTGGGCATATAGCAAAGGACTCTACATTCTACTAGAGAGAATCTTACTCAACCATGTTCATTGCTGCTCTATTCAAAATAGGTAGAAATTGTACACAGCCTAGATGTCTAACAGAATAGATCAGGAAAATATGGTACATTCACACAATAGCAGATTTATTGGCCATTAAACAAACAAAGTCATAAAACTCAGAGATCAACCATCCTGAGTGAGATAACCCAGACCCAAATAGAAAAGTATGGTGTATAGTTTCTTATAAGTGACTATTAGCTTTTCAATTTTCAATAGGTGTGCTACTATCTGAATAACTATAGAGTTTAAGTATAGAGTAATGAAATATTCAGGAAAGATGGATTCCCAAGAAAGAGGAAGTAGAATACATAGTTTGAGAAACAGCAAGGAAACTGGAACAGGAGAATTAAACAGGGGGGAGAAGGGAAGAGGAGTGTAAGGGAGAGAATGCAGAGAGGGACAGCTGACACTGTCCAGGCCGCTTGAGGAGTTATACAGAAACCTACTCAATAGAAGCTTCTTTAAAATATATGGATGAAATAAATCTAAATAGAATCACCAAATAATGAGAGAAAGCTCCAACTAGATATCTCTCACTACCAAGTTAATCCTCTAGTCTCAAGAATGAGTTCTATCTGGTTGAGTTGTTCACCAAAGGGTGAACCATGGAAGTCTCCAAACAACTCAGGCTATTGCCAAGGCTATTGGTTGCTCTACACATACTGATGGTAAGTTCCTATTGCTGAAGACATCTATGTCTCATGAACATGGAGAAATAGTGCCTTAACTCCTACTGACTGGTGTTCATGATACAGGAAAAGTACTCTGTACACTACTAGAGGAGAAAGATAAACACCAACCCTGCTACAAACTCTTTGATATACAATGGTCACTTGCCTGTTTGATACCATGGTACAATGATGGCACAAACATTATAGGAATAACCAACCACTATTTGATTGGATTTAAGACCCACTCCACATAAGGCCCACAACTCATGACTGACACTGCTCAGTGGCCAAGAATCTAAAACTAGAAAGGACATGATCTAGAAAAAAAACCAAATATTACCATTCTGCTAAGTGAACAGAACAATAAAATGAATAACCACATTCTGCTATGCCCATGGGTCACTGACTCACTCAGCCACCATCAGAGGGCTTCTTCCTACAGTAGATTGGAATTAATAGCTGGACAATATGCAGAGACTGAGAGACCGTGGAACACTCAGTCTTAAATAGGATTTCTTTATCAAATTCCTCCCTACCCAGTGCTCAGGAAGGCAGAAAAATTGTAAGATTCAGAGGGGATGGAAAACTCCAGGGAAACAGTATCTTCCAGACACAGCAGGGTTGATGCACATATGACCTCAAAAAAAACTATTGTAGCATGATAGGGCCTGAACAGAACCGAACCAGACAGAGTCCCAGCACGGAGAGGGGAAGTGGACACAAGCTCTCGTCCTCAACAATTAACAACCATTCACAAAGGAAAAATTAATTTCTCCAAGGGAGTTTCATTGGGTATACAAACCACCCTTAAGGGCAGACCCCAACCCAAGTCCAGCAGTAGATGGCCAACATAAAGTAAACTGGAAGGTGTTGGGGGGGGATTTCTGTCTCATACTACTTTGTTTGAGCATTTTTTAAATCTTACTGGCATGTTGCTGTATGTGTATTGTGGTTTCTGATTTTGTGATTTTATGGTGTGTGTGTCTGTATGTGTGAGTGTGTGAGTGGGTGTGTGTTTCTTGTGCTCGTTCTTAGTTTCTTTTTTGTTTGTTCATTTTGTTTTATCCTTGTTTGTCTTTTTTGTTTACCTATTTGTTTCCCTCAGAGAGAGAGAGAGAGAAGGTATGGAGTTAGAAGGGTTGGGAGGTTGGGAGAATTTGGGAGCTGAGGGAGGGGAAACTGCAATCAGAATATATATTGAATGGAAATAGCTTTATTTTCAATAAAAAATTAAATTTAAAACCCACATGTTTAAAATAAAACAAAAATGCACAAGTTTTATGTTTAAGGCCATTGCAAAAAATGGTTGGAAATTTGTCTCAAACTCAAGTTAAAATTCATTCAACAAATTAATACAAAGCCCACTTTGGCAACTCAAAAGCAATTGTCACGTAGCAAAGTTGGAGATTTTTATTAAAGATCTTAGCATAGGCTCAAGCATGAGAGTTAGAACAAAAAAGAAGCACTCAAAAGAAAGTAAGACACACATATATTCTATATATATATATTATATATATATATGTATATGCATATCTCACTGACTCCAATTTGTGCCGCTCATATACTTATGGGTGTGAGCTCACTGAGGAGTACAGTTGACTTACTGAGGCTATACCCTTAAAAAAATCCTTATTCTCTCATTCCCAGAAGCCATCACCTGTCAGTAGGTCCTCAGGTATTAGATGAAGGCTGCTGAGTCACTCCCCACCTATGCTGACCCGATTCACAGTATCAGACCTGAAATCCAATCAGAAAGCAATTGGTTACCCCCATGACATTCAGACTGCTGTTTTACTCGGGACATAACTTGCCAGTCTGGTCATCAAAAAACAATTTTAAAATCCCAACATTCTAACACAATAAAATCCAGACATTCTGAAATGGTATAAGCCAGAGGTAGAGTAACTCGATGCAGCTGAGGAATGATGCTAGAAAAATATTAAAGTCTGTTTTTAGTAGTTAAACTACAAGGACAGGGAAGTTTGAACGTACGGGGGGTGGGGGGGACAGACAACTCAGAGCATAGATTAGTGTGGTATCTGAGCTGAGATGTTTTAGGCAGTGTCCACAAAGCAAAGTGCGCATATTTTGTGTTCAGAACCAAGGCTGAAGTGACTCTCGAATTGCAACATGGGTGAAAACTATCAGAAAGACTAAAACCATTACGTGTTTGATTTTTGAAATAACTTTTGGTCATTGGGTGTTCGGAAACTTCTGTTGCTGTCAGATTTTTTTACAGGCCCTACAGTCAGGGTCCTGCCCTACAGGAAAAGAAGCTGTTATCTAGAGACTTCTTTTCACCCAGACTGGGGTCCTATTTGGGAATCAGGTTGTTTCTTTCTTTATGAACTTTAACACACTATGAGCTCACCACAACACACTATAAACCTAAGCTCAGGACTCTCCAGCCCCTTGTCTGTGAACAACTATTGTATAGTACATGCATTCGATAGCATTTCCCCCCTGGAAGATGGTGTCTCATATGTAACCTGGGCTGGTGAAGCAGAAGGTTCTTGAGTTTAAGGACACACCTGATGTACACAGGGACACCCTGTCTCAAGACAAAGGAAGAAACAGTAAGTGTTAAGCTCAAAGGTGACCTAGCCATGTGCCTCTGTTTCTAGTGTCCACAGTAGAGCTGATGACAGTTTGTGAGATAAATGAACAAGACACAGTATGTAAAAAAAAAAAAAAAAAGACCAGCTACAGTGAGGTATGTATGTAATTCCAGCACTCAGAACGCTGAGGCCCCTGCTTGGGTTTAAAAAAAAAAAAAAAAAAGCTATGAAGACCCTATTTCAAATAAAGAAGGAGCAAGGGAAGAGAGGAGGAAGACGGATGGCCAGTGAAAGAAAAAAAATCTCCCTCCTCAGCTCACCGAATCATGGATGTTACATTCAAGAAAGCATTTGCATTGCGTTTTAAGAGCCTATCCCTTTATCCTGCAAGGGTGTTTTCAGTCACATGTACACATTTTTAAAATTCCAGGTTTTCCTTAAAAACTGACTCCTTGGTGAGATTTAATTCTAATCCTTCCCCTTAATAAAGATTCCAAAAATGCTGCTTTCCTTAACCTCAAAACAGCCACACGTTACAGACAGCATTTCATAACCTGTTTAATCAGGCTCTGTTCCAGCATCCACAAGCCCTCAGTCAGCCTGGCTTATTTTTCCATACCCACCAACGCCAGAATGATCTCAGAGTCTTAGCACACATGCCGAACTCTCTGCAAACGAACGTTGCAGGGGATCCATGAGGTCCTGAGCGCGCACATTCACTCTCTATTCCCCAGGGTGAATGTCTTCTCTCAGGCTTCCCTCCTCCATCGTGCTCCCCTCCCCCGAGGAAGAAAGCAAAGAACTGTGCTTCTCCAAAGATGAGTGGCAGAACTTCATATCCAGCAAGACCTGAAAAGGTAAACAAAGAGTGCCTATTACCTGGAAGACATCAGTGCTAGGTCAGGGAGAGTAGGAGCAAAACAGTTTCTTCTGGACAGAGGTGTTACGCTCAGAACTCACAGCAGCTGTGGTTGCCTTCCTAGAAACCAATGATGGCAGGAAGAAGGGCACAAAGAATCCTCCAGGAGATGTTTTCCTACTTATTTGTCACTGCAACAGCACATCGGACAGAAACAACTGTCCGATGGGGGGAGGGGTGGGCAGAGAGAGGGGTCAAGATAAAACACAGTCTCCAAGGATACGCCTCCAGCGACCTTCTTCTTCCAACAAGACTTCTTTTTCTGTTGTTCCTCTACCTTCCATTAGTCTATTCAAATTTTGAATCAAACAAGGGATTAACCCCTCATTAGACTGCAGCCCTCAGGAGCTAGTCACCTCTGGAAGCACCCTTTCAGGCACAGACTTGGCACGATTTACTAATGCCCTAGGGGCTTCTTTTTGCATCATTTGAGAAAGAACCTGGCTATGTAGTTCTAGCTAACTTCATTATGTAACCAACTCAGGCTGCCTAGAACTTTCCACCCACCTGTTTTAGCAACCAAAGTGCTGGGATTATAGATGTGCACCACCAGGCCCAGTTCTCCTAGGTATTTCTTCGTTGAGTTGACAAAACTAATCATCAAACAACCATAACTACCAATAAAATCCCAGGTATGAATTAGTAATTATTTGGTATCTCCATTCATGGGAATCTTCTGCAACCTAACAGGATAAAGCAACTGTAGCTTCCTCATTTCCTCAAGAATCCTAGACATGGGGGCTTCCAATGCTTTCCTGAGTCTGTAGGCTGGCCAGCTCCTGAAAAGAGGCAGAAGATGCTTGGCCAGGGATGAAGGAAGCCTGCAGGCCTCTGTCATACAAGAGACTTTGAGGGATCATTTAAACTGGCTGTGTTCTTCTTTTATCTGGATGAGTATGCTTCTTAGTTTCTGGTTTAAAATCAGTGTTGTAAATGTCAGGTTTTCTAAGACTCAAAAGTAGTTCTTCCTTCCTCTGGGTTTTTGTTTTGTTTTGTCAAGTATCTAGTCACAACCATAAGAAAAATGACTACTGAAAGTGGTTAAGGTGTGTGCTGGTTAGCTTTGTTTCAACTTGACACAAGCTAGAGTTGTCTTGGGGAGGGGTCCTCAACACAGAAAATTCCTCTATCACCTTGACTTGATTGATAATTGATGTAGAAGGACCCAGCCCACTGTGGCTGGTACCCACCCTGAGCTGGTAGTCCTGGGTTGTATAAAAAGCCAAGCGGAGTAAGCCATGGAGACCAAGCCAGTAAGCAATGTTGTCCCGTAGTCTCTGCTTCAGTTCCTGCCTCCAGGTTCCTCTCTCGGCTTTCCTCAATGATGGACATAAGTATAACCTGTAAGGTAAAATCGGCCCTCTCTTCCCCCAAGTTGTTTTTGGTCAGTGTGTTATCACAGCAGTAGAAAAGTAAACTAGGAAAGGTATGGACTTGATTAGGAAGGCAGATGGGAGAGCGAAGTAAAATAGAATTAGAAAGAAAAAAATTACATTGACTCCTCAACCTAAAGGACTGCCCTCAACCTAAAGAGGGTCAGGCTCACCTTTCCTGCAGAGTGGTGCCAGCTCTGCTAAAGTCAATAGTGACTTCTGTTTGCTCATAGAAGAAATATTCATAACTGATTCAAAAGCTATGCAGATCTTTACACTTCCTTCAGATTCACCGTTCTCATTTGTGTCTCACCAGCTCCTCTAGTTTTGAAAGTGTGTTTAGATAACACTGTCCCCATGTTGCAAATGGGGCCACTTAATGCCAGTAAACCTAGTTGTTGTGAAGAAGGTCTTGAAGCTCATCGACGGTAGGGGTAGTACGACACCTTATTTGCTCCATTGAGGTCTATAGAGTGCTCTACTTACTTGATAGTGCACAACAAACAGCCAACAATGTTTACAGAGTCATACAGTCTATCTGGAAAGCCATCAGACAGAGTGAAGACAGCTGATCTCTCCTCTAGGTCCTCAGCAATGAAGAACGGCTAAATAACTAACTGAATAACTAAAACAACTGGGATTATAATATTCTGGTGGATTCTTTACTCAATTGTCTGGTGCCTTCAGGGAGGACCCAGATGCTCAGGTAGGATGATAAACTAGAACAGCTACATGTAGTCCATCCCTATGCCTAACTGGGCTCATAACCTGAATTTCCATTCTGAGAAGCATCCTTTTTAGGCAGCATCCAAGGGAGAAATGTATCAGCAAAACTAGACACCTGTGATTTGGCCCTGCTTTCACATGGTATGCCTCTGCTGTATTCTATTGCTGTGAGTGAGTCACTGAAGTTAGATTCAGTAGAAGGGGTTTCTTGGAGGGGTAGCAAGGTGATATATCTCAGTGGTAGAGCGTTGGTCAAGCATTCATGAGGCCCTGAGTTCAATTCCCCAGAAACACACGCAGACACACAAAAGAACATAGGAAATAAGAGATGTTATTATAGCCCACTTTGAAAAAAAGAGTGCCATGCTACATACAGTATTTCCTACACAAATAACATCTTTAAGTTTGTTTTCTGCTCCTGTGATAAAACACTGACCAAAAGTAACTTGTGCACAAGACGTTTATTTCATCTTACAGGCTACAGTCTACCACTGAGGAAAGCCAAGCCAGGAACTCAAGGCAGGAACTTGGAGAGAAAGACAGGAGCAAAGACCACAGAAAAATGCTGCTTACTGACTTCCTCCCTCAGGCTTTCTCATACAGCCCAAGCCTACCTGCCCACAGTGGACTGGGCTTTCTTATATCAACTAGCAATTAAGGAAATCTTCTGCAACCAGTCAAAATGCAGAGTTGTAGAGCCAGTCCCAGTGGATACATCAGCAAAATAAATCCCACACCTAAGGCTCAGAAAACATTGTAGAAGAGGGGACAGAAAGACTGTAAAAACCAGAGGATCGGGAAGTCGCTATGAGACTGTGTCTCTTAGTAACATAAGGAGCTACACTCATTAAATCTCACTAGCATGACCGCCTAAACATGAACTGAACAAGGACAACAATAATAGACATGCTAAAGTGGGCGGAGGCAAACAGGAAACCATACACAGAGAACTACAGGCAACCAAAGAATGACGACAGTGGGAAACATTGTATTCCCGAGGGAAGGGTACACAAATTTGTTATCCAACAGATAGTCATCCTGAAAACATACACAAAACTAACATTATATAGATTGAGAAGAGTATATTTAGGAGTGTGTGTGTGTGTGTGTGTGTGTGTGTATGCATATAACAATAATTAATGAAAAGTGAGGCCATGGGTTTGAAAGAGAACAAGAAAAGGTATATAGAAGGGTTTGGAGGGAAGAAAAGGAAGGGAGTAGTGGTGCAATTATATTATAATCTCAAAAATAAGAAGAAAAAAAAAAAAAAAGAAAGACAATGCCCCGCAGACATGGCCACAGATCAATCTGATAGATGCAATTTCTCCATAGTGAGTCCTCGTTCCCAGGTGTATCTAAGTCTGTGTCAAGTTTACAGCCAAGGCTAACTATGAAAAACAGGGAAGAACAGAATCTGACACAGGAATCTAATTATGAAATAAGCAAGTACATTAAAAGCTTCCCTACATACCAAAAATAATGGGTAAGAAAATAAAGTAGAAAACGTGATTCCACTCACAGCACTGTAAAACAGTATAAAGTCATTTTTAAAAGGTCAGAAAACTGTGCGGGACCCATATAAAAAAGTCAGATATTTTTGAAGATATTTTCAAATGAAATAGCCTTTTCTTAATAATATAGTTGTCAATAATGTGTAAATCCTATATAGATCACATTTCTGAACAGTATTAGTTTTGTAACAAATGTAACTCAATCCCAAGACACAGCCCAGCATAAAGATAGATGAAAGCAATACAATTAATACAAAATTCATTAGGGAAAATAGATATACTGTAATAGACAATATTCTTAAATTGCATAGACATATAAAACAAAAAAAAGTGTCAAAAAGCTTCTATAATTCAAGTAAAGTAACTTCTGTAGTTGATTAGTCATGTGCCGAAGCATCCCCAGGTTATATTTTTTTTAATATAATAATAATTTCTTTAACACTCAAAAATGTTTTGGTTTACAGGTGAATTTAGATTACCAACCCATAATTAATCACATATATTTATTTCCACATTCTCCTGAACTCTATAAATAGGAGTAAGTACACCTTAAAACTTTAGCCACAAGATCCAAGGAAGGAGATGTTTGAATAGATGGATGAATGGAAAGATAACTAGGTGGCAGGTTTTATATATACCAAAATAAGTAGATTCTTCGTTGAACTATATGTAAAAGTTATTAGCATTTAAAATAATATAGGATCTATGATATAGCTCATTGGTAGAGTACATACTTAGCATGTGTAAGATCCTGCGTTCAATTCCCACGATGAACAAAAATAATAATAGAGAAGACATAAAGGTAATTCAATATAAAAATGTGTAATAAAATAAACATACTACAGTGGCTAGTTCTATGTCAACCTGACACAAGCTAGAGTCATCAGAGAAGAGAGAGCCTCAGGTGAGAAAATGTCTCTGTAACATCCGCTATAGGCAAGGGTGTATGAGATTTTCTTAACAAGTGACTGATGGGGGAGGGGAGGGCCACTCCCAAGCTGTTGGTCCTGGGTTCTATAAGAGCAAGCCATAAGGAGCAAGCCAGTAATCAGTACCCCTCCATGGCTTTCTGCATCAGCTCCTGCCTCCAGGTTCCTCCCCTGTTTGAGTTCCTGCCCTGACTTCCATCAATAATGAACAGTGATTTGGAAGTATAAGTCAAATAAACCCTTACTTCTCCAACTTGTTTTTGGTATTGGTATTTCATCATAGCAATAGTAACCCTAATTAAGACACATACCATTAGCCGGGCAGTGGTGGCGCACGCCTTTAATCCCTGCACTCGGGAGGCAGAGGCAGGCAGATCTCTGTGAGTTCGAGGCTAGCCTGGTCTACAGAGTGAGTTCCAGGACAGCCAGGGTTACAACAGAGAACCCTGTCTCAAAACCCAACCAAACCAATACAAACAAATAAACAAAAAGACAGCATTTACAGAACACATATATAGCATATACAACATGCATACGGAAATAACATTCACAAAATAATCAATACTGTCAATAAGCAAAGACTGATGAAATAATAAACCATGCTGTATGGTTCCTGATTGGAAAAATAAAAATAATTTAGTAGAAGTGAAAAAAAATACACAAGCACCAGCAAGAACATAAATTATACAGGGATAATAATGTCTATAGATGCTGGGTTTTAATTGACTATAGAATCTGTAGGTGGATTAATTTTTCACTATTGAAACAAAATCCCTTTGATAAACTCAGGTGGAAGGATTCCAGTTGGGTCTCTTTCAGGAGTTTCTGCCCATGGCTCCATTGCTGAGGAGAGGCAGGAAATCATGGCAGGGAGGGTGGTGAAGCAAAGCTGGTGACCTCACTGTGACCTGGAAGCAGAGGTGCAGGAGGGGAGAGAGACAGAGAGAGATTGAGAGAGGGAGGGAGAGAGAGAGGACAAAACAAACCCTTCAAAGACACCCCTCATTTCTATAAGCCATCAAAATATGACTCCATCATTGGATTAGTTCATCAACTAGATCAAAGTCCTTGTGAGCCAACCATTTCCCTAATGGAAAAATGGCTGTCAGCCAACCCTTTGCCACATGGGCCTTTGGGGATATTTCAGATCCAAACCATAATACCTCAGATATTTACTCAGAAAAAAAAAAAGACACTCTTTCCCCTTTTTATTTTTTATTTTTTCACTCCTCTGGTAGCCTTGAATTTATGGTCTTTCTTCCTCAGCCTCCCATGAGCTGGTATTGCATGGTGCTGGCACTGTAGCTGTACACAGCCACACCTAGGGAGCGATACACTTTCAAATGTGTTACTTACAAATTTGTGCATGAAAAATAGTTGCAAACCTATTAGTAGCAACAAAATAAAAATAGGGAAAAAACTATCAATTTGACCATTTTTAGTGACATTCACATTGAAAGTCCATAAAATAAATGAACTATACTTTTTAGAAAAAAAAAATCCTATCACAAACTGTAATCAGAGTTTGGTTTTATTTATATATGAAGAACTAAAACAATAAATGAATGTTTTTAGATACGTAAAGTAATACCTTGAAGTTTGCACTGCTCCCTCAGGGTAAGACTAAGGGGTAGAGAAACACTTCTGAATTTGACTCTCCACAGGTCTGTCTATATTGTTTGAATGTTCAGTAACACATGTTTCTGTACAATCTGATTAATTCTCTTAAAATATATATTTGCTAATTTGTTTGCTTTTTGAGATCTGAATCCACTGAATAATGAAACAAAATCTTTGCAAATGTCAATATCCCAGAAAGAATTATGCCAGCATTCACAGGAGACTTCGGTGCTAAACAGTGAACGGGGTATTTAAGCTTAATGAATCCTTACTGAATAAAGCTGCACAGAGTCTGGCCAAGTGTCCTTAACAAGGATGCTTGAAGCAGGGCAGTGGTCCAGCAACTTAGTGGGTAGAAAGCACAGGGCAAAGGCTTCACTCTCCAATGTCTCTGGGTCTCATTTCTCTTATCAGCAAGATGAAGAATTGGCCAAAGTGTGATTTCAAAATCTTTTTTAAGTGCTGGTAGGAGGAGTGGAGGATATCAGTTTTACATTTCCAAAATAAAATCTTACCCCAAAAATCCCACTATTCAAACTTGGTAGTAGTAGAATTTCTTTGGTCAGAGGAGGTCATGGGTCTCAGGATGCCCCAGGGGAATCTGAAGCCCTGTAGAATATTCCATTAAAAATTCTAGTCAAGATCTCTTCTAAGTCCCCTTTCTACATGAACAGCGCACAATTCTCATTTGTGGTTGCAAGCTATATGTGCCAGCTTCCCCAGTGAAGAGAGATGTGGAGAAGATGTGGAGAAACAAAACCCATAACATTTTTTTGCACTGTTGACAGGCAGCAGGCCCTGTCTAAGCCATCTACTAGCTTCCTTTGTTTAATCCTCTCAAGCACACCATAGTTTCACTTCTATATAGGTTAATCAAGTTGTACAAGATACCGAGACAAAGTGCTTGCCATTGGTTACACACTAAAGGGGCAAAAACCAAGCCAATGTGCCAACATTGGAAGGGGTCCACAGGGTAGGCCTGGAGCATGGCTTCCTACTAGGGGAAGGAGATTCAATGCTCAGAGCTAAAAGAGGAGTAGAGGATGCCAGGAGAGGGAATGCAGGAGGACTTCCAACACCGACTCTTCCTATTTGCAAGCTTTTTCTGAAGCTATGCCTCAGAGAAGGCATTCTCCCCTCCTCTCCTTGTCCTCCTCTCCCTCCTTCTCTCCCTCCTTCTCATCTTCTTCTTCCTCCTTTTTGTTCGCTTTTTGATTTGTTTTTTAAGACAAGTCCATGTATTCTAGGGGTCTAGAGAGCTAAGCCTATTCTATGTAAAACAAATCAAGAAAAACACAAGGCAGAATTTAACTTGCTGTTTGCTATGTGATGATATATTACCGAGTTTGGGAATTTTTGAAGTTTTTTTGAGTGGAGAACAAATTCAGGCTATGCTTTTTCTACCCTCTCCAGATAGCTGAAAGAGCTAAGATGTGTGCCCAGCACCTGCAAGTGGGACATGTTGATGCAGACCACACTACAGTGATCCTATCACCTCTGTCTTCAGGGTGTCACCCAGTGCCCGAAATGCTGAGTTTGCTAGGCTTGATGGCAACTTCAATGCTGTGCATGTTCGTTGCCCCAACTGACAATGCTGCTGTAGCTATTTACATTATTCTAATTCACGGACTAGCCAGGCAAGAACTGAGTCATCTTGGAAGAAGCCCAAAGCTCTCCTCTGCACAGTAAGCTTTACCAAAAGATCATCCTTTGTGGAATGTGAACAAAATGGCCTCTACTGCTTAGCAATGTTGCTGAAACTTATTATCATGAATCCAGACATTATAATATTCTGTTGAATCTAATTGGGCCAAGGAAACAGGTATTTGCTCAGAAAATATTCTGAACCAGACTAAGACACAATGAGCCTTGCTCCCCACATCAAATATAACACAGCACTTTTGTCTTTTTGATCTGGAAAATTAAGTAAGATTTACATTAACTGAAGCTATGAAAACCAATGACTGATGTTAGGATATAATTGTACTATTTTTTAATAGTCACATTCTTCAGTTTTAAGAGGAATAAAATATTGGCAGATCCTCAGTCAGAAACATCTAATTGACTTGTTATTCATATAAAGGGATATTTAAATAATAACAAAGGAACTTGTAAATGTTACTTCTGTGACATCAATTTCAATTTTAGTGTCATCTAACTGTTAGATGTTATGTTAGTAACATATGTTATGTTATTAACATAAGGAACCCCAGTCATTGTCTCAGGAAATAGCAGATGTGGAAGCTGGAATGAATTTGTATTCAGAGCCACAGAGTGGAACTTGTGCATTCGCCTTGGCTTAATATGATTAGGCATGTAGTTGGTGCTTAACTAATATTGACTGTGAAAATCAAGGAAATTTAGCTTGGAAACTTTGTGTGACTCATAAATTGTCCCGCCTGTGCTTGAAGACAAACTTTATTTTTTTCTTGAGGCCTAAGATTAGCAGCAGAAAACTTATCACAGATTAAGTTTTAATTTCCTTCTTTTCCTCTAATGAAAGAAGTTAAAGGTGACTGGGGATGACACTTCACTTTTCTTATGACTGGAGTCCTGGTGTGACTATCAAACTGCAAGAAGCATCTAGATGTGATCCCTAACATCATCTTTGTACCAAGGAAGATATGGGCATGGTGACACTCTCCCATACACAAAGGAAAAGCTCTGAGTACCTTGGAACCACTCTGAAGCCATTGTAGAAGACTTCAGCAGTGACATCATGGGTCATCCACCACAGGGAATAGGCATTTGGCAAACCCTTATTTCTTTCTCTGTTTGGGTATGAAAGCTAAGCTTTGAACTCTCATTTTCCCTTATTTCTGGGAACCCTTAGGGCTGTGGAAACCCAATAGAGGCAAAGGAGAAAAAAAAAAGACAAACTTTTTTCAGAGTAAAACTGGATCCTAAGGTGCAATAAGCAATTGCTGGATAGGATTTGGGGTTCTGTCGCACACAAAGAGTGTCTATGCTTGGCGTTGTTGAAGCCTAGCATGGCACATGGGCACATGAACGATTTCAACCAGAAACAGGCATGATTCGGGTCTTCTACTGCTAAGTAACTCTATAAACTAGCTCTTGAACCTAATATTATTTTCCATTCCCTATATAGAAGACTAGCCTTATAAAGACTGTAATTAACCCTTAAAAGTTTCAGGACAATGATGTAGGTTACAGAATTAAGAATTATTTTAAGAGCTATCTGAAATAGGCATTTTTCTCCATACCTGGAGATGCTATCAGAATGAATGCCCAGAAAGCTGTGACTCTGGAGACCCAAAGCCTGCCTGGCAATGCCAACAGGTGTACATGTCTCCCCTTGCACCTTCACCTCCCATCATCTAGAGAAGCTTCTAGAGAGGCCATGGGAATGAAAGAAGAATATACAGATCGAGTAAAGAACAAGAGTATTTAGGGTTTTATGGAAGTTATGGAAACAAATCGTGTAAGGAAAATGGACAAGAGAAAACATGCAAGATGAAATTAGATAGCTAGATGGAAAGAGGCTAAGTGCCACCTCAGGCACAGCACATGCTGTGAGACTGTAAAATTTTAAGACGATGTGCTCCGAACTACAGACCACCAAGCAATGTGAATGTGTTCGCATGGGAAGAATACAATGAGTGAGCATCTAAGATCACATGTAGAATTGGCCTTCTTTTTTCTTTTGCAGCATTTAGACAACTGAGTGCTTACATGTATAGTTGTGTAACACATGAGGTGGATTACTGAGTCACCCACATCGGCAGCCACAGATTAACTTTCTTGTTAATTGATTTTTAACAGACTCACAGATGGCACATGGAAATTTCCCACTGCTACTTATACACTAAGTCAGATGCTCACCTTTATGAAACGTAAATCATTTCTTTTCAAAGAGCTTAGAATTTCGAAGGGAAAACTACAAAATGAATCTCACCTTTCATTCCCGTTGAAAAGAACTGGCCAATTCTGAATAACTTCTTTTGCTGCCTGTTTGGAAGCGGGGTGTCATTTTAAAAACTGGTTTCACTGATACCTTCAGAGCATGAGGTTTGTGCTCTTATTTCTCAGGGTTTTGGTCAATAGTTTCTCAGTTTTGAAACAGAAGTGGGATCTCTGCAAAGTTGTTTTCTCCAGTCCATATTTACTGTACTGGGTTCTGATGTGGGAAATCAAACACTGCCATCGAGAACATTATAACTGACCTAATTAGTGAATCTGAGCCTTATGGTAGTTTTAAGTATTACTTAATACAGAGGGAATTGTTTAGTCAACAGGCAAGAGAGCTACTCCCCGTGCCTAACCCACAATCCTACAAACTGACTTGAGTTGTTAAATACAGTTATGAAATGTGTTTGCAGGAACTAAACAAACTCAAACACATAAAGGACATGTTCAGCATCCGGTCAGGTATGAAAGAGTAACCCTTGTGTAGTAGGACAGCAGACAAAAAGAATAATTGTGAGCTAATCCAAGTAAACAGGACATGCTGTCATATCAATTTAAAATCAAACACAAGGACCTGGCAATCTGAATCAGGAAAGCGAACATGGAAAAGCTTCCTTCAGCCAGTGCTGAGAACGGTTCCAGCCCCAGTGGATGTGGTCAAGGCAACCTGGCTGGGAGGCAGCCTGGGCGGGAGAGCTCATTGCTGCTTAGAGCCTTTCTATCCTCCACCTTGACACACATACTCTTGATGATGTGAGCAAGGATTACAGATCCACTAAATACGTGTTGGGGTACCCACTAAACCCCATCCTTATCACCTCTATTCAATATATATTGCCTCCAAACTGAAAAACAAATACGCTTGTCTGCATTCAGCGAAATGTATGGAAACAATCTTTGACAAGGAGACACCCTGCCCCACAGAAAAGAACAAAGGAAAACAAACCCATTCATGTTCTGTTACTGATGGAATATGTAACCCAGTGCAAGTTAGACCCTTGGTTTCCTCGTGTGAGGTGGCATATAAGCACCACCCCCCATGTATGGGCTAATTAAAGCTTTTATAAAATTGCAAGCAATGTCAAGTACTGGGCAAGTTTCTGACTTTTGTTGGGCGCTTAAATCTTAGACTGACAGGCATCAGACAGGTTGCTGTAGAATGGAATAGTGGGTAAGTCTACCTCTCCTGTTTGCCTTAAAGCACACAAATTTCAGAAAATGCTCAAAATATGAACAAATCTCAGATTGTAGTATATGGACTAGAAAACACAAAATATTTAAGATATTCGTAGGAACATGTATTCAATCCTACTTAAAAGCAAATGAATTTGAGAGGTAGATTTTACACATATGTATGATACATTGAGTTGCTAACTTGTCGAACCTCCCTGTGCATTTTCTTCCTTCTAATCAATATAAATCCCATTTCCAACCATAGCCCTAGAGATTAACACATAACTCAGTCTGGGCCAATCAAACTGCTTCACCCTTCATAGTCTAAGCCAGACCTGCTGTGACCTACCATTTGAAAGCTCTAAGATTGTGGCCACAGCCCTGTCAAGTGGAGAAAGTTGGTCCGGGAGAATAAAATCAACATGTTTCTTCCAGTTCTAATAAGCCTTGTTTGTGTATAAGCTTATTTGTATTGGCTTCTGCCCATCCTAATGCTTGCTGCAAGATTGCTTGTATCTGGGAATGAAAACACTCTCTTCTAGGACACACTCAAGTCTGTGACCTTGGTGGTCAGGGGATGGATGCTGATTTGTACAAAGGACGGTGCAACCAGAGAATGAGCCTGAGGTGTTCGTGCCTAAGTCTGCGAGGACAAAGAACAATGCCGCCCTTAACAGGAAGCCACAGTGGAGGTTTTTTTGGTTTTGTTGTTGTTGTTGTTTTTAAGAATGTATATGATATTTCTTTTCCCCTCCCCCAACTCCTCCCAGATTCTCTTCATCTCCCTCCCTACCTAACTTCATGTTTATTTTCTTTTTCTCTCTTTCAAAGATTAAGAAAAAACAAAACGAAACCCAAAATGTCAAAAACAAACTAACAAAAACTAAATAAGACCAGTTAAACAACAACAAAAATACCAAAACAAAGCAACACAAAAAGCATGGAGTCTATTTTGTAGAGTGTAGGTGTCACTTCATTGGAGAAAATGGAGTTTCTCTTTCCTGGAATTGTAAATAGCTTCTTGGTTAGGAGTGGTTGTGTCTATTTCAGTTGCTTGTAACCATCCACAGAACCCTTCAGGCAGGGGTGTGTGTGTGTGCGTGTGTGTCTGTGTAAGAGTTGATGTGGAATCAGGGCACAGACTCCAGGAGTCAGGTGAATGGCAAAAGGCAGACTCAGTTTATTACAGGGGGAGAAGTCTCTTACACCCTCCACCCGGCCCAGCATCCCATTGGCTGCCAGACTGCAGCTGCTGCTCCCTGCTCGTGTCCGGGTAGGTCTGTCTCTGGGCATGCTTGGGCAGGTCCGTCTCTGTGTATGTCCATGCGGGTCTCAGACCTTGTCCAGTTTTCTCCTACATATTTCCCCTTCTAGTGCTGGGATGTTGTCTGGCTTGAACTTGTACTGGTCTTGCCCATGCTGTCATAGTGCCAGTGAGTTTATATGTGCATCAGTCCTGTTGTGTCTGGAAGATGCTGTTTCCTTGAAGTTATCTACCATGGCTCTTAAAATTTTTACACCTCCATAGATCCTACATAGATGCCTGAGCCTTGAGGGAAAGGGGTTTGATAAAGACCTTTTGTGTTTGAATGTGCTTCATTCTCTCATTCTCTGTACTGTCCAGTTGTGTATCTCTGTGCTAATTATCACCTACTATAAGATAAAACTTCTCTAATGAGGGCTGGGTGATGCACTGATCTATGAGTGTTGCTATATGTCATTAAGAGTCATGTTATTGCTATGTTCCTTTAGCAGAATAATAGTAGGCTTTCCCCTAGGGCCCATGAACTATCTAGTCTCAGCCACTTAGCCACTTAGCAGTGTCAGATATGGGTTCCGTCTCATGGAGTGGGCCTTAAATCCAATCAAAAACTGGTTGGTTGCTTCCATTGTACCAGGTTTAGGTTGCAGGGTTTGTAGCTGATATGAGGAAGGAGGCAATGTCATCTTAAGCCACCAAGGAAAACTCCAGTGCCAGGAATGGATTACAACTATTGAGTCACTGGCCAAAGAGGTCCCACAGACCACCTCCCCAAACATCATAGGTTCAATCACATCACAGTAGCCAGCCAGGGCTACTGGTTACCCTTCATACTCTGCCAGCAAGGCCCTATTATTGAAGATACCACTTATGTCATAGAGCATGGAGAAATCAAGCTGGTGTCCAACTAGAAGCTTCACCCCCCACTGACTAGCATTCATGGTTTTGGAAATACTCTGGATGAAGCAGAGGAAAAAGTAAACACCAAAATCACACAGTGAAGGGATTTTAGTTGTTAAAAAAAAGGGGGGGGGGTGATCATGCTATTAATCATAGCACTACAGTCAACCAACTACACATTTTATGTTACATGATTCATATATCCTGATTTCTATCTATAAAACAGTCTCTGATTGTAACACACCATAATTCTTAAAGCTCTCATGAAAATGTACTTAAAATCTAACAGAAAGTAACTGTGAGGAAAAGTTATGCAGATTTCACAGTGACAGTTTGGAATGAAAATAGTCTAAAGAACTATGCTGAGTTATTTTATTTACATTTTGCAGTGGTTGGTCTAGAATCCAGGGCCCAATCCACACTAGGAAAAGGCTCTATCACTGAGCTATGTTCTCAGAACCATTAATACCTAAAATATATAGCATGACCACAAAGCAGACACTATTCTAGATGCAGTAAAGATGTTAACCCATTCAATAAACATTGCATCCCTGTAGGATAGTTTATTATCCTCACTTGAAAGCTGAAGAAACCAAGGCACAGAGAAGTCCAGCTACTTGCCCAACACCGCATAATTTGTCTGCCCTAAATAGGAACCTGCTGTCAACACCCCAAATCCATGCTTTTAATAACCATGTTGTACCTCTGTTTTTTAATGTACCTGCTAAGCCTGGCTCAACATAGGAATTCAACAAGCGTTTATTAAATGGTAGTAAATGGACATAAATTGTGTAAAGGCATTTGTAACAACCAAGTGATGTGTGTGTGTGTTTCTTTTTAAGTCAAAATGGCTGGAGTGGAATGGTACCCAGGGGACAAGAGCTCCCTTGTAGGGACACTCCCAAATGTTTGTCCCTTTTGTTCTATTCTGGCTAGAGTTCTCAGAGCGCTAACTATAAGAGCTAAGTAAATCCTCTTTAAAGTAGGAATAGTCTCACATAATTTCCTGGGAAACTGGATTAACCTAATTATAGAAAAGGGATCCCACCTCATGCCAATGGGCAGAATAATAGGAAATACACTGCTGAGATAAGGACGTGCGGAACATTAGAATATAGCCACCAGAAATTTGTTGTCTTTCTCAGTTCCCACATGAAGACAGTTAGTCCTCTCTCATCTGGAGTGTAAATAAAACAGTTCTTTAAACCATAATCTTATTAGCATCCGATGTTAGCAGAAATGGCTTCTTAACTAATTTGGAAATTTTCTTTATGATAAGAGTTTTTGAAGAATATGTGCTAAGTAAATTATAATTTAGTTCAGAGTAAATTCTTTATAAGTCACTTTGATATCCCTTTAAATGACAATGGTACTTTCCTAAGTTGACTCCATTGTAAAGAATAATGTGGCTATAGTGAAAAGCAGTGGCTTAATAAAACCACTCCCTCATTGGAATGCTGTAATCAAGTTTGCTAATCCATACCAGCAGAGTTTAGCTAAGCCTGGAAAATACCTTAGCAATGACCACCTACCATTTGCCTTTGCAAAACAGATGAAGGTTAGTAGTTTGGACTTTTATTGTGCAGTGGCTTCAAGGATCTAAGGAACAACGTGGCTTGAAATGTTAATTCAACCCAAATCATGGCAATTGCCAGGATCTGGAAAATTTGGATTCTAAGAACTACCCATAACTCTCATGTGATAGCTAGTGGAAAAAAACTATGAGATCATCACATCTACCTACCAATCCCCCAGTCAGTTCTAGGGAAGCTACTGGGGCTTGGCTTGCTGGGGTACTGCTTCCCTGTGTGGGAAGAGAAAGCTTTAACTCCTTGTAGTGTCGCCTGGTTGGCAGAGTGAGAGATGAGGCACTCCTGCATAACCAGCTTTCCTGAACCATGACACAGGAGAACCTGCTCCAGATGAAGCACGGACTGGCCCCAAGGATGCACGCTAACACGGATCTGAAACAGGACACATGGGAGCTGTTTATTTTACAGGTTTTTTTTCCCCCTTTGCAGCCACGAGAGCAATATTTCAACACTCCTTGAGAAAACAGAAACACTCCACAGGCTGAACAGCCTGCTGCTCAGCTCAGCTCGGAGCTCTGCCCTGCACACTGGGACACACAGGTGCATGTCCTTGCTTGTCAGATGACTGGAGTGATTTCAATGACCTGTGCGGCTCCAGCGGCTGTGGTGCTCGAGGTGGACACTCGCCTTTATGTCTGTTAAGACGTTACTGGCGGCTTAAGGGGCTCTGCGGCGAACATAATCCTGATATGAGGAAGAGGTTGTGCAAGTTACAAAAACGGGCTTTTAAAAGACTGAACAGATTTACCCTCAGAGGTATAACTGCTACAACTGAATGGAAAAACTGACTTTTCCTGCTTCCCCAGTTTGGACAGATAAGAGATGCAGGACCTGAAGCAAATTTGCCTCTTTCCTTTTTCTTTTCTTTCTTTTCCAATAGATCCCTTCACTGCTACAGAAGCAGCCTCCGAAATAACACTCTTGAAAATAGAATGAGGAAGACTGCAAAGCGTCTCCATCATTTATTTCAGGATTCGGGAGAGTTTTCTTCTTTGTGCCTTACATGAAGAATTGCATGCATGTCTATATCCTATTGGTCCTATATTAGAGGAGAGTTTAAAAGGCAAAGGATGGGGAGGAAGAGAAGAAAGAAGAGGGAGTAAGGGGGAAGAGACGAAGGGAGAGGAGGAGGAGCGAAGAGTTGGAGGAGGAGAACACCTACCCAGTCCTACACAGGTGTTTGTCCTCCGCTTTGTACATACCTTACTCCAGATCAGTTTGCTTAGACCATAAGCAGGTCAACTGTGCGTGTATCTTGAACATCAAATGTATAGTAAATAGGGATGACCATGTAGGCTGCCATCTCAGACTTTTACACTAACAAGTTCCATGAACAATCACTAACTAGTGGTCATTTTCTTTCTTTCTTTCCTTCTTTCTTTCTTATTTATTTATTTATTTATTTATTTATTTATTTATTTTGAGACAGGGTCTTTCTATGTAATTCTGGCTGTTCTGGAACTTGCTATGTAGGCGGGCTGGCCTCAAAAATCATAGAGATCCTCCTACCTTTGGCTCCCAGGTGCTGGGATTAAAGGTGTCTACCACCATAGTGTTCATTTTCAATAATGGACAATGGTAGTCATATGTTCTTTTTCTTTAAAAAAATAAAAAGCCAGGTATGGTAGTACACACTATTAATCCCAGCAATTGGGAGGCAAAGGCAAGTGGATGTCTGTGAGTTCAAGGTCAGCTTGGTCTACATTGTGAGTTCTAGGTCAACCAGAGGAACACAACAGAGAGACCTTGTCTAAAACACAAAAACAAAACAAAACAAAAAGCAGGAAAAAAAAGTTTTGTTTTGTTTTCAATTTATGTGTCTGTGTATGTTAGCACCAATGGAGGCCATAAACAGGTATCAGATGTCCTGGAGTTATAGCTGCAGGTAGTTGTGAGACACCCAACGTGGGTGCTGGGAACTCCAGTTCTGTGTAAAAATAGCAAATGCTCTTAACCACTGAACCATCACTCTAGCCCCAGCAGTCGCCTTTACAGCAAGACAATCATATCATTAAGCATGACTCTTAGACCAGGTACGCAGCTCATCCCTATCATCTCAGCTCCTGGAAGGCAGAGCAAGTGGATGGCCAGATACCAGGCTACTGTCTACAGAGTAAGACCCTGTCTCACAAAAGCACCTAAAAGAAGGTTGACTGCAAAGAGACAGGAGCAGAATGGACATAAAGTGGACAAAGGCAGCAATATCGTCTCACTGAGTCTGATGTAGGGTTTTCCATAAATAAAGCTTATTTTTCTCAGAACACTTCCTTGTTGCTTTGTTGTTGTTGTTTGCTTGCTTGCTTTTTACTTTTATTTAGTTCTGAGATAAGTTCTCAATAGGTAGCCCACGCTGGCCTCAAATTCCTGACCTTCTTGCTTCAGCCTTCAAAGGTGAGCCTGCCATACTCACTTGCGGTTTGTTTGTTTGTCTGTTTTAACTCTGTCGTGTCTTTTTGCTGTAGGTACAGGATGCAACTTCATGGTTCACTGGACTGATTTCCCTGGCCCCAAACAACAAACAAACCAAAACATGGATCAATCAGATGCCTCTGGGGGAAAAATATGTGCAGGCATGTTCTATACAAATTTAAATAATAGACTATAAGGGCAGAGAAAGTGTAGGATTATTTCCATGGGACCCAGACGTTAAGGAAAGCCAATTTGCAATTAGGTTATTGACACAAGAGCCAGTGGTGACAAGCAATGTGCTCTTATTCCAAACATCTTTGCTACAAATTGCTGTTAAAAGCTTCTCCTTGCATTTTTCACTTTGTCTTGCCTGCCTGGTGATGAGTTAAGATGATGAGTGCACGAGATAGTTTAGATAATTGCACAGCAACTGCAGAATGCTGCATGTCTTTTCATGCAAGCCATTCAGTGACTGCGCCAGGCAGCGCTCGGGGAAGCCCTTGCACTATAGCTTATAACAACGTGCAATGCTCAACTGCATTCTCCTGGTTAACCTTGACCTATTCGTTCATTCCTGAGGCCACTGTCCAGGGCTACATGACTTCTCATCATATGTTCCTTCTGCCTGAGCCTCTACTACACAGAGATGCCTTCTTTGGTCTCCCCGTTCTCAGTACAAAAGCCCTGGCTGTAACTGTTCCTCAGTCCCACCTGGCTCTGGGTAGCAACACTGCAAAGATTCCGTTCTTCTATTTTTAAAAAAAAATTGTAACTGTTGATCACTTAACCCACACTCAGAAATTGATTAGAGTCTCTAGCTAAATTAAGCAAAAATATGCATACATTCATATATCCACTGTACAGGATGAAGAGTTTAGAGTTAACTATTCCAGCATCCCTTCTAATTTTTCCTCGTTAAAAACTGGTGATTCATTCAGTTCTATGTGGCTAATAATACAGCCACTGTGGCCCTCCTCAAGTCCTCCTGCTGCACCATCCTGCTTATGTGCTATCTGTTGATACTGCTCTCTCTGTATTTCTACTTCCTACCAGCACGTATCTCCTCTGCCCCTCCCTTTAGCAAGGAGTCATGTTGTCCTGCAGAGCATGTTCAGAATCTTTGGTGGTGGCTGCTCAGAATTTAATTTCCAAATGTACAAGATTAGTAGTATTTGTGGCTCTAGGTATTTCTCTGTCATTTACCATGGAATGGATATGGAAACACATGGAGAGACTCCTTTCCCGTGTCTCCTCCAAATGCTTACTTCTGCAAAGACTCTCTCCCTCTCTGGACCCCTGGCTCTTGGTGGATGTGACTAGCCCAATGCTACTGTGGAAAATCAAGCAGGCCCTATTGTATTGCAAAGAATTGGATCACCTGGCTGCTGTAAGGCTTGCTGCATAATTCTTTGATGACCACAGAGCTGTAGGCGACTACCAGTAGATCTAAGAGTAGTCATGATCTTCTGTGTGTTCTCATCCTTTTTCTACTCCATGAAGGTGACAAAAAGTACAAGTGTAATATTTAGAATACCATCAGGAAAAAAAAAAAAAAGAACATCTATCTGAAAACATCATCCTAAAAGTTTATGCGGTAAAGGTATTTCACTCTAGAGAGAGCTATCAATGTAATTTCTCTATGCTCTGAAAAAGATTTCAACACCTCTACTTCTGTTTAGCTTTCCATTTGTTTTTGTTTGCTTGGTTATTTGCTTGTTTAAAACAAGTTCTTGTGTTGCTCAGGCTGGCTTCAAACTCTCTATAGAGCTCAAGGCTGGCCTTGAATTCCTGATCCTCCTGAGTGCCAAGATCAGAGGAGTATATAACCAGGCCTGGCCTTAAGATTTGTTTGTCTCTAATGTTTTGAATTTGTATTTGTTACTTTACTTATTTGTCTCTGTGTGTGAGAAGGGGTGGGAGGACTTTGAGCATGCATGTCTGTGAAGGTTAAAGGAACTTTACCTTGGGGGAATCAGTTCTCTTCTCCCTTCATGTATGTTGAGCTCATATTGTCAGGCTTGGTGGCAGGCAACTCTACCTCCTGAGCCATCTTGCAGACCCTCTGTCCTGTCTTTGTAAGAGCTCATTGATGTCAGTGCTGATGATCTAACATACCTGTTACTCCACTACACTTTGAGTAACGGCTCTTCCATGTGATGTCATTTTTTACTTCCCTGTCAATACCTTCCTCCTAAACAATTAGACCCAAACCCAGTCAGTCTTTAACCCATTACTGACCACACACACATTATTCTATGGCAAGTTTTTGTATAGAGACCAGAAAGAAGTTTTGTATAGAGACAGGAAAGAAAGATATATTGAATTTTGTAAATATCTAGTGGAAATTACAGATTTACCCATAAAACCTCATGGACCCTTCTTCTCGTCTTGGATGAAATTCTTTTGAATCAGATTGGCACAACACTCATTGTCTTAGGTTATCAAAACATCCTACTGGTTTTTACCCACGCATACTCCTAGTGGTGTTAGAAATGAAAACCAAGCCTCTGTCATTTTAGCGCTGTCACTATAGCGCTAGTACTCCATAGATCTGATGACAGCAGAATAGGTGGAACATGTTCATCATATGAATGACTTTGCACCGTGGCAAAGATCTATTACCAAAAACAGTAAGATATTTTCAAATAATTTTTCACTCCCTCCGTTGATTGTTACTCTTGCTACAGCCAAAACAATATTGTAGTTTTTGCAGCCTGGGTAATAATAACTGTTAGTTCTGATCTGCATTTGTGTCGTCATGGAAAAAATAATGATTTCTGACATTTACCTTTGTTTAGTTAAGTCTTTGATTCGTAAGTCAAATATTTTGAGTCATGTAATCTTCCCAGCTGGTGGGAAGACTGGGAGCACCCTTTTCATCTAGCCACAAAATAGTTCTAACCTCTGCAAGCACCACATCACTCCATCTAAAATGTCTTCATCCTTTCTCTCTTTTCCTTTTGCTTGAACTTCTAAATAAGTTAACATCCTCTCCCCTCTTCCCACCTTGATAACACATTGTTACTCAATGAGCAACCCTGCTCAAAAATTTTAATACATCTCTATTGAGATAGTAAGTACAAAATTCCTTCCCACAGCATCTATGGCCTCCAAAGGCCAACTGCAACTTGTATCTTCAGCCTTAACCTTCTGGACTGCCTAACAAACCGTGTCACACAAGATGTGCTGTCTCCTACCTGAAACCGTGGTTAACCTAAGGGTCTGGATTCCATGGAGCTTCAACCTTACCTCTGCCAGTTGTTAGCTCTGTGACTTTCAACAGATTCTTTAGACTCTTTGAGGATTAATCTCGTTAGCAAAGTTTCAATAACAAAAAAAAAGTGAGTTACGGTTATTTAACACGCTCTTCAATTTGTTGCCCCTCATATTTGTTTATTCTCCTTTTCTGGACTGAACACTTAGCTCCTTTACAATCGCTCTAGAAGGATGTATTTCTCTGAAATAACACTATCAAAACCACCTGTGGGGTGGAGAGGGGAGACTGAGAAGATGGCTCTGTGGGTAACGTAACTGTTGTGTAAACATGAGGACCCATGTTCAGATCACTAGGACCAATGTAAATATGTAGTAGGCACCACATCTGTAACCCATCAGTGGGGAGGTGGAAACAAAGTGGATCCCTAGATCTCATGGCCAGTCTGTCTAGACAAATAAATGAGCTCCAGGTTTAGTCAGAGTCCTTGTCTCAAACACTAAGGTGGAGAACGGTAGAGTACATAGAAAATTGACCTTCAGTCTCCATTTACACACTTTAACACACATGTGCACATACCCTGAGGGACATATACATACATACAACACACACAAACCTGGGAATTTGTTTTAAAATACAGATTTGGAGACCTACTCAGACCCACTGATAAAGAATAATGAGTACTGGTTTAACAACTTGCGCTTTTAACTGGTCGTTCATGTCAACCTTCCTTCATTCATTCCTTTTGCTTTCTTTTATTTCCTTCCTTTCTTCCTTTCTTCCCACATAGAGATGTACTACAGAGGCCAGGTTCACCTTGAACTTGCTCTTTATCCCAGGCTGGTCTTAAAGTTACAGTAACCTAGTACCGGATAGTTGGCTCTGAGGTTCTGAGCATTTCAGTTCCCAGCACCCATGTGGCAGTTCACAACCGTCTGCAACTCCAGCTCCAGGTTACCCAACACGCTCTTTTGACCTCTGTGGGCTCTAGTCACACATGTTGTGCACAGACGTTTGTGTAAGCAAACTACGTATTCACATAAAAAAAATATATACATGCCTTTAAAAAAATCAGTGTGATCCTTCTGGCCTCAATTCTCAAATGCTGGAAAGACAAGAATCCACCACTGTACTCTGCTCTTCCAGGTAATTCTGATTCACACTGAACACTGAGGATAGAGATGGATTCCAAATGGTGTAACCTAGAACTCTTCATTATTTCTCCCTCAGTACCTGACATCAATCCCTACTAAATCTTTCGGAATATTATGTGCCAGCTCTTGCCGTTTATCCTCTCCACTTCGCTCTTACCATATTTGTATATCCACTTTATTTCCCTCCTATTCTTGCTAAAGTCTTAGCGCTCTGCAAGAGCTTCCCTCTGCTCACCTTTAGATAGGAAGCAAGATGTCTTAGTCACTCTTCTATTGCTGCAATGAGACACCATGACAGAGGCAACATTTTTTTTTTCTTTTTAAAGCACTTCATTTGGCTTACCAGTTCAGAGAACAGAGCCAGAGAACAGCTAAGAGCTTACATCTTGATCCACAGCCACAAGGTGAAAGGGGGAGGGGTGGTGCGGAGCACACTGGGAATCACATGAGTTTTTTCAAACCTCTGAAACACAACCTCCAACAAGGCCATACATCCTCATCCTTCCCAAACAGTTTCACCAAATGGAAACCAAATATTCAAATCTATCCACCTTTGGGGGCCATTCTCATCCAAACCACTATGCTTCTTTGAAATTTTTGTTTATTTGATTTTTAAAAATCTGTGGTTCTGAAGGAATTAGACAATGCATAATTAGAATTAGAATCTGTTTTCTTTAATATTTTCTAAAAACTTCCATTTGGAGGCCAGCAAGATGGCTTAGCAGGTAAGCTGCTTGCTACCCAAACCTGACAGCTTGAGCTCAGTCCCTGGGACTCACAGGGTAGAAGGAGAGAAGGATTCCTGAAAGTCGTCCTCTAACCTTCACACATGTGCTTTGGCACGTGTAATCCCCACATGAATGCACACAACTATATTAAAATGTAATTTTTATTATTTATTTCATTGTTATTTATTATAACAATTTATTATTTATTAAAATATAATTATAAATTTTAAACTTCCAGTTTTTTAAAGTCTTAGCAACAATATAAGCCGATTATTTCTAGGGTTCTTACTTTGCTTTGGTTTTGTTTTGGTGTATGTTTACATGTGTGTTCACATGAGTTTGCTTGTTTGTGCATGCACATTTGTGTAGGCCAGATGTCAATCTAAGATGTTCCTCTTTGGGAGTCATATGACTTGCTTTATTAGACAGGGTCTCCCATTGGCCTGCAGCACCCTGATGAGATTCAACTGGCTGGTCAGAAAGCCCAAGGGACTCATTGTCTCTACCTTCCCACCATAGTACATCTGGCTTATTTGTGTGGATTCTGAAAACTGAACTCAAGTCCCATGCCTGCACAACTGAGCTATCTCTCCACCTCTTCATTGTTTTTGAGACAAAATATCACAATGTAGCCCAGGTTCACCGTGAACCTTTGCTTCTCCTACCTCTGTCTTCTGATCATCAAATTACAGCCATATGGTGCTAACATTATTTTTTTCTCCCTGGTGCTGAGATTACAAACAAGTGCTACCATGTTCAGCTCAAGGTCTTAACTGGAGCAGAACTCAAGAAAAGCCAACAGGCAAAAGGCCTAGCTTTATGTTCATCCCATTATTCTTTGATGATGCTATGTGAGCCATTCTTAGCATAACTTTCTGAATGTATATTGATGGATAGAGAATATAATATCAGGATTACAGCAAAGTAAACAAGTAAGACTGATAAGTCTATAAACATGTTTTCTGCTTTACCTACTAATGACAGGTATATGTAATGTTACTTTTCCTGTTTTGCTTAAGTAATTTTGAACCTGGAAATGAAATCAAGCTTAACCCACTCACCTGTAAATCCAGTAGAAACATCTCTCAGCCTCTGTTCTCTGAGTACATGAAATATTGCATATGAAAAGAAGGAAAAATAATGCCAATTTTATGTACATATAGTATTTTATTATTTAAAAATAATTAAAATATAATTAGGTCATTTCTTCCTTCTTTCTTCTACCTCCAACTCCTCCCATATCCAATCCCTCTCAAATTTGTGGTCTCTTTGCAACTCTCTGAAACATTTAGTTTCACTTGTGTATATGCTATTTCAGGGGTTGTGAGAGTGGGCTAGAGCTAAGAGGGTGTTGAAGCATGCTTTGAACCTCAGATTTCTCACCCTGAGAAATTTCTCACCCTGAGAAAGAAAGGCATTTGGCTGGTCCCCTTTCATACTCTGACAGACCTTTGCAAAACAGGTAGCAAAGCTCCACAGGGAGCTGATGTCCTTTAGGTCATGCAGTCACTGAAAGGATCCTGCCTCTCTAAGGCATGTGGCCTGGTTGCTGTTTATTTGACGCTGAAGCTGGAGAACCTTGGACTGGACTTCCCTTCCTCCAAATGACATCATAAGGGTCCATCCTCTCTCAGCTCTTACAAAAGTCCACACATGCAAAGGAGGCTTCCTCAAGACTCTGGCCCCGGTCAATGATATGAGACCACCCATGCCTGATTGTGAGTCCCCAATGCAAATGGAGCTCTTCTAATATCACTGCCTTAGCCAATAACATACCACCACATAAGGCATTTCTCCCTCTCCCTCTACCATATATAGACATTGCCTCCTGAGAAGCCTATTTCTTGTCACTCTCAGCCTCCACCTAAGATCATCTTCCTGCATCTCCCTCCTTGAGGCTGGGCTGGTGCGCAACAGCTTGGCCGTCACAGGGAAGGGGGCCAGAAAATGAGTATCCACCAGGGATGGGATTGGATAACTAATTATGAACTCATCCCTGGAGAAGACCGATTTTCTTTTTCTCAGCAGCCATTAATTGCTTTTAGCTTTTTATCTAGGGATGGGACCCCTGTGAGATTTTCCCCATTCACATTCACATATCGATTGATAATGTTGTTGCTCAGGTCTTGTTCAGGTGACCATAGTTTTGAAACTTTGTGAGTGCAGCTTCATTGCCATATGTAGAAGATAGTCTCATAGCTGACACCTGGTCCTCTGGATCTTAGAATCTCTCTGCCCTCTCTGCCACCATGTGCTATGAGCCTTGGGTTGTATTGTGTTCTAGATGTACCAGTTGGGGCTGGGTCTCCATAATCAGTTGTTCTCTTCATTTTGATTGCTCTCTGTCTGCTACTGAAAAAGTTTTTTTGTTGTGTGTAAGGAGACGGGTGCTATTAGGGGTGGGTATTGTTAGGTCCTCAAAATGGCTCAAGTAGACACTGAAGAAATATATGGCCATACAAAGCAGTTCACTTCCACAGAGCACATTCTGGAATGCCAGGGTCAGCCAATTAAAAAAAACATGGTAACCTCCAAATGAAGCCACATGGGCCTTTTAAATGAAGCAGGCAGTGGCTAGGTGATCTCTCTGATTGATCAGGACCTGAATATTAGATTGGCTCATTATAGCTCCCGGGGAGGCAAAGATCTCTGGGGAAGCGAGGATTTTATAGGGAAGCAGAGAGCTGATGTCAGGGATGCCCGCCACTAAGGGGCACTGGTCCTCACAGGTATAAGAATAAGTATTTAGAATGCAGTTAGGAATTATGCTGCTTTAGAAAGTGGCAGTAGTAGGTTCACCTCTGTTGTCTATTACCTCACCAGCCATGGGTGGTTGGCTAGGTTTACAGTACTAAGTATGATTTCCCTCCTATTGAATGGACCTTAAGTCTAATTAGACAGCTAAGTACATGGCCTTATGGTTCTGCCTTTATAAGAATCTGTTCCATGCCACTCAGAGCCATTTTGTGGGAATTCCAGAGTATGGAAGGACCACTTAGTAGGAATTTCAGAATGGCCCTCATTAGAGTCCATCTTACTGGCCAGTATTTAATTAATTTAATTAAAATTTGCTTACAATTGGCTCAAAATTATGGTGATGGTCTTATTCTCTAAGTGGGATTTACTGTATAAGAGACATTTGTTAAAAGCATCATTCAGATACCGGATTCAAGATGGCAGTGGGACAGCAAGCCGAGTCCATCAGAGCTCTAGAAGCTGCACCGCCACCCCTATTCAAGGTGCCCACAGCCCTTCACATGTTTGTGGAATAGGAGATGCTCCACTGGCACCAGGTCCAGAGAAGAAAACCATGAGAATCCAGAGTGATTGGAAAGACACAACAATGGTGACAGATCTGGAGGAACATTAGACCCTTGAGTCGAGAGAGGAAACATGGCAGAATGGGACAGCATTTTTTGAATTGCAGTATGGAAGATGCAAGCCAGGAGCAGAATCTGGTGGAGCAGCACCTCCACTGGGCAGGCCCATGGTGCCCCATTGTTGCCTGCAAGGTAAGGGGTGGTCAGGGGATCCTATTAGGCCCATAGGTTCACCCAGAGTGTTCTGCCTGCAGCATGGAGGAATAAACTGAGATGAGAGTCAGAAATGAAGAAGCAGGGTGGAAACTACAACAGAGAGACTTAGGAGTGGGCCTGCCAGGCACCACAGCTACCTGACAGGTCAGGGTCCCCACTCCACCATGGGCCGCTGCCTGAGCCATGGAGGAGACAGGCAGTTGGGGAAGTCTGGGATGGAGGATCAGAGCTACCATATAGCAAGCCACCAGTCTGGAGCTGCCACTCAGAGAATGGAGCATGCACACTTCCATGAGAGGCAGATCTGGGGACCTGGAAGACAAGGGAATGGTGGCAAGTGCCACTAAGAGACATCTGGCTAGAGGCAGGGACAGAAATGGGTATGCACCCAGGGCAGACAAAGGATAGGTCCTTAGAATGCCATCAGAACTTCCTGGCCTCTCCACTGCCTACCAGGCCAGTTCTGCCACTCCTGTGGCTGTGGCCAACACTCATATTGCCCTTCCTGATGAGTGGGGGAGAGCATGTGCTGCAATGCCGGGACAGGCTACAGGCACAAAAGCCAGGTGATGAGGGCAGGGCAAAAGTTAGACTAGGTCCTGCTCCCAAACTAGCTGCCAAACCACAGAATCACCCTGTTCCTGAGCAATGACAGGATAACCCAGCTAAAGAGTCATTTCCTGGACTGAGTATCCACACAACAGACCTGTCCTCTAGTGACTAACAGACTCTCCCGGCTTCTTCACTGCCTACCAGGTCAAATTTGCTGCTCCTGTGTTCATGACCGATACTGTAAAAAAGGTGATGAGGGTGGGAGGGTTGCACAACAATCAGAGCTTGAGAAAGTACTAACCCCAAATATGAATGCTCTCCCAAACCTTGGAATTTTCCTGATCCTGAGCAACAGCAAGATGTCCCAGCTGAAGAATATTCCATACTAGGAGTTGTCTCCTCCTTTGCAAAGGGATCATAGAAACCTCAAAATGCTTATGTGGACTAGGACAATCAAAGATCTGTCTGCAATGGTGACACTGCCAGAATTCACTGGGTACTTGAGCCTGGCTTCATGGAGCACTCATTCTGGAAGGCTGTTTGCTGCCTGCATAAAGCTTGGGTGCCTGCCTGGAGTTTGGAGGCTGCATGAAGTGCTATGTGCCTATGTGACATCTGAGTGCTGTGGGATACCCAGGTGCTTTCGAGAAGACCAGATCCCTGTGGAATAGCCAGTTCTCTGTGGGAGGAGAGGATACATGTTGGAGGTATGGGTGCCTTCACAATGTCTGGGTGCCTGTGGGAAGTCCAGGAACATATGAAAGGCCCTTGTACCTGTGGGATGCCTGGGTGCCTGTGAGGGACCCTGGTGCCAATGGAAGTTCCAAGCCTGCAGGCCTGGTGCTTGAGGGCTATTAGAGTGCCTACCTGAGGTCAGGGTACCTGAGGGGTAGCTGGGTATCTGCACAATGTCTGGAGACTGAGAGAGGACTGGGTGCCTGTGTAATGTCCAGATGTCTTTTGGATGGCCAGGTGCCTGTGTGATATCTGGGCATCTGCAGGATGCCCTGATACCTGCAGAATACCCTGGTGACTGCTGACATCATGGTGCCTATGGGACGTCCTGGTACCTGTGTGATGTCCTGGCATTTGTGGGTTATCCTGATGCCTGTGGGATGTCCAGGAACCTCTGAGATGTCTTGGTGCCTGTGGGATGTTCAGGTACCTGTGGGATGTCTGAGAACCTGTGCTATGCCCTGGTGCTTGCAGGATATCAGTGTGCCTGTTCCATGTCTGGGTGCCTGGCCAATGTCTGGGTGCCTGCTAGAGGCCTAGATGCCTTCAGGCTTCGGCAGTGAGTTTCAACTTTTGGTCAGACTTCATCATGCTTGGTCTTGAGCTAGTATGAGCCAGGTGATTGTCCATCATCAGAGTAACCTGCTCTGGAATGCCTCTAGGAACCACAGTGATGCCCATGATCCATGCTACTGCCACACTACCTGGGCTTAATTTTCTTTTATTTGTTGGTTTTTTTTTAGGGGGGGGGGTAAGGGTGGGAGGGTGGAACAGGGAGGAATGGGAAGAGGGTGTTATTGAGATACATTATATGAAACTTAAATTATTAATAAAAGTTTTATTAAAAAGAAAAAGAAAATTTACAAATTTTTTAAAAGCATCATTCACTAATGGCTGGTTACTAATACACAACTAAAAATAAACTAGTGGATCTCTATACTTTTCAAAATATGTATACATAGTGTACATAATCAGACTATCATGGACAAAACACTTTGATTAACTGAATACTTGATATCATCATCGTGCTAATTTTTGGGCAGTCGTTGAACATAAGCCATTGAGTACCATGAAAGTCAGAGTGTCTTCATGTTGGGAAAGTAGTCTGTTGTCACTGGATTTCCTTTGCTCTAGTGGTTGGCTCTGCTGCTTCCTTTATTTGGAGATAACCTTAACCACAATGTTACTAAACTGATAAGCAGCACAGGTTTAGAGATAATCACAATCCATGCTCTCACTCTGTACCAGCCATATCTATAAAAAATACTGCTAGTTTTTTCTCCTTTGGCAGAGATTTATGCTCTGTTGCCTTTATCAGATTGAGGCACTGGCTTGTGAAACAATGTACAATTAAAGGTAATTTAAAGATTTCTGTTTTTTAAATAGCCTCAAAAATCCAGCTTTTATTTACTTTCCACTGAGGAAAAAAATATCAATGTCTGTGTAAATGGCAGTCCTGAAGAAACAGTTTGCCTAGCAGATAAGGTACAGGGGAAGCAGCTTCTAAAGATACTCTTTTCTGCTAGTGGCCAGCGATCTGGAGATCCAGCACTCAGCTTTTAAACATGACTTTCAGAAGGATGTGGAAAGAGCTCTTGGGGGAATTTCTGAAATGCCGAAAATGTTTTGGGAAAACTCTATTAGATATTGCTGGTTATCCAACAAGATGACAGCAGAGATGGGTGAGAGCCTGCACATGAGTCACGGAATGAAACATCAGTACAGAACCCTATTCCGTAGTGGGTAAAGCACAATCAAAAATATAGGTGGACTCAATAAAAAAGGAGAAAGGGGAGGAGGAAGGGGAGGAGAAGAGGGAGGAGAAGAAAAAGGAGAAAGGAAGAGAAGGGAGAAGGTTCAGAAAAGAAGGAGAAAGAGAAGGAGGAAGAAAAGAAAAGGAAGAGGCAAAAGAAGGAGGAGGAAAAGGGAAGGAGGGGGAGGAAGAAGAAGAGGATGAGGAAGTCATGAAATAAAAGAGATTTTCCTTTTGGAAAAGGACTCTCAAGAGAACACAGGTATGATTACACAGATCTAGGAAGAAACCCAGTCAGGCTTAGCGGTGTGTGCCTGCAATGTCAGTACTTGGGAGACTAAGGCAGTAGGATCACAAGTTCAAGGCCAACTTGGGAGCCACATACTGAGATACATTCTCAAAAGAAAATCTTGATCCAAAAAATGCAAATCCTTTATTTGTGAGAAGTACCTAGAAGGGACAAGTTCATAGAATAGAAAGTTTGGAAGATAAGTCATCCCTGGATGGAGGAAGAAAGTAGGAAATTCTCTTAATGGGTAAAGAGATTCTGTTGTGTGTGATTAATTGTTTTGGAACTCGAGAGTACATTCTAATGCCTCTTCATGGCACTATTAAAAAAATCTCAAAGGCAAGCTCCATGATCTGTATATGTTACTACAACTTTAGAACATAAAAATAAAGCCCTCACGAAGAAAGTAATTATTATAAACTAAAACAGATTACCAAAAACTAAAACTTAATAAAGAGGCAACCATAATTAGAACTGATCGTAATAGCATCCTGTCCATTTACAGTGTTTTGTACTAAAGTATTCTGCAGGCCACTATATTTATGTGGGAAGAGAAAAGTCAAGGTGAGCAGTCTGCTATTGATGAATAGTTTGCTATGAAGAATGAGTGAATCTTTACCCCAAACTGGGACAAAGGTCATTTAAAATTCAATCAAGGTGTATAGAAAGGAATAGAATTAGAAAATCCAGCACAGTCTGGTGATGATGGTACATGCCTTTAATCCCAGCACTTGAGAGGCAGACTCAGGCTGATCTCTGAGAGTCTGAGGCCAGCCTGGTCTACACAGTGAGTTCCAGGATGGCCAGAGATACAACAGAGAAACCCTGTCTCGAAAAAACAAACAAAAACAAGCAAACAAACAAACAAAAAGATAAGCCTATCTAGTAGCAGAAACCAATCTTCTGAAAAAAAAAATATCCAGCTCTTAGATTTGTTCTCTTTCTTTCCTTCTTTTATAATCTTCACTCTTCTTTCTGTTGTGCCAGCTTTGGAACAATACAAGCTGATAGTAGAATTCTGTGTCCATATTTCTTTTATTTATAACGTCGGATTTAATGAATATTAAGAATTTTTCCATTATATTAAAACCATTATCACTTTTCTGTAATTTATTACATGTCCTGAAGCCCTTCTGTCTGCCTGATGCCTGATGCCAGCCGCAGGAACAGCCAGCATTCAGAAGGTCCAGTATTCTTTCTTCCTCCAGGACACACCTTTCCAAACCTCCTCAGTCTCATCACTTCTCAACCTTCTTAGCTACGGTCTCTGAAGGCTTTCAGCATTTGAATATTTGGATCTGGAACTTCATATCCAAGCCTATCTTAGTTTGGGTTACTATTGCTGTGATCAAGCACCATGACCAAAGCAATTTAGGAAGAAAAGGGTTTTTTGGGTTATGCTTCCATGTCCCTCTTCATCATCAAAGAAGTCAGGACAGGAATCAAACAGGGTAGGAACCTGAAGGCAGGACCTGATGCAGAAGACATAGAGGTGTGCTATTTACTGGCTTGCATCCTTGCACATCAATCATTGATTAAGAAAATGTCCTATAGGCATTTATAGAGACATTTTCTTACTTGAGGATCCCTCCTCTCTAATGACTCTAGCTTGTGTAAATTGACATAAAACTAGCCTAGTACAACTGATTCCTTGTCAACTTGATATACAAACACACTGTTAAGCCACAACCTTTCCTTTCTTGTTTATTCCCAAGATCACACATTAATATAGACATCATATTGTAAATCATTTTACAAACTTAAAAAAAAATCTAAATCGTTATAAATCCAAACACCTTAAAATTCAATCTCTTTAAATGTCCAAAGTCTCTTTTAAAACCCAAAATCTCTTTAACAGTTCAAAGTCTTTCAACTGGGGGCTCTGGTAAAATCAAAAATAAGTTAAATACTTTCTTACTTCAAGAGGGAAGAAACAGGGTACAGTCACAATCAAATCAAACCCAAACCAAACTCCAACAGTATAAATAACTCAATGTCCAATATCTAGGAAGGGTCTATATTCCAGTGGTCTACATGAATAAATCATATTCAGAGGGCTTTGTGGTCTGGATAGAATGTAGGAAGAATGTTAAGAATGTTGGTACACACCTTTAATCCTAGTAAAGCAGTGGTAGCAAATATCTTTAATCCCAGTATTCAGAAGGAAGTGAATTACCACATTTTTAATCCCTAAAACAGAAAGATAACATAGAAGCAGACATAGGAGGCAGAGGTCAGAAGGAGTCAGTGTCAGATTGGAAGTGACATCTGAGATGAGTGAGAGTGAAGGACAGGCAAAGTGACTAATCAGAGGAAGAGTTAGCAGAGTGAGTCATAGTGAGGACACACCCAATTCTCATGATATATAAGGTGGGCTCTCAGCTCAGAGCAGTCAGTTACAGAGTCAGTTACAGCAGGCAATATGAGACAAGCAGTCTAAAGCAGGCAGACTCGGCAGACAAGACACAAAGACAATGAAGCAGTCTGAGGAGCAAAGAGACTGACTGAGGCTGTATAGAGCAATGAGAGCTCAGGGAGAGACACAGAAACAGGGATAGCTAGTCAGAAGAAGTCAGTATCAGACAGCAAGAGTAAGTCAGCTTGAAACAGAGCAGAACAGTTTAATCTGAGGCAATCAGAGAGCAAATCACAATCTGTCAGAGTCTGAAGAGTTAGGTCAGAAACAGTAAGGCTGCTTAGATCAGTTTAAACCTAGATCAGTTTAAGCTTAGAAAAAAGTTTGAGCCAGAATAGTGAGTGAGTTGAATGAAAAGAGTTAGAGTTCAGAAGGAGTTCATCGGAGTGACTCAGTCAGCAGTGGAAGCTTAAATGTTTTAGATTGGAGGCTGAAACCTTCTAGTTCTAGGTTTAAGAATCGATAATACAGAGGCTGAAATGCTCTAGGGCTCCACAACTAAGAACCAGAGGATGAAATAGACAAAAGAATAAACAGTCTTGTACCTGAATCAGTGTCTACATCTGATGAATCTACATCACCATCTGGGATTCATTCATGATCATCTGGCCTTGGGTCACTTTTCCAGCTCTATCCTCTACAGCACACACAGCTGGTCTTCTAAACTTAGGCAGGCTTTACTACTCTGCCACCGCTACTGTTCTTAGTGATTGGTCCATAGTACTGGACTCTCCAAATGTTGGTGTTTTCTGCTGCAACTGGACTGCACTTTCACCAATAACCTCTCCTAGGCTTTCTTCATGATGCCAAGGTTTAACTTCTCTGCATGATCCCTTCAATCCCAGGCCTTCAACTGTTACTGAGGCCTCTTCTGGCCTCTCACAGTATCAAGCCTCAGCTTCTGTCCATAACCCCTTCATGCCTTCAAAACCAGTACCACCTAGGTAACTCCTACACTACCAAGCTCACAGCCAGTGCAAGGTACAAATATGGCTGCCTCTGGAATACATCTTCTATATGCTGACTCTGAGGAAACATTTCCCAGAAGGTTTCACCTCAGTGATGCTGGTCTCTTCTTAATCACTTAACTTCTCGGCTCCAGCTAACTAGCACCGATTGTTTCAGTAAAGCAAGATTTCACTTCAGTGGTGCTGGTTTCTTGTTCATCACAGCTGGCTCTTCAGCCTCAGCTGACCAGAACCACAATCTTAATTCAAAATAGCAAATATGCAATGACCCTAGTAGTCTTTAATTCTCAAACTTCCCTCTGGAACTTCACAAGCCAAGCCTCCATTGCCTGTATTTCTCTCAACACTCTTATCTTCCAAGTGCCCACAGAACATCTCACCAAGCTTTGAACACTCAGTGTCTTTTCTAGCCCAAATTTCCAAAGTCCTTCCACAATCCTCCTCAAAACAACACGATTAGGTCTGTCACAGCAATATCCCACTGTCTTGGTACCAATTTCTCTTTCAGTTAGAGTTATTAATGCTGTGATGATGCACCATAACCAAAGCAACTTGGGGAGGAAAGGGTTTATTTGGTTGACAATTCCATACCACTGTTCATCATCAAAGGGAGTCAGAACAGGAACTCAAACAGGATAGGAACCTGGAGACAGGAGCTGAGATGCAGAGTCCATAGAGGGGTACTGCTTACTGGCTTGCTTTTCATGGCTTGCTCAACCTGTTTTTTTTTTTTATAGAACCCAGGACCACCAGCCCAGGGGTGGTACCACCCACAATGGACTGGTCTCTCCCTCATCAATTGCCAATTAGGAAAATGTCCTACAGACTTGTCTACAGCCAATCTTACGAAATCATTTTCTCAACTGAGGCTCCCTTCTATCTGATGATTCTAGCTTGTGTCATATTGACATAAAACTATCCAGCACAAAGCCATAACACTCTTCTTTTTGTTTAACTTTGTTTGAATTCTGTGTTTGTGGAAGAACTAAATATTTTATTTGTAAAATAAATATTTTTCTCTCCTCATTAGGGAAGGTAGTAGCCAACATTCTAGTTCCATGTATTGCTTCAAATACTAAAATTTATAAGTAATTCTGGTCGACTCAATCGTCATAATAAGAACAAAAACACATATCTCATTCATGTTCATACAAATTCCAACACTGTCCTGAAACTCTGCTGACAAGTTCTCCTTTGATGGTGACTCAGGCATTTACACTCCTTGAATGCAGCAACCAAGCCAACTGGTGAGATTAAGAAGAGATTTAGAAGTACTCTGGCATTTAACTATTTTGGCCCAGAATACATCTTTCTGTATCACTGGCCAGAGCTAGTTCCATGACTCTAACCAAACTGCAGACAGGCTAGTTGTGAGGAAGAGTACAGTAAAGTATGATATATCCTAAGGGCCTTACCCACAATAATAACTTCATAATAATAACAAAAATAAGCAATAATGACTTCTACATAGCATTTACAACTTCATGTATTTGATATCTTAAATCTGCAAACAACCACTTAAGGTGCATTATTAATTCACTTTATAAGTGAGCCAAGGCTCATAAAAATTTACTAATTTACATGTAATTATCTCTGATCCTCACAGAAGTCTCCCAAGGTGTGTCATATAAACTCTAGTTATAACTAAGCCTCCTTACAATAAATGGGTTTTCTAAAAGTTGGTGTCAGAAGTGAGCGGGATCTTCACTGTGGGAAAGGCAGCCTCATGCTTCACCAAGGACCATGTACCATGCCCAATGCCCAGCACTGAGAAGCCAGGAATAAAAGGAAACATGGAGAGGAAGAGTGAGGTCTGCTTTCATAATTCTTCAAGAAGGTGTTCACACCTATGCTGGAACCCCTAACATCAGTCTTATTACCAAAGACTAAAAAGAGCATAAAACAGGTACTGCATTGGAGTTAGACTCACTGTACAGTTAATAAATAAATGTAAAGCTTAGAATCCACAAGTCGCTTTCAAGACCCTGCAATATTAAAGTGTTCAGACTATTACATTTCTGAGAATTGTACAGAAAAATATGAAACAACTTTAACAGCAACTAGTTAAGACCACTATCTCCTTCCACTTCCAACTGTCTAATTGGAATATTTTAAGCTGGTATTTTAAGCTCTGGTTAAGTAGAAACTGAGTAGAGAATATATTTAATTTGGCCTAATTTGCATGATTTGCAGTCTTTCCCTTGTATAAATAAGTTACTGCCAGCCAGTGTGGTCTTCAGGAAAGTCTATAAGGTCCACTGTACTGGCACACCTGGCAACATACCTAGGCACAGCCACACGTGTACTGTGATATGAGACATCTCAGGTACACCATGAACAGAAAGGAACATGAAAGTAGAAATAGTCAGGTGGGAGTCTGTGGGAAATTCTCTCAATAATCAGATGTATGAGATGTAGACCCCACATGTATTCAGGAGAGTGCTGCTCCTGTCACAAACAAACCCACCGACATAACATGTGCAAATGCAAGTCCATTGAAGCTTTCTCTTCTGATGGCAATTACATGAAATGAGACGTACTACAGTTTCTAGGTTTGCAAAATAATTCTGAGTCTATATATGCATGCTCATCTGTGAATAAAATTATAGATACTCCCTGAATCTGACAGCAATGTTTTATTTTATGTGACCAATATTGAGCTGTAGAAATAAAAGAAGCTTTTGTGAACTATTAGCACGATGAAAACAAAATTTCAATCAATTATGTCAGTGAAAATATTTTTGTATACTCTTTATAGAAATTCACATTAAAATATAAAGTGTGTATATATATATATATATATATATATATATATATATATATATATATATATATATATATAACATATATATTATCCAAAAAATTAAGGAAAGTGCATTTTAATTTCTGGAGTTCAATTGAATGTGTAATATTTGTCATCTCTTTTAAATGTGCTTGTATGTGCAGTTTTTTTTCTAGTATGTTTCATTATCACACTTGTTTCCTGTCCTGTTCCTTAAAGAATCCTGCCTTCAAGTTTATGAATGCTTAGGCACCTCAAAGTCAAAATGCAAATCCCCCTCCTTCTGTCCTAGCAGAACTTCAGTTAGTTTAGTATCTGAAGCCCATCTTTAAAAAAATATATAGATGATAATACCACACGGCTCGTTCACATGCCGGTGACTTCAAAGCACAGTAAGTTTTTGAAGGTTTAAATTGCTCATTGCAAGAGATTAGGCTTTAATCTGCAGACACTGATTTGAAATTCTACCACCAAAGGCAACTCCAGATTGCTGCTGGTTATATCTCCATACAGATTGTGTTTATCAATCATGAGCATTGTTCAACTTGAAAGGGCAACTCTGACTCAGGGGAACCAGGGAATAAAGGTCCTTGGGTAAAAGTGGCCTTTATAAAGCCAAGAAAGGTGTTTTTCTGCTTCACTCTACATAAACTGAAACTAACTAAACTCTCTGGGGAGGGAAAATTCGAGTTTGCATTTGGTACCAAGTGAAGTTTACCCTTTTCTTGGTAGGTATAGAGTATTTTCAGTCACTAATATACAGAAAGAAACTGGAGAGTGCCCAGGAAGTATACAGTGTTGACTATTGAAACTTTAACCAAAATGCTATTGTATATAGGTAATAGATGCCTGGATATTTTTTCTTTTGAAAAATGTTGATCATAGCCCTTGCTTTTGGGAAGTTCTGCCTGACGACAGAAATAGCATGTCTCACGTGGAGTGTTTTTAATAGCCTTGAAGAGGAAAAAGATATCAAAATAAGATATTCTTGCCGTTTTATCAAATTACCTCAAAATATCATGCATAGCTTAAGTTGGTAACCTTCAAATTCAAGATTATTCAGAAACAGTCCCATTGTCCTTTAGTTGTGGCCCCAAAGTGAATATATTTGTTGAAGGAAAGGAGAAAAGCAAGTATAAAAACAGAAGTTAAGATTGAGTAGAAAGTAGAATCCCGGGCATAAATCCTCAGATGATTTCTCTCCAGAAAATGTCTTCCTAAAAATGTATTATTTTGTTCCTCATCAAAGGCACAAAGTACCTGTTTTCAATAAACTCAATTCTAGACACAGTTCAGTGGCCAATCTGAGGGTCACTGAAGCAACACTAATCATTTTCCAGTAGTTCTAAACACACTATGAATTGTAGATAATTTTGAAGAATTTGATTCACAAACCCACAGAACCACAAACCAATGGAGAATATGTTAATGGTAGAAAGTCCTCAATAAAAATAGTTTTGTTTACACTTTATATATCCTCCAAATTCTACTCCAGTTCTGGGGAACCAGAAAAAGAATATTCGGAGCTAGATGGACAAAATCCCAGAATACTGTTTGAATACTATGAAAGGATGTCAGGTATTATGTAGCTGGCCTTCAACTTCCTTCAGGTCCTGTATGTATGAAACATACAGCAGGGCTGGAATCTCCAATCAGATCTCTCCATCTAGCCACCACTTAGTCACCTCCAATCACATTTCTCCCCAAACTCCATTTCTTTGCTCCCACCCGAAGAAAAATAAATTTCACAGTGGATAACTCTGTTGTAAACCAGTCCATGGTTATTTCAGTAGAATTCCTAAGAACTTACAATAGATTTTTTAAAATTAACAATAAGCAAGATAAAACTAATAGTCCCCGAAGACAAACACTGAGAATGCTATCTGGCTTTTAGGTATGGTGACAGCAAAGTGTCAATAGAAAAATAAAGTACAAGGGAAACTATACAGCCCTACATACTCAGCAAACCCTATTGTGAGCCATATGCAGAGGAAACAGAAATGAAAGCTTTCAAATGCAGCTGTCCCACTCCCAGCTATTTCCACCTAAACACAGCTATTTTCCACCAGGATCCAGCACGTGTGTGGTGACAAATGGAAACAGGGTGAGCTCATGGACCCAGGGGAGTAGAGTCCAGCATTCCCAGCAGAGCACCCTGAATGCATTTGGCCACTCCCTACCTCTGTGTGGACGGCGGCGAACATGGAAGAAGAAACAGTGGTGGGGAAAAAAAAAAAAAAACCCTCTTCAGAGCAGGATAGCAAAGCCAGCAGCTCATGCAGACACCCGACTCCCATTTGTTAACATACAAAAGGCATCCGCTCTAAAACTAGTCTAACTAGAAAGTGCCTTTCTTCACCCACATCGTAACAAGGAACTCAGCTGAGACAGTGGGTTTAATTCTGCAGCATTTAACACTTCAGCAGATCTAAACACAACCAGGCTCACTTCATATACTGGAAAGAAGCTTTCTTCTCTTGTCCATGTTTGTATGCTTCTGACTCTGCATGTTATCATTTTAAACCAAATCGTTAAGGATGACAATGTGAGCGACATTGTGGGGAAGACCAGGGCAGGTGGATGACCTCGCATGAGATAGTTACTGGGTAGTCTGGTTGAGTGTTAGATCCTTCTTGTGGGTAGTAAGCGTTTGAATGAAGTCTGCACATGCTCAGAGCTGTAACAGAAGTGACTTGTTGGAACTAGTGGTTGGAAGGCTTTTCTTTCCTAATAATGTATAGCCTACAGCTTATGAATTAAATTACTCATTTGATGAGCATTTATTGACACCCCACATATACTTTATACCAAGTATAATATTAGGTATTGATATGAAACATGACCAAGTTTCAAAGCCTATTTCTGTGAAGTATTTGTACTACAGGGGAACTCATATTTAACTACTCTATTTCTTCCTGTGTTTACTCTTATTACTGAGATAATATATAGAAAACACAGTAAATAATGGTTTCTATATGATAGCCTGTGCCTCTAAGAAAATCAATTTGAAAATATAAACATGTATATAAATACCTGAGGGATATTGCTCCAATAGCGTGTACAATGTGTACTGTGAGAAGACACTGTGTGATGTGACAAAAGAGTGGCCAATTCTTCACAGGAATGGGAGCAGAACACTGCGGAATACCAGGAAGATGGTGACTGAAGGACGAGTGTGAAGGGGCAGAAAAGCAAAGACTTCACTAAGCCAGTCTCTAGAGTCCGAAGCCCTTCCTGTAGCAGCAAAAGAATTCAACCCCTCAATTCGAGGACACTTTTGTTTTGGGAAACTGAAATTTGCTCAGGTGCTGGAATAGTCCAGTTGAAAACCCACACCTGACACAACATATATATATATATACATGCATATGTACACACTTACAAAAACATAGACATATGCATATATACAATACATATATACACATATACACACATGGATATATACATACACATATACATACACTATATAAATATATACACACATGCATATATACACATATATATACATACATGTTTACATACATATACACATACACACACTATATACATACACACTATATACAGACAAATACATGTACACATATACATGCATTCATATACACATATATACCATGTACAGACATATATACACATACCTTATATGTAAACACTATAAACACACACATATATATATATATATATATATATATATATATATATATATATATACACATCTATGCATATACATACACACACACAGACACACATACACACACACACATACACACACGCACTCTGCCTGATCCTCACGGCATTTCTTCCCATTCAATGGTACATGCTCAGTGTGCAATTCACCCCAAGGCCAATACATAAGGAACGTATTCCATAGTGCAGAACAATAAGCACCAGTGACAGACAGGAAGGATGATTGCTTCTCTACACCCTAACCTAGGCAGACATACCAAATCAATCTTGCCGTGATTTCCCTGGCTCTTTACGGTCCTTCTTTAACACCAGCTCTACAGAAAAGAGCTGAAAATACCAGAGAAAGATCAGGATTGTCTCATCGGCGTGACAAGAGACACACACCAATTGAAAGCCCTCCTTGCTTCTAGATACTCACTGTGAAACAGCGGGGCTGCTATGTTGGGTACCCGAGTGCTTCAAGTTTCATGCCTACTTCCTTCTCAGACACAGAAGCAGGAAAGCAACTTTGAAACAAAACAAAACACACAAACAAACAAACAAAAAACAGAAATCTCTTGATTCACTTCAAATCAGGGTTTGGGATTTTGATTAAGAATGACTCTCAAGGAGAGAAAGGCAGGGTACAATGTACAGTTTCTTGGCAAGACCTGCATCAGAGGCAGAGCTATAACTGCACAGTGGTAAGGGACGGGGAAGACCCACCAAGGTGGAGCGGGCAGGCAGTTCATACAGCTTGGTTCCTATAGTAGAGTTTGGGGAGTTGGTCCTAGGAGCTCAACCTGGGTTTTTTTCTTCAGCTGATTCATACACAGTAGTTTCACAAGTGCCTTAATAGCCAAGAATCTTTGTGTTCAAACAAGCCAAATGTACAACAGAGAAACCCTGTCTCAAAGAACCAAAAAATAAAATAAAATAAAATAATAAATAAAAAAGAAATTCTATTGTTACAATCAAACCCTGAAAAAAGACCTACTTACCCTAAGCCACATTTAGAGAAAGAGTAACATCTGTCAAACAAGTTCTGCCAACATGGATGTTTTAACAGGAGCTCAGACTCCTGTAGCTTCTGCTGTCACCACAGAGATGACTTTTGAATCCACATGTCTACCCACAAGTCCGACTTTCCTGCTCTCATGGACCCTACCTTGCTTCCTGGACATCCACACTTAGATTTTCTACCCTCACTAGGAGATCATGTGTCAATAATTTCATTTTTCATCTTTGTTTCCAAGCCTGATCATCTGGGCTCACAATTGCTGTGTGATCCAGTTTCTCCCCTTCCTCCTTTTCCCATCCTAACAACTCTTTCTTTGCATAATTTCTTTTCCAACTCTCCTGCCATGGATCCATTCTGCCCAGGCTTCTCTCATCCCATTCTGCTCTACTCTAACATTCTCCCATCAGGACTCCCTGCTTTCAGGATCATCAACCCCTTCAGCCTTCTGCCTTACTCAAGCTACGGCAACTGGATCAATACTTCTGTAAGTCATGCTGCACCCTTAGCACTTTCCACTCTAATGTTTCGAAACTTCCAAAACCTTAACTATAAGATTCAAAACAACTTAGCTCCATGTCAGGGCTTCCACAGTTTGCTGGCCAATGATGTGTCCAGGATTACACTGCAGTAGGACAGCGGGAGCCTAGCTTGCCCAAGACCTGGATTCCATCCCCAGCTTCACCAGGAAAAGAAAGAAAAAAAAAATCACACTACAATCAGACCCATTTCATACCATTTTTCCTTTGTCATGTAATGTGCTAGGTGATCTTATGTCAATTTGACACAAGTTAAAGCCATCAGAAAGGAGAGCACCTCAAGTAAGAAAATGCCTCCATAAGAGCAGGCTGGAGGCAAGTCTGTGGGGCATTTTCTTCATTAGTGAATGATGGATGAGGGCCCAGCCCATCATGGGTGGTGCCACCCCTAGGCTGGTGGTGGCACCCCTGGATTCTATAAGAAAGCACATTAAGCAAGCTGGTATGAGCCAGTAACTAGCACCCCTCTATGGCCTCTGCAACAGCTCCGGCCTCCAGGTTCCTGCCCTGATTAAGTTCCTGTCCTGACTTCCTTCAATGATGAACTAAGACGCTTTTGGTCATGGTGTTTCATCATAGCAACAGTAACTCTAACTAAGGAAAGTACCCTAGGTGTAATTCATATAATATTGAGTGTGAGAAAAACACTAAATTAGGAAAATAACATTTTAAATGTTTTAGCCAACATACTATCAGATCTAAGTTAGCTTCTGTAGGAGTTTCAATGTCCTGTTAGTCACATGGTAAGTCGGGAAAAAAATGTTCAAATTGGCTAAAACCATCAAATTATCCACACTATGACCAATGGTATCACTGACTAGCAGAAGTGACCACTTTGGGTGATATAATTGTAAAACCAGACAAGTGTTATCAAATAAGATGATGGGCCATCTGAACAACCCCGTCATTAACATATATCAATACTGTATGTTGGAATGCATTATTGTCCATCTCACCAGATAACTATGACTCTACCTGCAAAATAATAAATACTCTTCTTCTCCTTCATTCTCTTTGCCCACTCTGTTATGTGTTTGCACTTTCAGAAAGAAAGATTCCCTTCCAGATATAAACTGTCTTGCCCCGTGCTGTGGTTTGAATGAGGATGGGCCCCATAAGCCTGTATATGTAAATTCTTGGTTCCTTTAATAGAATTGTTTAGAAAGGTTGAGGAGGTGTGGCCTTCTGAAGGAGGTGTGTTCCTGGGTGTGAGCTTTTAAGTTCCAAAAGCCCATACAGCCCAGTTAAATTGTGTTCTCTCTCTCCCTCCCTCCCTCCTTCCCTCTGTCTTTCTTTCTGCCTCCAGGTTGTTGTCTCAACATGTAAGCTCCCAGCTCCTGCTCCAGCACCATCCCTGCCTCTCTGCTGTGTTCCCTGACATGACGGCAGCAGATTCTACCACCCTCTGGAACAGCGTGTCCCAATTTAAATGCTTTACTTCATATGTTGCCTTGGTTATGGTGTTTTGTCGTGGCAATAGAAAAGTAAGACATCCCACATTTTCTCTCTTCTCTCTCTGCTCTGTCCCATGTTTCTCTCTGAGGAGCCGTAGCACAGTTGGGGTGATAGCTCTGAACTCGTGCTTGCTGATACAGGTCACACTCATATTTTTTATCTTGTTTACTCTCTAGTTCCTGACAGAAGTCTTAAGGTTTCCGACGTTGCCTTTTAGTTCCCTTGCCACCTCGCACTGCTGAAATCCTTAGGAACGACCACAGTCTTCTCTTCCACAGAGGATGAATCTGGGTGTTTCTTTCCACACTCCACATATTCATATCACACAGAAGGTTACTTCAGGTAAAGACACCCCTCCCCGTTTTAGTAAGATATGCTGCGTACTTAGCCTAAAAACCTATCTTTTTATATCCATTGCAACAATAATTTGGAGATTACCTATCTTCAAAAAGCCTACCATGCATCCAAAATTAGAGAGTTAATTGGAATTATCCTTTTTTAAATTTAATTTCTTTTCTTTCTTTTTTTTCTCTGCTAGTAATCAACCCCAGAGTCTTGGCATGCTAAGCAAGCTCTCACTAAACTCCACGTTCTCCACAGATGTTCACTTGGAAAAGTAGATGACGACTTCCCTATGCCTCGAATCTGTCAGATTTTCTTCCCTAGGAAATAATTGCCCAAACCAACTTCCAAGTCCATTCCTTTTGTAACAAATATTCTGTCCAACTGTTGTGCCGGGGAAAGACAAACAAAATACTTTCCTTTCTGTTGCTGTCATAAAAACACTGACCAAAAGCAGCTTAGAGAAGGAAAGAGGGTTATTTCATCTTAACACTTCTAGGTCACAGTCCATCACTAAGGGAAAACAGGGTAGGAACTCAGGTTAGGAACCTAAAGGTAGAACTGTGTGCTATTTTACACATTACCTCAGACTGGTGGAATGAACTCACAGCCAGGGAAGTAGAGCAGAAACCATGAAGAAATGCAGCTTGCTGGCTAGATCTCAACCTCTCTCTCTCTCTCTCTCTCCCCCCCTCTCTCTCTTTCTCACACACACACACACACACACACACATACACACACACACACACACACAAAATCCCATGCTCAGCACACAATCCCATGCTCAGCTAAGCTTTCATATTTAGTCCAGGAACTAAGTAGGGACGGTGCCACCCACAGTAGGCTGGGCCCTCCTGCATCAATAATCAACCTAATCCTTCACAGGCCAATCTGATCTAGGCAGTTCCTCAACTGAATCTTCCTTTTCAGGTGTTAGTTAAGCTAACTCGTCAAAGGGCTACATCAAATCTGAATACCAGGAATCACAGGTCTATTTCTTTCTTTATTCGATTTTTGCTCAGGAGGTTAATTTTCTCCCGGTGATTAAAGTCCACGTGATGAACCATGACTCCTCCCAAGTCAGCATTTTCTCTTTGCCCTACGTTTGCTTTCTTTTCTCTTTTCTTCATATCACATTCTTCCACTCTCCTTTCTCAGCAAGCCCAGATATTGATTTCTCTTGAGGAAATCTTCACTCTTGGGAGCGTTCACGCTGCATCTTCTTCAAGAAAGCCCTGTCACAATTCTCAGTATGCTTTTACTGAGTTCGCCTTTGATAGAGATTTTGTCTGGTCTTATCACATTCCTTGCATTTATTCTCCTGGCTCATGCTTCAATTTTCTTCCACCTTGTTGCAGCTCAATATTTTCTACTTTTCTTATTTCCTTGGTGTCCCACAAGAGCTTTTACATACTTGCTTCTCCCTGCCCCCTACTCCCCAGGTCCCTTCACACAGGCTCAAGCTAGACAGCATTTAGTGCCCACGTGTCTAATTCTTCCCTCTGACAAGAAGATAAACAGAGCACGTTCTCTGGGTTGCCCTCAGCTCCCTTTCTGTTCCTCCTAGGATTGGAATCTGAAATGCAATCCTCATCCATCATGCCTCCTCACAACTGCCTTCCATGGCAAAGTGGTGAGCCACATGTTTCCTTGCCAAAGAAACAGGTGCCTGAGCTGGAAATTCCCCGTGCTCTTCATTTGCTTACTTTTGAAAGGCTCAGGCCTGTCTAAAGCTTAGGAGTGAGGGTGTCTTGGGGACACTTCGTAAATAGAAAACACTTTTGTTTCTTTTTAAAGGCTTGGATCTCATCACCCTTCAGGCCTTCCCAGGTACCACTGCTATGTGATTTTGGTTTGTGGGGGAGCACTGCTGAACACTTTCTTTAAAACCCTCTGTTATTTAGAATGATTTGGCGAATTATCTGCTTACCACCTGAATTTTGACGCTGGCACCTACAATCACCCTCCAGTTTGCCAGTTGTTAACAAAACTACGGATGGCAGGTGATTGGATTCACAATGACCGTATTAAATGCCCAGCCATATATGGAGAGCAAATTCTCCAAGTGTCAGAAAGGGCAGGGAAGAATGTTGGCATGAGACTAGGTATGCGCTCTGCATATATATGACAATCTGGAGGCACCGTGAAAGCAAATGAAGGGGATCCCACTTGGGACACAGTCACTACAAAGATAAACATCTTTGCCCGTGCCAGAGTCTCCTGGGTAACAGATCCCCAGGAGACATCTCAGTGGAAAAGACTGCTTTCTTTCGGCTTTAATAACCTGAATACGTGCAGGGCAATTAGCTTTAGGCTGTGGACTCCAGGGCATATTATTGGTCACCTTGCAACAGGTGTGCCCTTCTCCTGTGTACTACAGCAAACTGGCACCACAGGGCCTTTAATGCTCCCCATTGCCCAGAGCAATCAACTCCATCTGCCCAAACTATAACATTGTAAGTGGTTTTTCTCCTAATCACTTACCAAACTTTTGGTGAGTGCTTAGAAGCATATTTTGTGCTCATTTTTAGGTTATAGAAATAAGAAGTAAAATAAATAAAAGAAATGCCCTAGGGAAAAAAGAGAACCGATTTCTAATTCTGCCTCTGCTACTACCAGGCATTTGTCTTAGGGTAGCCAGATCCCTGGACCTCTTTCTGCCACCCTCTTCAAGGTTTAGTCTGGCTTGGTGTGGATTTTACTCTAGGAAAGAATTTTTCAAACTGTGATTACAATTCCTTAATTGGTTATAAAATTATGTTTTGTAATGGAACAGAATATGTAAGAGGGCATTGCAAACAACAAGACTAGTGTCCTATAAACTTCTGTTGTGCCTCTGTGGTACCTAGGAATTGATTGTTAGCATATTCTTTGTTGTAGATAGAAGTACTTTTAAAAAAAATAATAATAAAGCCCTACAAATATAGAGAGTAGAATGGCTGTTCATGGCCAGGAGATGTTAATAGAGACTGACTGTTGATAGACTTATGATGATTTCTTTTTAGGACAATGGAAATGTTCTAAAATTAGGTGGTGGAGGTGGTGGTGGTTGTATACATCAGTAAATATACAAAAATTCACTAATTATGCATGTAAAATATGAGAATTTGATGGCATATAAATTCATAGAGCTGTTTGAAAATATTGACAAAAGGCTGCTCAAAAGAGTCATTGATTTGCTTCAGGGCATCTGAATATTATCCAAAATGATATCATAAAATTTTAAAAGGAGAAAGTATATATAGCTTTTATCAGATTCTCAAAAGGATTCAAGACTCACAGACATTTTCACATTAACTGGTATCATTGTACAGAGTAATGGGCTCATTGTTTTATTTCTGTGAACGTCTGGGGGGCTTGTGCCTGTGCATGTGACTGCGTTCAAACCAAACTCAGCCTCCTCAACACCCTCTTTCAATATCCACATTCTCCCCCTCCTCCAAACTATCTTAGCCCCTTTCCTACTTCCAGATATTCATCTATTTTTCCCTTAGATTCCACATATGAGTGAAAATATGTGAGTCTGGCTAATTATACTTAACACAATGAGCTCCAGTTCCACACATTTTCCTGCAAATTGCATGATTTTATTCTTCTCAGTGGCAGAATAATACCTTGTCTCTTTTATTTACTCATCCAAGTCCCTACATGAATTCTATACAGTGGCTATAGTGAATCACTCGACAATAAACACAGGGGTGCAGGGGTCTCTACTGATGACGACTTAGGTTTCCTCAGTAGTGTAGTAAGACCACATAGTGGTCCTAGTTCAAGTTTTTAAAGGAATCTCCATACTGTTTCCCTCAGTGGTTGAACTACTTTACATTACACCAACAGCAAATGAAAGAGCCCACAGAAATTTAAGAACCATTCGATCAAATTGTTTCCTTCTAAAACTAAATTCTGTGATTCTAAAACCTGGAAGTTTATTTAATTTCTTCAAAATCATAGGAATAAATAGAATTTTACTTCCAGAACATTGCCAGAGTCTATGTAGTCAATAATGTGCATAAATTGGACCATAGATATTAAATATCTTAACAAGTAAATTAGGGTGTATATTTGAAATCTTATTGATGGCATCTTCATGATTTGCATATTGCATATTATAGTTACCCACCTTTGTCAATATCCATGAGGTTTTAAGTGCTGTCTACAAATTGGAGACCTCAGCAAAAGTGGGGGCTGGGAAGATGGCTCAGTGGGTACAGTACTTGCTGTGCAAACATAGGGACCTTGGTTCAGATCCCTAGCAGTCATGAGAAGGCTAGCCATGCAACATGCATCCGTAACCCCAGCATGGGGGGACAGAGACAGGCCCATCCCAGAGGCTCCCTGGCCACCCAGTATAGAAGAGCAAACTCCAGATTCATCAAGAGACCTTGTCTCAAAAAATAAGGTAGATAGTGAAAGAGGAAGACACACAGCATTGACCTCTGGCTTCTACATCGCATACATGGGCAAGAGTACCCCAAAACAAAAGTGCACACACACAAACATGTATGAATGCATACAATACAAAGAGAGACACACAGATGTGTACAAACACAAAATACAATTCCAAAGTGGGCCCAGCATGACGTCATACACCTGTAGTCCTGGCACTCAGGAGACAAGAGACAGGAGGACTGTTGTGAGTTTAAGGGTCCTGCTTTGTTTACATGGACAGTTCCTGGCCTGCTGGGGTTACATACGGAGACTCTATCTCAATAATAATTAATGATAATAATTCTAAGGATAGCAGAGCTTATATATATCCCATGGTCATTTCATTGGTACACAAACCCAGTAGAAATATAGATAAAGGAGAATTGAGAATAGAAGTGTTTACAAGAGCCTGGGACAGGAGAGAAGAAGGAGAAAGGTAAATGGGCACAGGAGTGCAGTTGGGTAGGAGAAATGACTTCAAATGTTTTAGAGCACTATAGGGAAACTATGGCTAATAATAATCAACTGGAGACTTCAAATTAGAGAGAATTTTGAGTTTTCCCACAACAGTGTTGGAGGTGCTGAATATGCCAATCACCATGAACTGATTATTATATCTTGTGCATATTATCAAAATATTATACTTTATCTCAAAATATGTACCATTAAAAGGGTGTGGCAAGATGGCTCAGCAGGTAAAGATGTCTGCCACCAAGCAGCATGATGTGAGTTCATTCTTCCCGACCCTTGTGGAAAAATGAGAGAACTGACTCCAGTGAGCTATCATCTGATCTCCACACATACACAGTGACACGTCCATGTCCGAACATATACTCACATAAATACATAGAAAGAAAAAAATCTAGATAGGTAGATAGATAGGTAGGTAGATAGATAGATAGATAGATAGATAGATAGATAGATAGATAGATAGATGTAAACAAATAAATGTTGGAATGGTGAAAATACGTATAATAGCAAAGAAATATGCAAAGAGACTCACAAAAGGTTTCTGTATACCATGTATAAACAGGAAGACTGGGTATTTTTAAGCAGACTGGCAATTTGGAGATAGGAAAAGCATTTCTTAGTAAGGAGAATGTTTATACAAGAGACTGTGTTGGGTTCTTGTGTGAAGGCAATGAACTATCAGTCAGCTTCACTCGTGCGTTCCTTCATGCCAATGGACATGTCTAGTTTATCTTACAGTGCTAAAAAAGAAGGCTGCGTGCATCCAGTAAGTATTTAATGTTCGTTAAATTGCAGTGTGATTTTTCCATTGCAAAATTGTCGGCAATAAGCAAATGACTGGCTACCATGACTACCACCTCATCATCCCTTCACAGCGAATTCTTTCAAGCCATTTTATTAATGAGATCTGTTTACGTGTGGTCTTATGAAAGAATTTCCAGATTGTATTATTGAATGGAAAAGCAAAGTGTAGAATATTCTCATTTGAGTAACAAATGGAGGAGGTGTTGATGCCTTGACTATGGTAAGCAGTGAGGAGTTTCTCTAAGAGTGTCTATTTGAGTCTTTTAATCGCCTCTATTGGAAAGCCCATTTCTTTTTCTAAGATTTGGGAGCTTTTGTATAATTTCACTGAACAGACTCTCCGTGCACTTAGTTTTGTCTTGGCTTCTTTTTATATTTCATGGATTCTTGGCTCGGATCTTCTCAGCATATCCCAGAGTTCTTGGAAGATTTGGTCATTCTCATTTTCTTTTCTTAGATACGTTTGAATGTTTGCTCTCTACCCCTGATATTCTTCCTTCTGATTCATGTTGTGTGATGAATTTTGAAATCTTTTTCTGGCATATCAGCTATGTCATCTTCAGTTTAAAGCATTCAAGGGTTTTAAGACTGGGTGGGGGTGTCTTAATGTCTTATTAGTTTTGTGCATCACATCTTTGAGAATAGGTGTGCCCTCTATTTTTTTTTTTTTTTGCCCATTTTCTTTTTGTATGATTATTTTGAGTCCTTCTGGTAAGTTGTCTTCACTTGGATTTATTTTCCCTGTTACTATTTAGGAGAAAATCGAACTGTAGTAACAGAAAAAATATTTTGACAGCAATCCCGGTGCTCACATGAAGTAAAGATACTCATATACATGAGAATTTTCACAGACACAGTTTCTAGGGTACTTTGCCAATGGTTATCATCCCACATATATCGGAGATGTTTGTTTGTTTGTACCAGTGCTCTACCATCTTGCCTGAGAAGAGTTGCATCCACCTGTCGGCTATGCCAAGCTCAGCACACTTTTTCATGACCCTGTGTTGCTGCCCACCTAGACAATAGCAGAGGTGGTGTCCTTCATACATTCTTCAGGCTAGTCACTCCAGGGTGGAGGCAAAGATCCCCAGGCTTAGGGCTCCAGGTGCACTTCTAACACATCTTCTGTGGCTACCTTACCTAGACATCCATCCCTCTTTGCCACCATGCTCTTAAGTTCAAGTTGCCACTGCACAGCCTTTGCAACCCCTTTTTCAGGCTTGTGATTCCCACAGTGCCCTGCTGAGGAGGGGACAGCACATCCCTGGCAATTGCCTAGGACTCAGGCTTGGAGTGAGCTCCATGGTATAGCTAAGCACCAGTTAGCAGCTGCTCTTAATTGCTTCTTATGATGGAGAATGCGGGAATCTAATCTCAGATTGGTTTTCTCTGCATTGCCTTTCTTTTTCTGCACAGTTTTCAGCCCTCTTACAATCCCCTTTATATGCTTCTGAGGTTTCTCCCCTCTTCCTTAATAGTAGAGTCTAATCTTCTGTTTCATAACCCTTTTCCTTCACTGAGTCACAGAGCGGCAGCTTCTAACTCACCTTCTTACCCAGACACTGAGCACGTTCGACTACACTTCTTAACAAAACTCAGTCAACAGAATTCTGTTCTCTGGCATATTGCTTTAGCAACGGATGAAGTCAAGCTTAAAAGCACCACATATTTTTCATAAGCTTCCTGTTCCTTCTAGCTCAAGGTGGGGTCCTGCTTCATTATTTATCTGGTTCTTATTTCTAATGATAATAGTAGAGTATGCATGGTTGTACTATTTTTTTTGTCTCCAGGCTACACATTTCCTCTATCTGCATTGTTGCAATACATCCCTGCATTGCTGATGTCTGCCTCGGATCTGCCACATTCCAACAATGCAGCCATCGGTCCTCCCACTGTTCTCCACTCTCTCTCTTCGCACTGAATTGTTCATTTCACAGGTACTACATTATTTCCCCTTCCATCTATACAGCTTCCCACCCTCTCCCATATTCCATGCCCTCAAAATGAGTTTTACTAAGAGATTCATTTCCTCCTTTGATTTAGTTATGTTGACACCTTTTATGCTAAAGAAAACAATTCCTAAGTCTTTATATATCATTTATGATTTACCATATCTTTAATAGCGATACAACTACACTTCTTTAAAACTAATATAACAGATTGTACATCTCAAGAGTTTGTTTGTTTTTATTTATTTATTTATTTATTTATTTATTTATTCTCTGTGTGGCCCTGGCTGTCCTGGAACTCATTCTGTAGTCCCATCAGGCCTTGAACTCAGAGATCCACCTGCCTCTGCCTCTGGAGTGCTGGGATTAAAGGCGTGTATCGCCACCGGCCAGCTTCAAAAGTATTTTTAAGAAGTCCACAACTCCATGATTGGCAGGGGAAAGAAAATTGGTAAAAGGCAAGCCTCTGAAAATAGTTCAGCTATTAACTCTCTTGTATCAGGAAGTCTTTAGAATCATCTTTTCCACTTATAAAATTAGGTGAGTTGTGCGCTATTCTGTGGTGATTGCATAAGATAATGAACACTTGAGGGCTCAATGATGGTGCCAAAAACCTGTCCCCCTTTTTTGCTTCATAACACCATCAGCTCCCCACAAACTGTAAATCTCATCCTTGTCTTTGTCAGCCTGTTTATCGTCACCTTTTACTTCTTAGCATTCATCACCTGTATTGATGTTAAACAGATTATTTTCATCATGCCAATTCTATTGAATCAATAGAAAAATACTAAATGGACATCCTTTGGTATATAATATTTTCGTCTCATCCTTTTTATGGTAGGCTGAAAGAATTTCCCTGTGTAAACTGAGCATGGTGGTACATACTATAATCCTAGCACTCAGGCAGGAGAAACTCAAGTTCAAGCTAGCCATCGTTGGACCTTGCCTGGGGTGTGGAGAAGGAATAGACAGAGAAAGAGAGAGAGGATATCTCTTAAATTATGGAACTCTAGATTCCAATCTCAGAGTCAATCCAATTTTTTTAAACAACGAAAGCTTTGTGCTTCATTACACGTTAGAGAGCTGTCTCATATCCATTCACACCAGTTGTTATGGCGATTGCCTATGGGTACCACAGACACATTCCAGCTCAAGATCTATTTTTACACAACTGTTCTGAGGATCTGCAGACACCTGTCTCATTTAGCAGCTAGAATATTTAAGCATCGAGACACTTTTAAAATAACAGATAAGCTGCTGTGATGCATATTTTAAGCCAGGAATTTTATCACTAAAGATCAAGTTTTCACTTATTTCAATGATGTCTCCGTAGTACTGTATCCAGATCCAAGAAAATACAACCTGCCTCTAAACAAAATCAGATGGAGGGAAATGTGTATTTGTCTGATGATAAATGAAAAGACAAAAAAAACTTCTGCACTTTTATTGCTGCTCCATAATTTATGAAAAGAGAAGGTATAGAAAGCTAGACTTCTATTATGCTTCCAGCCTAAGTATTAAAGAGGCCAGGGCAGAGGACAGTGATCTCAAGGTCCACCAGAGTTATAAAACCAGATCCTGTCTCAAGAAAAAGAGTGGATCTAGGGAAGGGGAAGGCAGGATAAGTGAGGATAAAGAGGATAAATATGATTAGAGTATTTATATGCGTGTCTGAAAAATGTCAAAATTCATGTGCAGTATATGCTAACAAAAATTTCCACATTGTTTTGTTTGCTTCCTGAAATAGGTTCTCGCTCTGTGGCCCAGGCTGGCCTGGAACTCACTATGTAGTCCAATTGTTCTGCATCTTGAGTCAGTCTATCTGTCTCCACCTCCAGAGTGCTGAGATTATGAGCATAAACAACTCAATCCAGAAAAAAAAGGAAAGAAACAAAGAAAGAAAGAAAAAAGAAAAAAGTTCTTCATATTTAAAAAACTGGATTCTTCCTCTTCTTATTGTCAAGTCTGTGCAGCTTGCAAACCAATTTAAATCACCCCCCCCTGAGGGTGTTAATGTTTTATTCTTTCATCCCGATTAAAATTAAGTTCCCCTTTGCTTTTATTTGATTCTTGATTTTCCGTATTCTTCCTGACTGACTCTAGTATGTCTCTCCTACTATGGATCCCAGATCCATTTGATCTGGATCTAGATGTAATCCATCTTTTATTATGTTTTGTATGCATATGTTTTTGTGTGTACCTGTGTGCATGGGCATGTGCAATAAATAAATAAATAAATAAATAAATAAATAAATAAATAAATAAATAAATAAATAAACGTGAGCGTGTCCATGTAGAAGTCAGACACTCATGTTGAATATTTTCCTTAATCATTTCCCACCTTAGTTTTTTTGTTTGTTTGGTTTTTGTTTTTGTTTTCTTTTGTTTTTTGTTTGTTTGTTTTTGAGACAGAGCCTCTCACTGTACCTGGAACTTCATGGTTAGACTACAGTGTCTGGTACACAACCTCCAGGGATCCACCTGTGTCTCCAACCCCACATTGGGTTTACATGTGTACACTACTGCACCTAATTTTTTTATATGCATGCTGGTTCTCCAAACATAGGTCCTGGTGTTTGCATGGCAAGGACTTTACTGACTGAGCCACCCACCACCATCTTCCAAGCCACCATTACCCTCCAATAACACATTTGATTTTGAGAGGGTTTGGCACACAGACATCTCTGTCCTGTCCTTTAACAACAGATTTTTCTTGGTCAAGGAACAGATGACAAAAAGAGGTCTGCAAAGTCATGAAATGGATGCCCAGGCCACTGAAAGTTCAAGAGGGGACGTATTCAATAGTGCTGGAATGGTCAGAATGGCAGCGAGGTGGGGGATGTGTTTAAAAAGCTTTAGGAAGACTGGTTGACGTGACACCAGATACCAGAAAGAGACTGAATAGGGAGGAGACTAATTGCCACAGCTTTGTTTAAAGCTTCAGTGTGTGGGCAAACAAATGGATTTAGGTTGAGGCTTCTTGTTTTTTGAGACGGGGTCTCACTATGTAGTCCAGGCTGTCCTGGAACTGGACATCCTCCTGACTCCACCTCCCAGTGCTAGAGTGACAGGTATACACCACCAGCATAATTTACTATAGTTGTCGAACATGTTAATGTTTTATTACAGAATTTGTGTATTATGGAGGAGCTTAAGAAACAAAATAATACAGAATCATAGATTTATTACATGAATGCCTTATTATGAATCCTTTGTGTGACATAAAAATGAATTGATCTTTTGAAGTGAAGACAGAAATGTCAGTTGGATGTCAATGCTATGAATAATTCCGTAGAAGCAAGGAATTTCAGAGCTTGACTTACCAGTGACACATTCACAAAGGTGGAAGGAATCTGTCTGTGGTCTGTAAGATTTCTTGGGTTCTACTGGAAACAACACACCCACCAGACAGAATGAACATTTAGCACTTTATTCCTAAATAATGACTTTAAAATTCAGTGACAGCCTCTTAAATAATTAGCACTCACTAGCTGAAGACAGATGTCCTCTGGTTAAAAAACATCTTTCTTACAATTAAATGCAATATAGGTGTTGATAAAATGATCACATAATGCAAGCAAGCCCAGAAAGTAGGCAGTGAATACTACATCTTTTAACATTTTCAATTATCTTCTATATGAACAGGATTAGTGTTGGCTAAGAATTTTAAAAACTAGATGATTTTTTTCTCCCAAAACTGGTAATCTAATCATGACAATGCTTCTAACTGTGACTGCTTCACATAAAGTATGATAATTGCCAGTGGAAAGCCTAGAGGTTATACCTGGAAACTATAGAAACAAAACCCAATAATCAAAGTTCAAACATGCTTGTGAACACTAGTCTATCAGCACACCGTGTTTCTTGCTAACCTAACTCTACCTTCTTGTCACATTTCTCAATATCACGAAGAAGATTTTTTCTTAGAGTATTTTAGTGTATTTATCATTATCTGGTTTATACCTTTGAGCTAACCATGGTTCCCAGTGCCCTCAGTTATTGGCCATATGCAGCCTTTGCTCGACTACAGTTCACCTGACCCTGATGTCCAAATCAGTCCGCCAATGTCAGGTAGCTAAGATCCTGTGTTCTGATGACTCTCATCAGAATAATGAAGACAGCTGTTGGGCATTCAGATGGAAGCACTTGCCTCCTGCATATTAATCAGGTTTCCTTAACTTACATCTCTTCCTTTCCTTATCTGTATTCATTTCGCAGCTGATGAAACTGCACCCTAGCATCTAAATAATTTGGCATTTTCTCTGCAGAATTGTAAAATCAACATAAATCAGCTGAGAAATCAGGACAGTGGTAATGAATGTCCTGAGGCAAACTCAACGATGCCACTACATTTCTTTCACATTTGCCAACTGCTTTCATTTTTGAAGGCCAAGGAGAAATCAACATAAATGGATGATATAATTTGGATGAAATGTGTAAGAATTTGAAACTGGTGTAAATGATGCTAATGCTAACTATGTGATACAAATATGAGCATTAGCCACAGACAAAGGCTGCATGGCTGCCACTAAAACCAACCAAGAGAAATGTGAGGCTGACTGCTCCCTTGAGATGTGTCAGTGTCTGTGTGGCAGCTGGTACAAAAAAGGTCATAGTGAGATGCACCATGAATAAGAGAGAGCCATGAATAAGAGAGAGACTCCACTGGGTGGAGTCAGAGGTGGTGGGGGTGGGATGGAATCGCACAGACTTAATAGCCAGAATGAAGAAAGCAGTGAAGCTAGGCATAAATTCTTTCACCAGTATTTGGGAGTCTGAGACAGGGGATTGTGAGGCAAGGCTGAGCTACATAGCAAAATCCTATCTCAGAAAAAATAATGAAGAGGAATGGGTTCTCTGGGAAGGTACACAGTGGACTATAGGATTGTCTGTCTGTATTTCACTCTTTAGTGAGATCTAGTTCATTTTGTTCTGGTTTAATTTCTACCTTATCTTATAGCCTGAGCAAAGTGAATATTCTTACAATGTCAAAGTTTTCTCCAAATGCTCAGGCATTGGTAAATTAAAAGAGTTTGCAAAACAAATACACAGGAAAAAAAATTAATTTAGCAATGATTTGCAGACTTGCTCATCACTTAACATATTCCATGTATAACTTTGGGTTATAATTACTGGTTCTATATTTAAATTCTCATCAAGTATGAAATAATTATACTCAACCCAAACACTCATTTCAGAGAGATGATTCACAGTTACAACTTTTAACATCAATATAATTTAACTTCAAATTTTCACTAAAACTGTCCCCCCACCCTACCATCCAAATACTAAAAACCACCACAGAGTCTGCCATGCCCTACTTCTGAGCTATAGCCCAATCTTGCTAAGTTGCCCAGGCCTTGAACTTGCTCTGAAGGCCAAAAGTACTTGACTTAGACCTACCTAAGTACACATCTTTACTATTTGTTTTACAATTTGTTTAAATATTTGTTTAAATTATAAGTTTAGCATATTGTAATTTGCAGGGAAACAAACCTCAGAGATCTTCTAATGTAAGCTTCCTGTGGTATGAGCGAGACAGAGAGTCACAGTAATTCCCTACGTAATGCTACAAACTAAAGTCAGAGGTAGGAATAGAATCCAGATCTCATAATGCTTGGTTTCTTCCTTTCTACTGTGTCACATTTAACTAATAATCATCATGATTTTAAAAATAATGAAACACAGGCTGGAGAGATGAGTCTGTGTTTAAGAGCATTAGGCTGCTCTTCCAGAGGATCTGGGTTCTATTCCCAGCACCCACATGGTAGCTCACAATCATCTGTAACTGCAGTTTGAGAAGATCCAATGCCCTCTTCTTGCCTCAATAGGTACCACACACTCAGGTGATGGCCAGACATACATGCAGGTAAAACACCCATACACATAACATAAACATAAATTAATTTAAAATTTTTTAAAAACTTAAAAAATAATTTAGCACTAAAATATTGGAAGAAATGTTCAGGTGGTGATGTATTTTATTCTATTCTTCTGTTCAGTTTTATCCTGTTCCATGTGAGTAGAACATAATCAGAGAACAGAAAATGATTCAGAAAACATGCTAGTATGATTATAAAATGCTGGCCATGTGTTTGTAAACTTAGAGCAAATGCCGGGAATTAGTTGAATATAAGTTATATTTGAAAGAAATAGTTGTTCTGGGGGCTGGAGAAATGGCTCAGGCTATAAAGTATTTGCCAAGGAAACATGAGGACCTGAGTTCAGATCCCCAGCAACCATGTAAAAAGGTATCACAGCAGTATATATCTGGAATTCCAGCACTGGGGAGGTAGGGACTGGAGAATCCCAGGGGCCTGCAGGCCAACTACTCTAGCCATATCAGGGAGCTGCAGGTCCAGCAAGAGGCTGTGTCTCAAAAATTGATGTGGCGAGTGATTGAGGTTGACACCTAACATAACCTCTGCATTCACTTGCCCTAGTATGTGCATATGAATGAATATGAACATACACATACATCACACAGCACACACAAACAAAATGGAAAATGTTTTCTCAAGCAATAGCAGAAAATTTAGGGCGTTTTTGTTGTTATTGTAGAGATTCAAGGCAGTAGTTCATCAGTGCCACATTTTATTTCCTGGAGAGGGGAAATGACCAACAGTCGAGGATTTGTGTGGGATTGTCACGCAGCTAAGTGGGTCGAGGGCACTTAAAAGCCCAAGCTCACATTCTGAAGAGCTGGCAGGAACCTGGCCCCTTCCCCTCTGCAGTAGCTGACAGACCACAAGCCAGAACAGGACACCACCCCCTCCAAGGAGGCAAAGTTGTTTATCTGGAGTTACAACTAAATCCTCCAGTATAAGGCCTATTCCGTTGATCCCCAGGAAATACCTAAAACACCCCAATATGCAAATGGGACTGCCTGTCCTGACCATTGAGATTTCAGGGATGCTTCTGGAGGCACAGGACCATTCCTCTGGCTATAAATATGTAAGCCCTTCCTGCAATAAACAAGTCAAGCCCATTGCCCTTGATTCCCGAGGATGGTTCACTGGTTCTCATTGGCTCACAGATCTCTGATCTAAGACCAGATAGATCTGCAGTAGAACCATGCAGCCCCACTGGGCTTCCTGCCCTGGGAGCCTGCTGCTGTCCAGAGAAACTACCTTTCGGAACCGGGAAGCTGCCCCAGGATTTTTTACTTTTTATACAACAGATTTGCACTATCAGAGGCTGCATTGCTGCTGCTCTTTTCACAGGTGTTCCTTTGTTCCGTCCTGGGAATCAGATCAGCATCTTGCTCAGTCATCATCGGAGAAAGCTTCCTCCTATAGCAGATTGGAACAAATACAAGGGCCCACAATGGAACAATGTGCAAAGACAGAGAGACCTTGGAATACTCAGCCGGAAATGGGATGTCTCTATCAAATAGCTCCCCTCAGGGCTCTGGGAACACTGAAGGAGACGAGAGGGAAAAGATGTAGGAGCCAGAGAGGATGAAGGACACTAAGGAAACAAGGCTCTCTAGACACAGCAGCACTAATATCGCATGCACAAGGCCGGCAAGTGTGTAAGCCAGATGGAGCCCCAGTGCCGAGAGAAGTGGACACAAGCATACATCCCTAACCCAGAAGCCATCTCCAATTGATAACCACTCACAAATGAAAAATTACTTTTCTCCGATAAGTCTCACTGGATATACAAACCACTCCTAAGGACAGACCCCACGCCTAGAAGTAGATGCCAACACAAAATGAACTCAGTGGAATTTTTGGAGGTCCCTTGTCTCATAATGCTCTGTCTGAGCACTATTTTTTTTTTCTCTTACAGGATTTTTTTCTTACATATGACCTATAAAATGATTTAGAAATTCCAGCTTGAACCGTCTGCTTTGACATGGTGAAGCACATATTTATTTCACCATTTAAGTTTTGAAAAAATAAAAATATAAGCAATGGTTGAATATTTAGTCTACCGAGGAATTATTTAGTATGAATGTAAATGCAATTTTTTTCAAAGAATGTTCCACAGCAAAATACAAAAAAATAATAAAACGTGCTATTTTCTCATAGGAAAATAGTGAGGGGCTCATAACTCTACACACCGGAAACAACTGGAGAAGCTATAATACAAAAGTCAGGTATTTATTCTCTTTATAAAATAAGCCAAATTCAGTTTTTGTTTGTTTGTTGTTTTGTTTTGCTTTGGAGACAGGGTCTCACTGTGTGGCTCTAGCTGTGCAGGAACTCCTTATGCAGACCAGGCTGACCTAAATCCCACTTTGCCTCCTGAGAGCTGGGATTAAAGGTGTGTACCTCCACACCTGGCTCCCAAATTAATTTTTAATTAAATTTTTTTCTCCCTTCCAATGTTCGTATCTTTACATTCCTCTTTAAAAATTTCTTTGAAAAGAATTCCTTGGAGCACAAATTTCTCTTGCCATTGTTTGTATCCAGGTTTCTTTTTTTCCTCTTAGATTGAGATGGAACAAATAGGTGAGGTCTATATGTGGAGACTGCCAACAGGCACCAGCTTACCAATATATGTTTTGCATTTTTAAGAATATTTTTTCAGCTTGGAACAGTTCTATATATACACAGTGCTACACACATATATACACAGAGAGAGATCCAGAACTACATAGTGAGACTTCATCTCAAATAAACTTTATATATATATATATTTCCACTGAAATTAGACATGCTAATGAAGGCTCAGGACAGCCACTCAAATGACACACTGAATTGTGGTCACATGCCTCTCATGGATCTTTATTTTTGAATGCGCCTAATGACAATGAATTAACCTTATTACCCATCCCATTAGCCCTTTATAGGATGAGACGCGGTTGGTTGTGGGACATGAAGACAATGGGGATTCATTCTTCTCACACGAAAATTCAGAGGTAATATCACTTAGCAGCACTCAGATCCCATTATCCAGAGCTGAGCTATCGGGCCATGCTCAGCTGCTGGGGATGCTAAGAAAAACAGCCTTGATTTGGGGCAGCTGTGCCTATTAGTAATCAAATCAGTTGTGCCCCTGTTAATCTCGGCTGGGTCTTCAGCCCAGCTAACATCATTCATAGTTTTCAGGTACTCAATTATACAACATGCAAAGAAAAAAAAAAATGAACTGGAGTCGAGGACGGTAAAGAAAAACATAGATTTTACAAGAAAAGAAATGGATAACACAAATAGGTATCACTATTGGAAAATTTCTTATTTCTTACTCAGATCTGATCTTTTTTTTTTTTTTTAAGTGATTCTATGGGTCCTCACAATACTATGAAATGTTACATTGAAGAGGGCCTTGTCACAGACTCAGCTTTGTTCAGGAATTCTTAAATACAGCCAGCTTTTTATCATGCCAAAACGTTTCAAGGTGCTTCACAAAAGATGCACAATTACTTACCAACTGTAATGCAATCTGTAGCCCGAGATAAGAACTGAGAGCAGACGGAAACAAGTGAGTCATTACAACTATGGGCTTCTATTTTTTGATAAGATTGTAAGGGAATCGCCTGCCTTCAGTCTAACTGCTTCCTATGTGGATATACAAAAAGAATATAGGTGTGGTTCAGAAGACAGAAGACGCTATTTTAACATGTTTGCCTAACATCTTGAAAGCACTTTTAAACTGTTCATTCTATGTATTTGTTTTTTAAAATTATATGATGAAAAATTTAAATAATAAAAGGTAATTCTATTTTTGCTAAAATTCATTTTTGATTTGCCATCCTCTAAATGCCTACCTATATACATCTTAAGAAGCATGAGTTAAATGCCTTAAAATCAATATCCCCCCTCTCCTTGATCTACAGAGTTAGAGATCAAACTCATGGCCTCCTGGTGCCTGCTGAGCAAATGCTCAACCCCTAAGCCACAGTCTCTGCCCTTCTTTCAATATTTACATGGCTTTCCCTCCCAGGGAGCCAGAACATTTTGTCATATAATTTCTAAGGTGCTGGTTTTCTGAGTTTTGTGTTCTAGTTAGTGGATTTTTTTTTTCAAAAATGTATTCTGGTAGGACTTACCACAGCCTAAAGCAGAGGTATTCTGATTACTATAGTGATGGTTCACAGCCTTTCTTTAGAACTACTGGCTTGATCTTCTTGGCCTTTGTATGCATTGGTTTGATGTTTTATTTGTTTCAGGAACATGCATAAAACCTGAAGGAAGGTCTTGGAAAAATGATTAATAGAATGATAACGTATCTGGGATTTCCGATGGAATTTTAATTTCAAACTATGGGTCTCAAGAAGCACAAAGCAAATGAATCTGACAATGAATGAATGATTTCTTTCATCATAGGACCTGTACTGTTGAATCCAGCTATGTGTGTGCATGAGTGTGTGTGTGTGCGTGTGCATGTGCGTGTGCGTGTGTGTGTGTGTTGTCTCATTCTTTAGAGACAGGATATTTCTATGTAGCTGTGATTGTCCTGAAACTTCCCATGTAGACCAGGTTAGACTCAAAATTGTAACAATCCTCCTGCCTCTGCCTCCTGAGTGCTTGGATTACAGGTATGCGCCAATGTGTCCACTTACACTGCTGATCACTGACATTTATCATCCTTACTCTGCATTAACACTATTACATTCACTACTAATTACATCTTCACCTCAGTCTACAAAGCAGACATTTTCCCCTCTCAGTTTTAAAAGTAAGGTAACTAGATCCTAAGGAGCTGAAGAATTTCTCTATGCCAATCAGGCACTCTTTCTCTTTGACTCATCCACTCCCTGAAGTCAAGCTTGCTCAGCTTCAGGAGCATAGGTGTAGCCCCAGGAAAGACGATCCTAACAAGCCAATCCTAGCTGACCTACCAGTAGGCCAAAGAGACTGGAAGCCTGACTGAGATCACCCAAGCCCATTCTGGGTAAACAAAACTCCCCAGCGAATCCACAGACTTGAGTAAAATAGCAAACTGCTGTGGTTACAAGGGTGGACTGTTAAAGCAGCATTTAGCTGATACAGTGACCTGAAATGTTCACAGGAGTATTTATGAAAGCCTGACCCAGCTGAAAACATCCACGTGCGTGGTCTCATAATACATCCTCTATTGGTCTTGTGTTTCCTAGTTGGGTTTCTGGCATTTGCAATCAGAAGACTTCTAAGCGGCCAGAGATTACAGGACCTGAGAGTAACAAGGAGGACATGTTATCCTTACACAGGGTCCCCTAGGAAGGAGTCAGATCTGTGATGTGGAGGCTCACAGATACCTAGCGAGGGGATGAGATGGGGAGAGCTATTGAGGATATAGTTAAGGAAATCATGAAGTATTTAATTTGGGAAAAACTAATTCAAAGATTTGACTACAAAATAATAGCATGGAGAAAACAGGAAAGGGAGGTTGGTAGACAACGAAAAGCAAATGAGTGATACTCGCAGGCTGGGCTTCACAAGCCTGGACCTGCCACTGTGCTGGAGGAGACACTACTGTATTCTGCTTTGGATCCACTGATGATGTGCCGCCCAACCAGGGATGGCACTTTGACAACACAATTACAGCGGCAAATGCCATCATTGCTCTCTGAGATGGTGAGAACCCAGAAGCTATGGGGGAATTCCTTCTATGCTGTTTTCTAATACCTTGACAGTATCTATTAGCAACCCTAACCAGAAGCTTGCTGGCAAAGGAGTCTGAACCAGGCAACTTGCAGACTTCCAGCCATCTAAAAATTAACAGAGCAAAGGACAAGAGCAAGTGACTCATACAAGGGAGTTAACAGTGAAGGGCCAAGGATCTCACAGCCCAGCCTAGGGAAGCAAAGCTACCTCTGCTTGTGAAACCTTGAAGGATTAGACAGTGAGTAAGTTACTGGTGCTTTGTATCAACTGGAGACCAGAAGGCCCACTCCTAGAGGTGTGGACATTTAGGGTCCTGTGGAAGGGAAAGGAAACCAAAAATGACAAACTGACTCTTTCCTCAGCCCAGTTAAAGTGAACTCGGAGATTAAACTTTATCCAGAGAACTGAGAGGATATAACGTTTCTTTTAACCAGAGCATTTGAGTTACACTTGAGTATTACGTCGCCCACAGGATGGTGGAGTTTCAAGCTGCCTCAAAGCAAATGGAGGCTTTTAGTGGCCTGTGCAAAGGCTGTACAGTAGTTACAGAGCCCAGTGCACTGACTTGTGGATACTAGGTAGTGCTGCCATCAAAGTTTTGATACCCAAATCCCTAATTGTGCTGCTGATGGGGTCTCTGCTTTTGCAGTCCTTGTTGTGACATTGATAGATTCTTTTAAGTTTATAGCCAGAATTTGACTGCATTCCTATTGTAGCAACTTAAAAATGTAAATATATCTGAATCATGAAAAGAAATGTTCCCCTTTGCCATCTGCTCTGTAGCCAAGACCCCCCCTTCAAGGAAGTGAAATTCGGAGCTGAGACTGAGACTGCAGATCAGAGGGCAAGAAGCTGGGACTTGTGCCTATACTGAAGCTGAACTGGAACCTAGTTGGAGAAGGTTCCAGTGTACAGCACTGACAAAGGAGTGAACTAGCTTATATTTTTGTGTTGCAACTAATGGATGTATTTTTTTTACTGAAGATTCTTTCTTATGATCTCAAAATACTGAATAGTTCATTTTAAAAGTCTTGAGTTGATTCCTTCTGAGTATGAGATATTGAGACAGTGGACAACCGGAGTGTTAGGGAACAAAGAACTCTATCACAGAGAATGCTACTACGTGGTGAGTTGCTGAATGGCAGGTGTTATTACCTTTGAGGGAAATGTTTTGTTTCGTATGTTTTGCTTAAGCTCTCCTTGTCCTAAAGATACCACTTGTTCTCAGGTATACAAGGATGTGTTTGCTGGCAGGAGACTGGAAATGGAGACCTGAGAAGCTGAAGGACTATTTTCTTTAGAGTTACAGCCCATGACAATCCTTCCTGGAGACTGGTAAGATCCTTGGCAGCTTTGTCAGCACAGTTACAGTTTATAAAACTATATCCAAGAATAAAAGCATACACCCCAGTGTGTACACAGGCTACTTCCAAGTGCTTGGAATCAGTGCTTACAGTTATTCTGACTCTGCCCGTTGTCTCCCATGTATTTTCTGGTTGTTCTGTGATACACATGCATACATCACATACCTTTCTTCATAACTAAAAGTTATTCCAGCCAGGGATGTGGCTTCGTGGTACAGTGCTTGCCTCACATGCAAAAGATGCAGGGTTTGATATCTAGTATTTCAAATTAATTAATTAAGAGATTTGTTAATTATTCTAAAGGAGAAGGATGAAGATCTGTGTATTTCATTTCTCTCAAGATCAACATCTGCTTGCTTTGGATTCCGTGATTGGTTTCAGAGAGTATGTGTAAACATCCATTGTTTGCTGTAATCTCACGAGTTACAGTATAGTTTCTACTCATTAATGACCTGATGATCTGGACCAGCAGCGTCTGCCAGTGTACTGATCATCTGATTTACAGTGTCTAGTTGTCACTACTTGTGTTTGGCGTCACCGTGCTTAGAGATAAGGGGACAGAGCTACGACCTGAAGGCTTCTAGTAAAGAAAAACACCTACAGAACCTGAGGTGGCCTGTTGGGTCCTGTTTGCTGTAATCACCAGCCCTGCATGTTTCAAGAGCTCTGCAGAGCATTCCAGAAAGAGCAAAGAAGGCACCCGTGTCTACTATTTGCTTTGAAAGAAAATATACACAAGATATTAATTTGGAATCTCTCAGTTAGTGCGTTTGGGGGTCTCCAAATATCTAGGTATACAAAGACAATTTCAATTTTAGATAGATATTGTTAGGCCATTTGTGTCAAAAAATAAAATAAAATGAAGTTTCACTTCCCTGGAAATACATTTCAGGTAGGGTAATGAAAGTCTGAAAAAAAACCCTAGATTTATTTCAAGTTGGCCATGATTTTTCTCTACAATTATCAATGTCCTATTCTTGAATGCTGGAAGTGTTTTTCTAACAACTGTTAAACTTATGTGAGAAACAGGATTTTACATTTTAGTAAGTCTCAACAAGAACAGCTGACAAATTTTAAGTCTTTGTCCCATCAGATAATTTTCTTAAGGTTTTGATAATAGTTGGTTGTCCAGTGTGAAATGGTCAACCCTGAAAACATACACACAGGTAACATACAGCCTCAACAGGTTATATTTAAGAACATATATATGTATATACAAATATATTTATATGTGCATGCAATAGCAATTGATGAAAAAAGAGGCCATGAGTCTGAAGGAGAGCAGAGGTGGGGTGTTTGGGCGCAGTTACAGGAAGGAAAGGAAGAAGTGTTATAATTATAATATAGTGTCTCTGAGTATGGTGGTGAATGTCTTTAATCCTAGCACTCACTAAGCAGAAGCAGGCAGACCTCTGTGAGGCCAACCTGGTCTACAGAGTGAGTTCCATGACACCCAAGGCTACGTATATATAGCATATATACAGCCTCTCTACATACAGAGAGACTCTGTCTCAAACAAACAAACAAATACAATCTCACAAATAAACCAAACAAAAAGTTATACCTCCATTTAACAGAATACCATGCAAACCCTTTTTAAAAAAGGATTTTGACAATAGATACTTTTCCAGCTGATTTCCCCTAGTGCAATTTTGCAGTGTGGCATTTCCTGTGCAGAGACACACCTCAAACACACGGAAAGAAGTTACAGCCCAATATCAGGTAAAATTAATTCAGTCTTAGAAACACTATTATTAGGGAAGAACCAAAATATGTTTTTAAGACTCGTTTCTTTTTATATTACATCTTCGTGTTTGGCCTGTATGTGCGTAAGTGTACCACATACATGCCTAGTACTCATGGAGGCCAGAAAAGGGTGCTGGGTCCCCAGGAGTTGAAGGTGATTGTAAGCCTTTATGTAGGTTCTCGGACCTGAACCTGGATCCTCTACGAAAGGACCTGATGTCCTTAACTGCTCAGCCATCTCTCAAGAGTTTTGTTTTACTTATTTAATAATGTTAATTTATTGCAATATATATATATATATATATATATATATATATATATATATATATATATATATATATATATATATATATATCCAGTTGAAATTGGATGTGATGCAAAATGAACTCAGTGCTGTCTTTGTAAACCTTTTGTTTCATTTTGCTTGGTTTAAGCATCTTTTGTCCTTTTGGTCTTTTGCTTGTCTATTTTGGTTTCTGCTTTTGTGTTTTTGTGTGTGGGGGGGTGTATTTTAGTGTGTTTTGTGTTTTGTTTTTTTTTTCAAGAGGGAAAAAGGCCACAGAGTTACGTAGTGTGGAGGTGGGGAGGGTCTGGCAGGAACTGGAAAAGGGGAAAAGCATGATCGGAATAAACTTTCTAATTTCTAATTAAGAGAATTTCTAATTAAAATTTTATTATTTATTATTATTTTGTTATTTTTTGTTTTCCTGTTTTTTTTGAGACACGGTTTCTCTGTATAGTCCTACTTGTACTGGGACCCACTCTGAAGACCAGGCTGGCCTTAAACTCAGAGATCCACCTGCCTCTGCTTCCCAAGTGCTGAGCTTAAAGGCATGTGTAACCCACCAGGCTTCAATTAAAATTTTAAAAGCACAAAAAAAGAAAGAAATATTTTTAAACGAAATGAAAATGGATGTGCTGAATGGGTGATAGGAATATGATGGTATTTCCAGAGTGTCTTCCCACATTCTCTTCTTCTGAACCTCCCTGCCCCACCACTTACATGGCTGATAGGGTCATAGGGCACCAACCTGTATCAAAATGGATATCAACAGTTGTGAAAAACCTGGAAAGCTGAGTGGGGAGGAGATGAGAAAGGATTTGGACAGACTTAGTAGCTCTCAGATTTGGCTCAATCCAACATGTAAACTAGCATGCTGAATGTGGCGATACTTCCTTTCCTTCAGGAAGGAGCAGGAGGAGACTGTCAAGTGAGAAAGGAAATGTAAGTCAGAAATGCACGGGTGAGTGTACACAGGATTCAAGAGGGTGTTCCCAACTGTCTTCATCTACAGGCTCCTGAAGATGCTCCTGCATTTCTTCATGCTCCTCCCCTCCCTCTACTCCTCCTTCCTCCCCCTCTCCTTCCCATCCCTCTCCCCTTGTCCTCTTCATCCCCCTCCCCCACCCTCCTCCTCCCCTACCCTCTTCTTCCTCCTTCTCCTCCTCCTTCTCTTCTTCTTTTTCTTTTCACATTTTTTCTTGTTGTTAAGCTCAGTAAGGTTTCTGTTGCTGGGAAAAAAGAGTTCTACCCAATACAGAAACAATATAATTACATACCTGAAAAGATAAGCTAGGGAAACGTGAAAAGATTTAAGTATATAGTTATTCACACAAGCACTGGGAAATTGGAAATGTTCTATACATCCGAAATAAATCATATTGTGGGGAAATAGTCTATAAAGTTATGTGTGTATATAACATATGTAAATGAAGAAGTTGGGAAGTTTATGTCCAGTTATGATCCCATTTGTGTTTTGCATTGTACACTGCACAGAGAAATGACGATAATATCTGAACGAAATGTCAACAATATTTTCTCTGAATGGCAGAATTGAAAATTTTTTATTTCCTCATTTTAGAAAGTATTTCTGTCATCAGCAAGGAACTTGCACTTCTTTTACATTCAAAACTAAGGAGGTTTCACACACAATGAAAATTAAGATAACAAATATTTGTTGGTACAGAAGTTGAGTAAGCAGATAAGCAAAACTAAAGTGTGTAAAAGTTACATAGTAGATACTTGAGCAATAGCTTAATATTAATCAAAACCAGACTGTATGATTTTCATGAGAATGTGAAACAAAAAAAATCCCCTGAAAATGAATTACAATTTGATTGTCACAACTATATTGTGTGGTGAAATAAGAGGCTTACTTGTAACTAAATAAACAACATGTGGTTTGTAAGCCTCACTCAGCTCTCTGTGGGCAAACAGCCACTATCTCACATCTCACTCACAACAGTAACTTTTTAATCCAAAATGTAAATTCTACAGAAAATAAATCTACCCTGGAGGGAAAGCGTGTGCTAAAATCTGAGCACACTGTGATAAACTGCCATTTATATTTACAGCAGAAATTAGAAAAGACTGAAAAGATTCCATAGAAAGGCAGAAAATCATCAGACTGCAAGGAAAAAATTTTTTTCAAATATAGATTATCTAAACTATGACTCATTCAAATATGAAAAAAATACAAATGAAACTTTCTCTCTGGCTACCTGCTTAGCATGTTACCCCTTCTAACCTACTTTATACCATGCAACCTCAATCACAAGATGGAATTGGCAGTAGTTCAGAAATGCTTTTCAACAGGACAGAACCTTTTTTTGGAAACTGGGATTAGCTTGCCACAAATATGAGTATGTAAAAGTAGGCACTCAGTTATGCAATATTTATTCCAGTGGAATTCTTCCAATATTTTCTAGAAGAGAGATACTTTTCAGTGATGCCATTCTGTGGGCCAACATCTTAGGGAAAGTGCATGAGAGTGTTCTTTTTTTTTTTTCAAACTGGTGCTTTAAGCATTAAAAATTCATAAGTGTGAGAAGCTAATATAAATGTCAGATTTTCTATGTAGTGGGTGATTAATTTTAATAGTTTATTTGAAAATAAGATAAACTCTAATTTTTCTCCTTCAGTACACACCCAGCAAATTTATTACTCACTGGGAGTGACTATTTCCCTCTACATTACTCTGTTATATACATGAGTACGTACAGTACTGAATCCCTCTCTTCCCTGTTTTCCTCTTCCTGCTGTTTCCACCCACAGCCTCTTTCCTTCAGCCTCCCACTCAGTGTGGAACCGAACGGCATCTCCTTCTCTATTCACCTTCCATTCCACATTGCCCTCAATGCTTCTGCTCACCCAATAGCTTCTTTTTCTTTTCATCTTGATTCCTGGAGTCTGGCTATTCTCTGAAATTCGGTCTGTAGCACACTGGTCATCTCTAAAGTATTTTAGAGAACTCATGTATTCTCAAGATTTCAACTTTCACTTGAGTATCTTATCTTAGCTACAACTGCCAAATTATTAATGATAATTAAGCTGTAGTCTCATCTAGGATAAAACCTTTCTCCCCCAAGCTGCTGCCTTGTTCAGTTACTAAATTTTATCAGTTCTCTTGCTTACAGTTTCAGAGGCTTAGTCCATTTTCATCATGGCAGTACACAGGCAGACACAGTACTGGAGAAGTAGCTGGGCGCTCTACATCAGGATTCACAGGCAGCAGGGAGAGAAAGAGAGCCTGGCACTGGCTTTTGAAACCTCAAAGCCCACCCCTAGAGACACACTTCCTCCAACAAACCACACCTCCTTAATTCTTCTAATTCTTTCAAATAGTTTCCCTCCCTGGTGACTAAGCATTCAAATATATGATTCTAGGAGGATCATTCTTATTCAAACGAGCACACTCTTCATTTGTCTTTGCAATTATTATCCTTACACTAGGGTCTTTTATGTATTAGTTCTTGCCCTATATTTGTTTGACTTTGAATCACTCAAAACAATTAAATCATAGGATTGTATAATGGTGATTTCTTGAGCAATAATCCCCGAAAGTATGATAAAGAGTCTGAAGGATGGGAAAGAGGATGAATTTGAAGGTATCTTCTCCAATTGGCTGTAGTAACTGGTTCTTGGTCTTACCAGGATCTTAGAATGAAGCTTATGAAAGATCCACAAAACTCATGTAGGGAATAAAAAGGAAAATATTAATTTATAAGTTCCTGTACCCCTGTTGTGTAACTTTATCCTGGGAGTCATAAGCAAACTCTTCTATTCCTGCCAAATAGGACACCATGAACTTGTTATTCTCCTACCTCAGTCTCTTCTTAAGTAGCTGGGACCACAGACACATAAAGTCCAGAGCTGACACTTGAGTAATTTCTAACCTAAGAGGCATAGTCTATACTTTGTTCTTAAATACCTACTTTGTGTCTCATTTCTACAATAAGATTCTACCTCAGTGGCTTTCAATTATTCAGCATTATTAAAATACTCAAATAGAGGGCTGGAGAATTAGCTCAGCACTTGTTGCTCTTGTAAATGACCCAGGTTCAATTTTCAGCACCCACAGGATGGCCAACAGCCATCTGTAACTCCAGTCCCAGGGAATCTAATGCCTCTGACCTTTGAGTACACCAGATACTCGAGTAGTGCTCATACACACATGCATACAAAACAATCATACACATAAAATAATAAAATCGTTAATCCCAGCACTTGGGAGACAGAGGCATGTGGATCTCTGAGTTCAAAGCAAGCCTGGTTTACAAAACAGGTTTAAAAAACAGAGAAACCCTGCCTCAAGAAACAAAACCAAAAAGAACAACAAAAATATTAGGTCAGTCAATCAGTCACATTCAGATTCCTCTAGATGCTAAAAGAGTATATCTTCCAGCTCTGGTTTCTCAATAAAAGGACTGATTTAAAAGAATGTGTTCCATATGTCCATCTCTCTGGAGTTTTACAACAATCACCACCATCCTTCTTCAGTCCTGCTCCTTACATATCTATATCCAAATACTTTCTACCCACTGTTATTAAAGAGTATTAAAGATTAAACTTGCCGCTGTTTTTATCATGGTAGTAATAGTTTCTCAACTTAGATGATGTTCCTATTAGCTGGTGTAGAACATCCTCCAGACATGTGGCCAGGTTAGCAAAGCTACTAATTATGCATAAATCCTCTTATCAGCTACACTAAGATTACACAGATGATTTCAAACTCTTTACCCCTGGATCAAAGTTAAATTTCTTCAGTAACTTAAGTTGCTCCTCATTGCATTTACTTATCTTTACAACTTAAGGAATATTTGTTTGCATTCTATTCTTTGTTCTGTTAACAGGAGTTGGAAGATTTCAAAAATTCCTATAACTTACAAATCAGATGAAATCAACCAAACTATGCTTGTGTCCTACATGCAAATAAGTACTTATTTTTAGAATATTCTAAGAATGAGACAGTGAAAACATATTCACTTTCTTTATCCTTTGGTTAAAATATAACATCCAAAGAATTTGTCAGGTTCCTTACTCTCTCCTCAGAGGCTTTCATATGGTAAGATAAAGTTATGGGGGAAGGTCTCCTCCTTTTGTTTGTTTGTTTTCTTGCTTGTTTTGGTTTTCTGAGACAGGATTTCTCCGTTGTAAGTCATTCTGTAGACCAAGCTGGCCTTGAACTCAGAGATCTGCCTGCCTCTGCGTCCCAAGTGCTGGGATTAACAAGTATCGCCAGCACCACTGGGCTCTGGAAAAGGTCTCCTTTAAAAAAAAAAAAAGTGGGAAGTTATTTTGATCATAGATAAATGTCTGTAATGTTTTAAAAGCATTAGGACAAAAATTAGAGAACGTGTTCTCATTCACCAAATATCCATTAAGCATTCTGTTGAAAAGGCACCATAAGACCGTGTGCATCACTTTTCAGAAAACGGGTTGCTTTCCTATTTACACAAAATTTGTTTTGTTTTCTTTTGTTTTTTTTTTTTTTTGAGACATGGTCTTTCTATGTAGAATGTTGCTTGTCTCCGCCTCCCAAGTGTTGGGTTTAAAGGCATGCGCCACGACACCTGGCTAGTTATACAAATTTAGAACATTCTGAAGAACAAACAGACAGTCTTGAAAGCAGAAAGTACTTGTTTTGCTACTAAAGAAATACTATTGACCTTTGACGGATAGCTCACTGATGCTTTGGAGACAGGTGCTGAGAAAATGTTTTTATGGGACAGGTTAGGATTGAAAACTTTGGTCTTAATTCATTTAGTTCCCCTCTCCATTGCCACTCATCCTGTTATCTACCCCCAAAGTCAACATGTTATATGCTAATATAAATATTTTGCATGGTTGTTCACCAGTTTCATTAAAACTAAACCAAAACAGATTATTTGAGGAACTCATTGTCTGCTATGAGGTGAAGCATTTGGAATGTGTAGTCATGATAAGTTTTTCTGAACATAAGTTGTTCACCAGTCTTGAATAGTTGTTCACAAGGTAATACACTCTGGTGTCTCACTGGAGATTGAATTTGGTGGTCCAGATGGAGGGGTTCATATCCATGCCAGTAATTGGAAGTCAGGCATGAGGCATAAAACTTGGGGTACACATGGTGTATGTGTGTGTGTGTGTGTGTGTGTATGTGTGTGTGTATGTGTGTGTGTGTGTGTGTGTGTGTGTGTGTGTGTGTGTGTGTGTGTGTGTGTGTGTGTTGTAGGGGGGTTAGGGTTTATATAGTAATTTCCTCCAGAAAATGTTTTTTGCTAGTAATTTATATATTGGATATGAGTAAATAATCTATGTTAATGTGGGATTTCACCTATTTTATCTGCAGTTTAAAAGATGACTTCTAAGAAATTTATGGGAAAGGGTATTATTCCATCATCCTTATCTTTGTACCCTTGAGGTAGAAAAAAAAATATTTCCTGTTCCTTTCAGACTATGGAGATTGGCCTCTGGTTTGTCAAAGTAAGTTCTTTTTGTAGCTAAAGAAGTAAAACTAGCATTTAGTCTATGATTTTTATAATGGTTTTAATATGTAACCAAGCCTTTGCTTGTTTGTTTGTCTTACTATAAAGATGAAAGCAGAGTTTCTGAACTGTCTTGATACTTAATATGTCTGAAGGGTCGGGCTGTTTAAATAGGAAGTGTCTTCATGTATTGGTGGGTTTTTTGTCAAGTAACAGGCTTTGGGGATCTGATTGGATTTTGAGGGCTCTGACCTCTCAGTGGATTCATCCTTTGATAGATTTGTGACATGACAGCATTGTTGACAGTACAGGACAGCTAGTAGGGCCATGCTGAAGGAAGTAAGTCAGTAGGGTGTGTACCTAGGGGGCTAGCAAGGTCAGAACCTTGCTGCTGTCATCTCTGTGCTTCTTTGATAAGAGAAAATGCTCCACTGCCATGTGTCCTACAATCAGGGTTCTGCCCAAATGCATGGTTCTGAGCAACCACAGATGGCTCCCTCTGGACCACAAGGAAAGCAAATCTTTCCTTTCTTGAAGTTGATGTTTTTTAGGTATCTGTCATAGCAACATAGATTCTAATGAATAACGAGGGAATAGAAGGAGGCGCCATTTACAGAAATAAGGCAGACAGAGAAGCAGGCTAGAGTGCTAAAGAAGTGAAGGTCAGTGCGGCTATGTGGTACCTGTTATAACAGAATTCAGCATTGGCCTGGGTCCCAGGGCTGGTGAGCCTTGGCCCTGGCTCTCGTTCTTTCCAGTATCCCAGGAGAAAGAAAGTGTTGCCTGGCCTTGGACATCTAGGTACCTCATTCTCTCAAATCCATGAGAACCATCTAGATCAAGCCTCTACATACTGAGACTAGAAATCATCAGCCATTCAGCTATCACACCTCTTCCCTGACTTCTCATCTTATAAATATTTGGCTGTGTCCCAGAGAGACTGAAAGGACCAGTTGTTCAAGTTGAGAGGACAGAGTTTTCACACTATTCATTTAAGGAGAAGAAATAAGGTGCTAGGGGATAAATAATCATGAAACTAAACGTAATCAGCAAATTCTTTAAGAGCACACCGATCAAGGGAAGATATGCTAATTAGTTTCAGTGATGTTTCAAATACTGAAAACAAAGCTTCCTAAGTGTTAAGCAACATAATCCCAAACTCGACACAGGCAACCTTTTAAAAATATGCCTTGGAATTGTGAGGGATGGAGTTAGTTGTCATATTAATTTGAATCATACAGTTAACCACTGTGATAATTCAATCTAATTGACTCCTTAACCCTTCAATTATCTTGGCAGTTAAAAAAAATTAATGCTTCCTGTTCTGAATTACTCAAGTGATTATGGCTGTATTCCTAGACTGTTGTCTTTTCATCATAAATGATGTTTTAATATGGACTGGCACTCTCTCCAATGATATCTTAGGGCTTAACTTCTTTCCTAGGAGACACAGAAAAGTTAAAGAAGATTTCTGCGTCTGGGAGATGGCTAAGAGGGTAAAGTATTTACTGTATAAGCAGGAGGATCTAAGTTTGGAACCCCAGAACCCAGGTTAAAGATAGGACTGACTGGTGATGCACTGATGTCCCTCGAGCTGAGGGAATACAGACAGGAGAACCCTGTGAGTGTGCTCCCCAGCCAGTCTAGCCAAAACAATAAAGTCTAGCTACAGTGAGAGGCCACACCTCACAAAGTCCAGTGGAGAGTGATAAAGGAAGACATCTGACATCAATTTCTGGCCTTTACACATGCACACAGGCAAGTGCACCTGAACATACGCACCACTCCCTACTCCTTGTTCTATAATACTGCCAATAAATCAAAAACAAATTCCACGTCCATAAGTACAGTCTTTAAAAGCAATCTCTATTCTCATACACGTAGACGGAATTCTAGTTTTTAATATGAAATGACTTAATCAAATGGCAATGTGACTGGTTTTAAAATAATCTAATCATTTATTTAATTGGAAACTGAGATCACTTATGATAAATATTTCCCAAGGTTGTCGAACTAGTTCTTTCTCTTTCATTTTGCCAGCTGTTTGGCAAGCTAGGTTGTATTTGTATTCAAGTACAGAAGAATCAGAGAGAGGCTCTCAGCTCTAGAATTCACTTCCCTGGTGGTCCCACTAATTAGGAATGTACTATTCTTCAGAGAATGACATTAAGTGCTTTTTTTTTTCCTTTGGACAAATTAGTCTCAGAATTCAAAATGGCATGAGATTTCCATATCAAATGGCCAGCTGAAGTATTATTTAAATGATTTTCATGGGTGTGCTGGATGGTTTTGTGTCAATTTGACACAAGCTGGAATTATCTGAGAGGAGGGAGCCTCAGTTGAGAAAATGACCCCATAAGATGCAGCTGTAGGGCATTTTCTCAATTAGTGATTGCTGAGGGAGGGCCCAGAACATTGTGGATGGTGCCGTCCTTGGTTTGGTGGTCCTGGGTTCTCTAAGAAAGCGGGTTGAGCAAGCCATGAGGAGTAAGCCAGTAAGCCTCACCCCACATAGCCTCTGCATGAGCCCGTGCCTCCAGGTTCCAGCCCTGCTTGAGTTCCTGTCCTGACTTCCTCCAATGATGGACTGTAATCTGGAAGTGTGAACTAAATAAATCCTTTCCTCTTCAACATGCTTTTGGTCATGGTGTTTTATCACAGCAATAGAAACCCTAACTAAGACAGTGGGTTAAGGATGTAGCATGATAAAGTATTTGTCTAGTGTGCATGAGGCCCTAGGTTCAATGCCCAGCTCTACAATAGGAAGAAAAAAAAAAAAGAAACTTGATATTTTTATTTTAAAAAAATATAGTACATAATTTTAGCAATTAAATTAGTCTGGGTATGTTGGCTCATACACTCAGTCTCAGCACTTAAAATGATGAAGCAGGAGGATTGCCACAAGTTCAAGGCCTGTATTGAACCTGTACAATTATGAGTTCATTATGAGTTCAAGTCTAGGTCTGGGCTACAGAATGAAACACTGCCTGTCTGAAAAAAAAAAAAATCAATCAAACAAACAACAACAAACCCCATAAAGTAAATCAGGCATTTATCTGTTGAATTTAGGCAAAAGATAGCATAGACAGTTTATATACTTTAAGAAATTACATACCTGCTGTAAATACAACCTTATATCAAAACTATATATGTCAGTATGAGCCTCTGTCACAAAGTACCACAAACTAGGTAGCTTACAAAGAATACAAAATTATTTCTCAAAGTTCTGGATGTTGGAAGTCCAAGACTAGAACATCAATATTGTGAGAGTCCTCTTCTGAGTTACAGACAGACACTTCTTAATCTTCACATAGTGGAAGTTTTCTGGTCTCTTCTTGTAAGACCACTAATTCCTTCATGAAGAATTTAGAGAAAGAAACGGAGAAGAAAGAAAGCTCCCAAAGGCTCTACTTTTAAACGTTAGTTCTAAAAATTCAAGTTTCATCATATTGTGCAAGGACATAAACATCCAGTCAATTGCACAAATCTTCTGACCTATCTTTACCATATTAAGATTTTGCTCATTCTGTTCCTCTAAGAGACATTAAAAAAAAAAAAAAGACCCAACACTATCAAATAGCAAAAACTGTGATGTGCGTCGACAAGATGCATTTTTCCCACTGACCCCTAGTGCCCCACTGAATGCCAAGCATTTATAAATGACTGGTGCTGAGAGGATTGCACATGCAAAGACAGAATTCTCAAGAAGTCAGATGAAGTAAAGAGGATGTGATTGAAAAACAAGTAACCTTTGAATGATACCCCAGATTGTCAGTCATGAGAACCCAGACATAAACTAGGAAAGGTAAGAATCAATCTTAGCAGATCTCAGTTTTCTCAAGTTGCTCACAATGGATTTACGTCTGTAATAAATGAGTTTGGACAAGTTAGACTGAGAATATAGCTGAGTATGAGCAAAAGGTGAACTGAGAGGGGATGTTGCCCCAGTAAGAGGTACTCTGGCTGAGATCTAGGACACAGGTCAATGCTAGAAATAAAAATCACCCTAATTTCTCATCGGCTACTAGTGTCAATAAAGAAAGATCAGTGTTCAAATATCAAAAAATAAAAGCAAGTGTTTATGGGGTATTGAGCACGGCCAGTTACTCTCAGGGTAGCCTACGCACTCTCTCATGATACTCCTTGTTGACACACGGATTACTTTAAACTACAGGCACTTGAGATTCAACAGATGCAGAAAACTTCTTTTCAGACGCTCCCTTATCTGACTTGAGACAGAAATTCCTGGAAGTAAGGCTGCCATAAATCTCATTGGAGGAATTTTACTCACCAGAAGGCAGAAAAGACCACTGGCACCTGTGAAAACAAACACTATCCCAAATCTTCTCTCTCCTTTGTTCCCTGGTCTACTTATTTGTTCTTCCCAAAGTAGCCTCTTCTCTATCACGTTATGTATATAAGTCTTCATCTTTTGCTATCTGAAGACTCATATTTTTCTCTTTGTTCTTACACAGGAAAACAAACAAATAAACAAACACCCTAATAATTATCTTGTCTTTTGTCCATTTAAATTATAACCTCTGGTCTAGGGAGATGATTCTCAGTAAGGTGTAAATAAAGTCTACACATAAGGAGCACCTGAATTCAGAGCTCCAACTTCCCAGGACAAATGGTTCCTGGCTGTAATTCCAGTCCTGAAGAAGGAGCTCCTTGACTCCTTGGAGATGGTTGACAAGCCAAGCTAGGCAGATTGAGAAGCCATATGAGAGACCCTGACTCAAAAAATAAGGTGGAGAGCAAAAGAAAAGAATATCTGATGTTGACCTCTGGCCTCTACATCATGTGCTCACGTGTACGCACACACACATATGCATGCAAATTCCCACCTGAACAATGTTACACAATAACATACATTAATTAATTAATTAATTAAGTCACAACTCCTAAGTAGTAAACCTGAGGATAGAGGAAAATTTTTTCCTCCATTACAAACCCTATGAGGTAGGTAATCTCATCTCCATTATAGACACAAGAAAAGTTAGACTTTTCAGGAAATTCAGGAAACTTTCCCAGTTCACTGAAGCAGAGTGAGGATTCAAATGTAAGACTATGCTGCCCTACACTATTTCAGTAAGTTGTTCATACTGACTGGGTCTAGAGGCTACAGTAGCCCAGGCAAGCTGTCATGTATGTCAGTATTAGTTTGCCTTAGTGCTGGGGATGAACCAGGAACCAGGCTGATAGGAGGTCACTCTTCTACTGAGTGCCACACCACGCCCAGTCCCAAACTTCAGATAGTTTTGATTTTTTTTTTTTTTTTTTTTTTTTTGAGACAGGGTCTCCCTATGTAGTCCTAGCTGTCCTGGAACTCACAGAAACCCCCTGCCTCTGCCTCCTGAGTGCTAAAATTAAAGGAGTACACCACCATGCCTGGCCCAAACTTCAGATTTTAAAGCTAATTCTTACAGAGCTGGGGGTATGACTCAGCAACAGAGGATACACATGCTTAGCATACAAGAGTTTCTGGGATCAATCCCAGTATGAATCCGCCACTCCAGAAACAAACAAAAACTACACAACCATAACACAAACAAAGACAAGCAATTCTTCCACCTACCCTCAGGTATCTCAATTCTGAATGCTTTGGTGTATACTAGGGAGGGACACTTATTTATTTGGGTGACTGCAAAGTTCACCCAAATTATTTAGTTAAAAAAGCAAAGATAAATGAAGCATTTAACTTTATTTCGCTTCCTTCACAAACCAGTTTCTAAGGTTGACATGCATTCTCATTAGAAAAAAATTCTTTACATACAATTGAAAGACTGAGTCAAGATGAAAGAATCCATCGTTGAGTGAGATTCACAGTTTGTCCCAAGTCAGTGATGAGGAAGATACAGGAGACAGACTAACTCCTTGGTGCCCCCAGGCATCCTCCAACTCTGCAGTGAGAGAAGCAACCTGGGTGTGTCTATTCTTCACAGCTCTGAGGGAGGGAACTAGTCAGGGTCAGGTAGAATCAACTACAGCAAAAGAAGGTTTAAAGATGGGGGAGGGGGAGTGAGAGCTGAGCTACAGCCTCAAAGTTTAATCCTGGCCTGCGGAGCACTAGAGGAGTAACACAGAGCTAGCTAACTATAGAAGAAGCCAGGATATATGAGAACACGGATGTATGTGTGAGTGCGTATGTGAACACAAGAACTACTTTGTTTTTAAAATCCAAAAAATAGGGCTAGGGATACAGAATAGTGGTAGAGCACTTGTCTAATATAAGTGAGACCCTGGATTCCATCCCCAACACTGAAAAAGTAAGTGAAAAGTATGGATGGCTATTTGAATATAAATAGTTTTAAAAAAAAAAACAAACCTGGAGGGATAGTGTGCTGTGTAGTTTTTTGTCAACTTAACACAAGCTAGAGGTATTCTGGGAAGAGGGAACTTCCTTTGAGAAAATGCCTCCAGCAGATTGGCCTGTAGGCAAGCCTGTGGGGCATTTTCTTGATTAAGGACTGAGTTGGAGGGCCCAGCCCACTGTGGGTGGTGCCACTCTCAGGCAGGTAGACCTGGCAGCATAAGAATGCAAGATGAGCAAGCCAATAAGCAGCACTCCTCTATGGCCTCTGCTTCAGTTCCTGCCTCTAGGTTTCTGCATGAGTTCCTATCCTGACTTCTCTTCATGATGGACTGGAAACTGTAAAGATGAATAAACCCTCTCCTCCCCAAGTTGTTACTGATCTTGGTGTTTCTCACAGCAATAGAAAGCTAACTAGGGCAGATACCATGTAAATAAAGACTACTCAAACAAATGAGAATAATCAGACTATTTCTCCAGTGCTTGTCATACAAGGGAATCAGACACCATTACTTATCCTTGACAGAGACTCAAAGGCAGGCCCGGGAGAGTTCCATGTTAGGAAGCTTTATAGTAAAAGAACCAAAGTTTCAGTATGCTCCAGTTTGAAATTGTTTGCTTAAGGAGCTAGGGGCGGGCTAACTAGAAGTGGGACTTCTCTTGTGGTTGGATGGGGGTCCATATTTTGCTTTCTCATTTTGGTCCTGAGTTTGAAGCTAACACTCACTGGTTGAGCAATGACACTACTAGATCCATTGCTTCAGGGCCTCTAATTTGCTTATTAGGCTGGCTGCTACAGAGGCTGTGTCAGCACTCTATTTGCTTGTGAGGTCTGTGACTTTTGTCAATCTGTATATCCCAATATACGCCAACTGATGTTAGTGGTTACCAATGGCTAGGTGAGAAGGTGTACAGTCAGCAAAGGCTAAATTCATTGTTTTTCACTCCCGATGTTTAACTCACATAATTTTGTGAGCTTCTCAACGGTATGGCAGAAAAATGGTAGTTGCCTTTTCTATTGTCAACATAGCTATGTTCTTGTTTTATAGTTAGAGAAATTAAGGTACCGAGAGAGAAGAGGATCTTTCCAGACACCATTCATTGATAAATAGCAGATAGACCTGAGCTCCAAGAACACTCGACCCTAGTCATTGCTGTTCAACCTGCCATGCTATAGCCTATAAAAATATAGTCATGGAACAAAAACGAGGACGCCATTTGGACTGTACAAATTGTCGAGGAGAAGCAGAAGCCGGGCTACTACAGTATCAACAGCTACCCGATGGTAAGTCAGAGTGCAGAAATAGCTGTAGCCCTGGGCAAACTGATTCACCCAAAGTTACATCGAAGTCCTGCATGAACTACTGTGAGTCAGAGCTTTTGAATTTCCCACAGGGAAACTTTGGCTTTTGAAAAAGAACCTTTCTTCTTCTTGAACTTACTCTTGTGCGTGCAGTGCTGAAACTTGTTGCTTGCTATCACTGGGCTTTATCTCTCCTGACCCCAAGACGCAGCATTACAGATTCAGTGACAACTACTGACGAAGTTAAGACAGTGGAGAACTTTTGTGCATCTTTGAAAGAATTCCTTTTAAGGCATCATCCATCACCCATATTGCTGATGACATGCTGTTTTTAGTTTCAAATCTGGGAGATAGTAAAAAGCCCATTCCCTGGGTATTTGAAGAGGTTATAAAATGCAACTAGCCTAATTTGTTTTCCTTGTAGATTAAGAGCCTCTAAAAGTATTGTATTCGTCTATGACTTATGGAGTACAAAACAGGGTTTCTTTGTTCTCAAGACAGGGTCTTGTAGCCCGAGCTGATCTGGAACTCAGAACTCTCTTGAACAGGAAGAATGCTGAGGATGACAGGTGTGTGCACCCACACTATGCTAAAATTGCAAATTTTATTTGAAACTTCTAAGTTGTTGGTGATTACACACACACACACACACACACACATTTTAAAGTGTGCTTGTTCTATAATAGAGATGTAGTCATTACACAGATTTAGTATTTGCATATTTGGATATTCTATACATAAGGAATAAACCCCTAAATGTGGTGGTTTGGGACACAATGAGTAATCTGTTGTAGAGACAGAATTACTCTGTAGTTCCCTTATCTGCATTAAGACCAGACTGAGAAAGGAAATGACATTGCTTCCTTTTCCACCTGAAATCCCTTTCCCATCTCCCCCGGAAACCTCGCTCTCTAGCTCCAGACAATCCCTAGCTCAAGATAATGCCTGGGTCCCAGGTTCAAATTCCAGTCCTTTCACAAAGTTCTGTCTAATTCCTCTCAATCTTCACTTACAATCCCTCAAAACTCTCTACATTCTCCAGTCACCTTATTTTCCAAAGAAAGGAATATACATTTCTGAATGATGTTGACTACTTGGTAATCATATTACTGTGATTTTCCTCCTCTTGTAAACAAATAAATATGTATACCCCCTCCCCCCAGGTTTGGTTGGTGAGGAACTAGGAGTTAGAGTTCCTGATAGGCAGACAGACAGAAAGGGGCCATGACTAGGTAATAAAGATGGTGAACTTCCAAGATGGCTTCTTTTTCACCTTCCTTTCCTGAGACAAAAGCCTGGCAGCTCAAAACAAAGGCCTTGTAGACTTTTTCTCCTGCCTGTTGGGCCCTGCTGACAGACTGGCTTAACAAGTTCAAGGCCAGATCAGGACATGTGTACACAACAAACTGATCAACCCTAAATTTGGGGAGAAAGAGCCTGAAAAGATTAAAACAAACGAAGAACAACAACAAAAAACCCTCAAAGAGAGGCCAGTCTTACCCCCTCTGCTTTGGGGAGGGTCTTTTTATCTGTGTGCTCGCACACACTAAGGTGATATAAAGCCAGTAACAGTGCGTGTCATTCCTTACATTTCTCCTTTCCCTCTGAGCTGTATGTAACCTTTGGGTCACAGTGCTCTAGACTAACAAACAGGTCCTGGACTCTATCGTCCTTTTAATTGTACAGTAGGCTGGAATCCCGGGCCAGGCTCTTCCATTGTGTTCCAAGGGGAAAAGCAGTTCAGCTTCCCAGATTTTCTGAGTTAAGGCCGAGATACTCTCTCACCTTTGTGTGTGTGTGTGGGTGTGTGTGTGTGTGTGTGTGTGTGTGTGTGTGTGTGTTAGGGTTTCATGTATAGCTTAAAGCTCACCATACAATGGCCTCATCTCTCTCTGCCTCCCAGATGCTAGGTTTAGAAGTGTGAGCCGCCACCCCTGGCCAATTCTCACACTTTTAAAAAACCGTGTTAAGTGTTATCAGAAGGAAGATTGATTAAAATAATCTAACATCAGTATTATTGACCCAACATTCATTTTCGGAGGAATTCTGTTCACATAAACTGCAAGAATCTCACAGGAGGAAGCATGACTGCTTTCTGAGAAAAATATCATTATTTAAACTCTCCAATAAAACTCAATGTCAGTTATTATTGAAAGTATTAAGTTACAGAATTCAGATAACAAAGGCTGCCTATGGCCTGAATCAGAGCCATTTGCCCCTCGGGCTTAATTGATTTCCAGGAGACATAGCTTTGTAGAAGAAAACTTGGGAAGACAGGGTAGTTTTTTTCATCATCTAGTTCTTAGGTGGTCACATTCTACTTCCAAGCAGATGTACAGCTGTATAGGCTTCATCTTTATTGAGTCATGGAAAATCATATTTGAAAAAGAAACTAATAAGGAGAGGATATGGAGGTGGGAAGAAGACATACCGGGACATGCCGGGGGGAATGGGTACGGGGAATTGAGTGAATATGATCCGTGTAAACATGTATGAAATCGACAAAGAATAAATAAAGGATTTTTTTTAAGAGAAAAGAAGCTGTCATGACTCAGAGCTCTGGGAAACACCTGGGACAGCAGAGCAGCTATCTGACCAGGGGATCTACAGTGGAGGCCAAATAACCTACCTCCCAGGGGCTAAATCTTGTCCCCAAACTGCTTTTGTATGGCCTACAAGCTCAAAATGGCTCGTGCATTTTAAAGGGATACAATGACAACAACAGAAATCAAAGATGCACACGTAAGAGGCCACACATATCATCTGTCTCTCTCTCTACAGAAAACTACCACGCCTGCTGCCTGTCATCTAGTCACAACCAATGACGGTTCTGAGATTTTTATCTCACTTGCCAGCTAACAAGATAGGTCACCCCAGCGTCTCAGGTTCTGGCAGGTGATGGAAGACTCCAGGGTCAGAAAATACGGTCTGGTTTACAGAAGAACAGCCATCTGCTGCAGTTCCTTACACTCGATTCCAAAGAGCGATATGGAGAGAACCAGGAGACAGACACCTGCTTGCACAGTGGGAAAGGAATCCTGAGCTCAGAGACTCTGAAGCATTCATAAAGGGCAGTAAACACACCTGCTTTTTACCAGCAGGGAGCTATTATCTCAGTCTTCTGGGGCTTTTTGCTATACATTCAAGAAAAGATCATCTAGATTGCCAGTCAGTGATTCTGTTTGTGAGACTTGCAAAAAACCCAGGAGGAGATGGAGAAATGTAGTTGTCTTAGTTTTTTTTCCTGTTGCTGTGATTAAAATACCATGACATAACAACTTCAGGGAGAAAGGGGTTGTTGTTTTGTTTTTTTGGTTTTTTTTTTTTTTTTTTGGTTTGTTTTTTGTTTTTTGTTTTTTTCTGTTCTCAATTTAAGAGCTATGCCAGGGAAGTCAAAGTGGCAGGCGCTTGAAGCAGCTGGTCACATGGTACACCCCCCCCCACCATGAGCATGAGATCATGATGTGTACTCATGCTCAGCTCCTGTTATCCGTTTTCAGAAGACTGTAATGAAAAATTATCTATGTTAGAAAAAGAAAGTTAAGCACTGTGAGCAGACTTAATATGCCGTTTTAAGAAGTATTATAATTATCATCTAATTTCTAGAAGCAGAACAGGCTAAGCAGTTTTCTGAAAGTATCATAAATGGGAGAGTGTCTGTAAAAATGGAGACAAGTTTTCAAGACTATAACAGCATTTGGTTAAATGTTTAACAAGTTGTTTTTATTAAAAACAACACGCGTCGTAAGCGTAGGTCATCTTTAGACATAAGATAGAGGATGGTCAGGAGAATTCTCTTATTCTTTTTTTTTTTTTGAGACAGGGTTTCCCTGCATAGCCCTAGCTGTTCTGGAATTCACTCTGTAGACCAGGCTGGCATTGCTGGCCAAATCCTGGGATTAAAGGCATGCAGCACCACTGCCTGGCTAGAATTCGCTTATACTAATATGAAAGGATCACCTCTGATAAAGGCATCTCTATGATACCTTTCTGCTGCTTTCTGAACCATGCTGGAGAGACCATGTCACTTTGATGGTGACAGTCAACCAAGTAAGTCTGATCTGTAGTTTTCAGTTCCTAGCCAGCTGAAAGGAAGCTGCAGAAATGGTTTGATGTTTCATCAGCTAATTTTCTCGGTCATTAGTAAACAGCTTCCCACCTGGAAAGCAAGAATATTCTATAAAAATAATATTATAGGATTTTTTTTGTTTGTTTATTTTAAGACAGAGTCTCAATAGGCTGGCCCCAAACTTGCTACAGTTCTGCTGCATCTGCCTTTCAAGTTCTGGGATCACAGTATTGTGCCATCACACCCAACCCTTATTACAGGTTAAGGCAAATACACTAAGAGAAAGTCCAGATAAATCTGCCTAATGTCTTTATTGCAAGGCAGTAGTTAAGCATGGATAAAGTTAGCTCTTCTGGCCTGTGATACTGTCTTACATAAGATGAGGACTGTTAACTAGAAGGGAAGTTGGAATGAGGGTATCCTTATGCTGGACCAGATAATGCTGTTTTCTATTAAAACTCTTCTACCTATTGGCTTTTCAGGTGCTTAAAAGAAGGAATCACAAGTAGCCTCAAGGTTAAATATATTTTTGTTTTGACAACTCAAACTCACAGCACTCATGTATCAGTAGGCATTCTTTCTAGAGATGCTCTAATAGACTTTGAGAAAGATGTGTGACTAGTTTATAATTCAATTTATCTCACTATTAAACAACACATGACAACTCATAAAATTGGCTTCTAAGCAATTTGAATGTTATGTGTAACCTGAAAAATCAAAAATACTAACATGTACAAAAAAGTTACAAAACAAAATGCAAAAACATTAACTTCAAAATTGAAAAATGTTTGCTATAAAAAATGATCTAAAAAGTTAGTTTCTTTAATCTACCAGTTTTTACAAATCACTAAGAAGCAAAAAAAAGAACAACATACAGTTCTAAGAAGAAACCCGAAGCATACAGTATAAATGTATTCACGGTGTGTCTAAGGATCATGATTGTAAAACTGAGAAAGTGATTATCCTCAGGGAGGGAAGGAGAAGAATGCTCATGAAGGAACATCCTTGGGGCATTTGGGCACCTGGAAATCACTTTCAAGACTAGATGGTGACTTACATCAGTGTTTATTTTACAATTTAAATCAAAATGCACATACATGTTCCAAATACTTCATGTCTATATGTTATGCATTTTATTAAAAAAATAGCCCATTGTTAATGGTACATACCTGTAACCTACACACCTGGGAGGCAAGGCAGGACAGCCCAGAGTTCAAGATTATCCAGGGCTACATAGTGAAACTCTGTTGCACAATATAAACAAACCCAAGATAAAATTAGGTAGAGCATGTACCTAGCATGTCCAAGGCTTTGGGTCAGTCCCCAACAGTACTAAACAGCTCCCCCAATAAAACAAAAACAAAAACCCAACACAAAAGTAAAATAGAAAAACAAACAAAAATACCCAAATCAACCACCCAATGAACATCTTATACCAATCAGCATTAAATCAAAGGCTTGTAGTCTAGTATCCTACAATTTCAAGAAATATCTTATTCTGGTTTACAGAGTCCTGTTTAAGCTTGTGTGAAGATTCCCAAGGTTCACAGATTAATAATCCAAAAATAAATCGTAGAGAGGCTAAATATGGAAGTGTGTTCAAATCAGCACAGTGAAGGCACGCGCCAGTCTCAAGAAGTGTTATATTTAGATGAGAAGATAGAATTTCTAATTCCTCTTTTAGGACAGATTTTTAATATTCATTCCCAAATTAGATACAGGACAACCTTTTACAAGGATATTGTATTTCATGATAAATTTATCTCATAAATTTCCAGATTCTCTTATTAATCACACTAATACAGTCTATCATAATTATGTTGAACATGAACTGAAAATGTATTTATAACTGTCGAGTGGAAATATACAGCTAACACTTTACAATATGTTTCCTTAAAGAATGTGTATGTGTGTCTATCAATTGAAAACTTTTCTTCCTTTTCCTTTTCTATCACCAGTAGCATGTATCTAACCTGTACCTGAAGGACCTGAGAGTTGAAATGTATGAGTAGATGGATCTGGTGGTATAAGCCTGTGATCACAGAAACTGAGAAGGCCCAAATAGGAAAATCTTAGGACGTTCAAGGCCATCCTGCACAATATGGAAACCCTATCTTAACTAAAAACAGACAGATTAAAAAGGACCAAGGACTTAGCTGAGTGACAAGAGACCACAGGCTCAACCCCCAGAACACAAAAGGAAAAAGAAAAGGCACAATTATGTGGAGCAGCAGCTTAAGCCATCTGCATATGAAAAAGTGCCTCTAAAATCATGCTCCTTCTGCAGATACAGTACAAAGTACTGTACATGAGTACTCCTGGTAGAAAAGGAAAGGAACAAGACATTTTGAATTCTTACCCGCCTCCACACATGTGTTCACGCGCACACACACACACACACATTTTACAAGGCTTGGGAAAAGGCCTTATAAAATGTTAGCTACATGTTTTCACTTTATAATTGTAAGCACATTTTCAGTTCCATATTCATGATAATTATTTTGATATTGAACATTTAAATATTAAGCAAACGTCTCCTAACCTTTTAAAATGGGTTTATGTTTATAGGCAGGACTCATCATTAAGAGGGAATTCCAGAAATCTGTGGGCTTTGCTACTTGTGTGGTTGCCTGGTAAGAAGCTGTATTCCTGCCCAAGATCCTGTGTTCAACCTCTAATGCATGTGGGCTAAAACAAACACCTCAACAACAAAACAGAAAACCCCACTTTCTCAATCTGCTATGTAAAGTGTTGAAACAGGAAGAGAGGAGAGAGACAGAGACAGAAACACACAAAGAGAGGGGGAGGGAGAGAGACAGAGCCATATGGAGAGAGGGGGGAGAGAGGGAGAGAGAAACAGAGAGAGACACACAGAGGGAAATTGTTTTTTAACTCTCCAGTTCCCCTTTCTCTGGGATTGGAAAACAGCAACAAATGAAGGCTTTCCTTTCTAACACTGACATGGGAATCTCCTGGTGAAAAGGAGAGGCCTAGCCAGCTCCAGACAGCCACTTCTGGATTGATTGCTCTCTGAAGAGAACATAAACCTTACATAAGCACTGAAATGTGAGCTACTGTTACAGCAAAACATAAAAGCCTAAATACTCCGAATGAGTCCTGTGAATTGTTACATCATTCCCATGTATTATAATAAAAATTACTATAATAATACGGGATAAAAAGAAAAACTTAATCCATACATATCAGTTTTTATTTACATGAGCTATGACTCATTTTATTTTCATATGATTTTTGTTTACAACGGATTCTCTATGTATTCTATCAAGGGTAAAATTCACAGAAAATCACCAGCACACTAAACTGAGCTCGCAAATAACTGAAGGCAAATAGCATAATGAGCAAAAACTACAAGCCATGAACTAGAGAAAACCAATTTAGTTGACGGCTTGTAGCCATAATACATAAAAAAAGAAAAAAGGAAAAATACTGCATAGATGTTGATTCTAGGTTGCAAGCCAACTCTGTGTAATTAAAATGTTAAACTGCTAGACAGATACAGGAAAGCTAAAAGGAAAAAAAAACCAAGTGCAAAAAAGACAAGAGGAGTAGTTCCAGCAGGTCTTGCAGGGACAACCACCTTGTAGTCTTCTGCATGCTGTCGCCAGAACCAGATGGGCAGTCCCTGGAAACAGACTGAGACTGAGAGGGAAGGAGAGAGGGAGGGAGAGAGTTTTCTTCAGAACAAGGCAGGATTTGCAGAGGGTCAGTCCAAGAGCAGGAGGATGCCACTCCCATTGGGTGCTCAGCTACTCCCGTTGGGTGCTCTTTGCTGGGTATTTTCAGAGCTGCCCCAGATAGCCAAGGCCTTTGTATTCACTCTCAGCCAGCCAGTCAGTCACCTACATTGGACTGTCCCAGGCATGGCAGTTCCCTAGTGGGGACTCAGTGAGTTAGGATGAGCTAACAGTTATAGCGAATTGACTTATTTCCTTATTTTGCATCATAGCACTCAGACTTCAAAACATGAAAAAGCCGGGTTGGCACATTTTGGTGATGTGTTCAAAATTTGGTTGGAGCAGGCAATGTCCAAAACTGTACACAGAGGTAATCATCTACCCTACCAATTAAGTTGTGTGTTGGAAGCAAATAAACAAGAATAAGAATTAAAAAAAGGCTTTATATGTTCACAGCAAGACAGGATAGAAGCCAGACTTTCAGGGCACCGCAAATGTCTACTGCAGTCATCAGGAGGCAATTCAGAAGTAGAGATGTAAGAATGATTGCTTAAGCTGTTCTTTGGTGGAAGGGTGGAGGAGTTGTTTCTGAGACTAAGTCTCCCTCTGTTGTCCTGACTGGCCTTGAACTCTGAAGATCCCACTTTACCTGAAGAGCTGAGACTACAGGTACATACCACCCGGGGGAGGGAGGGAGGCTAATAAACTTTAAAAAGTATATCCTTAGACTACTAAGTCTAAGATCTGAAAATTAAATTATGTTTTGCTGGTTAGGTTGTCATAGGCTGGGGAGGAGGTCGTCTGCAGAAGCTGTAAGGGTGGTAGAGAACAGGAGTCAGATGCGATGGCAAGAGAAAAACTTTTTCTGAAAACTAGTCTTGCAATGTATGTCAAGTTTTAAAATACATACATCCTCGCATTTTTATTTCTAGGAATTTATTCTTAGGAAAAATCAATCAGGGAGAATGTTATACAAGCCTAAAGTGGTGTCTGAGGCAGAAGGATCACTTGAGCCCAGGAGTTTGAGATCTGCCTGGCCGAGAAAGCCAGACACAAAGAAAGGAAGTAGGGCATGCACACAGAAACATTAGATGCAGCCTTGCTTAATATTATTTACAAAGGAAACGAATGTTCAAACATGACAGAGTTAGTGAATTAAGATAAATATAAATGATGCACTATTATGAGGCTATTAGAAAACACGCAATTGTAAGACATCCAGGTCTACAGCTGGAAAAGTGATTATGCCACTGGTAAATTTTTAAAACTACAGAACATACAAGAAGTTACTTATTTATATCAAAACCGAAAGGTGTTATTTCTAGGTGACATCATTGCAAGTATTACTTTTCCTTTTGTTTTTCTCTAAGTCTATTTTATATCTATTTTACGGGCTAAAGAAATAGTTCAGTGGTAGAGGACTTTTCTACCATGCATGAAACCTTTGTTTCAATTCCCAGTACGGCAAGACACAAAATGTCACCCTGTAACATTTTTATAATTATAAAATGGTAAGTAACAAATGTTTAATTACTTGGGATCGTAAATGAAATGTTTGATATATGCTATAAATTTCTTATTTTTAGAAACTCTTTATAATAAAGGTGGAGGTTTTTTTAATGGGCGAATGAGTCTCTCAATATAGCTCAGTGTCTTAGTCATTAATCTATTGCTAACCAAGACCAAGACAACTCTTATGAAAAAAAAAGGATTTAATGGGGCTGGCTTACAGTTTCAGAGGCTTCGTCTGTCATCATCATGGCAAGGAGCATGGAGATATGAAAGGTTCTAGAGCAGTAGTTGAGAACTACATCCTGGTCAGCAAGCCAAGAGAGAATGTGCACTAGGGCTGGCTTGGGCTTTTGCAAACTCAAAGCCCACTCCCCAATGACAACACACTTTCTCCAACAAGGCCATGTTGTGGAATATTTGACTCCTGTGTGCTGTTTTGGTTTGTAAAAGGGCTTTGATACCTTGTAGCTGTGAAGCCAGATGCCTTGCAGCTGTGTAGGCTTTGCTTCCTACCTATTCACACCCTCCTGCCATCCCTGCTAAGATTTCCACAGATAAGACCAACTGTTTACAGTTGAAGGTGACCAATCTCAATCAAAGGTCTGCCGGCAGGCAGGGTGATCAGAGAAGACTCTGATCGCCCCAAGCTGAGTATGCTAAGATACTGTTGTGTTGTAATGAAGGCCTGGAAGTGGAAAGGGGGCTTGGGGAAAATGTTTAAAGGGTCAAAGGCAGAAGCAGGCAAGGAGGGAGAAGCAGGAGAGGTTCATGGAATGAAGTCTCTGCCTAGCCACCTGGGTATTGAATTCCCTGAGATTTGACATAGCTTGTAATTAATAAAGAGCATTGGAAAATTGAACGATAGACTCTTATTAAAACATAGTACATCTTTTAACAAGGCCACACCACCTAATCCTTCTAATCCTATCAAAGAGTTCCACTAACCATTCAAATCTATGAGCCTGTGAGGGCCAATAATATTCATACCACTACACTCAGGCTCCCCAAAAACTTACCATCCTTCAATGTCAGCCCCCTCGCAGAACTAGAATTATACCCACAAATCAACAGGCCACACACAGCTTAAGGTGGATATTTTTGCTGTTTTGTTTGAGACAGGCTCTCATGTGACAGCCCCCTGAGTCTAACCTGGAACTCCATAGTCAAGGCTGACGTGGTACAAGTGGCAATTCTCCTGTCTTCAGCTTCCCAAGTGCTAGAATTATATGTACTTCTTCATGGTCAGCTTGCAAAGTTTTTGACCAATTGAAAGAGTTGATACTCAGTGGCATATTAGAAGCTGGCTGACAGCTCAGTATGACTTAAAGTTTTGTGTTCCGCCCCCCCCCCCATTTTTTCATGTAGAAGACTGAACCTAGGGCCTTATGCATGCTGGGCAAGCCAGTTACCACCAAGCTACATCAACCTAAGTGCTTACTACAACAAATGTGTGTGTGTGTGTGTATGTGTGTGTGTGTGTGTGCACGCGCATGTGTGTGAAAGTGCACATATGTAGGTCAGATACAAATGGCAAGAGTCAATTCTCTCCTTCTATTTTATGGGTCTTGAGTCTTAATCATGTCATCAGATTTTGTGGCAGGTTTTTACCTTCATAATCATTAGTGGGTTTTGTTTGCTTGTTTTTTAAAAACTGGAATCTCAAACCTAATGGTTTTGCTTACATTTAATGAAACATTAAATTACTGGGAAAATACAGAAGAAACTGATTAAGAAATAATCACGTGCTTAGAAATTGGGTTCCATAATGACACAAAGAAGAAATCATTGAGAAAATAAAGCTGGAAATTACACTTATTGTTTACCATAATCTTTGAACATGATAAGAAACAACAACAAAAAAAATTGTTAGAATAACTTGGGTTAGCCATGAGGTAAAGAGCATCTTAAAGAAATATTGAAGTGACTTACATATCCAATGTGATGGCTAAAACAAAATTGGGTTTTAATGTTTTACTAAAGAAAAAAATTATCCTTACAAAATGTTTAATGTAGAAGTTTTGTTTTGTTTCAAGACAGGTCTAACTATGCCCAGATAAAATATTTTTGAACATTTTATTTATTATTTTTATGTGTATAGGTGTTTTGTCTTCATATATGACTGTGTACCACATGCATGCAAATCACAGAGAGGCCAGAAGAGGGCATCTGATCTCCTGGAACTGGAAATACAGACAGTTGTGTACTGCCATGTGGGTGCTGGGAATAGAATCTTGGTTCTCTGGAAGGGAAGCCAGGTGCTCTTAACTGCTGAACCATCTCTCCAGCTCAAATTCTTATTTTATTTATGCATTAATTCATTTATTTATTGAGGCAAAGTGCCTCCCTCTCTCTCTCTCTCTCTCTCTCTCTCTCTCTCTCCATAGTCCTGACTGTCCTAGAACTCACTGTGTAGAGAAGGCTGGCCTCTAACTCAACAGAGACCTGCCTGCCTCTATCTCTTAGTGCTGGGATTAAAGGCATGTGCCACTAAACCCAGCGTTTTTTTTTTCTTACATAAATGCATATTTATACCCATTTAAGAGTTTTTTCAAGGCTGGAGGTGTAACTCAGTGGTAGGATGCTTGCCTAGCATGTGTCAGGACAAAAAGATACTCTCTACACTTATGGCTTTTTTATTTCAAGCATCTTAAAACATTTATAAAATATATAGCTGAAATGTATTTATGGCTTTTTGAAAGTGAAAAATGGATTAATCATTAAGGAATACACTAGAAGATTAAACTACTAAAGTTTTTCTTTTTTTTTTTTCATTACTGGTGAAGGACATATAGAAATACAGCTTAGTGAGGGAACGTATTGCATCATTCAGTCCATAAAGCATGGGGGAAGAAGGTGTAGTCATTAAGAAGTGTGTGGCCACTTGCCTGTGGCCATTTCTTTGAATAAAATATCAACTCTTAGATGCTGAATGACTGCATATAAACAGTAAGCCTTACTCTGTGTTGTATACTGTCCTGCTACCACTATGGATAACAATTCATGAGCCCTTCAAACTCTAGAAGGCAGCCAGTTTCCATTTTATGAAAAAAGTAAGATACAGAAATCTCAAAATGCATAACTAGTAAACCTCATAGGCAAAGTGCAAATCTAGGCAGGACAGTGCTGGAGTCTGAGATTGTAACCACTATTATGTAAATGCATTTACTTCATATATAAATATTTAATGATTTTAAACCTTGAAGGCTAAATAGTCCTGGCTGTGCTGGAACTCACTCTGTAGACCAGGCTGGCTTCAACCCACAGAGATCTGCCTGTTTCTGCCTCCAGAGTGATGGGATTAAAGGCATGCAACACTACAGCTGACCATGAATTTACAATTTGGATAAGGGCAACATAAAATTTTTAAATAAAAAAATATGTGAATGAAAAAAGAAATAAAAAGGAAAAGAATATGACTGTTCCTTGGTACAGTGAAGGAGAACATTTATTGTATATAATGAGGGAGAATACAGTAGATATGAGGGAGAGCATGGCCAGGGACAGAGACATCTGGAGGAGTCATGGTGGACATGACCAGACTGGGATGCTGGGCCATGTGAGGAGAGGGGGTGGGGAGAGGGGAGAGCAAGAGAGAGAGGAACCTGGAGACCAAAAAGCCAGGGGAGGCCAAGAGAGATCGAGAGGTCAAGAGACAGGTAACCAAAATGGGCAGAATTACATAGGGAAGAGCAGCTGAGCTCCCTGTGCTGGACAGTTCAGCACAGGGTAAGGGGTGAGGTATGAAAGCCAGGAGGACCCTGTGACAGGTAGGGGCAGAGGGATACTGGGGGAACCTGGCAGTCAGGTGCACTTTGATATGTTAAATACGTATCTCAGCAGGCAGTTTGTCCCCAGCATGAGACCTAACAGCAGGGAAGATAGGTAAGTCTGTACAGTGCTTATTCCATATGCGTGAGGGCCTGAGTTTGATTTCCAGTGCCCATGTAAAAGGCCAGACATGATGGAGTGATTTGCTATCCCAGTTTGGTGGGGTGAAGATAGACAAATCCCTGGGGCTAATTGGCCAGTCAGCCTTGTCTAATCTGTGAGCCCAAGGGCCTAGTTAAGAGCCTGTCAAAAAACAAGGTGGGCAGCTCCTGAGGAAGGACACTTGAGATTGTAGTAGCTTTCACACAGACAGACAGACAGATAGATTAATAGATGGGTAGATAGATAAGTCTGAGTTACCTTTTTATAAAAGGGATAACTTTTAAACATGAATTTAAATATTGTGTTGTGAAAAAGGATAATAACGTTTTGATTAATACTTAATGCTGATTTGAAACTATTTGCAATGTTTTTAATGAAATAAGAATGTGAATGGAACTTAGTTAAGAAAACGAAATAAAATTTACAGCATGAGCCATCTTCTCTAGGGCAACTCTTTTCTTTATTCCATGGTATGATAATCACTTTATTTCTCAAGGGAAACACCATTGACTTCATCTGTGTGCTTAATGCCAGGTCGTGAAAATATAAAACCACAACTACATAGAATGTCAGTTTATCTAACCTAACTTGCTGGGTGTGTATGTGCTAATTTTAAAGGTTCTACATGAAGCCAGATGGCAGCTCATGCTGTAACCCTAGCACTTCCGAGGTAGGGGCAGAAGAATTGCTGCAACTCTGAAGACAACCAGGCTTACCGAATGAGACTGGCTCTCAAACACTACATGGTTTTGGTACCTTAATTATTGTAGCACTTCCATGCATAGAGTTGTAGATCTTAACCAGAATGTATGACTCCATTTAGAGTTCCTTAAAATTCTAGCTTCCTTTTTTGAGCTGTGACAAAAACATTCTCCCCAAAAGCAGCTCAGAGAGCAAAAGGTTCATTTGACTAGACTTCCGGGACACAATCCTTCAAGAGAAGTCAGGGCCAGAACTCAAGGCAGGAACCTGAATGTAAGACTATTTGCTGTTTTATGTCATTTTCTCCCACCAGCGAAGGTCCCTACAGCCAAGGGAAGCACTGACCCCCTCCGGCTCATGCTTAGCTAAGCAAGGACTACCCACCCTGGGATGGTTACTGCTTATGGTGCAGCTAGCCCTCCTACATCAATTAGCCATGGAGACAATGCCTCACAGACATGCCCCATTGGCTAATTCTTCAAATCAGGTTTCCTCTTCCCAGGTGACACTTAGGTTGTAGCAAGCTGATAATAAAAACAGCACACTTAGCATTTGTGAAGTGAGAGGTGTCATATACCAGCCTAAGACCAATCAAGCCCCCAAATCTAAGCACGTTTGATACAAATTGCTAAGTGTACTGATACTAAGTGTACTGATATTGTCCATGGCTGGGCTGTTACCAAAAGGTGGAAAAATGAAGAAAATTATGCAGGGGTCTTCCTCTGTATCACTGGTGATGAATCAAATCACTGGTGATGGCAAACTTGTCAGCCACATGACAGATGTTTAACTCAAGACCTCCTGACAGTGTTTCTACACATTTCACATGCGTATTTTGACCAACTCTCATTCCTCTGGCTGATACATAATTCAGTATTTTCAACTCATCTTGGTCCTGCTTCCAAATGACTTCGGTTGGTTTTCTTCTCATCTTTTAGGCTCCTCCACCTCCCTCCTCTTTCTGCCCTTAAGTCACTGAATTTCAAAATTACTAACTTCCCTACTTAAGCGTTTCACATATAACACGAGGGTAATGCCGTTTTATTCCTCAGAGTACTGTACAGTTAAGACTGTTAGGTAAAGAGTTTAGCCCAGCATCCCAGACGTAAACTCTTCTAAAGTAGAAGCTATTAATATTTTCATCATCGAGTAGACTGACAAAGTCTTGCATTCTGCTGTTGACTCTTCCTTCTCTACTCTGCTAAGAGACTGGTCACGTGCCCTTCCATATCCTTGGACACCCAGAAATGGCGTCACTGGGCTTTTAGAAAAAAGAGAGTCTCAAATTCTATTGCTCTTGCTCCTATTTCTTATACTTTACTAAAATAGACTTCGGAGTTATTGGACTCCAGGAGGGCTTTGGTTCACACTATTTCCCTTGTTTGAAATGCTCTGTGAGCTAGCTTGTTTTTAGGCATCTTTTGGATTTCTGCTAAAAAGTCACTTCCTTCCAAGTCTGGCCTCTCTATTTTGGGTTCTCTCTTGGAACTTCTGTTGGGCATACTTAGATCTGCCGAAAGAGCTCTCCCATCCCACACCTCCTACCCACCTTTAATAACTCAAGCCAATGGGTTCCTGCCATCTCTAATGGCCAATACAACATGTTTCCACCCTTGTGTATTTTCCTATGCTCGTGCTTGCTCCATTGTCCCCTTCAATGTCCGATATCATGGCCCAGTCAGGCACTGCCCTGTTCCTGCCCAGAGGGAGTCACTTTGTGTCTCTTCCTAAACCCTCAACCCAATAAGTCTCTTGGGTGAGAGTATTTTGCATGGTGTGACTTTGTGGTGGCTCCCGATTGCCGAGATACCCGTTGGCTGCACAAACCCTTTCAACGCTTATACAAGTGATTATTTACTATTCCTGTATGTTTATTTTTGAGAGCTCTAAGCGCCTGTTATTTATTCCACGCAAACCTATTCCTTTCCCTCTCTTCTCATCTCAGAAACTCCACTATTCTTCCGACTGCTGAGGCCCAAACCCTCGAGATCTCACTCCACACTCGCGCCATGTCTATCTGCAAATGCAACTGTCTCCCTTACCCTTGCCCCATCCAATCACTCACCCCATTTTCTACTACTAACCACAGGGATCTATGCCACACTGTCCACTGGGATTGTTCTAGTACACTTTAATACATCCTGCTCTTTCTTTGCATCTGCCCTTACTTCCTTGCCTACAGAGCAGCTCCATTGGTCCTCTGTGTTGGTTACCGAGAGGGACAGGTGTGTTGTTTGGTAACTTTGACTGATCACCAAGGGATGTATGTACTCAAACCCACACGATAGAGTCTACACTATACACAGGTTATATGGAATAGCCTATTTCTCCTAGAAAACAAAACTGCGCATGTTAGCAAATAGAACAATACAGAACCGATACTAGAACAGCAGCTCCCTAGTAGAAAATTGTACTGCTTGAAAGAACACATGATTTTTTTTCTGGCTTTTTCTGGTATTCCGTTAATATTAGGAAAGCTCAAGGGGTTTTCGAAGCCCCGAGTATATGACCTGAGATCTGTTCTTTTCGATTTCCATCTTTAAAATACAGATAAATATGCTGATAAGTTGTCAAGGGCAATTAAGATCAGGGTTGAAGCTTTTAAAACTTTGACGCCCATTTCACGCCTTTTCCTTTTGCTTAAAGTAGTTCGCCAAAGATGGTGTTTATTCCTACAATTCTTTAAAACCAGAGTAAACACATGCATAACAGACAATGACCAGGGGAAACTACTTGTGGTCACCCACTTCCACTTAAGGCTATGGGAAGATAGTAAATTAAAGGATACAGATACTGAGTTGGAAAGGTGTTTCTCTACATTTTCAAGAGAAAACAAGCCTGCAGGAGTGTGTGTGTGTGTGTGTGTGTGTGTGTGTGTGTAAAACCGAGGAATTCTTCACGACCGCAGCCACACTGGGAAACTCGTATTTGTAGCGCTGGCTGGGGCTGTCACTGTATTCTGAAAACCGCTTTTCCTAACACTGGAGTTAAAAAAATCGTCTTCGAACACCAAGACTAGGCTCCCTTCTCACCTTCAACCACCAGCTTTTAAAATAAAGGGGTCGCCCAAGCGTGGACACACCCACCGCATCCCGGCTGGAATTACGCTTTGGTTATGCAAATCTAGAAAGCGGGCTCGGGGCCCCGCCGCTGGGCGCCGCGTCAGGGTGCGCGCGGGCTCCGCCGAGAACGCGCCGGGCCAGCGCCTCCGGAAGCGCGCGCGGGCCCAACAGGAAAGCCCCCAGCATCACCCGCCGCCGGCGCGCCGCGGGCCTGGGTACCACGAGCCCTGAGGGAAACCGCCCACAGGCCCTGCAGCCTCTCGCGAGATCTCCCCGACTCGCCCGAAGTACTGCGAGTTTAGAACTTAAAAAAAGAAAAAAAAAAAGCGAGAGTTGTCCTCGGAGCGGGTGCTGCCGGGGAAAGCATCAGCAGCGGGCGGCGCAGGGGCCCGGCCCGCGGGCGGGCGGCCTGAGGGGAGCGTGAGGTGGGCGGGGGCGGCGGAAGGGGCGGCGGCGCGCAGGTCTGCGCGGGGACGCGTGCGGCCGCGCCTGCTCGCTGCGGCGCGGAGGCCGGCGCTCTCCGGGGTCGGCGCGCGAGGCTGGCCGGCGCAGAGCTCGGGGCGGGCCGAGGGGCGGGCTGAGCGGCCCCGCCTCCCGCGTGCTGCACCGAGCGCCGCGGCCCCGCCGCGCCTTTAAACCGCGGGCCGGCCGCACTCGCGGGCACTCGGCGGCTGGCGGCGAGCGTGCCGCGGGTGAGTGGCAGCGCGGCGACTCCCTCGCCCGGCTCCTCAGCGGGGACCGCCAGCCGGGAACCCGAGCCGCGCCGTACACGGCGCTCACCCTCCCGCTCCGCAGGTCCCCGAGCGTCAGGCGGCGATGGAGCCCGGGCCCGCGGCGCCCTCGTCTGGCGCTCCGCCGCCCGCCCGGGATGGGGACGCGCCGCTGACCGCCGCCGGGGTGGACCTGCCCGGCACGGCCGTGCCCTCCGTTCGAGAGGATGCTGCGGCTGGCAGCCAGGCCGGCGGGGTACGCGGAGAGGCAGCCGCGGCGGCGGGCGATGCGCTGGGCAGACCTCTGGGGCCCACCCCCAGCCAGAGCCGCTTCCAGGTGGACCTGGTTTCCGAGAACGCCGGGCGGGCCGCGGCTGCTGCGGCTGCGGCCGCGGCCGGGGCGGGGGGCAAGGAGACCCCGGCGGCCGGGAAAGGCAGCGGTGAGAGCGGCGCGGCCAAGGGTAGCGAGGAAGCCAAGGGCCGCTTCCGCGTGAACTTTGTGGACCCGGCTGCCTCGTCGTCGGCGGACGACAGCCTGTCGGATGCGGCGGGGGGTCGGAGGCGACGGGCCCAACGTGAGCTTCCAGAACGGTGGGGACACGGTGCTGAGCGAGGGCAGCAGCCTGCACTCGGGCGGCGGCAGTGGACACCACCAGCAGTACTACTATGACACCCACACCAACACCTACTACCTGCGCACCTTCGGCCACAACACCATGGACGCGGTGCCCAGGATCGACCACTACCGGCACACGGCCGCGCAGCTGGGCGAGAAGCTGCTCCGGCCCAGCCTGGCAGAGCTCCACGACGAGCTGGAAAAGGTGAGCTCGTCCAGACCCTCCTCCCTCTCCGTGCTCTGGTGCGTGCTGGCCTCAGGATGCAGCCGCTGACTCTCCCTGGTGAGGTGGCAGCACTGGACCTGAGGGACGACTCGCTGGCATCCCTGGATTCAGCTGTCAAGTGTGGAATTGCAGCGGAATGTAACTTAATCCTTCAAAAGTTTGCAGCGGGTTAGGCTGGTTACGCGATACAGCAGAGGCAGCACTTAGCAGCCTTTCCCATCCAGTTATGCATCTTGTGTGCTCTCTGTCTCACCCAGTCTTGACAGCCTGCCACCTCTCTGAGTTACACATGTTGTGTAGGGCCCAGAGAAGGGAGTGTGGAGGAGGTTTAGAAGAGGCTCTCTCTCTCGGGACAGGGTGGAAAGAACCTACTACCTTCTGGGTCCTTTTTAGATTGTAGTGTATGGCTTCTGAGTATCCATTTAGGGATCCTGAGTGGAAAGGTTGGTGAAGAAAAACCTTAATAGCATGTGTTTGTAGTCTATTAATTATTAAAGCTAATTTTTTTGCAATCTTGAATATGTAGAGGACTATAGAAATCTTTTTCTTTTCCCTTTTCTTTCTTTCCTTCCTTTCCTTTCTTTCCCTTCCTTTCTTCCTCCCTCCCTCCCTCCCTCTCTTCCAAGACAGGGTCTCTCTATGTAGCCCTAACTGTCCTACAGCTTGCTGTGTAGACTAGGCTGGCTTTGAACTCACAAGAGATCCACCTGCTCTTCAGTGGAAAGGGATTAAAGGGTGTGCCCACCATACCTGGAGACTGTAGCAATCTCAAGTCTTGGGAAAAGTTGTACCTGATAATAGCATGGTCCTTTTTTGTTGTTAGTAATGTAAACTTTTAGAAAAGAGGGCTAGGGTGGGGTAGAGAGATGGCTCAGAAGTTAAAAGCACTTGTTGTTCTTGCAGAGAACCAGGGGTGTGGGGGGCGGGGGGCGTTCAGTTCCCTGAACTCACATGGAGTCTCATAACCATTTGTAACTCCACTTCCAGGGAGATTTGATGCCTTCTGACCTTGACAGCCCCAAACATGTGTATGGTGTACATCCACGTATGCAGGCAAAACATTCATACACATAAGCTAAAAGAGGGCTGAATTAGAAAGAATGACACCAGTGAATCTTTAGAGAAGAAAGAAAACACAGAAATGTTTTCCCCACTTTGGAGGTGTCCAGAAAAATTGTCTGGGGTCTTTGCATAAGCCCCTTTACTTTGTAAACAGACAACCATTCCCATACACTCTTAATTGACTACTAGTTCTGTTTTTTTATAGCCTCATAAGACTTTTATTTCCTCGGAGTTCAGATAGTTATTTGAAGATAACATTGATGCTTTTGATACTTGATTAATATATAACTTTTATGATTTTGAATTACTTGACATCTGCTTCAGCAAGTCTATAATGGAATTTTGTGACTTTAGAGTTGGTACCACACAGGTTGAAATGATCAATGTGGAGAACTTTGTGTGATTTGTTTTGACTGTGATGGTTTAATCTCATATATTTATGTCATTCAAGACTGTACTTGTCCCAATGTTTGATAAAGTAACATTCACAGTTTGAGATAAGTGCATAGGTCCCAACCCTTACAAGCTTATGGATTGTTTAAAAGATGACATCATTTAGCCTTAGATAATACTCTTCTGTTCCATTGTTGTATTTTGTCATATCAGAAGTTAAATACTTTCTGAATAATTTCTTTTATTCATACTTACATAGATAGCCTTTTTTTGTATCTTTTTTTAACTCTAAATCTATAGGCTCAAATAGAAATGAAGTTGGTAAATATTGTAACATTTTTAGTATTCAAAATTGCTATATAAATGCATTTCTGGTTTATTTCAGTAAATTCAAATTTAGCAGTAACCTGTAAGTTGTAGAATTTGAAAGATGTCATGTATCTTTTTATAAGTTTTTGCTGTTTTACGTTCTGTCAATAATAGTGTACTTCAAGTTCTCTAAGCCTTTAGGTTTATTTTGTGTGTGTTTTGTGGCTTGGGTTTTGGTGTTTTTGTTCAGTTTAGAGCACCTAAAAATGGATGCTTTATTAGTTATGTGATAGTTGAAAAAGTCACCTCATCCCTCAACTTCAGCCTCCTCAGTTATTGTGAAGATTGAAAAAAAATGCAATGGAAATACTGGGCCATGGCCGTGCTAAGTGCATAGAAAATCATTGCTAATGTGGTTCTTATTTTGCTCTTTCATTGGCCTTCAAAGCACAAGCTAGACTCTTTTAAGATTTCAATTTCAGATTCTCTTAATTACGTCATTGGAGGAATATAGTTTATAAAATGTTCAGTTCAGAGTTCCAGTTGTACAGCAAGTAGCATAATGAATTCTTTGTAGTTTTTTCTTTACTTTCAATAGCAAATGGTGTAGAGAGGTGCTATGGCCCTGAGGTGCACCTTCAGCCTCTATTTAGAGGCTGTGTAGCAATGAGAAGGTGTTACTAACAAGCAAATTCAGAAGTTAATCATAGCAAATAGGTTGAATGCCTTGCCATGTTAAGTAGCACAAAGGCGCTGTTCAGTGTTGTAGGGGAGTGGGCAACGAAGGTGACATGTGACCATGATCTCTCCCTAGAGCTCCGGAAGTTCTTCTTCATCTATATAACTTGACAAAAACTTTTCTAATGCTTTAAGCCCTTAGCAAATAATGATATCTAGAATTTCTTTGACGTTCTTGTGTTTGGTTGTCACATTCTGTACTCTGGTGACTGAGTGCTTTAATATCCATGATTTGTCTGAGGGGAGTCTCAGTCACAGGTGCTAAGAACTATGAAGGACCAGTGGAAGTAAAAGGTAAGCACTCTACAAACTTGATAGGGAAAAGGGCTTGTATTGTCTTTTCGTCACTGACCTTTTAAAAGATCCAACCGCAGGTGAATAAATATCTATGCTGTGTTATGCAGACATTCTAAGAAGAAGGCTGATGGCTTCCCAGTTAGGAACTGTTGAGTGAGGAAGGGGCGACTGTGTTGTCCACAGTGCTCTGGAACTGTGGGATGACGGATGATACAGTGAGTAGGAAGTCAAACACTGTGTCTGCCTGCACAGACATTACCAAATAATAGTTACTTTTTCAGTGCAGTGAATGGAAACATCACCAATCAGGATATAATGGAACCTAATTTCAACTGGGCTTGGGGAAGAAATGTGTGGCACTGAGGTTAAGACCTTAAGGATGACATTCCAACTGAACTGTATTTGTAAAGGTAGTGAGGGGAAAGTGCTATGTTCCACCAACACAAAAGGCCAGTGTATTGTACTGTAAACATAGTGGGAAGCTGTTGAGGGATTCTGTGGGACAGGGAACATGATCTATTCTATTTGAACATCGTTGCTGGCCTGAGGATGGGTTCTAAGTTATGACTGGATAAAAAACCTCAAATTCTTGGTCTGAACTGGGATTATAAGAATTTGCATAGATTGAATGTAAAAAAGGGCCAACTCCTTGGTTTTGGACTTCAGCAACTGAACATTGGGGTTCTGCTGACTTGGAAAAGGTTTGAAAGTGGAAGGGATTTGGATTGCTGAAGAGAATTCTAATTGTGTTCCTTGTAAGACATCTTATTCTAAGAGCCATGGAGTATGGCAGAAAGTGTGCGTGTGTGTAAGTGAAGTCCCTTGGTTATTAAGTGAAGATTAGGTTGGTAAAGGAGCAGAAAATGTGGTCTAGGAATGGAGCTGGAGATCACCTAAAGTTGTGTTAGGGTTGAGCAGCCAGACTTTTAATAGTCTGGAGAGCAGTATCCTAGAAGGACAGAAAAGAGTTTTAAAGAAGGCAGTAAGCAGGGCATAATGATGCAATGCCTGCAGCCCTGGGAGAACTGAGGCAGGATGGCCTTTGGGGTACAATGGCCAGCCATAGGTACTTAGATGGTTCCAGGCCAGATTGAGTTACATACTGAAACTGTCTTGAAAGTGTAGAAACTCAAAAAAATTGATACTAGGAGTTGATTAAAAAAAAATAAAGAAATTGTTACATCTCCCCTCCCCCAATGAAAGTAGTGATTTTTCCTATAGGGCAAAAAAAATAGAAAGTGGAGAGTACAAAAAAAGTAAGTATTAATGGACAACTTTTAACATGTATGGTTGGAAGCATAATTATCAGATGTGGGGTGGTAAACAGTCTGCTGCTACTGGACTTAAAGCTTCAACATCATCATCTATCACTAAAGTTTGTAATTACAGTTGGAATCCTAGGAAAGTGCTTCATTCTGAACCATGCTACCATTGTGCTGAAACATCTTCAAGTTTGCAGGTGTGTGTCAACCTCAGGTATTGTTCATCAGAAGCTTTTCACCTGGACTGACCTAGGGCTAGGCTCACAGATTAGGCTATAGGCTACATGGCTGCTGAGCCCTGCTCTGTCATTATAAGCATGGGCTAGTATACCCAGCTTTTTTATTTTAAACCATCTCTTCACCCTACTTCTTCTCTTCCTCTTTAAAAAATAACATCATTTTTGCAGTTCTTAGACCAAGGCTTAGAATCCTTTTGCTGATGTTAATCAAGTCATTGTAGGTGGCCTAATTTTGCCTTTCTCATTAAAGGGGAAGGGAGTAAAGGAGAAAATAGTATTGCATATTGTATCACTGAGCTTTTTTTTAAAAGAATGTAAATCCTAAAAAATCAATCTTTTACACATTTTACTAGTAATAAAATGGTCTCATGGAAACTGAAAATGGCTTACTAGCCATGTTCATTGGAAGTTATAGAACTAGACTTCATACTTGTTTTTCTGTCTAATGCTAGAATATTTTTTTCCAGGGTCTTTCTCTTCTTTCTCACATACTTTTTGCTGTCTCTCAGACCTGCTGTAAGGTGCTTGAGCTGAAAGGGTGACTTTGCCACTATCACTTCAGCATGTTGACATCCTGAGAATAAGGGGGGGAGGTGCTTGAGATGATGCAATTGCTAATTAATCCTTCACTAGAATCAGAGCTTTTGCCTCATTAATTTTCACACAGAGATTAGGTACTTAGTGCAGATCTGTTCACTGAATCTATCAGGGCTGGCAGTTCCTGTCACTTAACAAGGTCTTTAAGTGAAACACTGAACAATTGCAGTATTGCCGCTAACACTGAGCTGCTTCTACACCCTTCTAACAATTATTTCAGGATATAGCTTGGTTCCTTGAAAGTCACCCTGAAAGAACAAGAATAGGTCATGTCTTGGGTCATATCTTAGTCATATCTTAGTGGGACCCTGCTAAATACTTTCATGTGACAAAGTCAAATTTCAGTTTTACTGGGGCCTCTACTCTACTAAATTCATATTACTAGGTACTGTAGTCTGGCTTATAGTTTCTGTATTCATTCTCCAAGTAGATATAGCAACTGACTACCTGGGTGAAAAGAAAGATAAATTTGAGGAGATAAAATGAGGCAAAGAAAAATCTGTTCATTGCTAGTCATACTTGATGCCTTATCTATGTATATTTATGTCCATGCCCATCCTGTGAAACCAGAACCTAAAAGATATGAGTTGAATTTCTTGGTTCTTACATTATAGTATCTTTGCAGTGGCTTTTCTTTGTATTTTTCATGTGTTTAGGAAGTCTGAAATATCAGTCGAGTTAGTTTCTTGCTGAGTGAAATGGATGTAAATTCAATTATCCACCAAATCCTTACTGAACATTAGCACAACACTGTTCTAAGTGTAGGGGATATAGTAGTGAGCAAAATAAAGTCACAGGACTTACTAGTAGGAGGCAGTAGGCAAATACATCAGATGTACTACTATGAAGAAACCAAAGCAGGATGGGAAAATGGTAGCTAGATGCCATTTTAGAGTAGTTGGGGAAGGTCCTAGTAAAAGACACTAGCAAAGAGAAAGGGGATCACCCATGCAAATATCAGGATAATGAATACCCTAGATCAGTGGTTCTCAACCTTCCTAATTCTGTGACCCTTTAATACAGTTCCTTATGCTGTGGTGACCCCCAACTATAAAATTATTTTCACTTCTACTTCATAACTATACTTTGCTACTGTTATTAATCATAAATATCTGTTATACAGATGGTCTTAGGCGACACCTGTGTAAAGGTCATTTGACCTCCAAAGGTGTCATGATTCACAGATTGAGAACCTCTATTCGAGACATAGAAATGACAGGTGTCTGAGACAGATGAGAATGTAACTGGTGAGATTTAGAGACCAGGCAGGTCAAGACCAAAGTGAGAAGACAAAGTGACAGAACATAAGAGATAAGTGTTGAGCCTTACAGATCATGATAAAGACTTAAGGTTTTACTGAGTAACATAGGGATGACATTGGGAAGGTTTTGATCTTAGATTTAATGGGATTTGACTTATGACTTAAAAATATGACTGATTGCCATGTGGAGAATATGCTATAAGGGGTAAGAGTGGAAGTCAGGACAGCAGAAACTAAGTATGATTTTTACTAAGGTGAAGTGGTTGGTACAACAGAGGTTCAGACACAAGTGTTTTTAAAGGGAGGATTGTAGAGATTTGCTGGTAGTTTGGATGAAATGTGTATGGGAAGAGAAATGTTATGGTTCTTTAGAATGGAATTGCTATTTATAGAAGTAGGCAAGAACTGGGAAGAACAGGGTTAGGTGAATTTAGCTGGAAATAATTCTGTAAATCAGTTATTCAGTGGGGTAAGCCCTAGAAAATTGCAGCTACTAGTTAATAGGACTTAAACTCCAATAGTTTCACATTGTAGCTGTTTGTAAGACTTTCTCCTTCTGTAGAATAGCTAGGTTTGAAACAAGATCTTACAAAGTACTAAGGATATAAGATGTGTACTATGCATGGGACTAGTGGTACTTTATTAAGTATATTGAATTTATTCAGCTAAAATGTGGGAGTCTTAAGACAGAATACTTCTCTTTATTGCCTTTGCCATTGTCATATAAATGGTAAGCCTAGTAATTCATTGCTGCACTCTTTGTTTTTAAGTTATACAGCTTAAAAATAACTGACACCAGAATGTCTTATTATTGCCATTATTTTTCAACTTTTAGAAATGTATTCTTCCATATAATGTTGCTTTCCTTTCTTGAGAACTTCTTGTAATAGAAGCAAGCTACCAACACATACTGTTTTTATTTAAGATTTTATTTCATACTTGATCGTTTTGCAGAACATAGCCTTGGTGGACAGGCTCCCTTTTAGCCCTGAGAGCATGTTGTCGCAGTGCCTCTGGCCTCCATTGTTGCTGGAAGGAAGTCAGCCAACAGTAGAGGATGGATAATTTCTCTAGGTCTGAAGATACCCTCATTACCTCTAGCTTTCAGCAGTTTGTACCTACAGGTATTTTCCTTTGTGTGTGCCTTTTCTAGGTTTTTAGTTTCTTGCATCTGTAAGTTATTTTCTCTACATCTCTCTTATGTCATTTCCACTCTGACCTTAAGTCCATTCAGTAAATTTATCATTTCCAATATTGTACTTTTCTTTAAAATGTGCCAAAGTCTAAACTTCTGGAGTTTAAAATGCTGTTTTCATTTTTTTTTTTTTTTGTCAGATACCCATTGGTAATCAGACTTAACCTTTGACTTCTTTTATAGTTATTTTGAAGTATTTATGTCCGGAAGAGAACATTTGGTTCCTAATTCCTAGTGGCTATTCTTTTTCTTGGATAGGTAACACTTTCTCATTTGTTTGTACATCTACTAATTTGAAGAGGGATAGATTAGTGTGTAGATAATATATTGTGGAGACCTTGAATTTTTATTTTTAATATTCTGAAATTAATTTTCATTTTCTTTGTTGAGACAGTGTCTCACTATGTATTGTACACTGACCTGGAATGCACTATGCAGCTTTGGCTAGGATTACAGGTGTGTGCCACCTTGCTAGGCTCAGGTATCATACAGTGACTAGGATCTCTGTTCTATGCCTGTGTCTACCAACAACTATTCTTGGCCCTTGGAAGTCTCCCCTACTATTTTTAATTTTGGGGGGTCAGCTCAGATATGGGGATCTACTCTTACTGTTGCTTTCCTTTTTCTAGAAATTCAAATGAATTTTTCATTTCCTATGCTGATTTGGGACTCCATTCTGTTATTTCAAGCTGATGTGGCTTCTCTGTTAATCGTGTAAGCCACAGACAGTTGGAAAAGACCCAGTAAAGCAGCAAGCTCAAGTTCTCACTAGTGCGGATACATAGATCTGTTTTTCCTCTAGTCTTTGCTTTTTTCTACTTTCCTACTGGGTTCTTTTTCATGCACAAATAGTTGGGCTATCAGTTGGCAATTTAATCTTGACCATTCTATTTAACACATCTTCAGAAAAAGGATATGCCATCTTGGATTCTGAGTTCCTGTACTAAAAATAGGAAAGATAGCATAGAAGATAGCATCTATTCCTGTGAGAGTTGCATGAAACACCCAGTGCATCCTATGTTTGATGGGCTTTCTGTCTGCTCCTGGGTTTCCATGCATATTGCTTTTTCAGTGTTGACTTAGTGCTGCTGCTGCTTGTCAGGTGTTTCTCTAGATATTTCCTAACTTTTGGGTCTATCCCTTTTAAACAATTAGAAATACAAGTAACACAGGGCTACTGCTTGTTTGTAGAAAGTATATGTTTCCTGGGAATTTTATCTAAAATGTTTCAAGCTTTTAGTTTGTTGACATTAGCAAGTTGTGTGGGATTTGAAGTAATGTGTATGTTATTATTTTGTGAATCATTCTTTTGTAACTCAATCTTGAAGTTTTGGTAAAGAACATGCAGAGCTGGTTCTAGTACTGAATTCTTTGACTTGGGTCAGCGTTTCTGACTTGGTTCATTGTCAAGTCACATGGTCACGCTGTCCACTTTTATCTGTGGCACTTGAGTTTTGAGCTTTGCATTAATGCCACTGGATATTAATAGAGCATTGTTAACCAGAACAAATTGGATTTTCACAAAACAATACTTTGTTTTGAAAGCATAGTCTGTATGGGGAGCATTACACTGAATACACCAATCACCGATAGCACGGATAGGAAGTATTGGTAGCTTTGGGATGATATAATTAGCTAGTACTTGATAAAAAATTAGAACAATTATTAGAATAAGCCCCTCACATTGGCATCTAAATTTGCATATGTGTATATATATATGTGTATATATATATATATATTTTAACTGATAAGTGAGCTGTTTTAAATTAGTGTAACATTTGGCTTAGACTTAAGCAGATGCTGTTAAATGGTATGAGAAATTTTGATGTTTTAAGGATTTTTATCAATATTGAAACCCAGAAGTTATTTTTAGGATGTAAATAGCTTTTTGATGAATCTTCACATTTTTGATGTATTATTTTGGATTTATTTAAAGCAGTAATAACCCAGTTCTCAGAGGCTGTGAGTTCAAAGCTAGCCCAAGCTTTCATGATGAAATCCTGAGACACACAACTTGAAAATAATGCCCTCTTTTTCCCCCTTGAAATTATTTAATAGCTGTCATGAGAGCTTTTATGTTGTATAAAATCATCAAATTTTTTTCAATTTGTTTTTTCAAATAATATGTGATAGATAATAGCCCCATCTCACAGGTGTGGTAACTTAACTTTTTAAGGGGTTAAATTGCACAGATACTGAGGGCTACGATATAAATAGACTGACTGGGAGCTAACACTTTTCACTCCATTGTATTATTTCAGGATATTAGTTAGAAAACAGATTGGCCATAAAAGCTCACTGTTAATTTACTATATTTTTAGTAAAAATAACTGGAAAAGTTTCTGTTGTTTCAGACATTTGATTCTAATACATTCTGGAAGAGTTGAGGTGAGTACTTGTATTATAAAAATCTGAGTATTATGTACAAAAAGAGAACTACATATGATACGTGCCATGAAGGAACTACAGGAGCATTAGTAAGCTATGTGACTAGTGCAGTCAAGGAAGCTAAATTTAATCTAAGATTTGGGTTGATAAAGTACTACCCATCTTTAAGATATATTATAGGTAGAGGCAGCTCAAGCTCAAGTACCTCACAAGAAAATAATCTAAAACCTGCTTTTGAGGTGGGGAATGGTGGCATATGCCTTAAATCCCTGCACTTCAGATACAGACATTTGCAAATCTGAGTTGAAGGTCAACCTGGTCTACATAGTGAGACAACTATGGTCTCAGTAAACAAAACAAAAACCCAACTTTTCAGCTAAAGTAAAATTGCATCAGTTAAATATTTGTTTTGAACTTGTAATAATTTTCTAATTTGTAGCACAAGAATTGGAGGGGGAGAGTTTCAAAGAAAATTAGTAGAATTAGAGCTGCCTTTGGTTAGAAAAATACAGGAACTTTCTTGGCTTTATAAATGTTGTATGTGTATCATATTTTATGTACATTTCTGCTTATCTCATTGGGCAGTAAACTCTGAAGACACTAAAAAAATACAAAGTTATGGTTTGTAGACTAGACTAGAAAAAACTCTCAAAGTTAGAATTTCCCTTCATTCCTAAAAAGAAAGTGTGCTCATTAGAAAAAAGTTGAAAATTTCCCTCCTATTAGGAGTCTGACTAATGTTTATTTTAATCGTGTCAGATATTATTTATTCAAAAACGTTGATGATATTTAAATAATTCTGTGTGGATACTTTGTTTTTCCAGCCTTCTTGAAAAAGCATGGACATAATGGGCCCAAGGGCCAAGCTTGTGATGGGAAAGTGTGGAAGGGAGTAAGAAAGCTGAGTATGACCAGGAACATTGGTTAAAATGAGATGCAAGCCTGAGTGGTTCTTACAACACAGAGAGTAAATGATTGGCCAGTTTGACTGACCTCCCCTACCTATCAAAATACCCTCCAGATACACTTCAAAGTTAACTTAATGCATAGCTGTTTCATGGTACACATTTTTATATGCCTTCCTGGATGGATGACAGCTGAGCAGATAGCAGTTCCTTTTCTGAAGGTAGTATGATGAACTGTCTAAGGTCTGGTGTTTACCACAGTAAACATGAGTTGATTTGGTTTGGAGTTTCTACCAGTGCTCCCTCCCCAAATTTTGAAGAGCCAGGTTATTCCCCAGCCTAGAAACTGGCTCTTACCATTGTTAAACTCTTGTACCAGTAACAGGGAAAACACCCCATTCCTACTGTATTGCTGTATTTTCCCAGTGTGTGATAGTTGTAGGCAGAAGTGGAGTACCGTAGAAGCAGATTGGACTGTATAGCTGGGAAGGCAGCATGTTTCACTACTTTGGCTTTTCCATCTTGTTTTTATTTAGTGCACATGTTTTAATATATGATACCATTTAAAGCTTAAGTCAGGAAAGGATCATTTTGTTTTATTTATGTGTATTCCTCCTTACTGTTAGATTTTTATCTTTTTTGGTTACTTACAGTTGCCTGAAGTGCTTAGCATGTAGACGGTGTGACTTCCAGAGTAATTTGAAAAGGGATAACCTGAAAAAGGGTATGGTTTTGACTTCTAAACTTTCTTTTTTCCCTCTCTCCACTGTAGCTACTACCCTGTATTCACCTCTATTCTTCTGAGTATTCTGTTCTTCATTTTTGTCTCCATTCAAGTTTCTTTGCTGTCCTTTAAAGTATTTATTAGTAAAGTTTGATTTATCAAATAAAAGTTGCATCAATACAATTGTGACTAGGACTAAGACTTTTATTTCACAGATAAAGTATGAGAAAAGCTTTTGATATAAAATTCCTTTGCCTTTCTTATCAGGGTAAGAGCATACTGAGCATATCTTGTCATGTCAGGAGACTCTACTATACTTTCAAGTACATATAATTTTGACTTACTGAAAAACTAAAAACCTTTTATATACAACTTCCTTTCCAGCATTCTTCATCTTTAATATATAACTCTCCTTGTTCATTTGTTAAATGAATACCCTTCATGATCTTCCTATCCACTATGTAAAGTAATATGTTGGTTTACAAGTCACACTTCATAGGTGATGCTAAAAGGAAAATCTGTTCCTCTGAAGTACATCTCTTTGCCTTCAAGAAGGCTTGTTCTTTGTCCACAAAACCGATCGACATTTGACCCATGTATATTTCAGCTGTGATCATTTGCAAGAGAAGTTAAGCCTACTGCGGGGCCTGATTTTTAATCTTCCCTTGCAGCGATGGGTCAGAGCTTCCAAACAGGCACAGCAAGAGCAGAATTGGCCAGCACCAGTACATGTGTAGTTCCAGGGAAGAGGTTACCCTTACTAACATAGGGCCAGCTGCGTACATTTTCACTTTCTGAAGAGTAGCCAGGTAAAAGTCAGGTCTCCTAAGGACACCTTTTCCGCTATATGCTGACTTAAAAAAAAAAAAATTCCTTCATATAGATTTGACTTAAGAGTTGTCACACTTGAAATGTGACATTGACACTTAAATTATGGTTTTATAATAAGATGTGTCAGCTCAATAGTCAAAAGCCAGGCACCTCATCCACTTTATATATGTCTGCTGTATTATCTAGAGAGCCTAAAGCCTCCCAGGATATGGTATTGGAGGGCAGGGATTATTATTTCCATTTAGATGAGGAAACCAGTCCTCAGGGGCTGTACTGTAAAATGTCAAATGGGAGTATTATTGAAAGGGTGTGCAGCCTTTGACAGGGCTAAACATTTACTAGAGGCTTCATTGAATATAGAAACAGTCTCCAGCAATGGTAGGAGACTTGCCTTTTTCTCTAGTCTCTGTTGAAAAAAGTCACACTTTAAGAGGGCTGGGAAGTGCCTAGCATGGAGACTAATAGTGTGTTGTTATTTATGTGACCAATGAATGAGTGAAAGGCTCTGGTTTTCACTTCTGCCCAGAAACTGCTTTGCAAGCACAGAGTCTGCAAGGAGTGGAAGAACATCAGAGTTAGCTCAGACTCTTGTTGTTCATTGGCACCATTAAGGGATTGGCCCATTTCCCTACTTAAAAAGTATTGATATTTGGATGGCCTTACATTACTCTAGAGACAATGTTGTGGTAGCTTCCCGAGTCCTAAAGAGACATGTTAGTATAGCTTTGCTCCACTATTTAAATTTTTAGAAAGACAACCCAAACACCCGCCTCCCAAGTGAAAGAAGTATAGAGTTTATTATCTTTTCCTATTATGTCTTAAAATCACTGAGTAAAGATACTTTTTACAAGAAGTAGAATAAGTTTGTACAGGAAGCAAATATGTTAATAAACATTGTCTAAAATCTGCTTTAATAGTGTTTCCACTGTCCTAAGAAGCTGCACAGCACACCTCAGTCTTAATGCTTTCCCTAGTGCAGGGAGGAGGTGTGTGACAAAAACAGTGTTGGTTGGTGAATGTGGTCCTCATTTCTATAATGCAGCATGAGGGAGGCTGCAGTAGACGGATGGTTGAGTTTGAGGCCAGCCTGGACCACATAACCAGACCTTCTCACAGAAACAAAAATTATTCTGATGGGTATACAATCATCATTCCTTAGTATTAATATCTTTGGAGAAAACTTTTGAACTTTGTAACTGTAATGTCTACAGAAGAGCTTCAACATTATAAAGAAGTAGCCTTCTTTATACATGGTGGTATAGGCCTGTAATTCTTTCACTCCAGAGGCTGGGAGCAGAAGAATCAGGAGTTCAAGGCCCACCTAACCTATATGATACCTGTCTCAAAAGCAAACAAAAAAGAAATTCAGTGGTATGAAGATTTGTGTGCATGTACTAATAAAGACATGCATAAAAGACAGTCCTCTCTGTGTTGTGTGTTACAGATCTAATTAAAGCTGTGTTAAGGTTTTTAATTGTAATTTAGGGAAAACAAAACCTTGGGCAAATATTTGCTCTTAGGTACAGTTTTATTTATTGGTTAAAAAAAAAATCTGGTGGTTTCATTGTAGGCTATCTCTAAACTACTGGATGATAGTTTAGTGTTAGGAATAATCAGCTCAATATGTAGGAACTTTTTGCTGTATATTCATTGTATGGTAAATCTTGTACTATAGATTGGGGCATTTTCCATTATACAATGAAAAATATCATTAAGGCAGGTCGGTGCCTAATACTAGTATTTTCTTTCATAGCCAGTAGAATTGAAATATGATAGATTGGTAAGTTAAAAGACAATATTTGAGTATTGGAAGTAGAGTTTTTGTTTCTAAGATGTATGCATCCAAGAATTAAGTCTAAATGCATTTATATCTAAAGCATTTTAAAAAATTTAATTTGGGGGCTTAGAAGATGGCTCAGTGGATAACTAGCCATATAAACTTGAGGATCTTAGTCCCCATACAAGTCAGGCGTGGTGATGTGTCTGTGATACCAGTGCTCTTTATTTAGGTGAGCTGGGAGGCAGAGATAGATTTCCTGGAGGCTTGTGACCCAGCTAGCCTGTCCTGTGAAGTAGTAAATAACAATGAGACCCTATTTCAAACAAGAAGGGAAGTCAAAGACTGACACCCAGATACCCAGGTTTTATCCTCTAACTTTTGGCCTGGCTAAAGGGGAGCTTTGACTATATAAGAAAAAACAAAAACCCAGTCTATGAAAAAATTCTTCCTTTTCCTATTCCCTGCAAAGAAATAATAGCTAAAGGAACTAGAACTCTTTCTTATATTCTCGTATTTTCTGTATCCTTAGAACACTCAAGAAGAACTGCCTATGTTTTTTTTCCTCTTAAGTTTCTCTTAATTTGTTTCCATAGATTCACCCACTGGCTCTTTATTCCCTGGCCCCCCCTCCTAAGTTCCACTCATGAATTTTTAAGCTGCCTGATAGACTCTCTTGTCTCCTGGTCCCCCGTTCTACACACTCCATTTGTGTCTTTTTTTTCAATTTTCCTTTAAACAGACTCTTGCTTTGTAGCCCAGGCTGGTCTTAGATTAATATTCCTCTTGTAACCCAAATGTTAGAATTACAGGCATTCTGGGATATTCTTTTTTAGTTTAATATGATTTACTATTAGGTCTAATTATGAGAAATCCTTCTAGTTACAGTAGGTGTAACTAACATGTCTTCCATTCTTTCCTGTCTCTTCCTCTCTTCTGAGTTTATTCTCATTGCAACCCCAAACTTAGAATCACAGTGCTACCTTTTAAAGCTTTATTTCCTAGAATAATACTAAATTAAATTTATCTACCTCAACAATATGCCATTAAAAAGTTTTTAGGTTTCCACCTACTATTGTGGAAATGATAGTAAATATTAAAGATTCTACCTCAACAATATGCCATTAAATAGTTTTTAGGTTTCCACCTACTATTGTGGAAACAATAGTAAATATTAAAGATTGTTATTTTTGTACCTCTGCCTTGGCCTAACTTGCTGTTCATATTTGAACTTTTATTTACTTGTGAGGTTTTTATGTGAATTTTTTTCAGGTGAATAGAGTGTCATACCTGAGAGTTTTATTTCCTGGTAGCTCATATATTAAACAAACAACCCAAAGCTGAGACTATAGCTCAGTAGTAGGGTCTTGAGTTGGATACTCAACATCATCAAAATAAACAAACACTGGATTTTAGGAAATTAATTTAGTTTCAACCCCAATTTTATTATACTTAAGTCTGTTAATTCAGCCACAAATAGCACACTTATTTGATTAACTTTTGATGTTCATTTGTTTGCTTAGTTTTGGGTCTGTCTTCCAGCCTTGGTTAGCCTGGAGTTCACTGTGCAGTCCATGCCTCAAATTCATAGCAGTCCTCTCAGATCAGCCTCACGAATGCTGAGATTATAGCTATGCACCATTGCACCAAGCTTTAGTTGTATTTGGAGATTGATAACTAAAACATTTAAAAGTAGAGTTGTTAGAGGATGATTAGGAAGGTAATTTTTTTGTTTTTGTGATCACATCATTAGCTTTCTAAAGTAGTTTTCATAAAAGCTAGGAAATACTTGTTTCTTGAACAGTTGTTCACAGTGTTCACACTGTGGTGGAAAGTAGCATAATTGCTAGATCTTCAGCTTTGATGTGAAATTCTGATAAGCACCCACAGAAAAAAATTTAGGATGCTTGCATACTTTTGCATTGTTCAAAAGACACCCACATTGATATTTAGCCTTGAGAAAAGTAGCTGATTAGGAACATACATATTCAGTTTTCTTATAACAGAGTGAAAGAGATTTTTTTTCTGTGTGTATTATAGACTTTATCTTCCAGAGTGAAAACTAAGAACTTTTTACTTAGAAGTTAATAAATTGACAGACAAGCTTGTTTCTCATTGTCGCTTTATTTGAATAATTGGACAGCTGAGTGGTTGGTGAAATTTGGATCAAGAGTTTCTTTTTACTGTTTGGAATCAGCATTGACCCTCTGCTGCCTGGGACACATTTAACAATGGGAGTAAAGCACAATTGGGATTGTGATTATGATGAAGTGACAACTGGCTACATTAAAAAAAATATTTCTGTACATTTCTGTTAAGGTTAATGGCTACTAGTTGGCATTTTTATACCAGATTTTATGTAAGGAGAAGAACAATAATAGACTAGAGGCAAGGGAAGATCGGATGAGTATATAGATTTGGCTCTGTGGTTACACATAACTTTCTATACTTATTTCTTTTAATAATTATATTCAAAATTTACTTAATATGTTGAAGCACTAAAATCGGTTTTAAAAATTGGATTTTGTACATAGAATCAATGCTCAAAATATAGCTCTTTTGTTCCATGGTGTTGAGAATATCGATTAGAACCATGGTGACAGTGTAAAGATCATGGCTTTAGACTCAGAGCATTTATCTTCCAAGCTTTTTCCTTCTACTCTTCATGTTTTCATTAAGTCTTTGTAATACTGGTTTGGAGATGTGTCTTGCTGTCTGAACGGAAATTGAGAACTACTAAGACAGGAAGTAGAGAACTAAAAACTAAGAGCTACAGAATTAGACATGAAACTTTACCTGAGAAAGACTAATAGTGAGAATGCACTATGTGAAAAGCTGTAAGTAAAAAGTCAATAGAACTGGATGACTGAGAGCAAGTAAGGAGTCAATGTAGAGACCCGATTTGGAATGAATCTTAGGAATTCATATACGATACAATTCTGTATTGGTTGGTGTGAAAGAATTCTAAATTGTTAATATTGATATTTCAGATGTGGGAAAGGGTGTGGCAGCTAGATGATGCAAGTTTGTGCTAAAGAGCCAAGGCCTGATTCTGTCTGCCTGTCTGTCTTTCTATCTACTTATCCATCCATCCATCCATCCATCCATCCATCCGTCCATCATCATCTTTGATGCCTTAACTATGTAGCCCAAGATCACCTGCTGAAACTGGGACTGAGGCAGGCTGATATTAAATTCACAGTCCTCTTGCCATAGCCTCCAACATGTTGAGATTACATGCCCATTCCACCATAGTCCTGGCATCAGCTCTGAATTGACCTGTCTAGATTAGTCCTGTTAGGCAGCAGTCACTGTATACTCCAGATACCCCCAAAGATAAAATATGAATTAATTGTTATTTTCATTCTTGTTCCAACTGGGTTGTGCCATGTTACTTACCTTGGTGTCCAGATTTTGAACTCATACAATTATCTTGTTTCTGCTTTCTGAGTGCTGGAAATATAGGCTGTACTACTAGGCCCATTTTAAAAATTGGTATCATTAAAATGGGCTTACTGTTACAGTAACACTTAAATTTGAGGCTTCCATTTACTTTATTGCTTTATTTTTTCTAAGGAAAAATATTAAGAAACCTAAATAGCCAGGCTGTTTAGGAAGAAAAGTTTATTCGGCTCACAGTTGTGAGTAAATGCTAGAAGTCTAGCATATTGTCTGCTTTGGTAGGGCTTTTCCTTATAGTGCAGTACAGTAGCAGGAACATGTGCAAATACGAGCATTACACCACCCACATCCAGAAGACATATGCTTGCAGGGCAGCTCACCTGGTGATGTAGGGACCTTGAACTAGGCCTGCCTTTCTTTATGGTTCCACATCTCCAGTACCACTATAGTGGAGATCAAACTCCCAGTTCATGAACCTATATGGGAAACAATCTATGTAATTATTACGTTTCATTCTTAGAAGTTGTTGTTGTATCATCCTAAATATGGTTAACCATGTTTAGTTATGTCTGTTTTTACCAGGTGATTCAAACTTATATCTAATTCCTAATCTGCACTCATATTTCTTTTTGTAACCAGGAACCTTTTGAGGATGGCTTTGCAAATGGAGAAGAAAGTACCCCAACCAGAGATGCTGTGGTCACATACACTGCCGAAAGTAAAGGAGTTGTAAAGTTTGGCTGGATCAAGGGTGTCTTAGTATGTATGCATAGATTTCATTTGATGGTTACAGTACTTCTGTTGATTAGAAAACTTAGCTGATATTCTCAAGAGAATGACTGTTTTTCTGTTTTAACTATTTGTGAGAGTACTATGGAAGACTGTTAATGCTGTGTGTGTTCGTTCTTTTGTAGTATTATGTTCATTAGGGGAGAAATTGTTCATTAATTATATACATCATCCTAATAAAATTGGAAACTCTCAAATTTTTATTTTGGATAGAGAGGGTCTTGCTATGTAGCCCTGGTTGGCCTAAAACTTACAAACCACCAGACTGGCCTCGAACTTGTGGTAGTTGTTTCACTTCCCAGGTGCTGATCAGTTATAACAATACATAAACAGAACATAGAACAAAAAAGTAATATATGCTCAAGTTGAGGGAGTATCGTACTTGGTTTATAATTTTCAAAAATGATGCGATCCATTGACATTTATGTTTGTATATGCAATACTTAACTTAGCTTTAACCATTCATGACAGATGTTATGAATGTGTAGGCAAAGTTTATATGATAAAGGCAGATTGTAACTTTAAGTGATGAAGTCTTAGCCAGGTATGGTGGCGCACAGCTTTAATCCCAGCACTTTGGAGGCAGAGACAGGAAGATTTCTAAGTTTGAGGCCAGCCTGGTCCACATAGTGAGTTCTAGGACATCCAGAGCTATACAGAAAAACCCCGTCTCAAGAAAACCAAAACAAACAAATAGAAAAGTGAAGTCTTAAAAACAAAAATCTTCTATTGTGTTTCTGATGCTTCTAATAAGCGCATTGATTTATAAACGTACTTATATTGCACTTACTTACATCAGCTAAAAAGTAAGCTCTTAGTAAGGACCCTTTGACAAACTGTTGAGGAAAAGAAGTTAGATTTTAAAACTTCTATACTTTCAAGTGCGTTTTTATCTTTTGGCTCATTTAATATTTATTGCTGTATCATGTTTTAATTAGATTTCTTAATTTTTTTCTTTTTTTTTCCCCAGGTACGTTGTATGTTAAACATTTGGGGGGTGATGCTCTTTATTAGACTGTCATGGATTGTGGGTCAAGCTGGAATAGGTAAGTGAATGCTTGATCTCTGTGTTACAATAGCTGTGTGCCTTTTTGCAGTTGCTAACAGAGCTATGTTTTCCTTAATTAAGTATATTGCAACCATAATTGCCTTTATAATTTTGATTTTATTTCTCAAAAATAAGAATTAGTTAATTTATTTTTGTTACTTATATTTTCGTTACTTTCTATTTCTATGAAGAAACACTATGGCCAAGACAACTTATAAAACAAAGCATTTAATTAAGGGCTTTCAGAGAGTGCGCCCATGACCATAATGGCGGGGAGCATTGTGTCAGGGAGGCATGACACTAGAGCAATAGCTGAGAGCTTACGTCTGACCCACAAGCAGGATACAGAGAGAATGAGACTGGGCCTGGTGTGGAAACCTCAGAATCCTCCTACCAGTGACACACATCCTCCAAGAAGCTCTCACCTTCTAACCCTTCCTAAACAGCCACTAGGAACCAAACGTTCAAATATATGAGCCTATGAAGGTTATTCCCATTCAAAACACCGTAGTCCATAATGTCAATTCAGTGCGTAGCCCAGCCAATCCTAGGTAATGGCAAGTTTAGGAGTATAAGGTTCTTAGTTTCTTTTTTTCCTTAAAGGTCTCTCCGTCCTTGTAATAGTGATGGCCACTGTCGTGACGACTATCACAGGATTGTCTACTTCAGCAATAGCTACCAATGGGTTCGTAAGAGGAGGTGAGCCAAGTAGGCCCCAGGTCCTACCTGTAGGACACATTCATGCTTTTTAAGTTTCTGCGTCTTCCTCTGCCCAGAAACTTTTCCTGTTTTGTAAATTGCATCTGTGTTGAGAGCTTGTACTTGGCAGACTTGCTTGAGTCCTGCTGATTCTGCCCTTAAATAATACTACTTCTCAGCCCCATCACTTGGACCTGCATTCCTGCACTGCACAAACTATCCTCAGCTGAATATACACTAAAAGAGTAGATGACAGCCACAGACACCTTTTAAAGAGTGAACATTGTGTAAATTTAAGTTTTTGTGATTGCATCTAAAATTAATAAGAACTTGCCTATTCTGTGAGTTAGGAGAAGTGAATTTATTCATACTTCAGTCAGTCAGATAACTTGATCTTCTGTGGCTCCTGCTTGGTTTCTAACAGTGTCAGGCAAGGTCCAGTTTAGGACTTAAGGCAATATAATAATAGTACCCATTGTTTGAGACCTAAGGGCTGAGAGTGACACGTGGTTTTGACATATGTTCTCTTGATGATTGCAACATTACTTTCATCATTTGTATGACTAATGAGAGCAGAAATGAAACAATTATATTCATGTTTTAGCAAAACTTAAACTTGATGGAGATTGTGCTGCTTGGTCTCATGTCTAAAAAAATTTTTTTTTTCTGAAGTAATTGAAGGCTTCTTCATTTTTGTATCTGTAAAGCCAAAACACTGAAATTGAGGAAAACATTTTCCCACTTGTGACAAAAGTACTTTTGTCTTTGAATCCATTGATTTGTTTTGCTTTGTTTTAGTTGTTGGTTTTTTGAAGCAGGTTTCTCTGTTGTAACTCTGGCTGTCCTGGAACTCACTCTGTAGACTAGGCTGACCTTAAACTCATAGAGATCTGCTTGCTTCTTCTTCCTTAAGTGCTGGGATTAAAGGCGTGCGCCGCCATTGTTTAACTGTGGATTACTAGTATTACTAAGTAAGAATCTCCATAATTCTTTCCTATGATAGGCAAATTCCTTCAAATTGTAACTTTCGAATCAATGAAGTCTTTGTAGAAGCTACAAAAGGCAGTTCTGAAATTACTGCTTATTAAGCTAGTTTTCACTAAAATACTTCTTAAAACATGAGTGGATCAAATATTTTGGGGTATTTCTTCTGAATATACACTCACCTACTTGGCTGAGTCTGCTTTGTGAACTCTTTAAGTGTAACTAAAAGAATCATTGGCATTTAAATTCCTAACAGTTTTTTTTTTCTTTTTCTTTTCTCAGGAGGGGCATATTATTTAATCTCTAGAAGTCTAGGGCCAGAATTTGGTGGTGCAATTGGCTTGATCTTTGCTTTTGCCAACGCAGTGGCAGTTGCTATGTATGTTGTTGGGTTTGCAGAAACTGTGGTGGAGCTGCTTAAGGTAATTGGACTCACTCATTCATTTGCCAAATCTTCACTGAGAGGACACACACACACACACGCACACACACATGCACACACACATGCACACATGTATCTTAATCCATATGTGAACTTAAAAAATGCTATCAACATTATTAATTCTTATAAGTAATTTGTTTATGGGGTAGGAACTGTGTGATTTTGACAATAGCATGAAGATTTTTCTTTTTCCCTCTTGTATCATAAAAGAACAGTAAAGCGTGAGTTCAGTAATCTCACCAAACACAGAATACATTTCTGTTCTGGCACTTTATAAAACCAAACAGTACCAGTCAGATTATAATTTGCTTAGTTAGTTATTTCCTGTTTTTGATTGATTGGGTCCATATCGGAAATCCCAGTATTAATAATTCAATCAGACATTAGATATATAAGATAAGCAAGCCCAAATAGTAATTAGCATATTTTTTCTCTTTTTCCTTTATTTTTGAGACAGGGTCTTACAATGTGGCTAGCTAGGAACTTGAAATTTCAGTAATCCTCCTGCATCTGACTCCTCTAAGTGCTGGGAACACAGGCATGCGCCACCATATCTGCCTTTGTCAGTTCCTTTAATAAGCATTGATTCAATGTGTATATATAAAGAGCTGTTCATTGTATTTCTCTATTGTAGGAACATTCCATACTTATGATAGATGAAATCAATGATATCCGAATTATTGGAGCCATTACAGTAGTGATTCTTCTGGGCATCTCAGTAGCTGGAATGGAATGGGAAGCAAAAGTAAGTTGTGGCCTAGCATTTATAAGTATTTAGTCTACAAACCCAATGTTTTGGGAAAGTCATACTGATATTTTCAGAATCTTGTGGAAAAGTGACCATTTTTATAGAAGTTTATGATATCTAGGTTGTTTGGCATTTAAAGTGATACATTTGAAGATAATCCATTTTAAATCCAGTTAATCACTACTTTCCTCATTTGTTTGCTTGTTTTTGACAGCTTAAGAATTGATTGAGGCCGAGGCCCCTTTTGTGTGGTAGGCACTCTGTCTACCACTGAGTGCATCCCAGTCCTTTACTTACTTACGTATGTAACAAATTGACTTTATTGAAGAGATTAGAATTTCATCCTACACGGGCCACAATTAATGAATAAGTTCTTGCTGGTCTAATAAGACAGCTCAGTGGATAAAGGTGCTTGCTCCAGAGGCCCTGTGGTCCAAGTTGGATTTCTGAAAGCGACAGAAAGGCGGAAGGCGAGCTCTGACTCCCTAAAGTTGTCCTCTGAGCTTCACACATGCACTGTGGTACATGTGGCTCCTCTTCCCATAGTAATAATTTAAAAATGCTTTTCAAAAAGTTTTGTTTGCATAGATGACATAGTATTTATCCTTTTATTTTTTTTAAGCAGCTGAAGTTGGGAAAACAGTTGATGATAACTCTGTCTTTCTCCTCTTCCAGTGTCTTTGCTCCTGAGTTCCTCTCACTTGGCACTTTTTCTGTTTTCTTTTTTTCCTAGAGCAGTTTCAGGCAGCTACAACATTGTCTTTGGACCTGATAAGAAACTTGTGTTGCTAACAAATATATTTTCCCTGTCAAGATTGTAGTCTTGGCAGGGAGGTAAGGGAGAGTTGTATAGAATGAAAAGCCTGTGGCTTGAGTGATGACATACCCATCTTTAGGGCTCATTTTAGAAATGCGTGGCATGATTCTACCCATAATTGAACATTCTCAGATAGTTTTGTTTGAGGCAGGGTCTTACTATCTCAGTGGTCAGACTAGGCTCAGACATGTGATCCTTCTGCCTCAGCCTCCTGACAAGGGGAGCTTCAGGCTCTTGACACTGTACCCAGCTTTACAGCTGGGTTCTTTATAGAACTACATGAATGTTATTCATGTAACAGCATTTGTTGAGTACCTACTGAGTGCCTCACATTCTTTAAGACATTTGGCAGAAAGGCAAAATAAGACAAATTATCTGACTAATGGGAATGAGTTTAGGAGACAAGGTTGTGATTTTCAGTGTTTAAAATCGCAGGCTCAGATTGTTCTTCTGGTGATTCTTCTTCTGGCCATCGCTGATTTCGTCATAGGAACATTTATCTCACTGGAGAGCAAGAAGCCCAAGGGTTTCTTTGGCTATAAATGTAAGTAAAAAAGATGGAATGCTTTTTTAAGAATGCAAATTACAGTGTTCTACTGCTAACTAAATTTAGTACATTTTAGGTATTTTATACTGTAATTAAGTTTGGTCTGTTGTTTCACACTAATTTTTTGCCCTCTCCTGTGTAGACTGTAAAATTATTTTTCAATATTAGCAACAACCGGTAGTGGAATATAGATCAGTGGTTGTCAACCTTCCTAATACTGTGACCCCTTAATACAGTTCCTCATGTTGTGGTGATCCCCAACAATAAAATTATTTTTGTTGCTACTTCATAACTGTAATTTTGCTACTGTTATGAATCCTAAATATCTCCTATACAGATGGTCTTAGGCAAAAAAATCCTTAGGTAAAAGGATCTTTCAACTCACAAGGGGTAGTGACTCACACACAGGTCAAGAACTGCTGATGTAGAGAAACTAATGTTGGTAAGGAGAAGGTACCTACAGGACTCTTTCATTGTGTGTCCAATTATGTGTTTCTTGATGATAGGAATATGAGAGATGTGTCTTTAGGTGATTTCATTGTTACACGAACATCCTAGGAAATACTTACTCAGACTAAATTATCTATGATGTCATCAGATTGAATAAACTTATATATTGCCCATCATTGATCAAAATGTTACTTGGCATGTAACTTTTTAAATATAACAGTTTAAAAGTGTTATGGATTGTGAAAGCAGATAGAAGTTGTAAAAATCATAACTTTTTATCTCTAAATACTTCAGCTCATTATCTACTAAGGAAAAGAGAAATTCAGCAAATTTATCTTTTGCTAATGCAAAGATGCACAGATATTCTTTAAGTCTTTCTGGAGATTCTAATAGGAACTGTTAGTTTCCTTGTCTAGGATCAGTTGAACTAAGTTCTTAACTTTTCATTTTAAAACAAAATCAAACCATGACTCATGTAATCTTTAGTCTCATTAGGCTTTTTTGTCTACTGTGATACTGACACTTTTCAAGTTTACAGATATTTGTTTATATGTGTGCGTGTGGGTCATCTCTCCAGGTGGATTGTTTAATTGTCCTCAGAGTAGGAGGTCCAAGTGATGTGAGCTTTCCCCACTTGGATGAGTTTTTTTTTTTTTTTAATCACTTTGTTATGGTGATGCATGACTTAGGAGATTTCTCTGATGGGAAGCTGCCATAAGTGATAAGTTAATAAGTGATACTTTGAGACAGTAAATAGGCTGGTCTCCATCTGACTTTAACCAAATAGTTTTATTAGTAATCCTGCTTTAGCAGGCTTCTGTCAAGTCAGAATGACATAGAACAGAATAGATTTGTTTTATTTTCTTCCTTAGTCACATTCTTCTACTTGAATGGCTTCAAACAGATGTTCTGCTCAACTCAGTGATTGCTGTATCTATTACTCAGCTTACCACTCTGTCTTAGGGATTCTGTTGCTGTGATGAAGCACCGTGACCACAAAGCAAGTTGGGGAGGAAAGGGTTTATTTGACTTATACTTCCATATCATCGTTCATTACCAAAGGAAGTCAAGATGGAACTCAAAACAGGACAGGAACCTGGATGCAGGAGCTGATGATGCAGAAGCCATGGAGGGGTGCTACATACTGGCTTGCTTCCCATGGTTTTCTCAGTCTGCTTTCATATAGAACCCAGTACCACAAGCCTAGGGATGGTACCAGCCACAGTGGGCTGGGCCCTCCCCCATCAATTACTAATTAAGAAAATGTCCCACAATCTGATCTTAGGGAGGCATATTCTTAATTGGGGTTCCCTTCTTCAGATGACTTTAGCTTAAATCAAGTTGACATAAAACTACCTAGCATACTCTCTTTCCTTTCAGTACACAATTAGTTACATTCACTATGATCTTGCCTGCCAGATACATTATTTTGGTGCTATCTATCTCATAGTTCAAAGTAACTTCAGGAGCTTGTCATGTTCGTATTTTTTAATTGTTTCTTTAGACTATTTAGGACATAATGTAGATCACCATTTTAATCAGAAACCATTACTTTACACCAGAAAACAGGAACACTTGATACTGAATTAGCTAGCATTAAGTAAGAATGACCAATTGTAAGATCTTAAATACTAATTACTCTTGACCTAAATTATTTTGGTCTCATTTGCTGTCTAGTAATTGCCAAAATATTTTGTCTTCTGTAGCTGAAATATTTAATGAGAACTTTGGACCAGATTTTCGAGAGGAAGAGACTTTCTTTTCTGTATTTGCCATCTTTTTTCCTGCTGCAACTGGTATTCTAGCTGGAGCAAATATCTCAGGTGATCTTGCAGTAAGTATATAAAGTACTGTATCAATTGTTGATATGTTAAAAATTCTATACATGTATTTATTTTTAAAGATAGACTAAAAAATTTTTTCTTGTCTTCTAGGATCCTCAGTCAGCCATACCCAAAGGAACACTCTTAGCCATTTTAATTACTACAGTGGTTTACATAGGAATTGCAGTGTCTGTAGGTAAATAGCCTCCTTTTCTTTATATGTCTCAGAAATTTTTTGATGTTTGTAGCATAAATATTATAGCATTTTCTAACTTTAAAATTCCAAAATATTTTTGGTAAAAAGGCATAGAGTTAATTGCCTGTTATAATCCAAAGGCAGCTTAAGGAAAACTCATAGTGACGTACAGAGACATAAAGCCACCAAATACTGTTTGGATCTTTTTCAGAATTTATTTATTATAGTGAATCAGAAATACATTTTATTTCAGCCTATGAGGTATATTTACACATGGAAGTAAATCTTACTCTTGAATATTAAAGTCTTAAGGAATTGGGAGCCCAGGTAGTACCTTGTACACCATTGTGCACGCACCTGTTCATTCTCACACAAACTTATAAGCTATGAATTTAATAATTTCATAAGCTGTATTGTATATTTTAGTAAGAGTACTTCAATTTTACTACATTTTTCATTGCTTTGTTCAGAATTAATGAGAGAACTCTGTTTCCAAATTTTATAGCTATCTGTCAGTGTAATTTTAAAATTTGACAGAACAAAAGAAATGCTGACAGTATCATGATGGGCCAAATGCCTTTAAAAATGATTTTGGATTTAATTTATTTTTAATACATAATTCAGAAATTCATTTGAGAAGGCAAATATGTATATAAACACACTGACTTAACAAAAGTTGTATTGCCTAAAATTTTCAAATATGCTTATATAAATGTAGCCTAATTAAATAAAATTTATTTTTAATTTACCTAATGGCATAACTGATTATGTTCCAACTTCTTTTAAAGATTTGTTTATTTATGTGTATGAGTGTTGTATCTGCATGTACACCTGCATGCCAAAAGAGGACATCAGACCCCATTATAGATGATTCTGAGCCACCATGTGGTTGCTGGGAATTGAACCCAGGGCCTCTGGAAGAGCAGTCAGTGCTCTTACTATAAATAAATAATCCACTGATACACTTCTACTTTAATCTGACCCTCTGGTATTGTTAGACCTCATGTTCATTTCATTCCGTCTATACTCAGCAGTAGGACTGCTCCTTTCTCATGTTTGGGAGTGAGGCCTGTAAAGAGCTCTGTGCTAGTGGTTGTATAACTAGTTCAAAAACAGAACCTTTATCACCCCCAAAATTTCAGGTACAGTCACACATATTGTATAATGCTTATGCTCAGGAGTCAGAGGTGGGGTTTTCCCTGTAAGTGCACCCAGCCTAACTCTACAGTGACTCTTGTCTCCAAACCAAAGAAATCAGGCATAGGACATGAAATTGTGGCTGCTTTCAAGCTGATTCTGGAGTCAGAGGGCTCTTTTCTCTCCCTCCAGTCTTGTAAGGTTTCAGAGGTGCATTTAGAGGGAGAGATGCTTTTGCCAATATGTTTGAAAGGTAGAGGGAAAAAATAACCAACAAATGCCATGTAATCTATCTAATCATTGAAATATTTAGACAAGGTTTTCCAGCATTTATGTAAACTCACTTTTTTATAGAAGGTACAGTTTCATTACTTAAATTTTAATGACTGCAAAGCTTCTCTTTATTCAGAGCAGATATGTATAAATGCAGTGTATGCTATTAAGAATCTATACCTAGACAGTACTGTGATTTCTTTATGAATAGATGTATAATTTTAAGAAAAATACAGATATGACTTACTCTTATTGTTACTTGTGCTTCAGGTTCTTGTGTTGTTCGAGATGCCACTGGGAATGTTAACGATACCATTACAACAGAGCTAACAAATTGTACTTCCGCAGCCTGCAAATTAAACTTTGACTTTTCCTATTGTGAAACTAATTCTTGTCCTTATGGGCTAATGAACAATTTTCAGGTGAGCATTGAATTAGACCACTATGAAATCTGGCCATTCAGAATATAGCTATACATTAGAATGGAAAATAATTGTACTTTCTGCCCCCCCCAACTGTATTATCACTAACTAGGCAAATAGAAAAAAAGAGTAAATAAACTCTGAGACTGTTCATGAGTAAAACAAAGCCCTCGAGAGTTACAATTTTCTGATAGAATGTTCATAGTGTGTATACATGCAACATATGGGTGTGCTATTTCAGAAAGCAAAGAGACAAACATCTTTCATAAAAGTCTTCTCCTATGGTCTGTTTCTGGGTTGTCTGCTCTGTTCCATTGAGCTTTGGATCTGTCTGTTCACCTGTATCAGTCCTGATTCACATAATTATTATATAATAAGTCTTGAAGTCAGATTAACTTTCTCTTCCAAAATAGTTCTATCAGTTTTAGCTTCTTAGTAATTAATGGTACCCTCATTGTTTTTTTTTATGTATAAATGAACTATTAAAAAATACTGATCAATAGAGCTGGGCATGTGGCTTAGTGGGTGCTTGCTTAGCATGCACAAAGCTCTGGGCTCAGTCCTCAGCACCACATAAACTGGGTGAAGTGATGCATGCCTCTAACATTTGGGAGGTAGAGCAGGAGGATCAACAGCTCCAAGTCACCCTTAGCTATGTAGCAAGTTTGAGATCAATTTGGACTATGTAATACCTTTTCTCCTCCCGCCTCTCTTTCTCTCTCTCTCTCTCTCTCTCTATATATATATATATATATATATGTGTGTGTGTGTGTGTGTATGTGTAATACACGTGTATATATGTATATATATGTATAACTAATTATGTATTACTAATTATATATATACATAGATAGATTAGTAATTAATAGTAATGCTAGTTAATTAGGTATAGCCTGTGTGTAGGTTCATTCTGTATCAAACTACCATTTAACAAGAGAATTTAATTCTGAGTAGATGCTTAAAAGTTAGAGAATGTTTAAAACATGTGAACTGTATAAGGATCAGTATTAGTCCTTAAGTTTTTGGAGACTGTTACTTCTTTGTTGTTTATTATTTACGTCTTTTAAGGTGTTAAATGCATGGGGTGAGGTAACAGCTTAGTTGGAACATAAGGACAAGAATTTGGTCCCCAGAAGCCATGTGAAAATATTGGGTATAGTGATGTGTGCCAAGGAGCCAAAGAAGTGAAGACAACAAAGTACTTGGGACTCACTGGCAGAAAACCCAGTCCTCCTGGTGTGAATTTTAGGCCAGTTTTGGGATTGTTTCAAGAAAAGCTGGCCAGTACCTGAGGAATTTCACCCAAGGCTGTCCTTTTCTCTTCACCTGAGCATGCTCACATGTGTTCATGCACATTTTATATATATAAAAAAGATAATGACAATGAAGTGAAATTTTAGTAAATCAGACTTAGGACTTTAGAACCTAGGTAAAGAATGCTCAAAGATGATCAAAGCAAAAATATACACATGTAGACTTTGGAGATTAATACAAAATAGTGATTTTATAGAATCTGGATTTCTGTTAATCCCAGTTAAAAGAAAATAGAAATTTTGTTAGCAAAACATAATTAACAGAATAGTGAGAATGTATTTTGTTCATTTCTTTCCCCCAACTCCTTCCAGATTCTCTGCCTCCATACCCTACCAACTTCATGTTCTTCCCCTCACTCTCTCAAAAAAGAATCAAACCCAGCAGGAATCAATTGCAAATTAGCTTCCTGTTAAGGAGTGGGCATTTGTATCCTCTTCTCCTCAGTACCAGGATTTTGTCTGGTTTGTCCTTTGTAGGTCTTGTGTGCTGGCACAGACTATGAGATTGTATGTGTACCGGTCCTGTCGTGTCTGGAAGACACTGTTGCTTTGAAGTCATCAACCACCTCTGGCTCTCACAATCTTTTTTTGTCTCTTTGATTTAGACCTCTGAGCTTTTTGATAAAGACATCCCTTTCAGGGCTGAGTGAAATTGCTAAATTAATTATTGATTAAGCTTTTTAAAATTTTTTCTGAGTGGTTTTTTTCTTTCTACCCTTTTCTGAGAAATTAGTGCTACTATTTCTTAAAGAATTTAAGATAAAAAATTTCTCATTTAAATCTTTTATAAGATACAGAGCAAAGCATTTTAAGTAGGATAGGATAGTTTACGTACACATGAAGCAGTCTAATGCATGATGGCAGTACTTGTGCTTATAGCTGGCTTTGTCTGGTTTAAGTATTAAAGTATAATCAAATGTGTGATAGTAATAAAACAGTGCACACCTGATTTCCTTATCTCCTTGACCTCACTTGATATATCCCTAGTCAATCCAAATGAACAACTTTCATTAGTGAAGTCGTGAGTACAGATAATGGTCAATATTCATTGCTAGGAAATTTATAACAGATCAAGCTGACAATATTTAAACCCATCAAAAAACGACTTCACTATAGTTTACTATTTTGAAAGATTTTGAAGTTAAAAAATGAACCCTGTAATGAGTTATCTGTGTAGCCTGTCTATTGCTTGTATTTACTGGTTTTTCTGTATATGTATGTTTTCTCCTTGGTTATGTGATAGTTACAGGTATTATGCCATGACTATCAGTGGGAAGTATTTAGTACCGTATAGTTTTCCCATTTCTGAAATTTAAAATTGTTGGTGCTATAATTTTATGTTCCTAGTAAAGTCTTTACCTTTCCCAGCTCCAAGATCTATTCTAGGATCACTGAAAGTATTTAGTTATCGGTCTTTTAATCTATGGCAGTTGTTACTCTGCCTTATTCCTCACAACATTGGCATATTCAACAGTCCAGAAAAGTTCATCTCTACATTGTGCCTCTCAGTTTTGACTTATCTTATTGTCTTCTTGTGCTCCAAATGATTAATCTTTCATGTATTTTTTAAAGCCAACATAGGGAGTGGGTAGATGACTCAGTTGGTAAAGTGTTTACTAAGCAGGTATGAGGACCTGAGTTCTGATCCCCAGAACTCACATAAAAAGCCAGACAAGGCAGCAGTATGCCCATAACCCCAGTGCTGGGGTGGGAGATTGGGGGTGGTGTGCAAGACAGGCAGCTCTCTAAAAGCTCATTGGCCTGCCTGAATTGATACCTGAATTGATGGGGCCTCAGAGAAGGACCTGGTTTTCAAACAAAGGTGAAGCTCAATGAGGAAAGATACAGAACAGTGATATCTGGCTTTCGCAAACCTGTGCACACATGCATCAACACTATCTCCCCCCACCCCCACACACACATGCTGCCCTCAAAGGAAATGTTTGGATATAATGCACAAGGAGGGCAATGTAATGAACTTTATGTACACATTACCTACTTCCATCATTTATGAGTGTGTGGAAGATTGTGTTGTATTTATTGTCATATCCAAGGTTATTTAGAAGCAAAATATAATTTGTATCATAACCTTTTGGCTTGATGTGTCTTTACATTTAACTGTTAAGTGTTTAACAAACTCTCATACCCACAATACTATTGTTACTATTGTAACCCCATAAAAAGAGACCATCTTAATGTAGTACACTTCAACAGGAGCTTGCACCTCACTCTGACTCACTGGCTAGATATAACCACCAGTTTTCTAGAAACTAGAATGAAAGGAATGTGTTACATAATGGAGAGAGATCATTAATTCATTGTTGCAGGATGTAGGATAGGAGCTCCAAAGAATGGCAGGGAAAAACTAAATAAATTGAAAGTATATATGAAACCATATGTATTAAAAATGTTGAAAAACTGTATTAACCAAATACAATAACCAGTTTTGAGAGATGGTTTGGGAAAAAAAGCCATTTTAAAAATGACCAAGGAGCATGGGGGCAGTTGAGGCAGTTTTTCTGACTAAATATGTGATACTGTGAAGGAATGGCCAAATCTTTAAGCTGGGCCAATGGCTTTAGATACAGTTTTTAAAAGTCTTTCCTGTTAAAAGATACACATTAAACCTTATGCATTAAAGATCTAGAATTTGTGGCAAAATGATTCATGATTGGCCCAAGTTGATCATGGTTGAAACCTGGCGGCAGGTAGTTGATGTTCATTACCCTCTTTCTCTGCCATATGTACACGTGAAAATTTACAGGAGAAAAGGATTTTTTAGTGGGAATTCTATTTTAATAACTTGTAATATGCTTCTCATTGCTATGTTTACCAAATTACTACCAGATTATTCCAGTATTCATTTCCTTTATTAGAGTCATCAAATTTGTGACTACTAAATACTGTTGTTTCTCAAATCTATTTTATGACTTTCTGCTTCTGTGATTTTATCTAAGGTGATGAGCATGGTGTCAGGATTTGCACCCTTGATCTCTGCAGGGATCTTTTCAGCCACACTTTCGTCAGCACTAGCATCTCTTGTGAGTGCTCCTAAAATATTTCAGGTAAATATTTTCATATTATAATTTTCACTGAAAGTTTTTAAATTTCGAATTGTTGCTATATTCAGATAGGTTACCTTTATCAACCTCATGTGTTTGATGTTTGTATAAACATATCAAAATTGGTATAAATTTTATGAATATAAATGCTATGTAGATTCAAACAAACATTTGTGTATTTCCCTACTGTCAAGGTACATGCTTTTGAAATGCCTTTTAGAAACGATGATTTGGGGATCTGGAGAGATGGCTAAGCAGAAGATCCAAATTCAGTTTCCAGCATGTACATTGGGTGGCTCATAACCAGCTGTGACTCCAGACACACATACATAATTTTAAATGATTTATGTATAAAAAGGATGAGCTTTGCTTTCTGACATACTTAGCATTAAAGTTTAGGATTCTTGTCAAATATTAGTAGTGCAGTCTAAGACTGTAAATCAGAAATAATAAATAATGTTTCAGTTAGAATGCTGCCAGTTTAAATATTTTATTTTACTAATAGTTGAAGGCCTACTGTGTGGCTCACATTATGTTAATTGTAGTGAAGTGATAACTAGGATGAACCTTGCCCCTGTTGTGATCATTAAGCAGCTAATACTGATTGAGAAATCATTTTTAATTACTAAATCAGATAAATATTGATTTTTCTAGCCTTGTTCTTAATATTGTATTTGTAGCCAGTAAGTATAGTAATGATGGAGAATATGATTTTGTTTTTGTTTTGTTTTTTGAGACAGGATTTCTCTTTTGTAACTCTGGCTGTCCTGGAACTCACAGAGATCTGCCTGCCTTTGCCTACCAAGTACTGGGATTAAAGGCGTGCGCCACCACTGCCCAGCAAATATGATTTTTAAGGCAGCATCTATTAAGATTTGAAGAAAAGTGGTTAAACTTTATACTTAGGCTTTTAAGTTTCAGATTTGGCCTTGATGTTTTTAAAGCCATAGGTACACTGTATCATACTTAGCAACTTCCAGTTTTCTTTTTTATTATACTTTTATTCAAATGTCTGCTTCTCTGATTCTTCACAAGTAGAGTTTGAGCATGGGGTGGGGTAAAGCAAATAAAATCTTATGATGCAGTGTTATAAACCAGCTACCCTTATGCTATTTGAACTGTTTTTATGACTTTATAGGTCAAGCACTGTGAGACAGGAAACAAAAATTATCAGAAACGAGACATTCCATTCTTGATTAACCTACTTAAACTGTTAGCATATTTGTATATTTTAATTTTCGTGTATTTAATTTTAATGTTTGTTTGTTTTTTGGTTAGGCTCTGTGTAAGGATAATATCTACCCAGCTTTCCAGATGTTTGCTAAAGGATATGGAAAAAATAATGAACCTCTTCGTGGTTACATCTTAACATTCTTAATTGCACTTGGATTCATCCTAATTGGTTAGTTCTATAAATTATGTATTATGTAGGTTAGTTATATTTATAGCATTACCTGTAATCATGGATGTATTAAATTATTAACAAAATGTGCCTTGCTTTAGTGCACTCAACTAATTTCTAATCAAATAAAAGAGTAAGTAAAATCCTGCAAATAATAGTGCCTGATGTTATTTATTAAAGTTCTTCTTGTCATTACATAAAGTCACCATTAGGGTTAGAAGAAATTACACTTTCTTTTTTTTTTTTTAAGACTCATGTAGCCCAGACTGGCCTCATGTTTCTTACTATTGAAGTCAAAGATAATCTTGAGTTCTGATGGTCATGCCTCTCTTTCTAAGGACTAGGATTAGAGGCATGTACTATCATAAGCTTTTCCTAAAACGTGTGATGATAGTGTGAGGAAAGACTAGTGTGCCCCAGGAAGGTAGGCCTCTTGTCTGATCATATGTGAAGCTTGTGGATCCTTCACTGCTGAAGGTAACATTAGACTTTCTAAAGCATTTTGTCTAGCCCCTCAAGTTAGTTGGTTGTGAAAGTCCAAATATGCTATCAATTGTGATGATAAGATATAAGTATCAATCTGTGGTAGATTTAGGGATATTTATTATGCTATTTAAAAATTAGAAAAATTTCAAAATTTGAACTTTTAAATACCATTAAATTTGTTCCTTGTTTCTTTTGCAGCTGAATTGAATGTTATTGCTCCAATTATTTCTAATTTCTTCCTTGCATCGTATGCATTAATCAATTTTTCAGTATTCCACGCATCACTTGCAAAATCTCCAGGTAACTTTTTATTTTACAAATTTGTATGTATTAATGGCTTTGATTTCAGAGGAAACAAAGTTTCCACTATTCTAAAAGTTGGTATCTGTGAGTTTAGTTCATTAAAGTTGTTTTCTTTTATAGGTAAGTGTTCAAAGTTCTCTTTATCATGAAGTATACTAATTGATAATAAGTGATGTATAATGTGCTTTCTTTCAAAATATTAAAAACAATATTCATCATATTAAAGAATTATTTCCTATTTTTAAAATGTCTTTACTATTTGCTTACTTGATTCAGTTCTCATAACATTGTCATTATTTAATTAACCTTTAAAAAATTTTTCCTTTTGGTTCCATGAGCCTGGTGTTTCATGTAAGCACAGTTTACCACTGAGCTTAATTCCCAGCCTCCAACATGATTTATACACAATGAGTTCTCTGGAATTCTAGCATAAGGGGGCTCTATCAACTGAAAAAGTACCATGGGGCCTTTGTTATAATTGGACAAGGGTTGAGAATCAGGAAGAGAATGGAAAGTACAGAAGGATTTAAGTTTGTCAGAACAGGCAAAATAATGTGAGGTTCTCAAAGGGAGAGTTAGTGTGAACACATGTTATTTAGCTTCAGTTTTACTTTTAAAATAACATTTTATTGAAGTAATTAAAATATTTTTGGCTATTAGTGAAAAGTTTAAAACATCTTTTAACATTTTATGAATAGATCTAGTTCATAAATATTAAATTGGAATGTATGAATTTCTTGTATCAATGCCTAGATTTTGTTACATTAGTAGATTACTTGAAATGTTATATATATTCATTAGAAGATGAATATTTCTCATTCTGTAGACCAGAATGTAAAGCTGCCCTACTAAGGAGTCAGTTTGAAACCTTCCCTTTGTACACATTCTCTAGTTTTCACTATGGTAGGTTGACTCAAAGTTTTAAAAGATTTATTGACTAAAGATCTTAGAAGATGTAGTAATAGGAAAATACTACCTTCACAGTCATTAAAGAGTTATCAAAATCAGTTGTGATCAATAACAATCATTGACTTTACTGTTAGATATGGCAGCCATAATGAAAGCTATTTTATACATAATTATGTATAAAGCAGATAAAAAATCTGAATGATTTTTTTCGTCTGTTATTGTTAGGATGGCGTCCTGCATTCAAATACTACAACATGTGGATATCCCTTATTGGAGCAATTCTTTGTTGCATAGTGATGTTTGTCATTAACTGGTGGGCTGCATTGCTCACATATGTTATTGTTCTTGGACTGTACATTTATGTTACCTACAAAAAACCAGGTCAGTAACCTTTTCTGTTTAGTATTTTAAGCTAGAAAATGTTGACACATTTTTGTGTTCATTTTCTTATTAAGCATCTTTTCTATATTTGAAAAGGTGTTACACTTAAAACTTAAAATATCTTCTTTCCAAATAAATTTTTTTGTTGTTTTTGAAGTACATTGAATTTGAATGAACTACTTTAAAATGTTTTATTTCTATAGAATTTCATTCTTACCCATGAATTAATCATGACAAATTTTAAGAAAAATAATAATCTAACATTCTGTTATACTTACTATATTTTAAAACTATTCTTTGAAGGTTCCAGATTGGCATCACTGTAGTAGTTACTAGCTACTACTATGCATTGCCTCTTGTCGTCTTAGAACTGTTGGCATAGCTTGGAATTCAAACACCAGAAAGGTGTATCTTTTCTAAAATAAGTAAATATAAATGTTTATAACTGAGAAAAAATTAGTGATTACCATTTTCTACATTGATGATGTCTCCTTACACTTTCATGACGTGTAGATCTCCATGAAACATGAGGGTAGGGGCTATTATGATTGGTTCAGTATACAGAAAAAAGATCTGACAAAAAAAGGGAAGTTTAGTACACTAGGTTAATTCAGAAGATGAGTAGTTATAATGCAGCAGTTAAAAAGTGATGAAGCATGTTTAATTTGGATTCAGATGGTGGCTCTAGAAATGAATGGACAAAGGAGCTATGTTTTTAACTTTTAGGAGCAGTTATTCCTCTAAAATACCTATTAAGCATACATTAATGCATTTAAAATTATTTGAAGCCCAACCTTTTTATTCAATAGGAAAGGACATTTTCATGTTTAAATAGCTTGAACATATCTACTGTACTTATAATTTGCCCATATCCTTCAGGTCTTCAGCTACATAAAGATAATTTTTAAATGTTTTCTTGTTGAGAGATTGTTTTGAGTTATGTGAACATGTCTGCAGTGTCATCATCATGCTGTTATTATTATGCTTTATTTTCAAATGCAATGACAGACATGATTAGATAGTCTTAATGTACTTCTATATCCTGGAGCTATGCAAAATTATAGGATAGTAGTTTATTTTAGCAATTGACTTGTAAATATGAAAATTCTGCTCAGTTTGCTGTCAGTCTCATTGGTTTAAATTGTTTGCATTGGTATTATACTACATGAACCTTTTTTCACAGATGTGAACTGGGGATCCTCCACACAAGCCCTGACTTATCTGAGTGCACTGCAGCATTCAATTCGTCTTTCTGGAGTAGAAGACCATGTGAAAAACTTTAGGTAGGTAACAAGGTACCATAAAGGCATTCTCTGGTCACTAGGCAATCAATTGTTTTTTGTTTGTTTGTATTTTGAAACAGGGTGTCTTGGTTGTAACTCTGGCTGTTCTGGAACTCACTCTGTATACCAGACTGGCCTCAAACTCAGGAAATCTGCCTGACTTTGCCTCCCAAGTTCTGGGATTAAAGGTGTATGCCACAACCACCTGATAGCAATCAATTCTTAAACCCTTCATTCTTCAATAACATTCTATATAGAAGAGTATGGAATACTCTGTTTTGCTTGTATGGTTAACTACCCAAGACCATCCAAACAAAACAGAAAAAAATTACCTTCCTTTGAAAAGGTTATGAAAGTTTGGAGCTGCCATTTGTGAAGAGCAATGATTTTTCTTTCTTTATAACCATTCATGTTGTATACAATTTCTCTAAAACTGGAAAGCACTCGCAGTGATCAGATTGTGCTTTTGACCCAGGAGTCCTCACATTGTACTTTCCTTAGCAAATGACTTTGCATCTTTATCTTTTAGTCATTGGTGAAACTTCTGCAATACATTGCTAGTAATGGATTAGATCCAGTTACTGAAGCACTGTTAGCAGATGCTTTTCTACATTCAGAAATATTATTTATGTATATAAAGAATTAGAAATTTTAGCTTATTTATACTTGTTACTCTTTTCATAAAATAGTATCTTTTAAATTGATCACATTGTTTAATTGTGAATAGGTGGTCATGAATTACCACTGTTCATTGGCTTCTGTGATACACAAAAAGTTGTTGCAGAAGGCATCTTTGAAGAGGGGGTACATTTCAGGAAAGAACTGTTCTCCATGTAAGGAGACTTTGTGTGGGCTCCTTATGCCGCTCTTTTGGATATGGGCCCGCCCACTGAACTCTAGAATGAAAAATTCTCAGAGAGCACAGCTTTGCATGTAAGAGAAAAAAAAGGCAATGAAAATTGGTAGAAAATCTTTAACTTTAGCATATTTTTGGGTAGTTGATGTTAAGTATGACAGAAAAATATGAATTATTCTTTTGTGAGTTATATAACATAAATGAAGATATGAGCAAATGCCACAATTTTTAAATCACTTGCTTGAACTTATTATTATAATTGGATTTCTTTGAAATTCATTTTGTCCCAGGTTTTTTTTTCTTTTCCTGTTTACTTTTTTATTTATCTACATAGTCGAACTGTCCTGTAGTTTAAGGTACTTCTGCCTCTGCCTCACAAGTCCTGATATTATAGGCATGTATGTTTTAAATTTTTATGAAAATTATAATGAATATAGCATAAAGTGAGTTTGTAAATTTTGCCATGAAAACCAGTATGTATGTGCCTTATCGTCTGTGTTTCTTTTCTTGTACCATAGGCAACAGTTTCAGCATTTAGCTGCTTTGTACCTATTTGCTTTGTATTGACTTCATAAAGCCATATTTATCTTGTTGTGCATTCTGATTATTGCTTGGCTCTTATATTTCCTTTCTATACACAGCAACTGGATATATTCTTCCCATACTTCCAATGCATTTTATGGTGTTATTTTGATTAATTCGTATTTAATATTTATATTTTTATGGCTTTTCAGAGGATGAACACAGTATAAATTTCTTTTTCTTTGCTTTTGTGTTGTTTTATTAAAACTAATAAAACTTTGTTTTTCTTGTTTAATTTTTTTATTTATCTCAGCCTTCATCAGAGTTGCCAAAAGTTGTAATTATTTGAGGTTTCTTTCTTATTCTTTCCTTTTTCTTTAGTTTGAATTCTTGAATTTAACTTCTAAGGTGAAGAAGGATTTATGCTCTTTGGCAAGGTAGTTGTGCATTGGTGGTGAGGCCTTGCCAGTCAAGTCCTTAGTGTAGATTAATGCAGCTTTGCTCATTCTTCAGGGAATTTAAGTCATCTTAAAGGCTTTCTTTTTGATCTGATTAGATTTCTCAGAAATGAATATTTTAAGCTGTTTGTATGTCCTTGTTACCAGAGTTCTGAGAGCCAGGTAGGGAAGGAGGTGGAGGTTTCAGAGTTTTGCTCATAAATAACCTAAGTCCTCTATTTTAGATTGCTTACTTCTTCCCTTCGCTATTTTCAGTGTCTTCTAGACCACAGAGGCCCTCTTTAGCAAGTAAGCCAAGTAGGTTTGAGGAGAAACAGGCAGTTGCCTCTCACAGTCATGGAAATAACTTGCCTATTTGCTTTTTATGTAGACAAGATTCTGGTTTCTCTAATACACTATCAGTGCTGTTTCCAGAGACACTTAAAACTCTTAGGCATTTTGCTGTGTTTGAGGTATAGAATCAGTAGCTCCACAGCGTTGCTGTTCTCATTTAGGAGTTAGTGTTTTCAGATCCTTTACTATTCTGCTTACTTTATAGTTTTCAATATTTTAGTGCTATTAGTCATGTGTTTTTCATGAGTTTTGTGGTTTTATAACTTCAACAGAATTATATTGTCTAAATTAACCCTAAAAAGAAGCTTTTAAAAATGCAATAATTAAACAAGGAAGGCATTGGTAGATGCCCAGACATGGCTGGTTCATGATAAGTAAGCAGATTTGGTCATTTGGTACCCCTATTATTTATGTATTGGCATTCTGCTGTCCCTGAGAGATGTATTTGGTCTTTGTGATCAAAGTCACCACTGCATCCATGATCTAGTTTATAGGAAGGAAAGTATAGGGAACAGCTCCCTTTTAAGGGAACAGCTCCCTTTTAAGTTGTGTAGCCTAGAAAGGGAACACCTTATAGGTTGTAAGTTACTTGTAGTTACTTTATTACAGGAAGGTTGAGGAATATGTTCTATAGCTGGAGAATCAAGCCACGTGCAAAAGCTGAAAAAGTGAGGCAAGATAGTCAGAAGAGGGCACTAAACAGTCTGGGCGCATGGGGCATATTGTTACATTTGATTACTCCAAAGCAACTGTCTCAGACAGAATTAATTTTTGAGCTAGTTTACTTTAAGTCAGTATTTTTTAAAGTCTTTGTTAATATTTTTATAACTTTAGGGACTTCTCTTAAAATCAGTGTTCAAGTTAGAATTAAATTTTTTTAAAAGTTTATTTAGTTTTATGTATATGTGTATTTTTGTCTACATGTATATTTGTGAATCAGAAGTGGACATAGGATTCTCTGAAACTGGAGTTACAGGCTATTGTTAGCCGCCATGTGGGTGCTGGAAAGCCTTCTTTTGTCCTCTGTAAGAGTAGGAAATGTTCTTACCCACAGAGCATCTCTCTAGTCCTTACCTTAGGAGTTCTAGTCAGCTCTTTGCTTTTATTTAATATAGGTGTTGCTAATTTAAGGAATGTTGCTATTTTTTTTTTTTTAGTGGATAAAATGGATCCCTGGATATTATGTGAACAAGATTGATTTCTTCTAGTTAATGAAAACTCTCTCCCCTCTACCCCCCTAAGATAGATTCTTTCTCTCTAGGCCTGGCTGTCATGGAATTCCCTGTGTAGACCAGGCTGGCCTTGATCTCACAGAGATCTACTTGCCTCTGCCTCTTGTATGCTGGGATGAAAGATATGAGCCACCTTCCTGTGGGGCTCACCATGATGCCCAGCCAAAAATCAATAGTTTAAAACATTTAAATATTTTGTCATCTCATGTTTGCAGAGATAATTGAGCGTAAACTTACAACAGTCTAAGAGTAAGCTAGATTAGACTGAGAGTTGATATGTAAAGTAGATGTCATTGTGCTGAAATAGAACACACCTGTTTTTATTATGGCATAGTTGTACTCGGTATGTTTCACAGGATCTATGAAATGACTATAACAGTTACGACCTTTGAAGATAAAACGTTGTTATGTCATTTTTTAACAAGGTAGTAATTTCTGTAACATTCTCAGAAACTCAGTATGTTGTTTGAGAAGGGCATCTGGTATGATATTTATTACAAGGTTTTGGTTTGTGTAGGGGTGGTGGTGGTGGGGTTTGTTTTATTTCTAGCCTTTTAAAAAAACATTTGGTTTTATTTATGTGTATATGTCTGTGTGTGTGTATATATATATGTATATATGTGTGCCCTGTGTCTGTTGTGGGCCCTTGACAGCTGGCTAGCGTTATGAATTGCATGACATGGCTGCTAAGAGCTGAACTTGGGTCCTTTGGAAAAGCAGCAAGTGCTCTTAACTGCTGACTCATCTCTTTAGCCCCATGTAGCCTGCATCTTAAAAATGACTTCTTAAAGTTCTTCTGTGCTTTGTTCTTAGAAAAACTGCATAAAAATTTCAAACTGTTTTATTTATTTTTTAATCTAAATTAGGCCACAGTGTCTTGTTATGACTGGTTCGCCCAACTCACGCCCTGCCCTACTGCATCTTGTTCATGACTTCACGAAAAATGTTGGTTTGATGATCTGTGGCCATGTACATATGGTACGTATCAGCTTTGTTTTCTATACTAAAACATTTTCTCACTTGTCAAACGGATTATAATTCATAGACCTTTCTAGATTGGAAATTATTAGACAAATCTGTAGGATTTTTTTGAGTTGTTTTCTTCAGAATATTTTTTCCTTTAAACAGTCTCAAACTAAAAATTTTTTAAAAGATCTAGATATTTTGAACTCTTGTGATTTTACCTAGGAATAAGAAAAATATGTAAAATAATAATAATAAGTTCTCACCTAGAAAGTAGTGATTTTTTAAAAAAAAAATTTTGGATATTAAAATAATTGTGGAAGTGTTGCTTCACATGTTCTCCATAAGAAACTAAGGTGACTCTTTTTTCGTGGTGACTCCTGAGTAGTGGGTTGTGTCAAGATGAAGCTGAAAACTCATTTCCAGCCATCAGCTGTCAGAAACTCATTGAAGTAGACAATAAAAACTTTATAATTTCTGTGAGATGCACATGGCCCCAGAAAGTTGGTGCTGATACTCTGGAAGGGTTCTGTGGTCGAAATCATTAATGGGAATGACAAAGTTTTCCCATGAAGCAAGGTGTCTTGACCCATGGCAGAATGTACTTGCTGTTTGAGTAAATGGCATTCCTGTTAATAGACCAAGAAGAATTTTGGAGAGAGGAAGCACAAGTCTGTTTTAGATGTATTGTGATTGTCAATCTGAGAGCTCTCAACTTGTTTACTAGAGAGAGAGAGGGATAGGGATTTAGGAGAGATTCCTAAATGATAACTACTGTGCCCAAAAGAGCTAGGAGAACCTGAAAACTTTTCAGTCTCTAAAGAAGATGATATCCACCAGTGTGTTGTCAGAAAGCCCGTAAACAAAGAAAGAGACCCAGGACCAAAACACCCAAGAATCAACATCACATGACTCTATGCATCCTGTAACACAAATACTGATGTACTGCTCTCAGGAAACAACACACTAAGAAAATGAGGAGGCTGCAGAATATGCTAAACATTTGGCCAAGAGAAAGAAGGCAGCCAAAGAAAAATGGCAGGAACAGATTGCCAAGAGACGTAGGCTGTCCTTGCTGAGAACTTCTACTTCTAAATCTGAGTCCAGTTAAAAATAAATAGCAAATAAATCATAGGCCTTGTTGGGGCGGGGGTGAGGGGGTTAAAAAAGGGTGTTACTTTGTTTTTTCCCTAGACTCTGTTCCCTTGTTAGGTGTGTTGTGTGCTGCATTGCAGCTCCTGTGAAAGTTGCTCTTCTCCCTGTGTAGTTGCAAAGCTAAGGCCACAAGCACACACATGCACAAATGTCGGTTTGTGTATGGAGGGCTTGTTGTCAGCATTGATCCCACTTAGGGTGTGTAGAGTTTTCCAGCTTAACTCCAGCTGATCCCTTGAAGTTAGTGCCTTGAGCACAAGATGTTACAAAGAAGGCAATTTTATACTTAGGAAAGATTGAGTTTTCCCTACATACTTATTTTTAAGATGTATACTTTTAAATACATTAAAATTTTTGTTTCATTTATCTGTGCCTAATAAATTTTATATGTTGCAAAAAATGATCAAAATGGAATTTTGAATTAGCTAAGCTCATTTCCTTCATCCTATAGCAGAGGTATATGCCTTACTTTGATTTTCAGTGATCTTCTCAAATTAATGTGATTGAATAATCCAGACACTTAGACCTAACAAAGAAAACTAGGGAACATTATTTGTATAGAGAAATAGAAGGCTTTTGTTTTGCTTTGCGTAATCTCTTTTCCATTTTCAGTAATTGCAAATTTCTCTCATTAATTTAGGATTGAAATAATTTTGTTTTAAAATCTTTTTCCCTTCTCTCTCTGGGCACCAGCAGTGCTCTACCTTTTAGTATAATCTTAAGTATTAGAGAAAATTCACTTCAGGGAGAATGAAAGGCTCTTATTCCACCTCTCTCACTTCAACATTTAAACACATTCTTTCAAACCAATATAACGGGATGCCTTTTATAGGTGTAAAGTAGATTATATTTCAAATAAAAATCTTGATAATATTTTAAAGGGTCCTCGAAGACAAGCCATGAAAGAGATGTCTGTTGATCAAGCCAGATATCAACGATGGCTCATTAAAAACAAAATGAAGGCATTCTATGCTCCAGTTCATGCAGATGACTTGAGGGAAGGTGCTCAGTATTTGATGCAGGTAACACTTTCAGATGGTTGCATTCCATTAAAGCTTTTATATTCTCTATTCTTCATGGTAACATAAATATATAGTATATCATCTTTTAATATCTGTAAGCAAACCACTAAATTTTTTTGTAATTTAGAAATCTACAGATTTTTTGTATTGTTGACTGACACAAAGGCCCTGTTTGAAAATTATCTTAGCCTGTTAATCTCTTTCTGTTAGCTGTTTCTCACTTCTACCCACTAAGTTTGTTTTTAAACTGTTGAGTCATAACCATCTTTATTTGGCTTTTCAAAAATTTTTATCCTTTGTATTTTCTGTTTATTTGCTAGTTCTAAGTTTAGACTTCTCTTTCAGCTTTATGTATTTTATAGGCTCCACAATAGGAAATTTGGAATCAGTCCCAGGTTTAAATGTTAGTGCTGTTGCTTTCTTATTATGGATTTTGGACCAAACAATACTTAACTTCTGAACTCTATTCTCACTGTCCTAAAGATAATAGGGAGATATAAAGTGAGTCAGTGTTTGCCAATTTAACTTTAAAAAACAAAGATTAAAAGTAAAAATAGCTCTGAATGTGGAGCTGTTAAAGGTGAGGTGAGGCTTCCAGCACTGCCCTGAGCCCATCCTGTTGCCTGCTCCTTAGAATTTCCTTAAGAGTAATCCACAGTCTTTAGGAAGGGTGAGTGGGGAGTAGGATTGCTAAGTAATTACGACACTGTTACATGGAAGCTGCCGTAATTCTGTGATGACAGAAAATGGAAAAAGTGGAGACTATTCACACCGAAAATTTGCTACATGATTCAAGTGGCTTTGAAATTTGAAAATTTGCCTATAATAGTTGGTTGTCTATGAAAAGGAATGAAATGGAAATGAATCCTTACCAAGGTTTGGTGTATGCCTATATAACTGCAGTGCTTGGGAAGCTGAACATTACCAGTAGTGGAAGACCAGCCTGAGATACATGGTAAGAACAGGTAACAGGTCTTCCATGGCTACAAAACAGAAAGAAAGCCAGCCAGGTGCTGGCTTAAGGCTTTGACAGGCTAGAGCTTAGTGGTAGCATGCGTTACTAGTTTGTGTGAGACCATGAGTTCAATCCCTAGCATCAAAACAAACAAGCCATTTTAAGTATAATAGCATTATTATAGATCTTTTTTTCAAGAACATGACCTTAATAGTTTTTTGAACCATTTGTTACTGGCTATTTTGTGATTCCATTGAACAGTTGTCATACTTGAATGCTTGCTTCTCATGAACACCCATCACTACATCACCTTGCAAAAAAAAAATAAAAAAAGTAAGAAGAAAGGAAGGAAGGGAGAGGGAGATAGAGAGGGAGAAAGGGAGGAAAGAGGGAGATAGAGAAGGAGAAAGGGAGGAAAGAGAGAGACAGAGAGGGAGAGAGGACGAGGAGGTCAGGGAGAGAAAGAAAGAGAAAAGGAAAAGGTAAAAAAAAGTATGGGACTTCCATGGTTTGGACACCCAGCTGATAGTTTTAGTTTTAGAAGAAGGTGGGACATTCTTTATTGTCCCTTTAAGGGAAGGATGTATTAAATACTGAATAAAATCTTAATCTCTCGAAAGAAAGAAATTTGAGTATAAGAACAAATTTATAAGATAAATGTAAGCTTGCAGGATAGTTTTACTTTCTGTTCCTTAATTGTCTCAAATAGGGATATTTGGGCAGTGGCACATGGCCAGGCCTTTGATAAATATTTGAATTCATTTAATGTTTTGCAAAAAAAAAGATTTAAAAATGTCACTTAGAACCATAGACAATCAACTCAGAATGTGTCACCAAAATAAATGAGAGCTAAAACTATAAAACTTAAAGGAAACAGAGCTAAAATCTCCCTGACCTTGGATCTGGCAGTGGACTTTAGTTATGACAACAAAAGTGAGAACCTTAAGACAGAAATAAATTGGACATTTCCAGAAGTAAGATGTTTTCTGTAGAAGGTATTATAAAGTGAAGACTACTTACTGAATGGGGTATTTCAATTAATCTGATAAAGGATTTTGACCAAGGCAACTTATACAAGAAACAGTTTATTGTAGGTTTATAGTTTCAGAGCGTGAGTCCTGTATCATGGCAGCAGGTGGGCAGGCAGGTAGTCTGAAATTAAAAGAACAGAGTTAGATTTTTTTTTAATGTAGATATACTACAGCATCATGCACACTAGCCAAAAGGTACAAACTAGAAGCAACCCAAGTATCCATCATCAAATAAGTGACTAACCAAATTGTGACACATGATATGAACATGCAGTAAAATACTATTTATCTGTAGAAAGGAATAAAGTCAAGTGTTTTTTTTTGTTTGTTTGTTTGTTTTTTTTGCATAAACCTAGATGACAGCCTGATAAATGAAGTAAGCTAAACACCAAAGTTCAGGGATTTCATTCATGGAACTGACTAGGTTGAAGTATATTGAAGTATATCAAATGTCACAAGTGGTCACAGGGGAGAGCATGGATAGTTATGAATAGCTATTGCATAGCAGTTGTAGAATTTCTAATAGAGGTGATGAGAAAGTTTTGGAAATAGTTATATATTAATTGGACAGTGTTGTGGACATAATAAATAGTGTTTAAAATGGTAAACTTGTTAACTTTCTACCGTAATTCATTTATGTGTATATGTGGATGCATGTTCATGTCTGAGTGTGGAATTGTATGTCTAGACCAGAAATCAACCTCAGACACCATTCTTGGGATGTTTTCCAAATTCTTGTTTTGTTGTTACTGTCATTTTGAGACAGGATCTTTGACGTTTTTCTGAAACTTCCTAATTTGTCTAGCTTGGCTGGCCAATGAGCTCCAGAGATTTGCCTGTCTCTATCTCCCATCACTGGTATTACAGGTGCATGTCTCAAGGCCTGGATTTTTAATTGGGTTCTGGGGATTAAACTAAGGTCTTCATGCTTGCACTGCTTTCTTTCTGGCCAGACTATCTTCTCAGCCCTAATCACAATTAAAAGTCACAACCTCCCCAAACCTGAGTGTTGTTGCAGTCTCCGGATACAATTTTCCACTGTACCAAAAATAAACAAGTGTATTAAATTAAATTAAATTTTTAAAAAATGAAAGAAAAAAGAAAAAACACTCTTAGGAAAGAGATTTTATTGGACTTTGAGGGATAATTGTTAATCACTATATATACACCAACTGTTTCAAACTTAATGGCAATCTTGCCTCTGCCTCCTAAGTGCTGGAATTACAGGCCAACATGCTTGGCTTGAATTGCATCTCTTGGTGAGATTGCAAAATACTTGAACTGTTGTGGAAAGGAAACAAGCAGATTTCAGGAAGAACATTTTCATGTTTGAAATAATTCAGTTTCCTATTGGTGGAATTCAGAACTAAGATTCTAAGATATTAGACTTACATCTAGGCATTAGTGGTTATTGTCAAAATACATCATGGAGGTACAGAATACACTGTGTGTGTTTATTTTTAAATTAAATATGTTATTTTGGTTAGTAAAAATAGAAAGTTTTTAATGTCATCAAGATATAAAAATGTATTTAGAAGTTTTCAAGTGTTCCATTGTGACATCTTTTATTTATGTTTAGTATGAGTAAAATGGGATCAATTTACATGTATAGTTTATTTGAAAGCCTGTCAATGTGAAAATATTTCATCTCTTAAAAGTTGTCTTGCTAAATACTTTGTATTTGAAGTTGTGTTTATATATTTTAGGCTGCTGGTCTTGGTCGTATGAAACCAAACACACTTGTTCTTGGATTTAAGAAAGACTGGGTACAAGCGGATATGAGGGATGTGGATATGTATATAAACCTATTTCAGTAAGTATGTTCTAAATTATTATGTTCTTGGCAGAAAAATGCTAATTTTGAAAGCATGCTCTCAGTTTTGACCTTTTTAAAAAATATATTCTTTTCTTAATAGGTACATAAAAATAAAAAAGAATCCCATGAACTGTCTGGGTTTTAGAATGATCTATTAACAAAATACTGATCTCTTTCTTTTGCGCAATACATAGACAAATGTGTTCAAGTACTTGTATATATGTATAGATGCAAATACCTACAAAATGGTTTATATGTAAACTATATGTGAAAAAGTTGTTAAACTCCCCTTTTTTATTATGTTTTAATAATTCTTTGATAATTTCAGTGTTCTGGAACATATTCACTACTTGAACTTCTTTCATTTACTATCGTACCATCCCTTCTCATCCAACTATAAGATTACTTCCGTTTTTTTTTTTTTGTTTTGTTTTGTTTTGTTTTGTTTTCTCATTGAGCCCAATTTTTGTTGCCCAGCTAATGTGTGGTCAGCCTACCAGAGGTCACATTAAAAAATACTAACTCTTACTCTCCCAGCCTCTATCAAATGCCAGTAGCTCCTCTGCTAATGATAGGATTTCAGTTCCACTGTCCTCCCTCTATGTTGAAATTTTGTCTGTCTGGAGCCTGTGCATGTTGTCACAATCACTGTGAGTTAATGTGTGTATTTGTCCTGTTGTGTCTGGAAAAACTGTTTTGTTGAAGTTACCCACCAACTTTAGCTCTTATAATCTCTAATACCATCTTTGGCAAAAATTCCTGAGCTGTGGGGTGAACGGATGAAATGAATGTCTGACTTAGGACTAAGCACTCCAGTCTTCTCTGTTCTCTGCACATTCATCAGTTTGGGGTTGCTGTTAATTGCCGTCTACTACAAGGAGCGGTTTTCCTGATGCAGGTTAAAAGATGCTCTAATCTATGGGTGTAGCAATAAGTCATTAGAGTAGATTTAGTATTTAGTATTCAATACTCTTGTACTTTTAATAGACTAGTAGTTGGTTCTCCTCTGAGTCCTATAACCTTTCGAGCCACAGGTCTCTTGTTTTTTTTAATAGTGCCAGGGATGGGTTCTGTCTCATAGACTACACCTTTTTACATCCTGTCAGAAAGTGGTTTGTTACTTCCATAGCATTTGTGCCGCTTGACCAGTAGACATTATCTTGTCAGGATAGTCATTGTTGTAGCTTGCAAACTTTCATAGCTGGGTGAGATTGAGGCTTACTTTTCTCCTCTAGCAGTGTGCATAGAAGCTTCCAGGACCAGGAACACTAGCCAGTAAGATTGAAGCTTGCAGTTGAATACCAGCTTGATATCTTTATGATCTGTGATTCAAGTATGTGGTGTCTTCAGCAATAGATTTTTAGCATCAAGTTCTGAAGGTTACCCTGTAATATTTGGTAGTCTGTATGACCCTGTGGGCCAATAACTCAAAGAGTGCTAATCCATTCTTTGTTCTGGGTTTGTTTGTTAGAATGGGGTATCTAGTTGGGATATTGTTCCCCCATTGTAGGGTAACTCCATTATACCTCTTTATGTATGTATATCTATATATTTTATGAAGCTTCTACAGTAGTAGGTTTCTAACTTTTTAAAAAGTATTTAAAAATATTAGTTATCCCTCTCCGTATTCCCTCCTCTACCCTGCCCTCCCACCTCCCACCCCAGTTTAACCCATCTTATTCCATTGTTTCCCTTTAATATGTTCCTATAAAGTATTTAGTATACTGTGCTCTATCTCCTCTTAAAGGCTGCTGCTCCCTGGTGGTGCCTTCTTACTAAATTCCTGACATCTGTAGGAATTACAAATGGAAGACATATCTGAATATTAAAGGGTAACATCCAGAAATGAGAGAAAGCATACAATGTTTGTCTTTCAAGGTTTGGGTTACCTTACTCAGGATGAGTGTTTCTATCTCCATCCATTTACCTGTGAATTTTGTGATTTTGTTTTTCTTAACAACTGAATAATCTTTCATAAATATGTTACATATGAACTACATGAAACTGGGTGTGTATAGACCCTGCTTTCTGTGTAAGCTAGTACACTTCTGTGCTGCAGCTATTGCTGAGCAGAGTCAGATATCAGAGTGTCACTTTGTAAGGTGTTTATTATGTCCATTGAGCAGCTGTAAAGATTTGATTTTGTTCCCCACTCTGACTAATTCTGTCACTGGTCTCTGGTTGAGTTGTTCTCATTGTTTGCATTCTCTCTACTTGAAGTGTTGACCTGAGCTTACAGTTCTCATTTCCTCTGTGTTGATTATCATGCAGCTTAGCTTTGTTTCACATCACTTTGACTTCCTTCTTACAGCATGTCTAGTGGGTTCTTTTTGTTCTTTTGTTACTTAGCCTTTCTGGTTCATAGACTTTTATGTATATTTTTATCTTACCAATGCTTTGTAGAACTGAATTATTTAATAAAAGAATTTCTTTTTGTATTTGCCAAATATATTTGTTAAAACTTGGAAAGCACTTCCTTTTCCTAGTATTCTATAATTTGCTCAATAAACCTAATTTAAACTAAGAATTCTCCCTTTGCCATTATCATCATATAAGATTATTTTGCATATAAACAATTATCCTTAAAAACAAACAAACATCAGGGGGGAAAGCTTGTCTTTAGCAAAGTGGTTCTGAGATGGAATTCAGATGCCAGTTTCCCTATGAGTTTTGATATGATTACCTGTAACTCGCTGGAGTTATCTCCTTTATTAGAATTCCTGCTATGTTTGTAGTTTTTTTTTTCATAACTTAGTTGAAAAGTCTTTTAAGAAATAATCCGAGGTCATTGTTGCTCTTTGAGAATGTCTTGTGTTGATTAGTAATGCAGACACACATGACAAACAAGAATCTTGAATTGTTAGGTGATTTTAGTAAGATTAGTCTGTGAAGCTTGTGCCTTCTGATTATTTGTTGAACAGAACCTCATTGTAGCTATCTAGTTCTGTACTCTGTTCTTGATATATATGGTGACTCAGAAAAGAAAGACAGTGGAAGTAAAGATTAAATCAGGAATTATCAAAGCCTATGAGTTGTTTTGGGCTGTGCTGTTTTCCTCCCAGGGCTCAAGAGAAGTGAAATGGAGTAATTATCCTCGAAAATAGAAGTGGCATTTTGGAAAATGGTTTTTACACACGGACTACATTCGTAGTAGTTGGAGTTGATCATAATAGCCAAAAAGATTAAATTAGAGTTGTTGGGTTTGGCAGCAAGTGCCTGTACCTACTGAACAAGCCATCTTGCAGCTTTTATTGTTATTTGCAGTCTCCTATTGTCGTTATGATGTTTTGTTGTGTAGTACTGCAAATTGAATCTAGGGGCTTTGCACATGGTAGGTACATGCTATCCTACTGAGCTGATGATGATTGTATCCTTACCTTTACAAAAACATCCAGGCTAGTTTCAAGCTTGCTATATGACTGAGGTGGCCATTAATTCTCACTCTTTCTGTCTTCACCTCCCACTAAATTGCCCAGGCTGCTTTTGAACTTAATCATTAGCTCAGGCTTACCTTGAATTTGTGATCCTCCTGACTCAGTTTCTCCAGTTGTTAGGATTACAAGTCTGTATTACAGGGCCCAGCTAATGGCAGTGTTAAAGCAATGATGATACTGCTCACTCTGACATAAATAATTATCCCCTAACAATTTCCTTGTGGTTTTAAGTATTTGTTAATTGAGATAAGCTTTATATACATTTTTATTGGCAATATATAATACCTGCAACCACAATTTATTTTCTGTAATTTACAGCGATAACATCCAAGTGTTTTATTCACAATAAACTTGAATTTTATTTTTGGATGTTCTCTGAAGAAAACTGGCCATTGATTCTGTGGATTTACTAACTATTAAATTTTTTTTTTACTTTAGAATTAGATCCTTCAAGATATAGTTGCAAAAATAATCTCTATTAAATTTCTTTTTACAGTGACTCTTTGACCTTAGTTAACTAATCATAGAAACAAAACCTAATTATCAGTTATCTTTTATTCATTTCTAGGTGAATGGATAGTTAGATAGATAGATAGATAGATAGATAGATAGATAGATAACAGCTGAACCATCTCTTCAGCCCCAGTTTTTAGTTTTTAAAGTTTGAAGTGTGGGCTTAGTGGGGCCTTCAAGGTTTTGGTGTATATAAGTTTGTGCAATGCCTTTTTTCTCATTTTTGATTATTTTTTTCATAAAATATATTTTGGTCATATTTTTTCACTTTCTCAACTCTTCCCAGATCATCCTGTCTCCCTTCCCATCCAACTTCATGTATTTTCTCTCTGCTGGATAGTTTTATGTCAACTTGACACAAGCTAAAGTCATCTGAGAAGTGACAAGCTCAAGTAAGAAAATGCTTCTGTAAGATAGGCAAGCCTATAGGGCATTTTCTTAATGAGTGATTGATAGAGGAAGGCCCAGCCCATTGTGAGTGGTGCCTTCTCTGGGCTGGTGGTGCTGGATTCTATAAGAAAGCAGACTGAGCAAGCTACAGGGAGTAATCCAGCAAGTATGACCCCTCTATTACCTCTGCATGAGCTCCTGTCTCCAGGTTCCTGCCTTGTTTGAGTTCCTGCCTTGACTTCCCTCACTGATGGACTGTCACTTGGAAGTATAGGCTAAAACAAACCCTTTCTTCCCTAAGTTGTCTTGGTCATGGTGTTTTATCACAGCAATAGTAACCCTAACTAAGACACTCCCTCTCTTTTAAGAAATAAAAGAAAATCAAAACAACCAAACCAAAACCTACAACCAGACAAAGTGCCCAATGTATATGGAATCTATTTTATGTTGACTAGCCTATCCTGGGCATGGGGCCAGCCCTAGAGTATGGTTGAAAACCTATGACTAGATAGATCATGGGCCCTAGGGAAACAACTATTACTGTTCTGCTAAACGAACAACAATAAATGACTCCTGATGATATTCTGCTATACAGAAATCAGTTCTTCACTTATCCCTCATTGGAGAAGATTCTTCTTACAGTAGATGCTAATTAACACTGAGACTCCCAACTGGATAGCATGCTGAGAATGAGACTTTGGAGGGCTTAGCATTAAATGGGATGTTTTATCAAACCCCTTCCTTCAAGGCTCAGGGATCTATATGGAAGAGGAAGTAGAAAGATTCTAAGAGCCACAAGTGATAGATGACTCAAAGTAAACAAGATCTTCCAGGCACTACAGGACTGATACAGAGACTGACAGTACTCTCAAATGTGCACAGGTTCAAACACGACAGCTTTCTAAATTAACTTTGGAAAAGTAAAACAAAAAACAATAAAAACTTTAAATATTATCCTATCTGTTTCTGAGGTGGCTCAGTTGGTAAAGTGCTTTGCTGTGAAGGCACAAGGACCTGAGTTTGAGCTTTAGCATTCATGTAAAATCAAAAACTGGGCACAACAATGTTCCTGTAATATCCACTTTGGAGGCATGGTGATCAGAGAATCCCTGGGGTATGTGGGCAAGCCACTTGTGCTGAATTGCCAAACTCCAAATTCACTGGAAGACCCTGACTCAAAAAATATGGAATGATTGAAGAAAACACTTCATGTGGCTTCAGGATTCTACATACATGTGCACAATTACTTGTACACACAAGAACTCGTACACATATACATTTACACACTCACAGATACTATCCTTTCAAAAATGTCTTCAGACACCAAAACTTGTTTTCATTCTCAGTAGAACTTGTTTATCTTCAAATATTTCTCTTAGCTTCCTAGGAAATGCTCCTAAATGTAAGTGTTGTGGTGTTAGTATAATAGTTGGTTTCTGTCATCTAATCTTGTAAGTAAGGTAAAAATACTGTAGGAGAGGACTAGTTGGTGCAACAGTTAAGACCACTCAGAGAATCCAAGTTCAGTTCCCAGCACGCACTTCAGGTGGTTTATAACTCTAGCTCTAGAGAGATCAGTTGACCTGTAACTCCAGCTCTAAAGAGATTCAATCCTTCTACCCTCTGCTCACAGATACTCAAGTACACAGAAATACACACAGACATATACTGGAAAATCAAATCTTATGAACAATAACAACAGAAAACAAAATCTGTTCTGCTCTAAAACGCTACTACACGTCAGCCATGTTGTTTGGTGATGTGTGTGCATCCTGGGAGGTATGTTGTGAGGTGGTTTTGTTGAGTGTAGATACAGAAAACTAGACCACACCTAGGCTGCATGGCATGTGAAGTCATGTAAACAGTATGTCCCTGACCAGAGCATCTTATAGCACAATATGTATGTAAACATAACATAGTTTTCAGGGATACTAAGAAAGGTGTGGGATTAGCAACTAACCTATCTCTCACTGACTTGATTTTCAGAACATATTAAAGATTACATTTAAAGCTGAAAGTCATTTTAGGGATCTGCAGTTCCCTTCATTTTATATAGAACATAAACTTTTTTTGTGATTTTTTTTTTTCCCCCTTAATTATTATAGTGATGCTTTTGACATACAATATGGAGTTGTGGTTATACGCCTAAAGGAAGGACTGGACATATCACACCTCCAAGGACAAGGTAAGTATTGTTCAGCATAAGATTTCATTTTAAAAGTATGAATTAGTTTGTTAGAAAATCATGTCTAATCATCACAAGCTCTTCATTGACTTTCATAAGTACCATCTTCCTCATGTCACATGCTTACCATCTGAAGATAGATGTGCTGCAAAGCCACCAATGTTTGTATCTTCTTGTACCAGCTACAGGATAGCTAATTAATATTATTGGCGAGGCTAAAATTTAGTATAAATCATAACCTTAAGAGGCAGATATTAGTTATGATTATAAATTGGTCAAATTTGTTTCAAAAAATAGAATGAGAAAAATATTTAAATCACTACTAAAACATTTAAGTCACTACTTAGGCTTAAAGGTATTAAATAATATAATGTATAATCTTTAAAGTATTTTTTAAGTTAAGATTAAGACCTAATTTAAGGTATAACTTTCTTGCCAGTTTTATGAAAATGGAACTTTCCATATCCTTCAAAGATTTCTTGCTAATATAAGAAATATTGAATAACTACCATTTCCCCTTATCAGCTAATTAATGAAATCATCAGATCACCTGAGTTTAGATAGACAAGCATGTATTAGCTTTTGTAATCTGTCATGGATTTAAACACTTTAACTTCACACCTCTGTAAGAGTAGTCTGTAGCTGTGAAAAAACATTTTGGGGTCTCTGTGAAACAAACAAGCTTGACATGCTGAAAATGTATTTTCTTATTCTGGAGTGAGCCTGGCAAAAGTCTCATTTCAAGTCTTATAACATTTTCTAAGTATTGATACTGCATAGTTAGAAGTAGTGTTTCTTTTCACTCAAAAGAATAATATATTACTCAGTTCTATCATTTTCTGAGATTTGAATATGATTAAAACATTAAAGCATTTTTAGATATTTATGATCAGTATGAAGTGCTTTTTTTAAAAGGCTATGCCCATTGCTAAGATCTGGTGTTGGGCCCAGGTAGTGTTTTCTAAACCCTTAGGCTTTTCCCATCATTTTGTAGCCTGGGCAAGTTTTGTGACTTCTGGATCTATTTACTTGTCTGTTAATGCCCAGTGACATACCTCATAGGGCTACTCTGAACAGAAAAGAAGTAAATCCTCTTAACTCCTTAGTTTAGTGCTGGTATCCGGCTCCTATAGCTTCTGTAGTTTCTCTCCATCCATACAAATCAGAGATGAGGATTATGAATAGATTATCAATTTTGTATTGTCTTTATCTTTATACATGTTTTATAGTAGAAGTTAAATACTTACTAGTTACTTGCCAGAATCTCAAACTGCTTTAAGAGGAATTGGTACCTTCACTGGACTTGTTAGGAAAAGGCCATATTTCTGACACTAGCTTCATAGTTATGGAATAATTTTCTAGGGCTATTTGTCCTCTATGTGCATGTGAACATTTGTTACACATTTACATTTTCTTACATTGTAATTATCTTTGAAAGTAGAGTTTCTTGACAGCCTATATATCGTTTTGCCTTGTGTATTCTATTTTTATGTGAATTTCTCATTCATTATTTACTCTCCAGAACCTAACTTAGCCACCTGTGGTTGATACACACACACACACACACACACACACACACACACACACACACACACGTACATATATATAGGCTGATATATATATATATATATGTATATATATATATATATATAAAAATGGATAATCATTTCAAATATTATGGTTGTTTCTTAAGAAATAAGTTATCTCAGCTTTACTATTTCATGAGGAATACTGGTTGCTTTTTAATTATTAAACCATGATACTCTGAATAGTTAACATACGATTTTTGATACTGTTTTAAATCCTTCACATCTACAGAAGAATTATTGTCTTCACAAGAAAAATCACCTGGTACCAAGGATGTGGTGGTAAATGTGGACTACAGTAAAAAGTCAGATCAAGATACTAGCAAATCATCTTGTGAAAAATCTATTATACATAAAGGTAATTTTCATCCAAACAAGATTTTATTAACAGTTATGTTTTAATTTGGAGATTAGCTTTCATGTATAATATACATTATAAAGTCCCTGTTCTCAAGCTAGACATTGTTTCTACTTGGCCAGGTAAAATTTGTAACTCAAAACTGACTACAAAATGAGTAGCAATTTTAAAATGTTTGCTTGCCTTAAACAAGTAAAGCAGAAGTCATGCCAATTAATTAGTTACTAACACAATCTTAAGTAGTTTGCTTCAAATATTTTTGTTTGACTTTGGGAAGAACATGTACTTTTTCATGAGGCTTACAGATAATTTCATCCACAAACTTGTATGTCATGCTTTAAGAAGGAAGAGGAATGACTTCCAAATCTTACTCTCCCACCCTCACTCTCCAACCTCTGTTCAGACTCGTATCTCCATCTGTCCTGTTCTAACTGGATACAAGAAAGAAATCTGCACTGTAAATCATCAAGCCATAGTGTACTTTTGATTTCTCTAAGATGACTACCATCCTTTTTATGAAATTGATAGCCTTGGACAAACCATGTCTCTGTGCAATTTATCTTTTAGATTACTTGAAAGCATTAATGTTGCTTTTTATTCTTTTCCTTCCTGTGTAACTTGCTTAGTGTAGTAGTAGAAAGTGTAGCTTGCACACATTTCTCCTGTTGGTCCTTGGTGGCTTTATTATTTTGTGTGTTGTCTGTATACTTCATAAACTGATTCTGTTCATTTTTTGCATTTATTTTAATTAATATATACATTCTTTTACCCTTCCCTCACTTTCTTGCCTGAAACAGACTCTGTATAGTCTATGAGGGATCAATGCATGCAGTCACATTGATCATTCTAGAAGCACTCTGCACTCACATCTAAGGAGTTACTAACATGTATATTAATTTATTAACGTGTGCTACAGTATCATATTTTTAAAGAATATGAAACTAGGTTAGTACATTTCAACTCTGCTGTAAAAATTAGATGCATTAGATGCATTTAGCCTGATTTAAAGAATCATTTTGGAGGTGGGTAAGAAGGCCCAGTTGGAAAAAGACATTTGCCACTATGTCATATGACTTGAATTTGGTACCTGGGACTCACAGAGTGGAAGGAGAGAAATGATTCCTACAAGTTGTCCTCTGACTTTCATACACCTGCATAAATAAGTAATTTAAGTGATTTCAAATGCTACTGTGTCTTTGACTTTTAAACTCCTTCAAATAATATAAACTACCCATCACTATATTTTTTAATTTTCAAAAGCAGATATTATTAAGCATTGCTTTATAACAGTAATATTTAAAAATGATTTTTTCATAACATCCATTAAAAGTTAACAGTTATATAGCTTGATTTTCTGTTTGTTTTCTATTTGGCAGAATCAGCATAGATAATGTAGAGAAGTGGACACTGTGAAAACTCTTCAGGATTAGGAACATTCTAATAGAGTTATATAGTCACAGTATTTGGTTTTATCTGTCTTCCTTACTGAGGCATATAATAGACAAGGGTACAAAAAGAGAGTACCCTGTAGTAAGTACTTGATTTGTGCCAGCCCTAAGCTCATTTCATCAATGCCTGCAATTTCACAGTCTTAAGAGGTTATTTTTTCTTAAGAGGTTATTTTTTCTACTAGTGAGAAAACAAGGCATTAACTAATGAGCTCTAGCTCATACTATTATGTTAGAGACACTACTGGAAGCCTGGGAGTCTTACTCAAGATCCCATTGCAGAATATTCTCTCCTTTTTTTAAGTCTAGAGTTTTGCTTGCCTTCAAAAAACTAATTTACATTCAAGGGAAAAAGTAGAGTTAGAAAAACTACTTACCTCAGAAAACAAATTGGTGAATATTTAAATATAAGCTGGTAAATGTATGCACACAGATGCATAGTTACAAGACCTTATTTGAAGAAAATGACTCCATTATAACCTGGCATTTATATAAAATAAGACTTCTATCTTTAATAAAATTCCTTAATTCTGTGCTGATTGACTTATACAAATACTAGGTGTGTTTAGTCATTTTTGTAGTGATATATTAGCATGATTAAAGCTTATGTATTGTCTGCAAAGATAATGCTCAAAATCCTGCTTCCACTCTACACGCTGTAGTTTGACATTCTCAACTAATTTCAAGTATGAAAACTTGAATAATTTTATAGAAATAAAATTCCAGGGTGGATGTTAATCATTCACTCTGTATGGTCTTTATAAAATATGTTTTTTAAAAAATAAAATTTAACACCAAGTACACCAAGTATAGAAAATATTAATTTTCAGTTTGAATCATTTCTCATGGGCTGTTGCTTCACATTGTCTTGTTTATAATGTACTCTATTTACATTTCCATTACTTTATGATTATAAAGGCAATTAACTTCATATTTTGTGTTTTTTAAACATAATCTAGATGAGGAAGAGGATGGCAAGACTCCAACTCAACCACTGTTGAAAAAAGGCAGGCATTTTTCATCATTTTATTTTAATCCCCCTTTTCATACTGTTAACTCTTTAATTCCAACCCTGTTATTTTTCTTTTAATTTAATTTTTATTTCCATGGTGAGGTGATATTACAGTTATCTATTAAATGCAGATTAGCAAAATTAATCTTATTCCAACTAAAGCATTAAATCTCACTGGGACAAGCTGTTATTTCATAAAGTTTTTTGAATTGTAGTGTTTCTGAAATACTCAAACCTGGAAAGACAGGGTTTTTTGTTTTGTTTTTTTCTCTTACTTTAAACTGCATGGTTAAGATGATAAGTCAGGACACTGGAGCAGGTCCATTTCAGTGTCACTTGCATTCTTTACCATCAGTTGTACCCAACCAAATTCTCGATTTTGATACTAATATATTTTTCATTTCAAAAATTGCGATATTTCTCACAGTCGTGCTGCGTTTGGGAGATACACAGTCATGTCAGCATACATGAATTTTATGAGAAGGAGATAGAGGTGAGAGTTACGGAGCAGTGTGGTTTGGTAGCCATATTATTTCATCATGCAAATCATTTGTCATGTTTGCTTACATCATGGCAGCATGAAAAGTGAGTGATGGACTTTCTGGAAAAATGACCAGAGTTCCTTCTGTGAATGTCTGTTTTTAATATTGTAGAAGTGGAGTTTCATAATAGTCATTTGCTTGCTCACAGAGTCAGTGCTGGTTTCTGTTTTTTGTTTTTTTAATTCCTAGAAATGTAAATGGGAACTCTTTCAGACAAGCAAATTCCTACCCTTTCCACAGAGTTCCCACCATCTTTCTGTGATTAAGAGAAAGATGTGGTTATATGGCTTTAAAACTGGGTATCACATATTGAGGGGACAAATGATAAATGAACACATTACCTTGATAGTTGTAAGGGGATATTGTTCTTTCTCCAATCATCTTGCAAATACAGATTTTTTATTTAATAGCTTTGAACTCTAAATCATTGAGACACTAGATAATAAGAGAAATCTCATAGAACAAGTATGAAGCTTGATTTGCTAGCCTAAAATAGCTTTTCAGAAAAACTACTCTATCAAATTGTTTGGTATTTAGAATTCCTGCACATTCACCAGAATACTTCAAAACACTAGACACCGGGATAATTTGGATTAGTTTACCTATTATAAAAACAAAAGGAACTTTTTTATACTCAAATTATATTTGTTATCAGCTACTTCAGGCTTATGATGGAAGCCATATACAGCTATCTGCATATAAATATATCTGTATTTACAAATGCTAAAAAATTATAGGAATACAATAAAAAATTCAATATTTATTTCCCTTATATCATAATTTTTTGCTTAATCCTTCAGAATCCAAAGGCCCTGTTGCACCTTTAAATGTAGCTGACCAAAAGCTTCTTGAAGCTAGTACACAGTTTCAGAAAAAACAAGGGAAGAATACTATTGATGTCTGGTGGCTTTTTGATGATGGAGGTAAGGCCATTAATGTATTTTTAAATGATTAGAAATTTACTGAAGATGTAAGAAGAGTGCTATGAAATAGCATAGATATTTTTCATGTCTTTACCCCATTGAGATTTTACCAACATTCTCAAATAGGGCAAGAATAAGTATGAGAATCATATATAGTGGTCATGTCTCTCTTCAGGTCCCTTATGTAAAGGTGCTATAGTTCTTCCTTGAACTTTGTGACCTTGCCATCATAGTAACTATCATGACCAGTTTATGGAATTTCACTCCATTTGGAATGCAACCAGATTGGTTACATTCAGTTTCAGGTTTTGAATCCTTGGCAGAAACAACACAGAAGTGGTATTGTGCTCTTCTCTCTGATTCTCACCAAGTGTGGCATGAAATTGGTGTGAAATAAGCTGTTAAGTAAAGTGTATGTTTTTAGGCTTGTCTATTGAAAAGTTGCTTACTCCCTTTTAAAGATTACAGATGTAGTTAGGGGCTTCTTGGAGGCTATGAAAATAAACCGTTCTTCCTCAACCATTAGACCTGTCTTAACATTCACTGATGTTTCTAAATTGGCCCTGTGGTTCTAGGTCACTTTTCACTCCCATCATTCCTGTTTCATTGATTGGTTGGCATTTCATTGTAAAGAAGAGCTTGTCTCTTCATTTTAAGCCATTGATTGTTACTTTATCCAAAGGATCCTCATTTGTTTGGTGTTCAAATATGTCCACATCCAGCCAGCAGGATCTTTCCTCTCTTCTCTAGGCTGACTTAATGTGTCCATTTGTTGTGGAGCACTCATTTTAGAAGTTGTTTTCTGAAATAAGATGTTATCCTAGGCTTATCCCTTTCTCACCATGGAAAGGACTTTCATATAAGGATTTCCAGTCCTTTTAGTCACGAGTAGCATTCAGAAGCAATATGCTTGAGGCTTCTTGCATAATACTTTGTTACCAGGCCCCCTCAGTGGGTAAAGCTGAGGAATATATACTATGTATGTGTGCATGTATATAGTATATAAAGCTTGAAAGATAATTCCAACCTGCCTTTTCCCTTTTCATCTTTCTCATTTCAGTGTGAAACTTGCTCCTATCAGGCTATATTCATTTCCTTTCCTTTTCTATATGCAACTAATTTTTTGATTGCCCAAGTCACCGTCTCATTTGATTACTTATGTAAAGAACCACAACTCTTGAACTGAACCATGACTCTTGGATCTCCCTCCTTGACAGACTTGTTAAGGGAAGACAGAAGAAGAATTTTACTTTACATTGAGTTGTAATAAATGTGTTTTTTGAAATCAAGTTGAAAATAAATTTTTTGTTTGAGATATTTTATATTTTTATATAACATTTATATATTATATATAAATATATATTTATTTTTATAACTTAGGTTTGACCTTGTTGATACCCTATCTTCTGACTACCAAGAAAAAGTGGAAAGATTGTAAGATCCGAGTATTCATCGGTGGAAAAATAAACAGAATAGACCATGACCGGAGAGCGTAAGTTTGCTTTAACTTGGAGAGCGTTAAACAAATAGTCCTATTATGATAGAGATTTAATAAAATAAAAACCTTACAGACCCTAAACTATTACCCATACTGCAAATGTCTCATTAAATAGAACCTCATCCTCTTTAATTTGACCTCATATTTAAATTATAAATACATAATTTTACTTATAGATGATATTTTAACAGATTGGCATTTTAGAAAGACATTATTAATACCTGTTACCAGATGTTAGAAGCAGATCTTTAATCTTTTGAGAGAAAATGCACAGAAATTGCATTTTCATATATAGAGAAATTGTATGAACTTGGAGACAACAGAAGTTGAGGGTACTGTTATCATCATCCCTGTAGTCTGCACTGCCATGAGTCTGGTTTCTGATACTTCTCTCCTGACCTTGTACCTGCAGGGTATTGCACACATTGCTCCCAGTTTCATATAGAAAGTCTTGAGAGTTTTAACTGATCTCCCATGATGCTGTAATGGCTTCTAGATGGTGTGAGTGCTGCAGTGTGGCAGTAAAGGCTCTGGATGGTCTGTGTCTTCCCTCTGCATCTCGTCCCCACTCCAAATATGTTCTGCATGCTGTCCACATTTTGGGAATTTCAGGCATTTTGAGTTTTCCTGCTTAATCTGTGTGCACAGTTCCTCATTTGCCTCATTCATTTATGTAAATGTGTTGTGTGGCAAGACTTCCTGGGGAGACCCAGCACACATGTCTCCTTACCCCAGATAGGGAGCCCATGACAAGATCAAAGTAACGGATACCACCAAAGTCAAATTGGTGAACCAGTGAGTTTTGTTGAGGTTACTCACAGGAGAATAGGCAAGGGGTTACTTCCAGGAGCAGAAATGACTCAAAGACAACTGCATCACCAAGGCCACCCCAGCATGGGGTGAGCTCACAAAAGCTTAGAAACTTGGAGCATGCTGCACAGCCTGCAAGCAGCAGTTAAACAGCGCCCTTGTGTCCTTTCCACTGGTCTTAACCTGCTTTTGAAAGTGGACTGATTTCTGCTTTCAGGCAGCTGGTCTGTTCTAAGTCTTCTTTGTAGCTGGGCTTATGTGAGAGTGACTCTCAGCAGTTTTATTGCTTACTCTTAGAGGGAAGATCCCAGTGGATATGGTCAGTTTCAGGAATCTCCTGAAGCTGTTTTGAGTTGTTTTCTATCCTGCATAAGGAGTTTCCTTGAAGGATGGAATGTGTCAAACTTGGAGGAAACTGTCATATAAAAACATACTGACAGTACTGGGCCCAGATGCAGCCCCTCTTCTCTCCAGCACATCTCCCTCCTGGATCAGTTAACATTGGAAACCACTCACATCACTGTCTTAGATTTTAGTTTCATGGGCTCTGTAACACTTAGCATTTTGTAGATAAGAGATTCTAGAATTCAGAATTCACTTTCAACAGTGACTTTTTAAGAAATATGTGTCATATCTTTTTAAAGCTATTATTTTATTAAACATAGGATCTTGTTCTGTTGATTGCTTTTCTTGGATGTTTCAGCTTCTGTTGTTACCCCCAGTATTTCTGTACAAGGTCTTTATTTACTAAATGTTCAGCTTGTCATACTCTTCTCCCTGATCATCACCAAAGACAAACACTATGAATATACTCTTTCATGAACTGTACTTAAATTTTAGCCTTGAAAGTTCATTTGGCCCTTGAGATATTTTAAGATAAATCTAATATGTAATATCCCAAAAATAATTTAAAAGATCCTTTTTGTTATTAAATACATGTTTTCAGTATACTTGAAAAATTAATTTTTATCAAACCAGCTATCACATTTCATTATGGATAGCCTTTATTGTTCATCCATCGTTAGGTATTATATTTTCTTACTGCTGTGATAGAAGTGTATCACATGATACATGTGATGTATGCCTGAGTAACAACTTAAGAGAAGCGAGGGTTTGTGTGGGCTTACAGTTTGAGGGTGCAATCCGTCATGTAGAAAGGCATGCTGGCTAGAGTGTGTAACAGGTAGTCACATAGTGTCTGCAGTCAGGAAGCAGAAGAATCACTGCTCAGTTTTTCTAGAAACTTCCTCAGTGACACACCCAGAAATATGCCTCCTAAGTGATTCCAAATGCAGTCAAGTTGACAGTAAAGATTAACTACCATAGATGGTAAGGAGGGAGGGAGGGAGAGAGAGAGAGACACTATAGTAAGTCATCTCTACTCAAGCAAGTTTGATTTTTTTTTTAATGGAAAATATGAGCTAATTCAGGATATTTGTGTAGCAGCTGATAGACTTTCCTTTTAAGTCATCTTATGTATGTAGAGAGTGAAAATACTTGCTAACATCTTTTGCATGTCTGAATGCTGTTCTTTTTGTTGTAGGATGGCTACTTTACTTAGTAAATTCCGAATAGATTTCTCTGACATCATGGTCCTAGGAGATATCAACACCAAACCAAAAAAAGAAAAGTAAGTTTCTGGATAAATTATCCTATATAAATTTCCAATCCCTTTGGCCTATGCAGACACAGCTAACTTAACTGGAAATGATTACCTGGACCTTTGTCTACCCTTAGTCACTTAAAGCCACATGGTAATTGGCTTGCTGGCGATACTTAAGTAAGCTGTAAAGAATTCTCAGTTTTCAGAGAGAGGACTTCACTTCTTTACATGTGTTCTCATAATTGCTCATGCCACAGAAATTCCAGATAGGTTTTAAATTCCAGATGTTTCCTGCCCATGGTAACTAAAAGCATTTGATCCCAACTTTACTTCTGTCTTACTTCCATTGTTTACATTTATTGTGAAAATCTGAGAGTTTCCCTGTAATAGTTGCAGTCAAAAGTCTCTTATTCAAATATTTCTACTCTTGGGTTAGTCTTCCTGAAATTGGCAAAGAAAGGCAATTGTAATTATTTTTAGGCATGTGTTGAATGAGTTACAGAGCTGGGATAAAGATTATGTTTTACATTGAGTTGGGAAAGATTTCTATTTGAGAAAAGTTGTTTTTGACTTACTACTCAGGAGTCATTTTGGCTAATGTGTTATTCGTTAGGTTGAGTGGTTGACACAGGCAAGGGCAGATATACTGTGACAATAGAGTTAACTCCAGTTTTATTATCTCCTATGGGGTACTAAATCTACTCAGTTTGAGGCAGTGGGAACTACTGTTTTCTAACTAAGTTATAAGCATTATTACAAGTTTTTAACAAGTTATGATTTACTATTTAAGATGTTCTCTATACATAATTAAAAATAAGATTGTTGGTATTCTTTCTACTCTATAAAGTATTGTCGCTTTTGATGACATGATTGAGCCATACAGACTTCACGAGGATGATAAAGAGCAAGACATTGCTGATAAAATGAAAGAAGATGAGCCTTGGCGTATTACAGATAATGAACTTGAGCTTTATAAGACTAAGGTACTCTTCCCTTCTGTCGCCTTTGCATTAATCTCCCATGTGCTTGATAAATTACTGATGCTGTAAGCACCAAGTACTATGATTTGATACAGGGGAAAATGATTATGTAAATTAAACCTCCATTAAGATCATCTTATATATGAATGGTGGTAAAGCACCGTCTTTCTAAATGGTATTTTATTATACCAAATTTGTTTTTGTTTTTACTACTTGTTCTACAAACTGTGTTGCTGCTGCTGCTGCTGCTCCTCCTCTTCTTCCTCCTCTTCCTTTTCTTCTCCTTCCTCCTTTTTTTCCTCCTCCTTTTTTCTTCTCCCTCCCTCCGTCCTGTCCCCCCACCCTCCCTCCCTTCCCTCCTTTCTTCCGAAATGCTGAGGATCTAGCCCATAGCTACATGGGCTTACACACTGAACACTGAGCTGCAAACTGCCTTATACTGTTCATAGGTCTAATCTGATGTTTAGGAATGATTCTGTACTTTTTCATTTCAGACATACCGACAGATCAGGTTAAATGAGTTACTAAAGGAGCACTCAAGCACAGCTAATATTATTGTCATGTAAGTATTGTTGGAATAAGGTTCGGGTTATTTTTGTGAAAGTGTTTGCATGTGTCTATGTGTCTCTGTGTCTGCTATGATAATAGTACTTAAGATTTTTTTACAAGTTCTTTTTAGAATTTAATGTATGAGTATTGTCTTTATATCATTTGTCCCTTCCCTTTCCTCCCTCTCAACTCTTTCAATGGCCAGCTTGCTTCCTCTCAAATTTATGACTGTTTCTTTAATTATTATTGTTATAATAAATTAACTAAATAATTGTTATAATAAATTGTTACACACACATACTGCTAAGTCTATTTAGTGTTGCTCATATGTATATGTTTTTAAGGCTAATTATCCACTTATAATTGGATAATCAACTAGAGAGCTCATTTCTAGAGAAGACTGATTTATGCCTTTAGTTTTTCTTCTAGGGTGATGCCGTGTGAAATTTCTCCCATCCACATTGGCATGTCAACTAGTGTTGTCATTGTTCAGGTCTTATTTCATGGGCACAACTTCCCTGTCATATATAGAGTACACTAACTCACAGCAGATGTCCAGATCCTCTGGCTTTTACAATCTTTCTGGCCCCTCTTCAGTCATGTTCCCTGAGCCTTAAGTGTAGGGGTTGTGTTGCAGATGTATCAATTGGGGTTGCATACCCCGAATTCAATTGTTCTATTGCATTGTGGCATGTTGTGTACTGTTTAATGAACATTGTGTAATGTTCTTTATCTGCTGCAAAAAGCTTTTTTTTTTTGTTGAGTGAGAGCTGCATAAGGATGAATATTTAGAATGCAGTTAGAGATTGACTGGTTTAGAAAAACGGTGGTAGTAGGCTCTCCTCTAGGTTCTTTGGGGTATGAGTGCATGTACATGAGGAGACCAGTGTCTCCAGATTCCTGGAACTGGTTTACAGGCAGTTGTGAGCTGCCTTAAGTGGGTGCTATGAATTAAACCTGGGTCCTCTTGCAAGAACAGTATGCACTCTTAACTGCTGAGTCATCGCTTATTTTATTTTGTGTTTTTGGTTTTTTTTTTAAATATGACACTGAGACCAATTAGTGCTACCCGTATGTGTGTGAATGTGGGACAGTCTACTGGATTGGGGGCAACCGTTCAGTGAGCAAACCTCCAAAGAAGAATGTCCCTTCCAAAGCAGCCCTTAATGACCAGTAGCATCTTAGAGAGGGTTGAGGCCTTGTGAGTCCCTCCCCAATCCATGCTGGAATTTTGACTCCTGAAAATAACCACAGCAGCATGAGTTCATGCACACAGTGGCCTTGTCATTCTCAGAAAATGACATTTCACAACATTCTACTTTATCCTCTGGCTCTTACCTTCTTTCTGCCCCCTCTTCCTCAGTGCTATCTGAGTTTTGGGTGTGGAGTAGAGGGTACATAGTATGATCAAAGATGCCCATTTGTGGCTGAGAACTCAGTCACTTACTCAGCACTTTGATAAGTTATGAGTCTCTGCACTAACCACTACCCTCTGCAGAAACCTTCTCTGCCCAAAGTTGAGGGCAGCACCAACTATGGGTGTAAACATATTTAGAAGGCAGTTTGATATGTGAGCATTTAGCAAAATGATAGAAGTAGGTTATCCCCTAGGACAAATGATGCTCCAGCCAGGAGCTTTTGACCCTGTTTACAGTACCAGGCATGATATCCTTCCTGTGGAACAGGCCTCAGATCCACTCGGAGTACTGTTGGTTCCCACCAACAACACTGTTGGCTTGGTTTTTGTTTTTGTTTATGTTTTTATCTGTAGTCCAGACTGATCTTAAACTTCGGGCAGATTTCTGCCTTTGCTTCCCAAATGCTGAATTCCAGGCCTATATACCACAAGGCCTGGCTAAGAAGTGTTTGGAGTTAATCAAAAGGTCATTATCTATAAAAAGGAAAACTCAAAACTTTAAAATACGGTTGCTTTTAGCATGTGAAGGTAGCATTTATGCATAAACAAGAGACACACTAACCCTTGTATCAGTCTAAGCAATTCCTTTTGATGATTAATTATTCTGAAATATATTCATATTCTTTAATTTCCTTCTCACCTTTTCAAAAATTCCTTACAGGGCCACAGGTGTGTGTGGCGTAACAGGAGAATTTGGATTCCAGACAACGTTCATAAAGACAACTGTAAAAAGTTATTTAGAAGATTAGCTTGGTATAGCAGTAAATGTCAGAATCCATCTATGTTTCCTTTTAACATTTCCATACAGACAAGCTGTCTTTGAATTAGAAACAAGTATTGGTGCCTACTTAAACCTTTCCACTAGTGAACTGAGTTAATTAGAGATGACTTGAACCTGGATTATTTTTAGTTCTGAATCTTGTGTCCTTAAGTAGATAAGAAAAGCTGAGGCACCCAGAAACCAAGATAAATGACAGAATACAGTGGCACTAAAGAACTGTTAGGGTAACACCAAACATGTTTTCAGTTTGTGCTAATGGTGGTTAGATTCTCATAATTAAAGATGCTTATTCATAGAAATTTAAAATCAATGCTTATAGGTCAGGAGGTCACTACCATGCTCTATAAATAGAAATTAAAATTCACACTAGAAGGTAAAGTTAATAAAAAGTTAATTGTATTTTATTTTCTATCTATAACTTCTACTGTCTGAGTTGTGATAGAAATACATTTTTCTTCAAAGAATCCTATCCTTAATAAAGGGAAAGTTTGGCATTAATATTAAATGTAAATGATTATATATTGACATTCATAGGAATATTTACTCTTATGGACAAATGTTTGAAAAATCTGTTGAAGCCTGAAAACCTGGGGATAGTGAATGAGAGTATGTATAGTAGTTACTGCTGTATCTGCAGAGTTTTCCTCCATTCAGAAGTGTTTTATTACAGGAATTGGGACCTAATTAGTAATTATGGTTTTGTTTTCTTCTCTAAAGCATTGCTCAGTTTCTTTTCTCATTCTGATCCTAGGAGTCTCCCAGTTGCACGCAAAGGTGCTGTTTCCAGTGCTCTGTATATGGCTTGGTTAGAAGCTCTATCTAAGGACCTGCCACCAATCCTTCTAGTTCGTGGGAATCATCAGAGCGTCCTTACCTTCTATTCTTAATTGTTCTGCGCCATGGACTGCCCTCAGAATGGTACTTCAGTGCCTCGTGAGAGCCTCTGAAATTGTCAGAACACAGTGGCGAACTGGGACTTTGTTTCACTACTTCATTTATTTGAAAGCACATGGAAAAGTTGTTCCATTGGTAGATATATGGAGACTTCAGTTTAGTCAACTCCATATCTCAGTCTTAATGACTGGTAATTCCTTCTTGTTGGACTAAAGTTCATGAGAGTAAAGTTTCCTTTGCTACTTGAGAGCAATAAGAGTGTGTTATTTTTTGATTGATGAAAGGAGTACAAAAAGCCTTTAGCCTTGAGGTGCCTTCTGAAATTAACCAAATTTCATCCATATATCTATTGTCTTTTGTAAATTTATAGAATGTTAAACTTTGCCTTCAAATATTTTTTTTATTTCTAATCTGTCACCTTAAGTGGACACTGCTTTTCACCTCCCATTGACCAGTTGGTGTTGAGTACTGTGTGTTTTATATTACTCTTGTAAAAGTCTCTGTTAGATACTAAAGAGAATTAGGACAAGCTAATAAGCAATGTGGGGCAAAGAATCCAAAGGATGGACCCCAGGGTTAGGTTTATATGACAATATGTACATGTAGCGCTAGGAAAAAGAGGCCTAAAATACCATTCTTAACTCTCAATTGGCATTATGTATTATTTCTTTTAAATCTTAGAGAAGGGTGAAGGTTACCCAGCATTTCAGTATGATGCTTAAAATCAATGTCCTCTTTCAAGCAAAAAACCCCAGGATCATTTGTATTATTTTTAATAGGTCTGTCCTAATTTAGAATTTCCTTTTAAATGTAAGGGACTTTTAAGACATGCTAACAGGTATTTTTGGAGGAAATTTAGACAAAGCAATGCCACTCAATAGAACATTTCAGAAAACACTATGAGAATTTCACTGTCCTATGCCATCCTTTATTTAAAAAAATCATTAAAATTTAATCAATGGTTAAATGGAACACTGTTTTCTTAGTGAAATGGTTTTAGGCTTAATTTATTCAAGTATCAAGTAAATTTAGTCTTAATACACTCAGGTTTGAACAGATTATTCTGAACATTGAAATGTAATCCATTCTTAATACTTTAAAATTTTTGTGTTAAAGAAAACTGCCAGTTTATGTGTTTGACCTTGTTGTCTACTAGTGCACTTGACAGCGCGTGTGTGCTGTCCTGAAAGCTTTATATACAGTTGTTAATGTGAAGTTTCTCATTTTTTAAGGAAGGATTTCCTAAAAACATTTCAAGGGATTCATGTCTACATGTCTGTATATGTGTATGTTATGCATACACAGATGCATATGTGTATATGTAATGAAATTTATGTTGCCGGTATTTCAAATTTTAAAGTGATCACAATTCGGCAGATTACATTTTTTGTTTTAGTAAACAAGTCAGTTCAAGAGGTCAGGTTTCATGGAGGACAAAAACAGTTTGAAGACCATAGTGCAACTTCATACAGTTATCCAAGTAGGTAAAGTGCTGCTGAGTAGATGATTGGTCAGTTTCAGTGGTGGAGAACTTGCAAAGACTTTCATCATCTCAAGGGAGTGTTAGAAAAATATTTTCAGTGCTGCAGAATTTCTGCAGCATGGACATGGGCTAAATTAATCTGCTTGGATATCTGGTTGTTTTCATTTAGAATATCAAGAAAATGAAGTTCAATTATTTTCTGAGTTTTTTTCTACATTATAATACAATAATGTTCCATTTATTGTAAGTTTTGTAGAGATTGGGGGCAATATAGAAGTGTCATATTCAGTAAACCATATCATGTGTGAATTTTCTGAATGGATAATGGGGCATGGGCTAAATGCTGCTATCTTGAAATGTACACAGGTACACTTGCTTTTTATTTTTAAAGTTTTTTTTTTTTTTCCCATTCAGGAAAACATCATGATCTGTACATCAGAAACTAAATGTCATAAATCATACATGTGTGTATAAAGTACATAAAAAGGATCTCAATACATGTAATAAGGAGGGTAATGTTTGTGAGATAATGTAAGAAGCTTTCCACTTTTAAAACCTTCACTACTTTCACTTAACACTAGATACCAGGTCAGACATTTTCAAGGTTGCAGTAGTATTCTAAAATGAAAAATTTCAACAAATAATTCTAAGAGATGCTAGCTAGTAGTAAAGCTATTTTTTATTTTATGAATTTTGATTATTTTGATGCGAATTTTTTTTAGTCCTAATCATTATTAATAACTTGAAAATAATTATGCAGTGGCATTTGAGCTCAATGTTACAATAAGTAAGAAATTCAATGGGTTCAAAGAGAAAGTTGGTGTTGATTATTAACAGTTAATTAAATCAGATATTATTTGTTGGCTTGTTTCCTTTGTGCTTTAGGTTTCCCTTTACACTCTTCATATTGCTTTCTGACATACGTGTTTGGTTTTTTTTTAAGACTATGGAAATAATTTAAAGAGTTGAGCTCTGGTGGATGATTATCTGCTATGTTTGAAAATGTAATATTTTGATAATACTGTACTGTACCTGTCACAAATGCTTTTCTAATGTTTTAACCTTGAGTATTGCAGTTGCTGCTTTGTACAGAAGTTACTGCAATAAAGGAAGTGGAGTAATTAAAACTTTAGTAGCTACTCTTAATTTTACCTGTTTTATGCCAGCGTTGTAATTTCATCTAACTTAAGTGACTAATATTCCCTTAGTGTCTGTGTTTTTAAAGTGACTTTGGGGAAGTTGAATGAATTGTTTCCTACCTCTAGTCTTCTGAGAATGACTATTGGTACTGGTTTACTGAGCTGTACAAAGTACAGTACAGTGTGATTGTTTTTAAACTGATTCAGCTTTTCTAATTCTTAATTTGGGGCCAAACTTCTCAGGGGAAAGCTAAGAAATTAAAAGGGATTCATATTCCCTGAATTTAAGTTGATTCTTCGCACTCTCTTCTCCTTGGTAAGCTGATTTGCAGTTTACAAAGCATTTTCCCATTCCCTTTTGGACGCTTTAGTGGGTGTGTTCCATGTGCTGCTGGACTGTTACTTCCATTGCTTTTACTCTTGAGAAAGCAGCTCAGAGCGGTTTATGAAGTTTATCTCAGCTGTCATACTGAAGAGATCAATACTGAGCAGCAGGCATTTGCAAACCCCTCACCCATTCTGTTCTGTAAGCCTGCCCAGTATTCACATTGCAGCTGCAAGTGAATACTGGTTCCAGGTTGCCATCATAGATCTGAAGCCAAATAAAAATACCCAATTATGATCTTTGTTTTTATTCTCAAATAAGCTGCCATTCATGCCATTTTTACTCAGGACTTTGGGTACTTAGTAAGGAAATTAGAGGCTACTATGACATTTTAATTTTAAATAAAAACCAATAGGGTTTTATTACTCATTTCAGCTGAGGGAGAAGTTACAGTTAACATGCACTTGTTAATATGTGCCAACAAGGTAATTAAAGAGCCTGAAGGAACCCATGCTGAAGACAGGGCACTCGTTAGAGGCACTCTGGAAAATTCTGTCTTGTTCAGGTAGTTCAGAGAGTAAGTATAAAGATGTGTTAATGGAATAAGCAGTGTCACTTTAGGGTGGTTTATGAATCAGTCTATTGTTATATAAATATGGTGCCAAAATAAGAGTCATTATTCTAGGAAGAATGTGGACTTGTCACTTTCTGGTATGTAGGTTTGCCTTTGGCTGCTGTCCTTACAGACCAGGGACCCATTTCCCAGCCTGGTCAGTACACATTCTCTGTCCTTCTGTTTGTGTATGAACACAAATGTCCGTTATTTTCTGCCCACAATTAAAAGTTTATACCTTTTTTTGATCCATGAAATAGGGTGAGTAATCCTTGGATCTAGGATTAGAAGCCTGACTAATTTCTTGGTAAAATTAAATAAAAATATTGCTGAAGTATTTGTTAGAGAATTGTTAAGATTTTGCCCTGGAAGCAGACATCTAGTCTAAAGAAGAAAAACATTTCATAGACTAGTTTTAGATTCAACATTCTCATCTCTAATAACAGACATACACAAAGATGATACCAAAGTTATGGAGCTAACTGAAAGAAGATAAAGTGAACAAAGTATGTTTGCTTTTTTTTTTTTTATGTTTTAAATCTAATTAAACTAATTGTAAAGGTAGAAATCCTGTTCTGAAAAGGAGCAATGTTTAGGGACTTTGTTAAATAACCAATAAGCCATAGAATCTTTTTTTCTTTTTAATTAAAATTGTTCTCAAACTATATTTTGATGTTTTTGTTCTCCCTCAATTCCTTCTAGATTCTCCACACATTTCTACTAACCCAACATTATATTCTATTTATCTTTCAAGAACAAAAATATCCAATAAGACAAAACAAACAAAAAATCTACAGAGTTTGTTTTGTGGCCAACTACTCCTGGGTATGGGGCCTGCCCTGGAATGGAGTAGGTTACCCAGTGGAGGACATGGATCTTCTCTTTGCCAGCAGGTATCAATTACAAATAACTTATTTGTTAGGGATGGGATTCCATGTCTACTTCTCCCTCTCAGTGCTGGGACCTCATCTAGCCTGAAACTGTACAGGGCTTGTTGCATACATAGTCTCTATAAGTTCATACGTGTATCAGTCCTGTTGTATCTGGAGGGCTTGTGCATACATAGTCTCTATAAGTTCATACGTGTACAAGTCCTGTTGTATCTGGAGGGCTTGTGCATACATAGTCTCTATAAGTTCATACGTGTACAAGTCCTGTTGTATCTGGAAAACTATTTCATTCATCACCTCTGGCTTTTAAAATCTTTCCATTTCCTCTTGTGCATAGATCCCTGAGACCTGAGGGGGTAGAGTTTGATAAGGACATCTCATTTAGGGTAAATGCTCCAAAGTGTCCCATTCTCTGCACATTGTCCAGGTGTGGGTCTCTGTTAATTCCCATCTATTGTAAGAAGTTTCTCTGTTACTACCCATCTACTGCAAGAATACACATCACTGATGAGGGTTGAGGGATGCACTGACCTATGGGCATAGCAGTATGTCATTTTATTGCTATGTTCCTTCAGCAGAGTATTAGGTTTTATCCTGGGCTCATGACCTATCTAGTCTCAGGTTCTTGTCCACGTTAGAACATTCCGGTATGGATTTCATCTCATGAAGTGGCCTTATATCCAATCAGAGTGACTGATCACTCCTGTAACATTTGTACTACTATTACACAAATGCTACGCATTGCAGGCACGTTGCTGATGTAGGTCACAGGGTTAGTTAACTGGGTAATACTGATTACCATTTTCCAGTAATGGGAAGAATACCTTCTAACATCATGAATGCTAGTCAGGGTGGGGTGAAGCTTTTAGTTAAAGCACCAGCTTGATTTCTCTCTGTTTAATGACTTAAGTGTTGTTTTCAGCAATAGAGCCTCACCATTAGGGTGTGGAGAGCAACTAATAGCTTTGGGAGTAGCCTGTGATGTTTGGAGGTTCCTTGGGATCCTTTGGCCAACTACTCAACAAGATTTCACTCATTACTGACACTGGAGGTGTTACTTGGTGGCATAAAGTATCTAGTTGAGGCATTGCCTCCCCTATTATTTGATGATTCCTTTCATATATGTCTATATTTTAGGAAGCTTCTGTAGTAGTAGGTTTCCGTATTTTTTTTCAAAGGATCTTTAATGAGTGTGTCCTTCCTCATATTCAAAGGCTTTACCCTTCTCTCCCATTCACTTCCCTATTTAATCCTATTCTGTTTTCCGTCTTTAAATCTCTTTATAACACTATATTCTATTTCTCCTTTCTTGAGAAAGTCTCTCCCCCCTCCCTGGTCCCTTACTGGGTACCTAATGTCTGTTTTTATTCAGATTATAGCATACATTGAAAGCTAAAAGCCAACATACAAATACAAGAGAAACCATGCAATATTTGTCTTTTTGGGTCTGGGTTACCTCACTCAGTAAATTTTTTTCTTTTTTCTGATCCATCTACTTGCCTATAAATTCCATTTTTTGAGCAGCTGAATAGTATTCTATTGTGTAAGATTACCACATTTTAAATATCCTTTCAGTGGTTGGTGGACATCCAAACCGTTTCCAATTTCCAGCTATGAACAGGGTTGAGAGAGTATCCTGTAGTAGGTCATAGACTCAGGGTATATGCCTGAGAGTGGTGTAGCTGGATATTGAGGTAGATTCATTCTCAGCTTCCTGAGGAAAAGCCACACTGATTTCCACAGTGGCCTACCAATTTGTACTCCTGCCAACAATGAGAATGCTTTCCTGATATCCTCACCAGCTTGTGCTGTCACTTGTTTTACTGATTTTAGCCATTCTGACAGGTATAAGAAAGAATCTCAAAGTAATTTTGACAAGCATTTCCCTGATAATCAAGGATGTTGAACATTTCTTTAAGTATTTTTCAGCCATTTGTGGTTCATCTTTTGAGAATTGTTTAGTTCTGTACCTCATTTTTAATTGTGTTGTTTTCCTGATGTCCAGATTTTTTTAGTCCTTTGTATATTCTAGATACTAGCCTTCTACCAGACATGTAATTGGTAAAGATCTTTTCCCATTCTGTAGACTTCACTTTGCCCGAAAATAGTGTCCTTTGCCATACAGCAGCTTTTCAGTTTCATGAGTTCCCATTTATTAATTTTTGATCAATGTTTTGTTCAGAAAGTCTTCTGTGGCAGTTAGTTCAAGTCCATTCCCCACTTTCTCTTGTATCAGATTCAGGGTGCTTGGCCTTATGTTGAGTTTCTTCATCCATTTGGACTTGAGTTTTGTGATGGCTAGTTTCACAATATTAATCATACCAATCCATGAACATGACAGAACTTGCCATCTTCTGATATCTCTTTTGATTTCTTAATGTTTTTATGTGTAAGTCTTTCATTTGCTTATAGCTATCCCAAGATCCGATCCTCTCCTTTCTCTCTTTCCCTCCCTGTTCCCCCTCCTCTATCTCTCTCTTCCTTTTTTTTTTTTTTTTTTTTTGAGGCTATTGTGAAAGGTACTGTTCCCCTGATTTCTTTATTAGTCTATCATTTGTATATAGGAAGGCTACTGATTTTTGTGGGTTAATTTTGTATCCTGCTACTTTGCTGAAAGTGTTTATCAGCTATGAAAGGAAGGCTTCTGGTGGTTTTTAGGAATTTACATATATAAAATTATATAATCTGAAAATAAAGATATTTGATTTCTTCCTTTCCTATTTGTATCCCCTTGATCTTCAGGTTTCTTATCCCTCTTATTAAAACTTCAAGTATTATACTGAATAGGTATGGAGACAGCAAATATACTTGTTTCTGATTTTAGTGGAATTTGCTTTGAATTTCTCTCTGTTGAGGTTGATGTTGGCTGTGGGCTTACTGTAAATTATCTGTATTATGTTGAGGTTATGTCCTTATAGCCCTAGCTTGTCCAGGATTTTTATCATTAAGGAGTGTTGTTAGATTTTTTTCAAATGCCTTTTCTTCATTTAATGACATGATCATATGGTTTTTCTCTTTCAGTTTATGTGGTGGTTAATATTTATTGATTTATGTATGTTCAATAATCCCTGCATCTGTGGGATGAAGCCAACTTGATCATAGTGATACTTTTTTATGTGTTCTTGGATTTAGTTTGCATGTATTTTGTTGAGAAATTTTCCATCTATGTTTACAAGGGAAAATTGATCCGTAATTTTCTTTTTTATTGGATTTTTGTGTGGTTTTGGCATCAGAGTAATAGTGGCTTCATAAAAAGAATTAGGGAATGTCCTTTAAGTTTCTATTTTGCACAGTGATTTAGGTGTATTGGCATTAATTCTGGCCCCAGGATTTTTTGGGGGAGGCATTGGGAGATTTTAATTAGCTACTTCTATTTCACTAAGTATTGTAGGTCTTTTTAAATTGCTTATTTCATTTTGATTGAACTTTGGGGGACCATATATATATATCAAGAAATCCATTTATTTTTAAGGTTTTCTAGTTTAGAATACAGACTTTTAATATATGTCTTTGTGATTCTCAGATTTTCTTATCTATTGTGATATTCCTCTTTTCATTTCAAATTTTATTAATTTAGATGTTCTCTCTTCATCTTTTGGTTTTAGCTAATGGTTTTTCAATCTTGTTGATTTTTTTTAAAGAACCAATTATTCATTTCATTGATCTTTGGGTTTTGTTGTTGTTTATATTTAATTGATTCCATCCCTGAGTTTGGTTGTTTCTTCCTGTCTAATATTTTTGTATATTATTTCTTCTTGTTCTACAGTTGTCAGGTATGTTGTTAAGTTACTAATTTGAGATCTCTCATTTTTTGATGTAGGCATTTACTGCTGTGAACTTGTCTTCACTATGTCTCATATGTTTGAGTATGTTGTGATTTCATTTTAATTCAGTTCTAAAAAGTTTTTAATTTATTCTTGACTTCTGTCTTGACCCAATTTTCATTCCATAATGAGTTGTTCAGCATCCATGAGTTTCTATAGTTTGTATGTTTCTATTGGTATTGGTATCCAGCTTTACTCCATCTTGGTCAGATAGGATTCAGGTTGCTCAGTTCCCTTATGTAGTAGTTTCCTGCTGTGGCTCACCAAGAGGGACATGGAGGCATATTTCATAACTGCAAACCCTGCCAGACCCCAGCAGAGGGAACCACTGTCATGGTCATGGCCAGCTACATACTCAGTTGACAGTGGAACCCTGAGAGTCTGCGCTAAGGTGTTTTATTGATTCAGAACTCCTTAGGTGTTCTATTGATACCACATGCAATCATAAGCAATTAAACAACCCCCACAGAAATCCAGCACTTGAAAATAATACAAAGTGCCCTAAACCTAGGATAGCCCCTCACCTAACAATGCATAAAACAATTTCAAACATAGCTAAAAATAAACTTCCCCAACACTCTTATATAGGTTGGGAGTTGTTTTATGTCCTAATAATGTGATCAGTTTTGGGGAAAGTTCCATTGGCTCCTGAGAAGAAAGTATATTCTCTAGTGTTTGAGTAGAATATTCTGTAGATATGTTAGGCCCATTTGATTTATGATTTTATTTAACTCCATCACTTCTGTGTAGGTTTTGTTTGGATGATCTGTCAATTAGAGTGTAGTATTGAAGTCACCCACTTTCACTATGTGAGCGTCAATTAGTGGTTTCGGCTGTAGAAGTTTTTTATGAACTTTGGTGCCCTTGTATTTGGTGTAGAAATACTTATAATATTCTCTTAGTTAATTTTTTCCTTTAACAAGTGTACAATGTCCTTCTTGGTGTCTTTGTATTAGTTTTGGTATGAAGTCTATCTTGTCAGATTTTAAAATAGCTATGCATGATTGATCTTAGGCCCATTTGCTGGAGGAATACATCTTCCACTTCTACCTGGAGGTGATGTGTATCCTTGGTGGTGAGGTGTTTTTTATTGGATACAGCAGAAATATGGATCCTGTTTTCTAATCAAATCTGTTACTCTGTCTTTTCCTTGGGGAATTGAGACCATTAATATTGAGAGTTATTAATGAGTAGTGTTTATTGATTCATTTTATTTATTTATTTCTCTACTTATTTTACAAAGCTCTAGTTTCCTCCTCTATTTCCACTTGATAGCTCCAGTTTATAGCTGAGTACAGAATAATGATTGGATTGCCCATCCCTCTTTGCAGCTAGATGTAGTCACATGATCATATTCTAACCAAGTTCAATGCCAAACCCAGCCTTGTTAACATTTCTGTAAGATTCCTGTTATTTTATTGTTGTGTATTTTTCCCCTCTTGATTTGCCGTTCTTTGATTTGTATTCCTTTTGTCCTCTTAGATGTAGTTAACTTCTTCAGATTGCGGTTTTCCTCTAGTGCCTTCCGTAGAGCTGTATTGATATTGTATAAAGTTGGTTTTATCATAGTATATCTTTCTTTCTCTGTCAATTGTGACCGACAGTTTTACTGGGCAAAGTAGACTGAGCTGGCATCTGTGGTCTCTCAGCTTGTAGAAACATTTGTCCAGTCCCTTCTGTGTAATAGTACTCTGTTGCTGCTGCTGCGTCTCACCGAGGAAGACAGGCATTTCCATTTGTGCAAGCCCTGCCAGACCTCAGCAGAGGGAACCACCATCATGGCCAGCACCATACTGCAGTGGAACCCCAAGTGTCTGAGCTTAGGTGTTTTTATTGATTCAGAACTCCTTAGGTGTTCTACTGATACCATGTGCAGATCATAAGCATTTAAACAACCCCCACAGAAATCCAACACCTGCAGACAATACAAAACGCCAAGAGCTAGGTTAGCCCCCTCACCCAACAGTGCTTAAAATATTTCATACACAAGTAAACATAAACTTCCACAACATTTACCCTTTTCTGTATAAAAAAATTGCATTACCTTTACAACACAATTTAACAATACATCAGCAAAACCATTTACAAGAGGAACAGTTATGAGGCTCCTAATGCACAGGACCAAATGATACCAAACATATATCAAGCTTTTCACAATGTCTTTGGACAGCAGAAAAACATCAATGTCAGATTATCTGGAATTCACTCATGATTTTCTGGACTCCTCCGAAAGGCTTGGATCACTTCTTGGGCTATGTCCTCTGCAACACACACAATTTGTCCTCCAGAGTCTGGCTGTCTCACATCTTGGTGGTTGTCCTTGGCACTGGTGTCTCAAAAACTGCTGGGGTCCCTTGCTGCAACTGGGCTGCACTTTTACCAATAGTGAAAGTGGGCTATCCTGGGCTCTTTTCATGGTGCCAAGCCTCAACTCTGCATGACCCCTTGAGTCTGGGCCTTCAACTACTATTTTGACTGCACCTTCACTAATGGCCTCTCCTGGACTCTTAGAGTACCAAGCCTTAGCCTCTCTCCAAAGACCCTACATGCCTTCAAAACCAGTGTCACCTGGGTAACTCTTACAGTACCCAGTTCTGCTGCCAGCAGGAGATATAACCTCGGCCAATTCTGGAAAGCAGTTTCTATGTGCTGACCCGTAGGAAGCACCTTCCAGATTTTAAGATAGAGTCTGCAGGTTTGCAGGAAAAACAACTAGACCTTGTCTGCAGGAAGGGTTTCTTCCTGAGTGGAGTTCTCATCACCATCATCAGTGCCTGGATCACTTGTAGTCAAGTTTGCAGGGGAAAAAACCTTCAGCTTAACTAAGCAACTTTTTGGCTCCAAGCTGCAGCTTCCACAACAGCAGGTGGTCTTGGCCAGTGGGAAGAATATCCAGTTGAAACATCCCGATAGTTTGGCATTCTTTTTCACCACCACTACGGGTAAACATATAACCCCTTCCATAGGTCTCAAAAACAACATCTTGAGTTTCACGCACACACAACACGGCTATCAGAAAATGCAGTTTGTGAAACAGTATACTACCACCAGAGATGGGAGGAAGTGTTGGCTCCATGATCAGGGAATGCTGTTGAAACCTTGCTTCTTTCCTGCTCCCAGCTGAATTTTTTTTTTTAACCGTGAAAATGTCTTTCTCTAAAGGCCATGATTCTGTGACTCTCACTTTTGAGCCCTCTTTCTTACTTTTTCTCACAATTTTCTCTTCAGAGGGGCTTATTTCCTTCCTCTCTTCTCCTCTTCCTTCAGGAGACTTCTACTGATTATTATTGCATATATATGGTCTTTGTCCTTGAGGAGCTGCCCTGAGCATACTTCACTTGACTATGAGATCTGGAGTTTCTTTCTTGTTCTTCCTTGTCTCCATGTAGGATTATCTGGCATGATGTCCTGCCCCATGTTGGTGCACCATTTGTAGCAGTACACCTATGGTACAGCTCAACACAGAAGACAAGCAGGCATTTTCATTGGTGCAAGGCCTGCCAGACCTCAGCAGAGAGAACCACCATCATAGCAGTGCCATACTGCAGTGGAACCCCAAGTGTCTGAGCCCAGGTGTTTTTATTGATTCAGAACTCCCTAGGTGTTCTGATACCATGTGCAGATCATAAGCATTTAAACAACCCCACATAAATCCAACACCTGCAGACAATACAAAGCACAAAAGAGCTAGGTTAGCTCCCTCACCCAACAGTGCATAAAACATTTTATACATAAGTAAAAATAAACTTCCACAACATTTCTGGCTTCAGAGTCTCCATTGAGAAGTCAGGTGTTGCTGGAATGGCCCGCCTTTATATGTTACTTGATCTATTCCCCTTTGCAGCCTGTAGTATCCTTTTATTGCTGTTCTATACATTTAGTGTTTTGGTTATCATGTGTCATGGGGAATTTCTTTTTGTTTCTGTATATTTGATGTTCTCTATCCTTTTTGTACCATGATAAGAATTTCTTGAGATTGGGAAAATTTTCTTCTATGCTTTGTTAAAAATATTTTCTGTGCTTCTGATATAGTTTTCTTCTCCTTCCTCTATACTTATATTTGTGGATTTGGTCTTTGCATTGTGTTCCTTATATCCTGAATGCTTTTATGCCTGGATTTTTTAAGACTTAACATTCTCTTTGAGCTATCCATTTCTTCTACCTTGTCTTCAAGGCCTGAAATCCTCTCTTCTATGCCTTTTAATCTATTGGTGAGGTTTACCTCTGAGGTTTTATTTGACATCCTAAGTTTTTCATTTCTAGTTTTATTTCAGTTTGGGTTTACTTTTGTGATTCTATTTCTTTGTTAAACTCTACATTCATGTCTTGAATTGTTTCCATTATGACAGTCAACTGTTTTCATGGTCTTCATTAAGGCATTTATCCATATATTTAAGGTTCTTGAGCATATTAATAATTAACCACTTTGAAGTCCTTGTCTTGTGCTTCAGCTGCATTACTTTCTCCGGGTCTATTATTACAATAGGGCTGCTGGCTTCCAGAGAATGCACATTGTCTTAGCTGCTCTGGTTCATTTTTGCACTGGGATCTAGGCATCTGGAGTTATGATGTTTGAATTATTTCTCAATGTAGGTATCTCTATATGAGGTGGGTGTTCTGTTTCAGTTGCTGTTGCCCATTCTGGATCCTAGGCAAGCGTGGTGGCTATGAAGTCCCTGAGACCTCATATGAGATAGTATTTTTGTAGGCCCACACAAAGGAATGAAGATGGGTTTGGAGGAAAAGCTGAGAGGGGCAAGAGAGAACAGGTAGAGGGACCTAAGGTCTGCACCAAGAGGCAGAGAGTCCCCAGGGAATAAAGCTGTGGTGAGAGGAGAGGCTCCTTCAAGCAGGCTGCAGCAGGGAGATCAGTCTGGAGAGACCAGAATGAGGACGGGAAGGGTAATATAAACCAGCAATTGCCTCCCAGCCAAGTATTCGCACTGGGAGTCTTTGGTAGAAAGCATTCCTGAGGCTTGTGGTGACACAAAGAAATGAAAATGAGTTGGAAGGGCAGGCTGATTTTAATGCCTGTCGCATTAAAAAAGAGCTCCAGGGACCCTGGACCTGGGTGCAACCCTAGGGAGAAAATGACACTGATGACTTCCCAGTCTACAGTTGTTCTGAATACTCTCTGAGTTCCTAAAATGCTCTATTAAGATATTTAGAAGACGGTAAGGACAACTTGAGACTGGGGAAGGACACTGGCGGCAGTGCAATGGAAAGCCGCACTCCAAGAAGTTCGCAGCCTTAAAGACTTGGCCTTTAAAAAAATTACCTTTTCACAATTATATTTTCCTTTGGAAAATAATGAATTGTAAAGAATGGAGGTCATTTTATTCCCTGATTTTTTAAAAGAGATATGTTGATCCAATCAGCATCTCCTATTAACTGCCTGATTCCTGTCTCAGATCTGTAGCCTACATTATGCCAGTGGCCTGCTTCCTGGATACAAGCTATGAAGATAATCTTCGTTTGCGTTCCCACACCTGGAATTTTGGTATTGTTGACATGAACTTCACAGTTGATTTTTCCCCCAGAGAGAACTGATGGCGGTAAAGCACAGGTGTGTTATGTATTGGCACACTGATGACAGCAGGGGTTTCTCAAGCTGTCACTGTTTGGCTCATGCCAGAATCTCCCAGAAGACTCATTAAAGTTCACTTAAGCTTCATGCCTAGCATGGGCCAAGTAGTTCTGTCTGGCGCCACACATAATCATACTTTACTTCTGCTGCATCACTGTCTAAAACGACAGTCTTCACATTATTCCTGCATACAACTCTTCCTTGTGTGGAGTTGTTTTTGTCAGTTCTTCTACGGGGTAAATACATTCCCAGTATCCCCCTTTTAATAGTAGCTATGTGCTAAATTATTGAAACTTTCATTAGTTCTTTGTGGCCAGATCAGAACCTAAAAGCTGCTAATAGTACAGGAGTCCAGGAAGGCAGCCCGGTTACTCATTACATTGTGTAAGATGACTTCTGGAAAATGCCATGCTGAGTCCCAGTGGCTTAGCCACTCCTGCAGTAAGAGGGAGTATGTCTTGTCATCCGTAGAGCAGAGACAGGAAAGAACATTAGCTCGGTTTAGCAAGTTCCTCTGATTGGGTCATGGCATTGGTCAGGCATGAATCACATACCTGCCTGACCCGCAGGCAGTTCTCCATAAACTCGAGGAAGAAGAGACTAGAAAGAGGTCCTGGCACTCTTGGGACTGCTTTAAATAATAATGGTCCTGGTTCCACTGAATATGAGAGAACCCAAGTCACTAACTGTTTTTTGAGTCCAGTTCTGGGACTTAACCTGAATGCAGAGTATTTATGATGTTCACTTCTGATCGTGGCCCTGTATGAGTGAGCAGACTATGAATGCCTAATTGGTGTTTTCCCCATAATATACCCATGATGACTGATGTTAGTAAATGTCTCTGTCAGATGCTTGATATGGTTTGTCTCACTTAGTCTTTAACAGCTATGACATGGATTGTGAGTCCTGGTCACAGTGCAAACCTAGGAACCAGATAAAGGCAGTGTAGAGCTCTGTGCTCTTAAATACTCAGCCACCCTGCTCTGAGCTTACATGTTATTATGAAATCACTATAAAAAAGTAAAATAAGAGAAAAACTGCCTTTCAAATGAGTCCATGCCTGACTGTGCTGGTCCATTCTACTCTTTCATTATTGTCTTCCTTGTTGTCTGTGTGAAGGTGGGTTCCCTTTTAGCTGCTCCTGTGGGTCAAGGGTCAGAGGACTGCTTTAAGGAAGTCCTAGAATATCAATCCCAGGCCAGTCTTTTTCTGGTAAGCAATACTCTCAAGTTTTTCAGGTGCTACCCTTTGGGAATTGTAGGGCTACTTCATTAACTAAAGTCACATCCTATTTTTATTTAAAATTTTACTACTTTTAATTGTGTGTGTGTGTGTTGTGGTTATGTGCATGCCTGTACAGGTGCTTGCATAGGTCAGGAGTGGGATCCCATGGAGTTGGAGTTACAGGTGGCTGTAAGCCACCAGATGTGGGTGCTGGGAATTGAACTCTGGTCCTCTGGAAGAGCTGTGCAGCTCTTAACTGTTAAGTTATCTCTCCAGCCCCTGCAGTCAGATTCTTGATTTAACATTTCTCTATCATCTAATGAGGTGGGAGCTCAATTTATCTATGTGTGAACCTATGAGCTGGCCACAAAGAAATGTGAGGACAAAGGACATAGTTTAACAACTGACAAGGCACATGAAGGTCAACAGTAGCAGTGCTGGCCAGAGCCAGCTAGAGGAGAGTCACACTTAGCAGCTAGCAGTAGAAGTCAGAGATGGGCAGGGTGAGCATGGCACTAACAGCATGCCATAGTCTTTGTGACTGAGCCAGAGGAACCTGCACAGACCCTCTAATTGGCACACCCTGTGGCAAGCCCGGTACCAATAAAAATTACCTCGGTCTCTGACCAGTTTCTGCCTTAAGTTTTATAAAAAGCCCCTGGACACGAAGCCTAAGTCCTTCCTCTTGGATTAAGTTTTTCTTTTCCTTGGTTTCTCTCTCACTTTTCCTTAAGAAGCTTTGCTTCACTTTGCAGTCTCCCTGGAGTGCATGTGTTTAATCCTCACAGGCACAAGACAGCAAACTCCAGAGCAGCTGACTCACATTGACACCCTGAATCCCTTGGTCACATCGGGGCAGATCCCTAAGATCTGCTGATCTGCATCACCAATAGGGTTTAGCATGCCTGCCACATCCTGTACTCACTTTGTATACTGGTTACAATGCTATGAGGAAATTGTACAGGCCGTGAAGAATATTACTCAATCCTTCACTTCAGAAAATGCTCATATTTATATATGTACCATTTCCTTGCCTACAGATCAGAAGTTATTTCAGGGCCTCTATACTATAAGTATAATTCAAGTAGGGCTTTAGACTGAAACTCTAACAGAAGCTTAAAGACTCTTATTTACTGACGAAGTGTGTAATAGGCGCGAATTAACGTTTCCATATATATCAATCTATCTTTTTCTTTCTAGTTTTTAAAGGATAGAAAAATCCATTGGGCTTAGTAACCCCAAAACTTGGCATTCCTCTGTTGTTTTATAAATCCTCCCGCCACGTGTGTTTTCCTCGTTTCAATCCTTTTGCCTGGAGTACAGGTCCCCGCCCGGGGTTTCGCCATCTCCATGCCGAGGAACACATGCTGGGAACACAGCGTGGTGGGCTCAGGTCTTTATCGCATCTCTCCTGCCTTTGGGGTTGCTCCACAAGTGGGTGCGGGATGTACAAAGGAACCTACGGGACACGCGTCAGAGGGCTTCTCTCTTTAATGCACCGTCAGGGTACATTTATAGGAGTGCAGGCAGGGGAGGAGCCAGTGACCCCGGGAATGCCCATTGGTTAGGACAAGGATTCTGGGAGTGGCCTCCTCTGTGTATGGAATTTGAGCCTGTGTTTCCAGCCTGCAGGGTAGACAAAGCATCTTTGCTTCAGTGAAGCAGACAGTATTAATATCCGATAATTTAGCTGTGTTTAGGCCAGGTCTAAGGTGTGAGCAGCGAACACCTGCCCTTTTCAAACCCTAGGGGTGAAGCCAGGTTCGATACACTCTCAGTCCTTGGACAGTCCACATTCTTCCAAGTAAAAGCAATATGCATTCTTCTGTCCTACTCTTTGTTCTAACTTTGCTCATCATAGCAACTATTAATCACTCACATAAAAATCCCTTGTCTTCACTTCCCTCTAATGCATTTCCATCTTTACTCCGGTTCCAATCTAATCCTTAGGCTGAGAAATCATTTCTAATTGGCAGTGAATAGCTCCAAACTCAGTTTAACTCTGTTGCTCGCTAGACTAGTTTTCAGTAATGTTTATTCCCATTGCTCTTAAGTCACATGATCGATCTTAGTTTAATGTGATACATACACTTCAGATACTGACCAACTCACTAAATGCTTATATTCGTTATCTCTGTACTGATCCTAGTTACTGTTAACAAACTATTTCAGATAACTTTTCAGTTAAAAGGTATTGATTGGTTGACCATGTGATCACACTGATCGGCAAACAGACACAATTAAAGCAATTTAGATAACCACATTGTAGACAGTCACTGACTGGTGAGGTCATGAACCCAAAAGAAAACCTACTACTGTTATGTTCCTAAACCAGTGTAATTTCTAAGTGCACCCTAAACACACCTATTCTTTACTCGCAGATACATGTAGCCCTCACTCTTTGGGGGGGGGGGGGGGAAAGCTTCTTTTTGCAGCAGATGGAGACCATTAGAAATCCACAACTGGTCAAAATGCAGAGAGCCAACTGACCATGGGGTCCCCAACCTCAAACGATAAAGCCACAACTCTACTGCTGTACCTAAGGCTAAGTAGCATCATGGGAAAGAGGGTGGAAAGACTGTAACCACCACAGAACTAGGGTGCTAGCTGTGAGACGGTGTATGACATAGACTCTGCACCCAGGAAACCTCAAAGCTATGGTCTCTTAAAGAAGATCAACACACTGAGAACCCCAGCTGACTGACTGGAAGCACAATACCTAGTTCACATTCTCTGCCTCTTGCTTGAGCTTCAAGATGTGAGCTCTCAGCTTGCTATTACAGCTGCCATACCTGCTGCTTACTGCCATGGTGATGGTCCCCGTGGAACCAGAAGCCCAAACAAACCCTTCTATGAGTTGCGTTGGTCATGGTGTTTTATCACAGTAACGGAAAAGTAACTAATAGACCCCCAAGTTTGGGAATACTAATACGTTGGTATTATTAACCAAAGTGGAGAAAAACTTCTGTAGGTCAGCCAAAGAGGAAGCCCGCAGCCTCTCCAAAACTGAAATGCATCTTCATATCTCACTTTGGGGGTAAATATTGTCTTTTATTTTTTTGTTTGTTTTTGCTTTTTGAAATGGGGGTTTCATTTTGTGTCCCAGGCCAGCCTGGAACTCACCATGTAGCCTAGGCTGGGCTCAAACTTGTGGATGATCCTTTTGGCTCAGCCTCCCAAAAGATGAGATTAGGGCCTAGCTTGATTATTGATCTTATGCAGGATATGATGTTATTACTTGTATATATTAAGTCTAATAAATTCTTGTTGTCACGCTTATCACCTCCCATAGGAATCTCAGTCAGCCACCCTCCGTAAAGCCAGAAGCCTGCTGTGGAAATATACGCGTCTTACACTGGGCATAACAACTAGAGATTCTATGATTGAACTGCACTTTCCACCTCTTTTATGTTAGGGCCATTATAACAAAGTTACCTACTCACTGGCCCTAAATAAAACATCCCAGCAGACTAATGACAGATCAACCCATTGTCACTCATAAATATGCTACTATGCGTTTGACGGTTTTTGGTTTGGAGGATTATGATCCAGTATAGTTATCAAGGTTTTGATGCCAACAGTTACCCTTTAGTGAACACTGCTGAATATTCAAGGAATTCTATATACATCATAAAATGCTAACCCATCCAGCTCGATAGACAATGCAGGTTTTACAATGCACATCTGCACAATACCACACACATGTAACGTGCGTGTGTGCGTCCATACACCTTTCCTACACAGAAGCATTAGTTTTACAAACCATCTCCACTCCCCAACACATTTCCTCACACCTCGAAATGTATCACTAATGAACTCATGTGTTACTGTGATACACAGGCTGTTATTCTCGTCAAATGCCTAAAGCCAGAAAACACTATACATTTGTTAGTTAGGGATAATTCCATAAATGTGAAATTAAATTACAACTTCAACCAGCGACAGATTTCAGCCTAACTTTTAATTAAACCAACTTTGAAAACTCAAAAGCTTTATATATTTCCAAGCTTATCAGGCTAAAACTTTTTTTATTTTTCCCTGTGAAGTTCTGAAAAGATTCCCCAACACTAATACAGTACTTAAACATTGCATCTTTTTCTTTCCCTCCAAACTGAGTTTCTCTAGATGTGATTTTTTTTTTAAAAATTTAATTACAACTTCAACTAGAAGCAGGCTTTAGCCCAACTCCCACAAAGTGTATTTAACTTTCCCAGCATACTTAACATAGCTTAGTAAATAAAAGTAGGCAGGAAAAGGACTAAAATAATTCCATTGGCATATAGATCTGGTCTTGGCCTTTTGACTGATTTCAAGGACAGCTGTATGTGCAAGCCTCCAAACGTGCCAGAAAGGATGCCTCAATTCATGAAGGTCAGGAGGGAGCAGGCATCAGACAGCTCCCAGGTAGATCACAACACCTCGCAACCTCTCACAAGCAGTGAGGAGAGAGAAGCAGTAAGTGGAAGGTGACTTAGTATATAGCACTATTAGGGCTGGTAAATAAAATTAACCAGTGTCCGTAAAAACAGCATAAAGTGTCCTTGAGAATGCCCACAAGTGGTGGTAAATGCCTTTAATCCCAGCACTCAGGAGGCAGAGGCAGGTGGTTCTATGTGAGTTCAAGGCCAGCCTGTTTTACATAGTGAGTTCCAGGTCAGCTTAAGCTATGTAGAGAGACCTGTCTCAAACAAACAAGAGCAACCAAACAAATAACCAGACAGACAAACAAAAAACACCAGCAAAAAGTATAATGTTAAAAGCGAAGCTGTAGATGTTTACAGATAAAGTGAACATAAACCACAAAAGTAACTTTACTATGTCTGACCATATAATAGCTAAAGCCTGAACAGCTGTGGCTAGTGCCGAAGTAAATGTCTAACACAATTACTTCGTGAAGTGCACACCGTAGTCTCTCATCGCTCAAAGGACTTAGCTGTGTTCTCTGTCCCTTCGAGGGACCTGCTCTGCTCTGCCTGTCCTCTGTGGCTCTGAGCTGCAATCCTGGTAACTGAATGTCATGGGAAATTTGGCAACAGTAAAAAATTTCTGAACGCGCACCAACCAAAGATTAACTCCTCAAACGCACACTGACTCCAAGGTGTATCTTTCAGCTCTTGGCCATGCTGTATCTCCCTGCTCCACGCCGCCTTGGTTCTGAACACACAGAGAACATTTTGCACTGTGTATGACATCATGCTACATGCGCCAACAAATGTTTCCCGAAGAACTGCAGCTCAGATCTAAGACTATTGGGTGTTATAAAGTCAGTATTTTTAGTGTACATACAAAGTTTTCTGTTTCTGGTAGAGACGTGGTGGTTGTTTCACAGAAAATGAGGACTTTTAATACTTTCTGATCATCATATCCATACAACACATATGTACGCGTAATTTAAAATAAAATACCTTTTAAATATCTGATGCTCTCTTCTGGAGGCACCCCCCCCCACACACACACATTTATATATACAAATAATTTAAAACTAAAAAAAAAAATCTTTTAAAAAATTGTGAGTGGGTGTCCATAGAGGCCAGAGGAAGGTGTTGGATGCCTTGGAGCTGGAGTTACAGATGGATGGGAGCTGTCATGAGATGTCATGTGCCGAGAACTGAACCCATGTTCCAGACCCAGGCATTCGTATTTGGCTCCAGAATAAACCATCTGTTATTCCTCCTGAGAGAAGAGTGATGTTCTGCCTGGGTGCTTACTTTGGGAACCTATTGTTCAAATGATACATAAAACCCAGGGTTCCACAGTGAGCAGTCCCAGACCCCTGGTGGGTCTGAAGGCTTGGTCCCTGCTTCTTCCTTCAGGCTGATGGAATCAAAACAGAATTTCTGCCGCCCTCTTCCTCCAGTCTTGTGACCAGCACCAGCATCACCATTGTCTTCCCAAAGAACACCTGAGCTTCAATCCAGTTCACACCTGTTACAACCGGACTACATTGCTTTGGTCAGAGAGGCTGGCAGAGCAGAACACGCTGAGGAAGAGATGGTCAGAAGTCCTAGGCCTCGGGCACCTCCCGATTCTGCCTGTGTTTTGAGTTTCCACCCTTTACTTCTTTGGATCACAACTGAAAACAGGGATTTTAAATACCGAGAAACCTTTGTTTGATATCATCCAATTGTGTTTGCTAGCTGAAGAGCTCTTGGCAAAACCACCTCCCGCCCTTTGTACTTCACAAAAGCCAGCTTTCAGCTGTGCTTACGGAAAACTGGTAGGATCATCAAAATAACCAAAAGTATGCTGTTACCATGGAAAGGGAAGGTTTACCCACCACACAGTAGAGGTCACATACCCAAGCTGCCACAGCAGAGAACGACACCTTCCTCACTAGAGCAGGCCATTGAAGGGAGTCTAGTTCAAACGGCCATCTCTCCCAGGCTGAACCTAATGTAGTTTATACAGGAAAGGGGTCACTGTGGCCTGCTCAGCATTTCTTCACGGGTGGAGGTTTGTAGTCAAACGATACATCTCTGCCTGGGGCCACTCTTGACACTGGTGTTACCCCCCCCCCCACTTCCTGACATAGCACATACACAGGTGACAGGGGCATTGAGCCAGAGGCTATCATGTTGATCACCAAACTTGTTAATGAAAGAAAACAGGATTAGTGCTGGAGCTGAAGGTGGTGGGGTGGAGGAACTGGAAAACGAAGAAAAAGAAAACATCACCTGATCAACTGTGGAAGACAAGGGTCTGGTGAGGTTAATCAACCCGTGAAGGAAGCAGGAGAGCTGGTTCCAATACTTAGCTTCAGTGTCAAACTGTAATTTTCCAAAAGTTAAAGCATGAACATGCTGTCATAGCAATTGTGGTGTCATGTTTCTGCATACTTGAAGTATAAGCATTTTCCCATTTTTGTTTGTTTGTTTTTCATTTATTGGTTAGATTTGTTTCTGTTTTCTGAAAGAGATAATTTTGTATCGATCCCAGCTTTTCTCACTCATGATGGTTGATGAAGTCAACAGAGGCTTTCTGCTGTAGTTCCCCACTTATTAGAAATTGTGTAAATGGCACGGAATATGTTTGTTCAAATTGGTCCCAGAAAAAGTCCATGACTGCACATGAAGATAGGACTCTGGAGATAACCATGGCGTTCCCAAAGTTCCCACTATCTTACACGTCATGACCTGTGATGAGGGTAAACCTTACATCTGGAACAGGCTTAGCTATTTCAAAATGTCAAAGTAAATCTATTTCTAAAAGGATGGCACACATTAGATGCATGGCAGAAAGCTGTAAATCAGGCTCGGATCACACTGAGAACTCATATGTTCCATTGGGTGCACTTGACCCAGACCAGATTATCAGAGTTTTCTACTAAACTTCTAAAGAGTGAACAGATAAAATGTACCAGCCTAGATCTATGCAAGCATGTAGTTTACTTTCTTCTACAACCCAAGGTCATTCATTCTTCCTCTGAAGACCGTAAGAGGAGGGGCATTAGAATACCCCATAGCCCATCTGGGAGAAAAGAGAGAGGCTGCATTGGCTTTGAAGGAAGCTGGGCTCCGACTCACCTCACTACTCCCTGTGATCATGTCCCTTGGCCTTTGTGAACTTTGCTCTTCAATTATAGCATGAGGATGTTATCTTCCCTTCAGAGAGTTCTTATTGGGTTTTAATAGATTAAAGTAGGCCAAAGGGGCTGGCACAGTGTGAGCTCCCACCCCTCTCATTCCCATGGCTCTGGAATTACAGAGGATCAGGAGTTCTGGACCATGTTGGTATTCTACAGACTCTACAGATGACTCTACAAACTAACTTCTAGTTTGCAGCCAGGTGTGGTCCCTTACCTGATCCTGTTATTCTCTTCTCTTTCCTTCTGTTTACTCATCCTTTTAGCTATGTCTTCATATCAGGTATCAAGCCTAAAGACTAGCTCTGCCGTTTGGAGCATTCACCTAGCTCCTCTCTCCCCAGAGCCTGCCTTCTGTACTGCAGTGAGCCCATGAGAATTCAGAGTGGTGTCTGCCAACCTGGAGTTATACCGTGGCTCCTCCATAATGTTTGCTTGCTAGTTTTTCAGCAAACTCAAGCACCGGCCTAAGAAACTAAGCATGGATCACTTTAGTTCTCCAATTCTGATTGAAGCTTTGTAGATTGACCAATTTTAATATTTTTTTTCTTATGTAGGTAAAAAAAAAGTTTCTAATGGATCTGGTTTTGCCCATTCCCCATTCTGAACTTTCCCTACACTAAAGAAGGGTGAGGCTTCTAAGCTCATGAGATTGGATTGCTCTCTCACTTCTTACCAGAGGTATCACCTAAATGGAAACCAGGTACTTGCGTGAACCCATTGAGTTCAGGCCCTGGACCTTCCTTGGCTTGATTGAAGGTCCATTTGTTTATTCTGATCTGGCTAATTAAGGATCCTAATTTGATAGGTACCTTTATCAGTCTGCTTTCAAAGTATTTGGTTTAAGGTATTGAAGACAGCATGTACCACCTATTTTAACTTCTTACTAGGATACTGCTGTTTCAAGAAGGGATAATTTAATAAACCGTGATCTAATGAATACTTAGTGGTTTTGTGTCTCTAACACTTAGGACAGTGTCTGGCGCATAGTAGGCAATCTGTAAACATTTTTGGAGTAAATGAACAAAATCAACTTGTATAAAAATAGAAGTTGATTACTTGAGTCTGAACAAGAGCTAGTAAACCATCAAAGCCAGAAGCGCCTCATTTGCATCATTTCCCACTGGCTGGTGGCTTTTGGACAAGGAATCCATAGAGTGGAGTGCTGGGCTGGCTACTGGCTGGCTGTTAGGGCTCAGCACGTTCAGTTCATTTGCAGTTTTTCGTTCTGCCCATAGGATATTTGACTATGTATATGACCTATATAAATAATCCATTTAATTAATATTGCCACACACAAATACCGTGTCAATTGCCATGGTATGGAAAGGAACAGGGCACTCTCCTGGCTTTGAAAGTCACAACCTCCTGCTATAAATAGATGCAAGTGATTCAACACCCAGGCACAGCAGAGCAAGGTTTTTGTAGAAAAACACTTGTTGGAGAAAAAGGTCAGAACTCTTGGCTTTGAGAGGCACACACAGACCTCAGGAACTCAGATTGATTACTTTTTCTGTTTGCCAAGTTCACAGACTGGAGACACAAAGCCCTGTGGGCTGCTAGACATGGACACAGGGGATTCAGGAACGGACAGCTACTGTTTTTCATGTATTATTTCACAGAAGCCTCTGACCTCCAAGTTACTATCGCTGTGTTACTACCCGGTCTCACACAGAGAAAGCGTAGCTTCTGGAATCTGTGATGTCCCATGTTTCCATCTCAAGGAAAAATGAGAGTGGGGTGCAGCCAGATGCCCCCAGTCCTGGTGCCCTGGGCTTGGGAACGCTCCTGCATGAGGATCCAGATTTGAAGAGGACAGACTGGGGCGCTCTGACCCTGCAACTCACTGGGCCAGGGCAAATGCTTAAGCTTCACTTTAAGAGATAGTGATGTAATAGATACCTTTAATCCCAGTACTCAGGAGATCCCTGTGAGTGCAAGGCCAGCCTCATCTTCATAGCAGACAGGGACTGCCAGAGTCACTTACATAGTGAGACCCTGTCTAAATACACACACACACACACACACACACACACACACACACACACACACAATAAAAAATGAAAAAAAAAAAGAAAAGAGAGATGGGGTTGACCTTGAACCCCTTTCCTTGTCCTGTACCAATGCCTAGAAGAGAGCTAGGGTAGAGAGACCTACCTAGGGTAGAGAGAAGCAGGTAAAGTGGGGAGAATGGGAAAGGAGCTGCCTGGATAGGAGAAAGGAGATGCGACATGGGGGAGGGGAGCTGTAGGAGGGAACACAGAACAGTGGGTAGAGGCTGGAGGAACTAAGGGAGAACAGGAGAGAAAGGCCGACAGAATTGGGGAAAACTGGACTGGACGGGGTGGGAGGTGGAATCTGGGGCGTGGAGCCAGACCACAGGTTTCTGTAAAGCCGACCTCTGCAGAGTTAAGTGCACAGCCCAGGGGTTCCCAGGACCTCAAGGGCCCCAGTGCATGAAGCTGCAGGTGTAACCACTCTGACAGAAGAGTAGCTATTCTAAAGAGACACCCACTCCCCTCTTCAGCCACCAGACTATTGAAACAATGGACCCTGGACAACTAAACATCCCAAGAGTCCCTTGTTTGGGGAAAGGAAAGCCTGAAGACTTCAGCCGGAGGCGGAACTGTCTGGAGAAAGATTTAACACAGTTCTGACAACTGAGACCTCTTTGCAGGAGAGCCTGGAATTGGGCAGTGATTGGTAAGGTGACATCTGGACCAGGCCTGCTGCAATAGGCATTACAAAAACATAAGCTTCATTTCAGTACCCCAAAACAAACTCAGGGGGCCACTAGACCTCTTTGTTTCTCTTTCCAGTGTGGCTTCATTGTGTACATCTCCCTGTGCTTTGCACTACTTTTTTTTGGGGGGGGGTGTTCTTTAATTGGTGTCCCACGGACAGGTGGAGAGACCTCTCTTGTCTGTTGGGGTTGTCAGAGGTGAGGCTTTGCCTCTCAAAACTCCAGTAACACTGGGAAGTTGGTTCAAAGTGCCTTAAGTCAAGAAGGAAGGGAGGTGGTGTTTAGTTAGCTGCCTGAGTGTTTGCTTAAGGAATTAGCTTGTCTAAGTTCAGCACCTGGCAGCATCTTGACTGCCCTTCTAAGGCATCTCAGTGGATTTTGTTCCTTGAGGATTGTTGGGTGAACCAGCCCTACAGTTGCCTACCGTTTTGAGAAAACTGTGTTGAAAAGTAAACGAATGGAAGCAAATCCTCAGTTACTGTTCAACCTGCCATCTTTCAAGAGGCCTCCACTGAGACAGCTGACTCTTAGGTCTGACACAATCTCATGGTTCTAAACTCAACCAGGAACGTTTTGAACCGGGAATGTTTTGTTCATCTGAGGTCACCTCAAACTCAGGTTCATACCAGCAAAAGGCATCTCCCTCCCCCCTTCTTTTCTCCTCCCCTCCTCTAACCTTTTTCTCTCTTGACCACATCCTTCTTTCTTTTGGTTACTATAGCTGCAATTATCAATCATTCCCCTCTGTCTTCTGTTTGATATTTTTTTTTTTAAGTTTCATGGTTTGGGACATATAGTGTTTTGAGGGCATGTGCCTGACTTGAAAATGTTTTTAATTTTATTTCTAATTACCTTTTTAAGATTTTAAAAAAATGTTTGTATTATGTGTGGATGTTTGCATGTGGATATGTGCACATGCGTACCGACTCCTGCAGTCAAGAAGGAAGTGTCAGATCCGTTGGAAGCGGAGTTACAGGCCTTTCTGACCTGCCAGATGTGGGTGCTAGGAATTGAATTCCAGGCCTCTGGAGAGCATTACTCACTATTAACCACGGAGGCATCTCTTAAGCCCCCCACGTTGTAAAAGCATCGTTCTTTCCTATTTTTGTCTTCAGTTTGAACGCGTGCAGCTTGCAGAGTGAGGATTTGACCACCAGGTCTCTCAAGCTCCCTGGTTTGCAAATCTGCTTGGAGAACCAAGGGCTCAGAATCACTGCCGGGGGCGCCCCCGTGTGGCGCCAGCAGATATTAACTCTACATCTTCAATATTGACCAGGGATCCGATGGACATTCTTCAGAACTGACAGAAGACTTTCTGGTTCAATCCCTCCCTCCCTCCCTTCCTCTCTCCCTTTCTTTACCTCCTCCTCTCCCTGTCTCTTTCCCTTCCTTTCTCTTCTCCTCTCCCTCCTTTCCTCTCTCCTTCCTCTTCTCTCCATCTCTCCTCCTCTTGATTCCTCTTTACCCCTTCTCTCCTTCATCCCTTCTCCCTCTCTCTGCCTTTCACTCGCCCCCCCCATTTCCTCTCTCTCTCTTTCTTCTCTCCCTTCTTGTCCCATCCATTCTTCCCTTCCCCTAACAGATCTGTCTTCCTCAGAGTAGAAAAATCTTCCAGTTTTCTCAGTTCAACACGGACTTCAAAGTCACCTAATTTCAAGAGACATCCTCCCGCTTGGAGACAGTTTGGAGCAGAGATACCATGGGATGCCTGGCTACTCTTTACCATTCAAGTGAGTGCAGGATGAAGAAGAGACATGGATGGGTGCCAGGCTTTACTGGTACTGTGGTCTTATAGCTAACCTTAGGAACTGGCATTTGTACAGAGAAGACATCCCAGAGGCCAGGGTCTGAACTGCCCCCCCTCCCCCGCCATAATCTTGAGACTGATAACAATCTGCAGACAGATAGGAGAATCTCTCCCACAGTCCCCTTCTTTTCCTGGGGTCTCATATCATAAAGAATACTTCAGAGAAACCTTAAGAATGCATTGATCTTCTGAATGGAGCCAGCTTGGTACTCTGGTTTCTGCCTGCTACATTTTCACATTTTATCTAGATAATCGTCCTACGAGATTATTTCTTATTGCCAATTTGCTCATAAGACAAGGCCGAGGGAGATAAAATCACATGCTTAAAATTGTGAAACTGGCAAGTGAGTCTTTCCAGGCCTAGTGGTATGAAATTCATTTTCACTCCTATCTCAAGTTGTTTTGTATATATCTCTAAAAACCCAGCTTTTAGAAATTTGTCAATGATCAGTCTGAACACCAAAGTCTGTAGGTTCTGGTTCTGGACAGTGTTTCCATTATACTCCTTCTAATCTTCTCAATACTCCTGTCTTGGGGAGCCTGGGGTACACGGTGGTGAGTTTTGAAATCAGAAACTATGAGCATGCTTACTTGCTTGTTCTTCATAAAAACTGTTTGTCACTATTCTGAGCGATTTGAAGTTCCTTATAAACTTCAGACTCTGTATGTCAGTTTCCACAAATGTCACCCAGGATTCAGATAGAGATTGCATCGATCTGTGTATAGATCAATTTGAGGAACTTTACGTTTTAACCACATTCAGCTTGGTATCTGTAAGTATGGATTTTTTCCATTTATTTAGAGTCTCCTTAATTTGTTTAAATGATGTGTTGTGATTTTCCAGGATGCAAGCTTGGAGTTTGTGGTTGTTAAATTTATTTGTAAGTATTTACTCATGTTGAATAAAATGGTTTGCTCAATTTCATTTCTAGTTGCACACACACACACACACACACACTCACATGAATGTTTGTAGAAGCAGCTGATATTCTTTTCCCTTAATGCTGTTGGATTCATGGTTTAGGGATTGAAATAATGCTAAACAGTACTAGACTGTGTTATAAATGGCTTCCCCCAAAGTTAGGATGAAGAATTGCATCTAGTAGTGTTTACAAGGGGCTTTCACACTGGGAGATGTGCACAGTGAGTATTTCACCTGTGTTTATGTTTATTTATTGTGGAGGCCATGTATGTGCCATAGTTCAAGTGTGGACCCTCGAAGGAGTAGGTTCTTTCCTTTCACCATGTAAGCCTCAGATACCAAATTCATACTGTCAGGCTTGGCAGCAGGTGCCTTTACCTGCTAAGTCATTTCCAGGACTGTTTTATTTTCTTCATGTTTTAAAATTTGCCATTTAAACATGAAGAAGCGAAGACCACAGCCAGGGGCTAAAATGGTGAATTAGAAGCTTCCTCCATGCCTCTGTGTGAACAAGAAGAGTCAGGGTAACAAGGGGGAGGGGAGCACTATGTTCTCAGGAGAGAAAGAGAAAGAATATTTAGCATCGAGAAGTGTTAGGACAGATGAAGACCAGAGAAATAGAAAGGCAATACATAGAAAAATCCTAAAGAGTTCACAGCTCCAATTGTGATCCCCAGGAGAAAGTGAATTAGAAGTCATAACCACAGGGTAAGGCAAGCAGCCCTGGTGAGGATAGATTGGCAGCCCAGCCCAGCTAAGAAGCCCAGTTTGATATTGTATTTTAAATATAATTATGATGAAAGCCGAGTCAAAGGAAACCGAGTGCAGTGTATGCTATGCTTGGCATATTCCTAAGTGCGGGAATTCAGTCCAGGGAGGGAGGTCTATTTCTTGTTGAAAATTTTTCTTGTAATTGCTCTCTGCTGTAGGCCATCATTTCTTTGGATCTAAATACTGTCTCTGCCATGTTTTCCCAGGCCAGTCAGGCTAGGGCAATCTGCTAGGTGCATTAATAGACCCGATTTGACTTGGAAGGAAGAAGGCTTGTAGTGTCTCCATCCTGTGCATTAAGGAACCAAATTCACCCAGTCACTTCTACTTCAGAATGGAAAACAAATGCACGTCCTTTCCTTTCTTCCTCATCTACCCAGGGTGGGTGGAGTCAGAGAGTAGGTGAGCAGTATTGAGCAGTTCAGGGATTTGGCTGTCAGATCGTGAATGGCAGGGCTCACCAAAAGGAGCAGAGGTAGTGTTTGAGATGGAGGACAGGCGCTATTTATAATAATTTATGGGGTTAGGAAACTCCATTTTATTAGGGATGTCCTAATTAATTACAACCAGCTGACAAAGCTTCGTAATATTTGCGAACTGGAAAGTCATTCCTGTTTATATGACATCTGTAGACTAAGAAAAGAAAACACAGTCCTCACCACAGAGGACCCTCCAACAGCTGATGCAAGCATACGGAGAGGCCCAGGGCCAAACGTCTTGCAGAGATTAGAGAACCCCACAGAAATGGGAAAGGTGGGACTGTGGATATCAGAGGGGTTGAGGACACCAGGAGAACACTCCCCACAGTGTCAACTGAGCAGCACAGTTATGGGCCTGCGGAGACTGAAGGGGCAGACACCGAACTTGCAGCATCCCCCAAATACTTCTTATGGCTGTCTGGATTGGTGTTCTTGAAAAATACCTACAGGCTGAAGTCAGGGAGCCTCTGACCCTTTTAGCTACCCTTGGGACTTTTTGCTCCTGTTGGGTTGTGTGGCCCACCCTTGCTGTAGGGATTGGTGCCTATGTCATGCCCTGTTTGAGCAGTAACCTGGGGGAACTGTTCTTTTCTGAGGAAAAGCAGGGGGGATGTTTGTGGGTGGTGATGGGGGGTAACTCTTGGGGAGAGGAGAGATGAGGGAGCTGGAGAGTGGAGGAAGGAGAAGAGGGAGTCTGGACATATAACTTGTATGAGAGACAAAAAAAAATATCTCAAACTACTGTTCTGCTAAAGGAAGATAGCAACACAATGACTCCTCATGACATTCTGCTCTACTCACAGATCGGCGTCTTGCTCAGCCATCATCAGAGAAGCTTCCTCCTGTAGTAGATGAGAACAAATTCAGAGACCCACAGGTAGACAATGTGCAGAGAGTGAGAGACCCTGGAACACTTGGTCCCAAATGGGATGTCTCTAATCCCTCTCCTCGAGGCTCATAGTACCTTCTAAAAGGGTGGAAAAAGAGTCAGAAAGATTGTAAGAGTGAGAGGGGATATTGAATATCAAGAAAACAAAGCCTTTTAGACATAGCAGGACCTACACACACGACTCACAGAGACCGTGGCGGCATGCACAGGGCCCGCACAGGTCGTAAACAGATAGGGTCTCAGCACTGAGAGGCTAAGTGGACACAGACCCCATCCCTAATCCAGAAATTATCTCCAACTGATAACCACTCGCAAATGAAAAATTAGTTTTCTCCAACAGAATTTCTCTAAGACCAGGCAGGTCCCCATGTTCAGCCAAAGATGGACAACACATATTGAGCCCAATGGTATTTTTGGAGGTTTCTTTTTTTTTGGAGACGGTGATGCTACATAATGCTTTATCTGGATTTTTTTTTTCTTACCCTGCAAGTCTTTTGCTTATGTATTATGGTTTCTGATCTTGTGCTTTTATGGGATTTTGTTTTGGCTCTTTGTTGTTTTTATTGTTGTTGTTGTTTTGTTTATTTGTCTGTTTTGTCCTAGTCAAGTTTGTTTGTTCTTATTTTATCCTTTTTTTTTTTTTTTTAAAATGCCTATTTGTTTTCTAATGAGAGAGACAAAGAAAGGATGTGGATTTGGTAGGATCTGGGAGGGAGAACCATAATCAAATCTACTTTCAATTAAAAAAATTTAAAAATAAAGCCAAGCCTCTCAAAAGAAGAGACAAACTGATATAAATTATAATAAGAGTAGCATTTCATGCATCGATGTAGCTAAGATTATAAAATATGTTAGGCCTGTACACATTGTGAAGACATTTAAGAAAGACCTTAAGTGCTAAGCAATGGTACATATTGCTTATGGACACACTGTTCATCTAAAGGAGAAGTGTGAATTCAGCCGGAGCTCCAACCTTCAGAGAAAAAAAAAAAAGAGGGAGGGGGATTGGGGGGATGTAGATGCAGCTCAAGGCACATGCAAGACGCGAGTCTGGTATAAAGACTCCATAGGCCTTAGAAAGCCACGCCCACAAATACGGGCAAGGCGGAAGTAAGTTTATCCAACTGCTAACTGTGGGCAGGGGATGATGAGTGCTCGAACCCAGCGAAAGAGGAAACATGCAAAACCAAATTACAATCAGAAAATCGTCTTCCCGGTCCAAATGTGCAATATCTATGCCGTCTAAAAATCTCTATGAACTTAGTTTACAATTGCTTGAGAATGTTGGTGCCACGCGTGCGAGGAAAAGACGGCATTGTTCTTCATTGAGGACGCTCAGTTCTCCCCATGCGCGGCTCTCCCAAGAACATGAAAAGCACCTCGGCTGGCTCACAAGCAAGAACTGGAAGAAACGAAAGAGAACCACACACGAGCCTCCTGTGTGGGAGTTTTCGGACTCAGAATAGGAAGACTCTATTGCTTTTTTTGAACGACAAATCTAGAGAAGCCTGCGGGGAATACAAAACCGTAAGAAATGAAGCTCAAAAAGAGCAGAACTACTTGAACTAATAATACTTTAGACTCTTAAGTTGGGTAGTTAGATGCAACCGCAGATCCAATCGAGATAAAGGATGATTAGTACCCTGGAGGGCAGGTCCAGAAACACTGAGCAGAGCTCAGGGCAAAGGCAAGAGATAGAAATAGTAACGAAGACTGCAAGGCTTGGAGGGAGAATGGGAAGCCACACACAGTTGTCGGGAGTGCTGAAATAGCAGGAAAGAGGGTGTGAGGAAAGGGGGCTGGCTGAGAGTACAGCGGAGACTCTTGGTATTAAAAAAAAAAAAAGTGAAATGGAATAAGAAAATAATTTTAAAAGGTTTTTGAAATGAGGAAGAAGAAAGGGTTGGGGGTAAATGGGGAGGAAAAAAGAAAGAGAAAGGGAATGAAGAAGCAGCAGTGGGGAGCATGGAGGAAGAGAGACGACCTGGAAAGGGACAATAGCTTCTCCGCCATCGCTTCAACGGCTGCTCAAAAGCATACGGTAGAATATATTCAATGTGCTAAGAAAAACGTAACTGCTGACTTAGAATCTATACTCAGCCAAAACATCCTTTAAGGATGGGGATCAAATACAGGCATTAGCAGACAGAAAAGCGCCACACCAGCAGTCTCCACAGAAGAAATTTCTGAAGCGTATTAAAGATAGAAATAAGAACCCAGAGAGAATGGCTTAGATCTAAGAACGAAGAGCAAAGACGCAGTTAATTTACAGGTGGATCTCGATAAGCACTGATACTGTAAAGCAGTAACATGTTGCCTGGGTTTCTTTGTTTTGCTTTTGTTTGATTTTTAAAGAAATACAAAGTTTACTTCCAGATTAGAAAAGAAAAATCAAAGAAAATAAGAAAAGTATTCAAGCAAGCTTCAGCATCAAAGAAGGCAAAAAGAAACATTAGGGACAAATAGGAAATACAGGGCGACATTTATACAAAATCTAATTGGATAGAACCCTCCAGTCAAAAGAGAAAAAAAAAAAAAACTAGGAAAAGGAACACCACAAGGAAGTATTGTATAACAGGAGACAGTGTGAATCATTCCAATAAAAGATGTTGGAAGTGAAAGGATCGGTGAGTACTGTAGCTCCTGAGTTAATGAAAGGAGATTCTATAACCCTGATACTGTCAGATGTAACAGCTTTCGGGCATGAAGCATGACTAAATAATTATGCACCTCGATCTTAATAGAGGATTCGATTTATACAACATCCAACAATCTCAAACTTACCGTGCACTTAATAACATGCATCTCCAGAGCAAGCCGTATCTTCAAAAGATGCCTGCACTTCAGCTCAAAGAAGAATATGTGTTGGCTAGGATAAGTAAAACCTCAACCGTATCTTGGATAAGGAGAGACAATGCAAAATCATCACGAATACAAAACGTCCAGAGCGAAGCAGGCTGTTCATTGCAGCACTGTTCACAATAGTCCAGATACAGACACCACTGTCTGGGTGTGTGACGGCAGACAGCTATGGCATATTCAGTGAAATATCCAGACATTTAAAAGAAGAAGTCCTTTTGTGACAAGACGGATAAAACTTGAGAGCATTATGCTAACTGAAATAAATCAGACAGAAAAAGACCAATATTGCACATCTAACTCAACATGTGAAATTTACAAGTAAGCAAAACTCATAGAAACATCAAAAATGCTGACTCCCAGAATGTTGACTTTCCCAGTCAGAGAAACAGAGAAACATTTGGCGAGTGTACAGACACACAGGTATTTCCATGAGAGAAATAACTACACAAATGAGGAAAGAATTGGAATTTATGTGCATTAAACGACATAGTTTCAAAACAAAGTAAAAGCCAACAGGCCTAACTACTAGACATAGACAGGCATAAAACTTACAGCATTGATTTCAAACTTTTTAAATCAGTATCTACTTGACACATGAAATAATTGGTTTCATTATAACGTTTTAACACATATATCATTGTACTTACCCATATTTTCCCCTTGTCGCGTTATGTCCCTCCCACTCCCCTTTCTGGTCCTTCCTCACCTCCTTCCACTTTCATATCATGTATGTAAAGCATGTATAAATACACATATGTTTAAATCCATAGTTCCCCTATGAAAGAAAATATGATAGTTTATCTTTCTTCTCCAATGACCGTCTCCTGGCCCTCCCCCCCCTTTAAATCTACTGTTCCTTCGTAGACTCCCTTCAACTTAAATGTTGTATGTGTATTTAAAAATCTGAATTTCATGCCTGAGAGAGAACATGATAGTGAAGCCTGCTTAATCTGCTCACCATCCTTCTTGTTCTCCACCACTCTCCTACAAATAACCTAACTTCGTTCTTCTTTCCAGCTGAGTAAAATCCTGCTGTGTATACATATTCCACACCTTCATCACCCATTCATCTATTGATGGCCATATAGGTTGGTTCTCTATCTTGGCTACTGTGAACAGTGCAGCAAGAACCAGGATGTGCAGGTGTGTATGTGGTAATGTGACTCAGAGCCCTACCTGTAAATGCCCAGGAGTGGCATAGTCGTGTTATGTGATGGTTGTATTTTCCCCTTTCCTTTCCTTTCCTTCCCTTCCCTTCCCTTCACTTTCCTTTCCTTCCCTTTCTTTGCTTTTCCATTCCTTTCCTTTTCTTCTTTTCTCTTTCCTACCTCCCTCCCTCTTTCTTTCTTTCTTTCTTTCTTTCTTTCTTTCTTTCTTTCTTTCTTTCTTCCTTCCTTCCTTCCTTCCTTCCTTCCTTCCTTCCTTCCTTCCTTCCTTCTTTCTTTCTTTCTTTCTTTCTTTCTTTCTTTCTTTCTTTCTTTCTTTCTCTCCACCCCCCTTCTTTGAGACAGAGTATCTTTGTATCCCTGGCTGTCCTGGAACTCATAGAGATCCACCTGCCTCTTTTTTTTTTTTTTTTTTTTTTTTTTTAGAAATCACACTGGTTTCCATAGGGACCAGGTCACACCACTGTCAGCAGTATGTGTGTGTGTGTGCTCCACTTTCTCCATATCTTAGACAGCATTTGCTTTCGTTTACTTTCCTGATGTTAGCCATTCTGACGGAATCTCAAAGAAGTTTTTTTTTTCATTTAAGGAAGTGTTTTTTATTTATTTAATTTATTTATTTAATTTTATGTATGTGGATGATTTTTTCTGCATATAAAATTCTGTGACTCACATGTGTGCAGTCCTTCTGGAGGCCAGAAGAAGGTATCTGATCCCAGATCTGTGTCTGGGGATACAGCCGGTTGTAAGCTACCATGTGGGTGCTGGGAATCAGCCATCTCTCCTGCACCTCAAGAAGTTTAAACTTACATTCCCTGATAGCTAAGAATGTTTAGCCTTTTTCCAAATTGTATTTCTTCTTTTGAAAACTATTCATTTATTGAATGGATGGGTTTAGGTGTTTAGTTTTTGGAGTTCTTTATATATTCTAGATATCAATCCTCTGCCACATGGATAGTTGGCAAAGACTGTTTGTGGTGGGCCTGGGGAGAGAATGGAATACAAGGCCTGTCCTAGACCTCTGACTGAGCCCCACTCTCTACAGCCCCACACCAGTAAGTTTTTAAGAGACCCCCTTTTGTTATTAGTAGAAAAAGCAGAAACTTGCAAAGAAACATGTAGAGAAGAAAATACTGTTAGGATTATGTTTGACTTTCATTTTTGAGTTATTTCCCCAAAATTTAATATATAATTCCCACTGCATGAGAAGCAGGGTCTGGATGAGGCTTCTGTGGTTTGTGTCCCAGGACTCTGTGAGGTAAAGCGGTCTCTCCGTTCCCACATAGCCCACGTCTGCGAGTGATTATGAACAGCAGAGAAAGGGGAAAGAATGTGTGGGTCAGGTGTTAACAGCATTTTCCCCAAACATTCCCCTTCCTGCTTTCCCTAATAATTCTGGTTTCGGAAAGTACCCGGTATTGGTCTAAAGTAAACCAAACCACCTCTCTGGGAGGGTGCCTCAGGCTGGCCCTGTACTTTGAACACTTGGATCCTGATTTCTGGAGGGAAATGACCCCACAAGGAGCTGGAATCTCAAAGGGCTGCTCCTCTGGTCCTGCAGTGGAGACAAACTAAGTTTCAGAGATGTGAGAATCGATGTAAGCCACCTCACTTCCTACCTGTAATATGAAAAGGAGCCTTGTTCTTTATGAGGGGTGTGCAGTCCATTATGGATGAGGTAAAGGCACTTTATATTATTTTATTGTCTGTACAAAACGAGCTGCCACCTCCCAGGTCACACGGGATTCCTATAGTTTTGCTTAGTGTCTGAAGAACACACCCCTTGGCCAGAATAGTCCACCAAGGACTCGTCTAACATTTAAGTGTGGAAGGGAGCCATATTCAAGATGAAAGATACTTTCCTGTGTTGAGTGAGGTGATGGAAAAATAAAAGACCAGACAAGTATGTCCACAGACCGCTGCAGAATGCAGCCTCCTCCCTGACTGAGCCCAACACTTGACTTTGCAAAGTGCCTTCCATGAAAACTGCTTCCAAAACCACTTTACAGTTAATAAAAAAGCTCAGCTTGAGGCTGGCAATGTAGCTCAGTTGGACGACAACTTGTCCGGCATGCGTGAAGCCCTGGGTTCCATCCTTAGCACCATATAAAATGGGAGTATGGGGCACACCTGTAATCCTGATTCCTTGGGGGATGGACGAAGGAGGGTGAGAAGTTTGAAGTCATCCTAGGCTACATAGCATGATGGAGGCCAGCCTGAGATACATGGGACCCTGCTTCAACAACAAGAGCAACAGCCGTTAACAACAACAACAACATAACAATAATAATAATGATAATAAAGACGATGATGATGATGATGATGATGATGATGATGATGATGATGATAAGTCCAACACTTGCCTGTTGTTAGGGTGCAATGGCAAATCATTCAAAGGCACAGGAAAAATTCTAGTTGATGATACTGTTGTCACCTAGATGTGTCAGGGACCCTAAGAGGCTAAGTCCATGTTTGCAGGCTTTTGTTTATTTCTACCAAGCAAAGACAACTTCCTTTTGAGCTGAGATCACAAATGTTTGGTTCTCAGTATTTCTTACTCCACTTCCATCACCCTGACCCTCAGACTCTCCAACTTGCAGAGTAGAGACAGAAGAAAAAAAAATACACACACAAATTGTCACTCTTTGTAAGACGCACCCGAGTTAAGGCTGAAAACCCGGGGTTAGATGCACTCTAGACAATTTGGGAGACGTTTGACTAAACGTAGCCAGGGTCTACGCTCAATCTGGAGCCAATGAGAGCCCTCCTGAGAATTTTCAAACACTGAAATTCTGTACAACAGGACTTATTCTGGAAGACAACTAGAAAAGGAATTATTGGTTTTATAAGGTTAAAAAAAAAAAGAAAAGAAAAGAAAAAGAAAAAAGAAAACTTTCCAACTTCTCAGCTTTAAGAGCAGTTTCTGCTCGGCGATTGCGAATGTGAACTGTAGATGGCGGTGTTGTTCCGGTCTTTGGGGAAAACAGCCCCTGCAGCTTTTGCTCAAGCACAGCTTCTAGACCAAAGTCCTTTCTATTGCGTTGGAAATATTCATACTGTATCCCGCTGGAAACAGGAATCTGCCTCTCCCTTTCACGAGCCCCCCACTCCTGCTTTTCTGTAGTGTTGAGACTGTTGAAAGAATGGCGTGATACCCAAAGTCAGTTGCTCTTAGCTCAAATTTGCTCTGTGAACTCAGCAGAGGAGGCAAGAAGAGCTAAGGTTTGTGAAACACTCGTTTTGAAAAACTGCTCCAGATATTTCTTTGGGGCGGGGGAAGCATAGCAATTGCAGAGTTGCTACTACTTCAACAGTAGCAAATTTTGGAAACTAATAATCAAAAAACAATGTCAGTACTATTGTGGGTGCATCTTTCCCTTATGCCTGTCTGTGGTAAGCCAGGCTATGTGCCCAGTGCTTCCCATGCCTGACATTATGCAGTGGGAACTATCATCCCCATTTCACAGATGAGGTCACTGACTTTCAGAAAGTTCAAACACGACCTCTGAGTTTTCAGTCTTTCTTTCCTTTTTTTTTTTTTTCCCCCAAGACAGAGTTTCTGTTTTAACTCTGGCTGTCCAGGAACTCACTCTGTGGAACAGGCTGGCCTCGAACTCACAGAGATCAGCCTGTCTCTGCCTTCCAAGTGCTGGGATTAAAGGCATGTGCCATCACAACCCATCCTTGATAATTTATTGTATTTTTCTCTAAAGACAGTCATGACAAAGACAGTTCACCATTTCAGAAGGAATTCCAGAATCTAGGTATGTATGAGAGACACACATTTCAGAAACAAGGAAGAAGGAAGCCTTCTGGGATAAAAGAAAACACATTTTTTTGAAGAGCTTCCTACACCCTACACCAAATAATACATCAAATGTGTGTGTACATGCACGAATAATTTACAATTGTGGTGTATAAATTGCACGGTCTGTCTCTTCTTTAAGGATGTTACTGCAAATTCGAAGCATCTTATCAGCATGAAAACTGGTTCTCAGAAACTTCCACCTCATGAGAATTAGTAGTCATTTTCTTAACCATTCTCCCAGGCTGGTCCTCCTCAGCCTCCCAGTTGTCTAGAATTACAGGTAGGTACCACCGTGATTTGTTTAACCACACTTCCCTAAAGTGTAAATTCATGACAGAGAAGCACTTTTCTTGCAGCAACTTTTTCTTGCTGGCAAAGCGCTTTTTATCGTGAGTCCCTAGTGGTGTGGGCCACTAGGAACCCCCGGGCTTCCCTTCCACGGGAAGAGGAAGAACAGCACCACAAGGAAACTCACACATGTATCTCCTTTGGAAATCAAGGGAACTCAGGACAGTTAACCTTCCTCAGTGTCAATAGTCTAGGAATCCCTCAAGTACATACTTGGGAAGTTAGTTACCCTTCAGATGAAAGCAGTGGGGGAAACATTAAAGAAGTCTTTGAGAAGCCTTTGAGTTTTGTTGACTCTGAGAACTTGAGTTTGGTATATATAGAAAAAGTCTGCAAACATCTTGAGAACTTGGCTTTGAGGAATTGAAGAGGTAGAACAAACCCATAAGGCTACTGTCCAGTGAAGCTTGGCTTACACTTTGAATCTCAAATCCAAGCCAATCAAAGCACTCCACACACCGCTTACTTTATCTTTGAGTGGTTCATGAGTCTTTATAAGAAAGGAGTGGACAAATACAGGTGAATACAACTCACAAGGTGGTACCCAACCTCAGGTTACCACCTCCCATGGGAAGCTCTGGGGACCAGTTGCCTGCAGAGGCCCTCCTTAATACTTCCTTACTTTAAAGTTATAAACTAAGCTAAAAACTGAGCTGAGTGGATACCAAGGGGAAAATGCTGTTTTCTGAGGTCAACAAATACACTTTTTGATGGCTTGGAAGGAATCTGGATTCCTGAAGCCTTCAGGGTTCTACTACAAAGCACTGACACATAGAGAGTGTTGACTCCTAGTTGCTTAAGGAGCTACATGAGCATTTGTGGGGATACCCAATCCATATGTCTATGCTCTGCCCTTCCAACTCCAGAGGCTGGTGTTAATACAACAGCGTGCTGGCCTGACTGAGTAAGACCCAGTGAAGAAGCAGGTGTGGACCCTGGAAGCTGCCTGCAGGGCCCTCATAGTGAGTGACAGCATGGTCGTGTTTGGATGGAAAAGGGGTGAAGGTTCTTGGGGTTCAAGTTCTTCTTACCCTGCATAATTTCCACTCCACAGAGAAGGAGACAGCTGAGGCTGGTCAGGATAGAGAACCCAGGCTTGCCTAAGGTCCGCTTTGGAGGCTCAGATGTCTATAAAATTTCAAAGTGTCTTTAAAACTTGGCTTCTCTGTAAAACAGGAGGTCACAACGGGAAGTAGATGGAAGGGCAGGGAAGGAAGGCTGAGAGAAGAGCTGAAGGAGCATTCCTCAGCAGAGGTGGAGGAGAGGACATAGAATTTGAGGGCGTGGCTCAGGCCCAAGCAATCAGAACCCTGAATATTTTAGAAGAAAAATCTGGGGTCATTTAGAAAGACCTACATTCCTATAAAAGAAAGACCAGGTGCCACAGATATTAATATTTTGGTTATTGCAAACATGGGTTACAGTCATGCTGCAATTTTAATGTTGGGATACCGAGATTCAGTACCGAAGGAGGTATGTCTCTTAGGTAAATGTAATGCAGCGGTTCTCAACCTGGGGGGGTCGAATAACCCTTTCACAGGGGTCACCAAAGACTATCTGCATATTGTTTACTTTTACATATTATTTACATATTATTTACAATTCATAACAATAGCAAAATTGCAGTTATTATGTAACAATGAAAATAATTTTGTGGTTGGGGTCGCCACAACATAAGGAACTGTATTGAAGGTCAAAACATTAGGAAGGTTGAGAACCACTGATACTGTCTGTGGGAAGACAGGGGCTAGAGCTGGGTGTGGGGGAGCAAACCTATCCATTGTTCAGGAAGCTGAGGTGGGAAGATCACATGTTTGAGGCCTTTTGAGTCTTTTTTAAAAGACAAGCTCAGGCAGCCACACAGTGGCCTCTCTCAGTCTCTGCTGCTCAACTGACCCAGGATGCTTCTGGAATTCTTTATTCTCATAATCAGGTGGCCATGGCCCCTCTATTCTAAGGCTTCAGTGCCTTTCTACCAGCACTCTCTATCCCCACCCCATGTGACTCATTGGCAAGCCTCTCTGAGTAAGACCAGGGCTAAATTACCTTACCCAGTGGTGAAACTCACAAAATATTTCCTGGTCCCTGCTGCAGATGGCTGTTGTGAGCCAGTGCCCGTAAATCTACCACAGCACAGTTGACTTGCCTCTCCTTAACCTGCTTCACCGGTCTTGACCTCTTCCTAAGCAGGCCTGCCTGGGGTAACTGAGGCTAATCCAGACTTGAGAGCAGTAAGCCACGAAGGTCTGTGGTTTGCTGGCTTGCTTGCTTTTTTTTTCTCTTTTCTATCCTAAATAAATATTAATTTTTTAAATTAACCTTTATTTTTATTTTATGTTTATGGGTGTTTTGTCTGCATGCATGTCTGTGTACCACGGGCATGTAGTGCCCTTCAGCCCAGAAAAGCTTATTGGATTTCTTGAAACTGCAGTTACAGATGGTTATGAGCTGCCATGTGGGTGTTGGGAATCAAACCCAGGTCCTCTGGAAGAGCAGCAAGTGCTCTTAACTATTGAGCCATTTCTCTAGCCCCTAGATTTAAATAGTTGTTAATTGCAAGTATATGTCTCTTGCCCCCACCCCCAGTGTGTATGTGTGTGTGTGTGTTTGTGTGTGTGTGTGTGTGTACCTGTGGGACCTGTAGAAGCCAAAAGGGGCCACAAGACCCCCTGGAGTTGGAGTTACAAGTGGTTGTGAGCTTCCTGATGAGTGCTGGGAGCCAAACTTGGATCCTTTACAAAAGCAAGTACAAAAGTACTTGTGCTCAACTCATGAGCCATCCCTCCAGCTCCCAGAACCATATATATATATATGTATATATATATATATATATATATATATATACACATATATAATTAAATGTAAACTCAAACTACTGTGATAAAAAATAGGAAACCTGACTGACATATCTGAGCGAGATTCTATAGTTGTGTTTCTGTCATGTCTGACAGATCTAAATCATTTTTTATTTAGATTTTCTAAGCTGAGATAAATCCCACCCAAAGTGTTTGTTTTTTTTCCTAGTTCAGAAGAAAGCAAAATACAAAAGGAAATGAAGATCAGAAAGGCAGACATCACTGGGGCTCGTGCTTGGCGGCATTTTGATTGGCTTTCCTGCCTTGTGGAGTGAAAGTTTGGATTCAATAGTTCTCAGGTCCTGTGGAAGACATTCCCCGGGATTCCATGTCACTGCCTGCTGAATGGTCCCACGGAGGTAGGTGTTCAGGTGTGCAGGCTGTCGCAGGACCCTTCCCGGGAGCAATGGGCTGTCCTGTTGTCACAATCCCCTGGCCAGAGAGGCGTCACCTTCCCATCTCTTCTCTTGTAAGAATGTCAGCTGTGAGCCAGGCCTCAGGAGATCAGTTTTAAAACCCACACCTCAGAAAAAAACACAAGCCCTTGGTGATCCAGTGCTGAGAGAACTCAGCAGGGCCTTGCCAGGAGCCACACTGTTGACCCTGGCAGGGTTTCCATCCTGATGTGGACAGACCATGGGGAGACCAACCTCCCTCTAGGCTCTCACTCTCCATCCTTGCTCCCCTGCTGCGCAGGAAGGCTTGGGTTTCAGAGACTCCGGGGGAGCTAAGTAGCTTGCCTGGGGCCAGGGGTGTGTGGCCTGTGCCTCTTACTTCTGAGCCAGCTTTAATGTGCTCAGATAGCTTGTGCATACAACACCATGGTTGGAAGATGACTCAGGGCCAGATGTAATCAGTCTGTGAGGCAGGCAAGTTTTAATGGAAACTGGAACATTGTAGGTCACACCTAGGGTGTATGTCACATAAAACTAATGTAGCAGAGAGACATGTGAAGTACTGACGGGGTTTCCCACCTCCCTCTACTACTATGTCTTGCCAGCTGGGCTGAGACCAGAGCCAGGAATTGTCTGGAAAAATGAAGGGATGTCCAGAAGGAGCCCAGTAATAGAGACAGTGGAGTCTGCCTTTAGAGCTCAAAGCCCTGTGACCTTCCAACGATAGTTAAGAGCCTTAAGAGACAGGGAAATCAGCTATAACTCACCCCATAGCCTTTTCTACAAGATAAACGTGCCATCTGCTGATGCTCGGGTAGGAGAAGAAAGGGTATCAGTAAGAGCAAAAAGTGGTAGGAGTGTGTATTTATAAAGTGGAAGAATATCTGAATTCAGAGCCTGTCTTAAAACAATATACTCCAGGCCAGTACTGGGGGACATCTAAGGAGACACCTTGCTACAAGAACTCAGGAGTATACCCACTTGGTGGTGTGCACGGAGAATGGCCCTTTTCTCTCTCTGGGAATAAAAGTGATGCCGTGACTTAGTTCCTTGGGAAGTAACTGCATGGCAATGTGGACTGCATGCAGTGAGTCCTTGGAGGCTCTGGCAGGTCCAGCCAGATGCAGCAAAGAGCTATGGATGGTGTTGGGGGCAGGGGAGCTCACAATGAACTCTAGTAACAATATAGAAAATCTCAAAAGCAAGAGCCTACGTTTCAGAGGCATGGCTGCTACATAGGGAGGCTCAGAGCAGGACTCAGGAATGGGGGTATCGGCCCACGAGGTCATGTGGAGAAAAGTGGCGTCAGGTATAAAGATACGAAAGTGACAGATCATTTTCCACGCATGCCACCATGTAGGCAGCACAGCACTCATGAGCTCTTCTCTCTTAAAGTCCCAGGATGCCAGAGGTAAGTGTCTGTGGGTAATCTTGTCTATGTTTGTGCATAATCTTGTGAATTAGTAAAATTTATACCTGAAACTTGAAAAATCATAAAAGCGACTATTTCTAGAAACACCCATGTAGAATTTTATATATTTCATAGAATGGTGCATCAAAAAAAAAAAAAAGAAATACTTGAAAGTAAATAAAATGTAATAGCTAATTTGGCATGCGTGCATATGGTATGTGTTGTATATGTGTTGTGCATGCGTACATGCATGTATCCATGTGCACACATTTAGAAGACAGAAGAGGATATCAAGTGTCTTCCTTTATTGCAATCCACCTTCTTCCTTATGACAGTCTCTCACTGAACCCAAAGTTCACTGTCTCTAGACTAGCTGGCCAGTGAGCTTCCAGGATCTGCCTGTCTTCACCACCCAGCTCTGGGGTTCAGCCATGTTCATCCATTTTACATGGGTGGTTTTTACATGGGTGCTGAAGATTTGAACTCAGATCCTCATGTTCTCATAACCACTGATCTTACTCACTGAGCCATCTCCCCTGGCCCAATAAATATCTTTATACTGGTTCCAGACCATTTTTAGCTGAACTTTTAACCATAGAAAGCACCCTTCTTGGCCTTGAACTCACAAAGATCTGCCCACCTCTGGCTCCTAAGTGTTGAAATTAAAGGTGTGTGCCATCACACCAGGCAATGGAGTCCCTCCCCATTTATAGTACTGCTATTGTAAGCAGCATTTACAATGTAGATGTTCCCTTTAGGAAATGGCTACTGAGCAACGAACTGACCTTCTACTGCCTCCCAAATCCTTAAAGGTGTGCACCGCCATGCCTGGCCCCACTTGTGCTCTTATTTCTCCTACCACCCATTCTAATTGGAACCTATTCAGAGTTTGTCTCATGGGTTTCTCATTCTTGTGCCTGGCAGGATACTTGGTGTGGAATAGACTTCCGGGGAGTAGTGGTTGAGTTGTCAGGGAGACAGACTAGAGAATAGTATCATCCTTTTAAGTCTCTGGGAAGTGTCTCAACACAGAGTAAAAAGAGGCAGCAAGAACTTAATCATACCAAATGCCAAGGTTCATAGGGGCCCATGCTCCTGTGGAAATTAAAATATAATCGGAACCTTCCCCACTCCCTCTCATCCCTCCAACCCCTCCTGTGTCCCCCTCCCCCAGCTCCCTCTCCAATCCATAACCTCTTTTTCTCTAATTATTTTTGTTATGTGTGGCATTTTTAATACTCCAGTGGAAAAGATACACTAGATGTGGATCTTGACAGTTTGGGCCCCAGTGTCCAGTTGGGCAGGGGCCATGTGTGCTCTCTCCATTTCTTTGCACAGGGTGGGCTCTAGACACATATTAAAGCATAGTGAGTTACTAGGACCTTCGGCTGGTTTGTTACTCTTGGCACCCAGCTTACCCATAGTGAAGGGTATAATGAAACCCACTTTCTGAACAGAGCTCCCTTTCATTCTCTTTATGACATAATGTGGCTTTGAAGTCTCAGCTTATGAAAGAGAGAACAAAAACAATGTGCTGTTATGAGGCTCTCATACTGTGCTTCACCTGAGTGCTTCACTTAATTGCATGTTCATTAACGGGATGCTCATTGCAGCAGATAAGAACGCTCTGTCCCAACATGACAGCGAAGGAAGGGACTCAAAGGCTGTAGATTTGAAAAACAGCTTCAGACCACATGGGAACCTGAGCCCTGCGCCCCTGTAGTACCCTGAGCTCTAAATCAAGTCCAGGAACCAGCAGGCCAGATACATTTCCAAGGGAGGGAAATAGCACAAAGTCAGGTGACAGGCATCAGTTGCCAAGCCCGTGTTAGGGTCCGGGTCCAACAGCAGAATGTCCTTGGGCCAGCAGCTCTGCTCCCCAAGAAGATAACTGGCACCCTTACAAGATTTCTCCTTTCATTATTAAAATATCCCACCAAGTCTTTCCTCAGTTTCACATTCCCGCCAACCTTTAGACTGCATGCCACTGAATCTTTTAATCCCAGGGGCCCAGGAAAAATGAATAAAGGAACTCTGATAGATGGGCCAGGGACTAGTTACTGTCATTGCCATTCTGACCTTCTCTCTGGTCCAACACTGCCTTGGTAGAGCTTGCCAACCACTCAGATTCTCATCAGCTCGAAAAGTTTGGGTGCATCGTACCGTGAGTACTGTGGCTGGAGTAAATGTGCATGTTCAGATCGAGAACTTTGTTGGCTTTACAGTGCAAAGAAGACAGTGGCATGCGTGTGTGGGATTAAGGGGAAGCAAGAAGAAGCTCACAAGGGAAGGGGGTGTGACCAAGAGTGAAAAGAACGGGCTGGAGAGATGGCTTAGTGGTCAATACACTGACTGCTCTTGCAGAGGCTGCGAGCTCAGTTCCCAGCACCCACCTTGGCTGGCTTGCAACTACCCGTACCTCCAGTTCTGGGGGGGATCTGACACCCTCCTCTGGCCTCCATGGGCATTGCATTCACATGCACCACCAAACATATACACATCATTAAAAATAAAAACAAAATCTTAAAAAGCAAAACAAATATTTTAAAAAACTAGTGACAAGAACATGAAAAACATCTCTAGTAGCTAGTTGGCTATGGGAGAAGCCTTGTGTTCGAAGTATCAAGCTAGGGAGGACAGACTCTCGGGTGCCCTGCTGTGCCCATTGGAGTGGAAGCTGTGGAGGAAAAAGGTTTTAGGAGAATGGGATTGCATCAAGGGAGATGCTTCTTTTTAGAAAGGAGAGTTGGGGTCAGGAGAGCTTGTGTGTACGTCTCTGATCTAGGAGGAAGTGCTTCGCTGCTACGGAGAGGAGCCCTACGGAGAGCCAGACAGGGATAGAATCCACACCCTGGGTCCTGTCTGTACCTCTCCAGGATTTCCACCTCTGAACACAGGGTTCCTTGAGAATGAGCTGTAGACTCCTGGAGTATCTTAGGCCACATGTACTTCTTACACTTTCTCCCATGACCATTGCAAATAGTGCAGTATGGAATCCATCTGGGTGAAGGGAACTCTAAGAAGTAGTAAGTTATGGAGTTGAGGGGACCATCTGGGTTATTTCCTATTGTGGTGACAAATAAGACCAGAAGAAGTCAGTAGAAGAAAGGGTTTACTCTGGTTACACTTACATGTCCATTTTTGGGAAAGTCAGGGCAGGGACTCAGAGCAGAAACAACAGAGGAAAGCTGCTCGTTTGCCTTTTCTCTCTCTCTCCTCACTCATGCTTGGCTAGCTTTCTTATATACTTAGGATCACCTGCTCAGGGATTTTGCTGCCCACAATGGGCTGGTCTCTCCTGTATCAATTAACAGTCAAGACAATCCCTCACAGACATGCCCACAGGTCAGCCTGACCTAGGAAATTCCTCACTTCAGGTTTCCCCTCTCAGATGACTGTAGGTCAGTGCTTCACAACTTCCCTGATGCTACAACCCTTTAATACTGCTCGTCATGTTGCGACGCCCCCAACCATAAAATTACTTGTGTTGTTACTTCATAACTATAATTTTTCTACTGTTATGAATCATATTGTAAATATCTGATATGTAGCTGGTGACCCTTGAAAGGGTCATTTGACCCCCAAAAGGTTGAGAACAACCTGCTCTAGGCCATGTCACGTTGACAATTAAGGGTAACCAGGAAAGAAGTAGAAGGTTAAAAAAAGAATGAGATGAGTAAGAAGCAGACTCAGCTCAAGCTAGTGCACAACAGTTGAACTGTGTAAATAGGAGAAGTGTGCCAGCCCAGGCAGGGAAATATATTTGTTAGCTTTAAACTGAAAAAAAAAAAAGACAATAGATTGAATCTGGATATAGGTATTTATTTTATTAATGAAGATAACAAAACAAAACATTGACAGATAGTTTTGTGTTTGGGTCACATGGTTAATATACTAAGAAAACCAGGAGAATCAACCCCAAATTCTACACAATTTTTTTTCTTCACCAAACTATTTTATCACTGGAATATTCTCTCTCTCTCTGTGTCTCTTTCTGTATCTGTCTGTCTATCTCCCTCCTCTCCTGTGTGTGTGTGTGTGTGTGTGTGTGTTTGTGTGTGTGCGTGTGTATTGTGTTGTGTACCATGTACTAAAGAGAGAGGTATGTGCCCACAGGCTCCCAACACACCCACAAACATAAGTTGATTTGTTATGCTTCATGGCTCGTAATACCCCACTGAAGCTGTGGTGAGTGAACATAGCTACACCCACACTTCTGGTTGCATCAGTGAGGACAACCCAGTCCTTCACAAGCTGATGACTAGACTAAGGAGAGGTTTACCCTTCTGGAATCCCTCACTGACTCAATAGGGCTCTGCAGATTCAGAGGGAAGGATCCACCAGCGTTTCTCCTGCGTTCAGCCTATGAGATACATAGTCTGGGTGGATAACAATGGGAATCCACAGTTTGACGAGAGTTGTAAATTGCTTTTTACAGAAATTTGTTGTCTCTGTTGTCTATCTAACTCTCTTGGTCTCTGTCAAATTTACTACGAGTCTTACCCGTTACCATTCTTAGGCACTTACTGTCCCTTAGGTATAGACATTGTGGGATAGATTTGAGACCAAATTATTAGTTAATAGCAATTACCTATGCTCTTTAATCATATAATTAAAAAATATTTTCTGAACATTTATTAGTGATAGTAATGCAAACCCAGGAACAATTAACATGTTCAGGACCTCACAGTGCTGTCTTAATTATGTTTCATTTCCACCAAGTAATTGGCCTTTGGTTCCTTTCAAACTGTGATGTTGGCTGAACTTCCTGGATTAGGTCATTAAACACCAGTGGTTCTTCACCAGATTCTCTGTGGACGCTGTGCAGAGTGAGCATGTGCAGTCCTGTCCCTTTCTGCTAAGGCATCTGTTGTAGGTGGCCTTGTTCCAATCTCTCTTAATGAACAAATTAAAGTTTCCCAGGAATAAGTAATAGTCTTTAAAATTCTGGAACTACCCTGGCTTCCCTTGAGCACAGTCACAAAAGCAGCCTGATGCAGTATGACTAATACTACCAAAAATGGGGTTCTCAATCTTGCACGGTGGTGGTCTCTGGTTTGCATCGAGGGCAGCATCCCACACACCACAAAGAATGTGCTATACCAGTGGGGATGGGCATGTTACAAACAGGGCCAATTTGCGGTGTACTTGCAGGTAATGCAAAAAACACTTAGAAACGCTACCTCTTTAAACCCCACGCTGTCACAGTTTAGAGTGGGAGTCCCACATGGAATACTTTCTATACTACCCCAAGACCATAGTATCAGATTTTCAATACTGATGATTTAGCCACAATTTGTTTATATAATGTGCTTTAAAATGTGAATCTCACTTATCTTTCACTAAGTTGCTGGGTTTTGGGTTTTTTTTTTTATTTTTTTTTTTTAATCAAAGGAGGGGCTCCCTTTTTAAAATCAAGTTCATGTGTAAACAACAAGATTCTCTTTGCTGGCTGGCTTCATTCAGTTACACCCTATGCTCCAAACCCAGGTATTTGTATTTTGGCTTCTTAATGGATGGGTCTTTTGGTTTTCTATACCAAGAATTTCGAGAGAAAAAAATTATTCATGCTCATGTTCTTCAGAAAAAAAGCTCAAGCCAATTTGAATTCGGGCAGAGCCCTTCCCGTTCTTCAGAGCCATACCTGGGCTTTTGGCTCCCGGGATGATTTGGGTGTGTCCTTAAGAACACGTTTGTCTTTGAAGAGTTCATAGAAGGAAAGGCTGGTATGACTAGGGAAGGGAGCTGACATTTCTGGGCTGGCAGGCTTAAGTGCTGTTTGGCAGTCACCTGATGACTGAGGTACGGAAATAAAGTCAGACAGGTAATCGAATCGGTTTATTTTGGCACAGGATACCGAGATAGCTGAAGGTCACTCTGAATCACCTAGATGGTCTCCATCTGGAGGGAAGTGACAGAGCCCATCAGTTATCCTAGTGTCTGGAGCCTGGGAGAATGTCCAGTGCAGGAAAGCAGCAGGGAGAGAGCAGGGCTGAAAGCGGACCTGTGTCAGCTGCCTTCTCTGGACCTAACTCTAGCCAGAAATTCTAATGGCTTTATTTCATTTGACTCTGCAGCAGCTGAGGGAAGCGGATAGTGTGAGTCCTGCTGTGTCACTGATTAGCTGATCTGCCGCCAATGTCTTAGACATGGTATATATCAGAAGTAGAGCTTAACCTCTCGTTTAATTCTGAACCCCATGCTTTCCTAAAGCGCTACACTGGTACCTATGAGCAGCACAGGCCTTCATGGTTCAGGCGGCAGTAACTTCACCAAAACAACTCATCAAGAATATACAGAATTTTCTGACAAAAAAACTCACATATTCAAGTCAAAATTGCTTCAATTTAATAAACTTTCAAATACGGGATTTATTCTGAGAAATGCTGAGGAAATTCTCCCCTCTTCCTATAACACTTACAATAGAGTCACCTTCCCTTACCAACTGGGGGAAAATGTGTTTGGACAACATATGTCTTCTTTTGGTGCTAACAGTGATTTGTGTATCACTTTTCAAATTTAACTCTGGAGGGAGAAAGGGTCTCTATGGCAGGTGGTCCATGAACATGGAATCTCACCTTGGACAAACTGCAGAAGCAGGGCGCCTCTTGGATCTCTCTCTGCCTGCCCAGGAATAGTCCAGGGACTGGAGAAGCCCTGAGTACCTTCAGGATAATTGAGCATTCCACAACCCACAAGCAAACCAACTGTTTCTCTCAGAATGTTACAAAAAAATGGCTAAATTGAAGAGAGAGAGTCACACACACACACATACACACACACACACAGAGAGAGAGAGAGAGAGAGAGAGAGAATAATGCATAGTGAAATGTCCATAATGTTTTCAGAACATAAAAATCCAAAAGTTTTTTTCAGAAAGGCATCTCAGCAGTGAAAATACCTTTGCCACCTGTTCCTCATTATGTTCTTATCTGCTTCTCATCCTCCGTTTTGGTAGGCGCAGCTTTGGGTTTAGAGTTGGGCTTTACGGCTTGAGGGTTCTGGCTGTGGGTTTCCATACATTTTCACCCACAGTCTCATCAATATGCTTTAGTGGGAGGTTGTGAGGCCCGTTAGTCCAGCTGCTGGAGCTGACTGCTCTGTGGCGGTGGCTGGGCCTGTACAGTGCCTGTGAGGAGAGTTATACTTTCAGGCAGTGTTTGTTTCCCTCAGCATTTCACCAGGGAATGAACTTTAATAGCTCCATTCTCCCCAAGGCAGGTCTAGTTCATGACTATCAGACCAGGAACGAATTCTCACTACCTACTTTGGAATAAACACCTTTGAATGGGAACACCGCCATTTGCAGCTGGTTAAGAACCAGAGTTGGAGAATTAGCTACAAGGTGGGAGCTGGGGTGTCTGAGATAGCATTCCTTACGGAGATATTAATTACCTTCCCTGTGTGTGGCTTTTCCTGTGTCTGTAGGTTTTCCATTGTCTTTACTCAATTGGCACATCTTCCTATTTGGCGTGTGTGTGTGTGTGTGTGTGTGTGTGTGTGTGTGAGAGAGAGAGAGAGAGAGAGAGAGAGAGAGAGAGAGAGAGAGAGAGAGATGATGATGATGATGATGATGAAGATAAACCCGTGATGGTGACCTTTTACTGACTCCAATACCTTAACCATTCTTGTTCCTCTTTGAACATAATAAGCACCGGGTTTGAGGAGGCAGGTGAGGTGTCCTGCTTTCTTTCCAAGGGCCTCTGGTTTGTGTTCTGCATGTGGAAAGAAAGAATGCTTGGAGCAGAGAAGGATTCTGAAAGCACATCCTGCCTTCCCAAGATTGCTGATGCAACCTCCTGTAAACCCCATACTTCCTTTGTCTCCCCATGGAAACTTCATCCAAAAAATCAGCTGGGAGGCTTGGATGCTAGAGGTCATCCAGCTTCCTGCTTAAAGCCTTGCAATGCTCCCTATTTTTCTTAAGACTTGACTGAATGCTAGTGGATTTCAATCTCAAGCTTCAAGCCTTCTCACGTAGTTTGATCCTGGCTCTCCATCCTTAGTCATCCCTCTCATACCCGTCTTCCTCCTGTGTGTACCACTATGTCTACTTCTTTCTTGTTTCAGACTGAGACCCACTTTGAGCTATGTGACCTGACCCGCTGCTCTGGAGGCCTGGAAGTTCTGTGCTCAGACTTTCCTTTTCAAGGTAGACTTGAATTCTTACCTGGAATGTTAAGTGCCTGGGTACCAAGGCAGCCCATCCCAGCCACTCTGTGAGCAGCAGCATCTACTGTACTATCTTCAGGGTGCTTGTGTCTGGCTGATGTTTTCTCTCCCTTCCCACAGACAAAACTGATTTTAATTATTGTGCTTCCTTGTTGTTTTATTATTTATTTATTTTATTCAATTAAAATATATCATTTCTCCTTCCTTCTCCATCCTTCCTCCAATCCCTCCCCAACAACTCCTTCTCAAATTTATGGCCTCTTTTTCTTTTAAAACACACACACACACACACACACACACACACACACACACACACACACACACTGAAATCTGCTGGGTTTACATGGCAGTAATCTCAGTAATCAGGAAATAGAGCCTAGAGGATCAGAAGCTGAAGGTCAGCCACACACAATGCTAAAGACCAACCTGGAATATATAAGACACTGTTCAGCTCCCCAGGAAAATGCTTTTAAATAAAAGCAATGAGCTAGGCAATGGTCCAGTAGAAGACATCTTGGCTAACATCAAAAAGGATTTGAATTCAATTCCCAGAAGCACAAAAATAAATATATATTTAGGTTGACCACTTGGTAGTTGATCACTGTTTAGGGGGCTCATCCCTAGATAAGACTAATTCTCCCTCTCTCAGTAGATCTTGATTACTTGTAGCTCTTCATCTAAGAGTAGGGTCCTATTAAATTTCTCCTATCCACATTGGCATGTCAACTGGTGGTGTCAATGTCCAAATCTTGTTTAAGCAATGATATTATGAAGATTTCATGGATGAAGCTCTCCTTTCATATCCAGAAGACACAGCCTTGCAGCAGATGTTTTGATCCTCTGGCTCTTACCAGCTTTCTGTCCCTATTCTGAGTTGTTCCCTGTGCCTTAAGTGTAGTAGCTGCACTCCGTATCTATCAGCTGGGTCTGATACGTGGTTAGTTGTTCTCTTGATTTTGACTAATTGCATTCTGTAATGATCCCTTTCTGCTGTAGAAGGAAGCCTCTCTGATCAGTGGTAAGAGCTATACTTACCTATGGATATAAGGAAAGTATTTAGAAGGCATTTAAGAGCTATACTGGTTTACCAGAGTGGAGTAGTAAGGTCTAGCCACTGGTGGTTGGCTAGGTTCACAGTACCAGGCATGAATTCCCTTCTGTTGAATAGGTCTTAAGTTTAATCAGACAGCTGGGTAGGACTATTAATTGCTTTTCTCCCTTGGCAGCTTGCATATCACCTACCATTACTATGAGAGCTAGTCCTCAGGGAGGAGAATTTGTATCAATTCAGCTCAAATCCTCCAAGTCCTGTGTCCAAAGTATATGGTATCTTCAGCAGTGGGAACTTAACTGTTAACCTCTGAGAGCCAGCCAAGGGCAGCAGCAATAGCTTATAATGTTTGGAGGGTCTCTTGGACTCCTCTCACCAACAACTGGAAAGGAAGTTTCTCATATCTGGTATGGGTTTTTTGTTAGATAGTCTTATGACTTTTGGGGATGCATTATTCTTCCAAGTGGCATAATTTCATTAAAATATATATGTATACATATGTGTTACGTGTAACCTTAGATAAACGTAAAATAGTTCCTTAAAGCTGTTTTAAAAATTCTTAGTGCTATTTCCCTCCTACCTCCCTCTCCTCTGTATTGTCCTCCCTCCCCTCCATTTTTCCCATTTCTGCTCATAGCACCTGTGTTCTTAATATCTGTATCTCTTATGCTGCCCCCACCATGGTCTCTTTTTGCTTTCCTACTTCTTGTATTTATTCCAAGTTGTATGCTCACATTCAAGGATTTGAAGCTAAGATCTAAATATTAGAGAGAGCATGTGGATTCTGTGTTTCTGAGTAGAGGTTGCATCACGAAATATAACATTTCTCTAGTCCCACCTATTTACCTAAAACTATAACAAGTTCATTTCTCTTTACAGCTGGATAGTATTCCCTTGTGTGTGTGTTACACATTTTCATCATCCGTTCATCGGTTGAAGGACATTTAACTTTGTTTTCATTTTCTAACGATTGTGAGGAGATTGTCAATTTATATTCCAGGAATTGTAAATATGTCAACAAGAGCATCAGTGGAGTGAGGAGACTCACAGGAGAGAAGACAGAGAGGTGGGCCTGGGGACAGATTGTCAAGGGTCATGTAGGCTGTCGTCTATCCTGTGTAACACAAGAAGGTGCTAGAAGCTTTGAGAAGAGTGGAGAAATGATCAAAATCACATTTTTAGTGGATCACTTTGACTACTGAGGGGTGAACAAACTGGAGTGGTTATCAAGGACAGACAGACAAGTACAGACAGACACAGAAAGGTCAGTTGGAAGGTAATTGCAATAACTTGAGGGACAGTGTTTCTTTGCTACAACATTGGCAGTGGAAGAGGTAAGATATAGTCACATGCCACATGCCTGTGCATAATGAAAGCAGTGTCCATATGATTTAATATAGAGTGTGAGATGTAAATGAGCCAGGATGACGCCTCGAGTTTGGGATTGGATGGTTTTAGAGGCTCCATGCAGACCGAAAGTTTCATTCACATCAGAAACATAATAGGAACAAGCAACAGAATGTTTCTATGTTTTTGAGACATAGACATAGCAAAGACTCATGAGAAATGGAATGGGCACCAGGATTTGTAAGCAAGTTTACTCATCTGGACCACAGAGCCTAGCTTGAAGAACACAGAGCAGTCACACACCCTCTTGGGTTCTCTCCAGCAATTGCTTTTTTGTTGTGTAAATCACTAGATTTCCTTTTTCATGTTGGCTGCTGAAAGCTAAATGTTATATTTAGTTAGTCCTTGTTAAATAATAAAATCCTTCTAAAATGAATGTCACAAATAGCAAAAATATAAATAACTAACAGCGTATGGGTCAGCTATTTGTGCTGGGCTTAGTTTGAGAGTTCTTTCTTGCCTGTTTTTACTCATTTATTTTTTTATGAGGCTACTGTCATCTCGTAGCTTAGCTGTCCCTGACTCTTGGCTGGGTCAAAGTCTCCAGTGGCCTTGCCCAGTGTTCATCACAAGGAGGTTGGGATCTAAGTGAGAACAAGCAGAAACTGCAAAATCTCATGGATGTCTGCTTTTAGAAACCACACAAAGTCATACTCCCTGCCTTCTGATGTCCAAGACAAGTCCACAGGGCAGCCTATCATGTTCCTTTTCGTAGAAAGAGCTACAAAGAATTTGTGCTCATTTTAATCCACCTTATGGCACAGCATGGTTGAAAGAAGGCATGCAGAAATCGATTATACAAATTTAGTATTATGTTCACACTCACACACACATACTTCCTAGCATTTTGTTTCAGTCCTGTTCTATTTCTTTTTTCTTTCTCTTTTTGCATTACCTTATGCCTTTTAGACACCAGAAAACTGTCATAATATATTATAACTTACAATGGAAGATTTTACCTTGATATCTGGGATGCCTTGCCTTAAAGAACTTCCTGTTAAATTGGTTGAAATTACTATAGGGTTTCAGAGTTTCATACCAACTCAAAGTTAATCATCAGACATTTGAATGAGCCTAGCTAAGCTTCTTTCCAGAGTTATTTTCCACTTCCATTCAATGAAAGTGAATGACCAGAATGTTTAGAGTGTCAGACCGTAAAACAGTTGTCTTACAGGCTCCTGGAGTTCTCTATTTCAGTTTCCTTTCTGTGAATTTATGTCCTTGAGACTCAACCATTGGAAAGAAACAGAAACTCCCAAGCAAGAAGATCTGGGGAGAAATTCTACAGATTTGGGCTTTGTTTCTTTTTCCAAGTAGTTGGAGACTGGAACAGATCCAGTTGTGCAGACAAATTTTGATATGCTTACTAGCTGGGAATCTGTCATGGCCTAGCACATGTGAAGATTTCTCCTTATGTCTAACCACTGAACAAAATTGAAGGAGAGCTATTGTTTTGCTGAAAATCAGTTGCCTATGGGGTCAGCCGGCTCTTCCTGTTATGTGGAATCCTGCAAAGAGTTGTTTGTTTGTTTGTTTTTGTTTTCGTTTTTCTCTGTTTAGAGGAAAATGTATTTTCACTTGAAAATACCATATTAAAACGACAGGACTTGGATCAGATCAACGTTGGTCAAACTATGAGCACAAAAAGGAACTCTGGAGACAGGGAAAATAACTTCTTACCTTGATTCTTCCTCTTGATCAACAAGATAGACCTTTGCTTGTGTGGATTACAGAGAGCTCCTGCGGGGATAAGAAGGCTCTTTAGTTGAGGTATATAATTTTGAAAACTAAGCCTCAAGAGATAATAATGGCGAACACAGTTTGACTGAGGAGTGACAATGGCTTTATCCATTGGCTGTGAGAGGGGTGATGAGTGATCTCATCTCATATACAAGGAAGACAAGTCCTCTGGATCTGATGTAGACTAGATATGAGAGGAGTCAGGGTGACTCAATTCTCGGGACTTTTTTCCCCTTTAAAGATCTCTACAAGGCTAACAATGACAGTGAATGCCTGACGCTGAATATGATGCTAAATATGAATATGATGAAAAATAATACAGCATTCATTCTATGAATGACAAAATAGAAAAAGAATGATGGTAAATAAACTGAGATTAGAACTATGCATTTATGTGCATGATTGGGTTCTTAGGTATTAGTCCCTTAAGATTTTATAATGAAAATCTAAACATTGAGAATTTAAATTTTTTTACAGTCAATATCTGTGCCAACTCTAGCTTTATTTATGTTGATGTGATAATATTTCCTGCAAAAAAAAAAAAACTTATGTGGAAAAGGATTTATTTGGCTTGTAATTCCAGGTTTCAGTCTATCCCTGAAGAGACGTCATGGCAGAAGCTCAAGCCAGCAGAACCATCCACTCAGAGTCAAGAATAGAGAGAAATAAGTGCATGTAGGCCTATTCATTTGTTTGTTGGCTTTCATCTAGCTTTCTCCTCGCTAGTTCTATTCAGGGATCCCTGCCACACACAATGGGCTAAAGCTCCTAATACAAATTAACAATCAACACAATCCTGCACGGAAATGTCCACCATACAACCTGTCTAGATAATTCATCATTAAGGCTCTTCTGTGAAGTGATTTTAAGTTGTATTAACCGAACAACACAATACCCACAGTGTAAAACTTACCTTTATAATCCTTGCTTTGTCAAATCCATCAGTCAGTCCATCCCCGAATTAGCCTGCCAAGCCACCTTCTATTAAAAACCCTTCATAGAAAGAATATGGTTTATAGTTACTAAGAGAAAGAGACCGGGCTTGGGAAGTAACCAAGAAGAAAGGAGGGGCAGAAAATAACAGTTTCAGGCCACAATATGTCACAGAAGCACTGTGACAAGGAATCTCTTTCTTCCTGACCAGGACACTGCAAGTTACTCCAAGGACATTGCTGCTCTGGGAATCAGTTCTTGTAGTCACACCTAGAATGAGTTCACTGCTCTCTGGTGGATGCCGGTGATTGGCTGAGCTTATTAACTGTGTGACTATCAGCTTTAACATGTTTAAAATTCTCATGAAGCTACTGTTGAGGCTATGCTATCGTCTAGGCCCTCCCCTCATAAACTTGGTAGAACTTGTGACAGTAGAAGATACTCTGCTTCATGTACTAGCACATATGGCAGGTGAGTACCCAATCTAAAAAAGAATTCAGATGTTGAATTCTTCAAAAATCACCTTTCAAATTCAAGAAAGAATGGGTGGCAGGAATGCATGGCCAGGCTGAATGAAGAACTGGGTGAGTACAGGGATGGGAAACCGAGGCTTGTGGAGCTCTGTGACTGCCAAATGCACATGGCTGAGCTCTGGCATGTTCCAGATTGTTTTTCTCTGCTTTGATGGATCAGCTTGCACCACAGACTTTGGTTTGTAATCTTCTTTGTTGCTTTCAGATATGAAAAGGATCTTATTGAGAAAGAAGGTCTAGGCAAAAGTAGTTAAGATGGAAGTTAAGACAAAGTCACACTAATCTGGAGTGATGGGGCGTGTCTGCACTGCCAGCTCAGAAGGCTGAAGTGGGAGGTTCACCTAGTTTATGGTCAACCTGGGCCAGTGCACTTGAGGCCAGAAGAGGCTACAGCATGAGACCTTGTCTCCAAACTATCATAAACAAAGTCACACTGGACTACAACAGTCCCTTAATCCAATATGTCTGGAGTCCTTATAAGAAGAGACAGTATACAGAGACAGATGCATTGAGAAGAAGTTGCCAGGTAACCATGGAGTCAGAAACTGACCTGCTGAACATGAGAGTTAACAGTTTGTCTGGCAAACCAATCAAGGCTGAGATGGTTACACTACAGGTTGCATAATGAGCATGGGAACAAAATCACCTAGATTTCAGAGTTTAGAACTTTGAGAAAATTCATTTCTCTTATTTAAGGCACTTAATTTATGATGCCTTGTTACAGCATCCTAAGACAGTGAAGCAGCTTGCTTTCTCCATCCTTAAAACAAGTGACGATGATCTGTGGTACCCGACTGCATTAGACTAGCTCTAAGCAATAGTCCGCTACAAATTTTACTAAAAGATAAATTAGTAATGTTCATACTGTATGCACATTATCTGGCATATTCATTGGAAATTCAGATTCATTAAATCTGGTCATTAAAATAGAAAGGGGTATACATCAAACAATTTAGATATTAATAGAAATAACATGTTTTGGGATACATGTTAAATGATTTTAAAAGTTCAAAACGCACCTAGATCAAAGATAAACACTATAAATTGAAATAGAATCAGTTTATAAAATCTAAGTGTGAAAAATGAAAAGATCTTGGATTACTATCTTAGTTTACATAAGTAATTTTAAAATAGGTATGCAATTGAATTGACAAGTAAATAAAAACAAAAATTATTTTATACAATCTCTGAAGTTTGTAGCTTCATTTTGACCTTCTATTCATTTTTTCTTCCTGAATAGTCTCAGGTAGAATCATGGGAGACTGGGTTGTCTCATACTTGGAGTTTTATGTTACACTAGAATGCGTGAATCGATTGAAAGCTAGTGATCAGGCAGGATGTAAGAAACACCATTCCCATATTGTCTCTCAGGGATCCGAGTATCAATTCAAAGGACGAGTGGGTGATCAGTGATCAGATCTGTGGGCCCAGAGACAGACTCTCCAGACACGGCAGCTCTGCGGGGATCCTGAAGGGATGCACACGTCATTGACTAATCCTCACTCTGCACTCAAAAGAGACTGGAAGGAAGTCAGGGAACTGGATGTTTGTAGATTGTGGATGAGATCAACGCTATAAAAACAGACCTGACTTTATTATCAACAGCAAAAAGGAACTTACATAAACTTTTGGGGATGCGGTTGTTATCTTTCCTCAATTTTGTTTTTGTTGTAAAATAAATATGAGGACAAAGTCAGACACACAATGCAGATAAAAACCAGATTTAGAACAGACATCAGAAAAGGCAATTTTTTTTTCCCTTCTCTGAAAACCATTTGTGTGTAGTAAGTCCAGAAAGACAAAGGAGAAGAATTAAACTGCCAGGTTGCTGGAGAAATAGTGGACGAACCTGGAATTTTCAAGAGTTGGCTCCTTAATATGTGAATTAGCCTTGTTAAGGCAAATGCATTTATTCTTTCAAAAATGTCTTGTGTAATTATTTATTCACACAAAGCTTCACATATGGCATATTCTCAATCAGCACAGAACAGTTTAACACAATATTAAAGGACAAAGGCAAAGAGTGACAGCATGGGAAGAAACCCAGTTAATTAAGGAGGCTGACACAGGGCTGCAGTATTAGCTTTATCTCTCTTCTACTAATTGGACTGTAGTAGTCCAGTATACTAGTGAGCTAGTGTGTCATTATAGTAGTGAGCTATAGAGTGTCATTCTTGGGACTTACGAATGTTTCCTCTCTGCAGTTCTCTTGGTTCTTTGTGCAACGGCCAAAAAGTAGCTTGTGGGCAGAGAGGAATCCACTATTTTCCAGCGTGTGCTTCAACACAAAGAAGATAGGCTGTGGTTTACCTCTGCAGAGACTGAGCCCATCATTTAAGGCAGTGCTTATCATTAAAGCTAAGATGTGTTTCTTCCAGACAACAGATGGATGGATTTTGTTTCTTGACCCATTCAGCCAGTCTGTATCTTTTGACTAGAGAATTGAGGTCGTTTATATTTAAAGCTATCACCGAAATATGTGTGTTAATTGTTAATAAGTGTTATTGCCAGATGATCCCCAGAAATCTATTCAGACAGTTTCTGATAAACTATCATGGAGCTGTCTACTCTCTGATAAGATCCAAATCTAGAAGGCAGTCCATGAACCTGACTCTGACGAGTCAGAACCCTTCCTTCACTTCATCATTATTGAAGGTGGTCCATGATCCCGACTCTGTCCAATCAGAACTTTCTCCTTCACCTTCATTTTTGAGGGTGGTCCATGAACCTGACTCTGCACATTCACGATCTGTATCCTTCCTTCCTTCATTGAAGAAGTCTAGATTTAGCTTTATGAGTTCAGTAGAATGATGAAGACACATGGTCATTGCTGGTTAGGTTCCAGGTGCTGGTCCACAGTCAAGGATCAAACTAAGGCCCTTGCCTTAGGTCTGAGGTTCATAAATGCACAGACCTGAGGTTTAAACCCTGCCATATCCTTACAAGAGTATGCTACCCGAGCCTAGTGTAGGGAGGTTAGACCAGGCCAAAAAAAAAAAAAAAAAAAAAAAGAGAAAAAAGAAAAAGGAGACAGATTAGCCTTGGGGCAGAAATAAGGCAGCTATGACAGATCGACAAGCTGCTTCGTGGACACAATGTCAGGACTTTTTTGTTCACAGCTTCTACTGTTATTTCATTAATGGGACTCACACATGAAGCAGCAGTTGTCCAGAGAAGGCTATTCATGTTAGTGTTCGTTACAGTTTGTTCTAAAATTCATGTAACGTGTTTTCCGTTTCCTTTGGAAAACGTCTACACTACATCCTGACATTTAATCTGCAGTCTTAATGGGGGTAACTAATGTGAGCTGTAGGTTCTTGGCAATTTGGAAAGAAAGCCAACTTAATCTACTAATACCTTCTTTAGGCTCAGGGGAAAAGTGTGTGGGGGGAGACAATTAGGAAACACAAGTAACTAGTGTACTTACTTTGAGCATTCTTAGTAAAAAGAAATGTGCATGTGTTTTTAAAATAAGGTCTGGTTTAAATAAAATATTTAACCCTTTGAAAGCCAGGACTTTAATATGCATTTAAAGGTACAGGGTTTTGGGTGGGGTCTGCTGTATCGCAGCCAATAGCTTGGCATGTTAGTGAACACACAAATCTCTGGTTTATGAGACACTGGGAGCAGTTATACAGAGGGTGGGGTAGACAAAGCAAAAGCAGAGTTTAAATCATGCTTGGAAAACATTTTGGATTCAGTAGGAGCCAAAACCATGGAAACTGGCCTATATCTTTAGGGCTTAAAAGAGGTCCAAATAGGCTTACCATGTAGTGGAGGTATGCATGGCACCAGACTTCAGCTGGACACCCAGGGTTCTGGTCTCAGTTCCGTGGAAACTGGCTTTGCATTCAACTCTTACAAATCTGGGGCTCAGTTTCTTTAGCTGTAAATGTGAGTGGGTTTCTGGCTCTGGCTTTCACGATAATGAATCATTCTAACGAATATTATTGGTGGATATGGTCTCTTTGGTCACTTTCTGGGGGACTTTGTAGTGTGAGGGCTCTGGCTATGTTCGTGGCTTGGGCTTTTTGGACTCTCATCAATAATTCCAATAAGCAAGGAAGAGTACTGCAATTGTGATTATCTATGACAACATTATGACAGCTAATGATCTTGAGGGTGTGGATCACTGGGAAGACTGGTACATCTGGGTGCTTGTGTGTCTGAACACGATTCTATAGCAGTTTAGTGGTGTATCAATTGTCAAATTGGTACTTAGGAAGTACCCATTTAGGAAGAAGTCTTTGATCAGTATGCGGTCTTGTTTATCCTCTAGTTGTGGTAATGACATGGATGGAAAGAGCAGGAAAGGCTGGTCTTCCTGAGTTCCTGCTACCTGATGGCCCCTCACTAACAGGAAGCTGTCCTTACTTCATTGTACCCTTAGAGTCACACAGTAAGATGAAGTCAGGGAAGAAATCAAGTCTGAGTTGTTACACAGTTTGTTCAAGGAGATGGAATTAAACTGTTTTGTCTGGCTCCAAGGAAGACTTTTGTTTTTGTTATCGTTTCTATTTACAAGGCTATACTGTCTCAACGGTTGGATTATGAAATGAGCTTTACGTTGTATATTAGGATTTTACTGAAAGAGTTTTCAAAGGTAATTAAAGTCAGAAAAACATACTTCTTATTAAGAAGTAATGGATTTGAATATACTGAGAAAATGAGTATGCTTTAAAAAAATCAAAATAGAACCAACCATCAGGTATCGAATGCGGGCTGAGTTGATGCCCTCATTTCCCATGAGGCAGCAGTGGGCTTCTGTTTTTCTTTCCATCTTTACTTCTCTTGAATATTAAAACTTCCTGGAATTCTTCCTTCACTCTTAGAATGTTCTCTATTCAATTGTCCCTCCAACAAACTTGTCTTTAAGCAGTTTCCAGCTAACCTATCAAAGTCCCAAAGACGTGTACATCAGCTTTTTCCTATGGCAACGGAGCAGAAAAGAAAGTAGCTGTTTGATACATTTCATAGCCCTCCACTGGATTGTTGAAAGCAGGAGTACAGATGAGTCAATAGTTGTGTGGAAAAAAGTGGAGTACAGTCTCTGACTCGAAGGGGACTTTCATATTTCCAGCATATTGTTAAAGAACATGAAGGTTTCTGAATGATCAGGTTGAGTATATTGAATAGCCATCTTCTATGTCAAATATGGCTGTGTTTCCACTCATTTAAATTTATATATTCATTCCATTTTTCCTTAAAGTTTTGACAGACTCAAGTAGACCAATGCTTTAGAATCCTTAGTTGTGTGTCTCACCTTGAACCCCAAGTATCTATTCTGCAAACCAAGAAGGTAATTAAAGCAAGGTAAAAACCTTCAGAGAATGGAAAGACAGTGTGACTGATACCAGTTCCAATCCTAAGATAATAAAAGAGTAATATTTTAATTCATTGTGGTTTATGTGTTTCTCTGAAGTTCAGAGTTCAGATACAAACGTGACTAATGTCCACACAGTGTAAGTTGCAGCTAAAGAGCTAAACAGGGCAGAAGTCTTAAAAGCTCCAAATCACAGAGTGAGTAGAGAAAGGATTCTTGTCATCTGAAGACCACTGTGACTGATGCAATAGTCATCAGGTCTGGTTTAGATTCCTGAGTTGACATTATACTTTTCTGTAAATTAAAAAACAAAATTTTGGCTCAGTAAATTTCTGAGAAAAATGGGAATGGTAACATGCTACCTAAAGCATCCTCAGTAAGGTTAGTTATAAGAAAGGCAACATAAATTACAGTCGTAATAAGGCTCCTATTTGGTTAAAGCTTTTTAGAGTAATTTTCTTCTAGCACATTCTTCCATGTAGCATGCCTAATGCCCTTTTATCTTCCGTACGAAGCTCCCGACAGCGTAGATTTTCAAATTTCCTAATGAGCAGGTTAAAGGTAAGAGCCTCGTTGCTTGATATTCTGAACTAGAGTCGAATTTGGTTCCAGGTCATTTGACATTACAGAGCTCATGCTGTACCGTTAATAGATGCCAGATGGAACTGCATGTGCGTGCTAAGTTTTAAAGGACACCCTGAGGCAAATACTTTTCTTATTCCACGCGGCTAATTTCTGGTTGGCAAAGGACAGAATTAAGATCAGTCATAATATTCCCTTGTTTTCTTATTCCTTGGATGAAAATTTTAAGCACACAAATCGTACCATGGATTGAATTAACTTGTAGGTCTTGGAAAAGTGTGTGCGTGCGTGCGTGCGTACACGAGTGCACTCAGCAATTGCAGCAACGTAATCAAAGGAGGGTTCATGTCAAATACCCTGATAAATCTGTTCACTTCACAGAGTGCATGGCATTGCAAGAGATAAGCTTTGGATTGCTTTTTGGTGTAGATGCTATCTAAATTGAGATATGCCTGCCCTTTCTTCTGCTTAGAGATTTGGCTTCAGGAAACTCTGCTCTTTACTCTCCCCTATAGATGCTCTAGGCGGCTTCATGACGGTGGCTTCCGCAAGTGTGCTGGTTGGAGAAGTGACCTTCTTTGAGGTCGCTGGAAAACTGAGTCCCAGAAAACTTAAGAGTTTATGCAGAACTGAATAAGCCCACCACCTTAATTATATTGTTCTGTATGAATGCCACTTGAAAGCAGCACCTCCGCTTTTCACAGCACAGCACGCCCCTACTGTCCTGTGGATGTACCTTGCTCTCCGTCTCTTTCTTCAGTACATATCCCTGTAAGCAAAATCCCCAGCGCCTCCCACAGATGTGCCATCCATTGTAGTCTCAGGAAACTCAGCCATGAAAGTACCCCAAAATAAGCTTTATTGCAAGAAAAGTGTCATATTTGGTACAGAGACCTACAAAAACAAACACAACCAAAACCCATTAAGTTTTTCCTCACAAACTTGATTACAAATTTACACTGTTTCTCTTTTTCTTTTTTTTTTAGTTATTAAAAACATAACAAACAAAAACAAAAAAAAAATCCCCAAACGTTGGATATAACTGGTTACTACTCTTTGGTCGACACAGGTGAGAGGAATGATTGGCAGTCCGTGTGTGCTTCGGCCATTTCACATCTGAGGTTTTGTCACCGGTCCAGGGTCGGGTTCTCTGGAGAGAACATGGGAGATGTGCTCGCGTTGGTACCTCCTGGTGTAGCATCTTTTCAAATGGCTAAAGCAAACTAAACATCAATTCATTTTACAAACGTATTTCATACACAAGAAGCTATGATAAAACGAGGCATATGGTGTATAACTACAGTATTAATGAGAATTCTAAAAAACATGGGATTTTAAAAAAAAAAAAACAACATCAACATATATTCCTTGGCTGCATGGCATGATTGTTTGCACATATGGCAATCCTGAAATAGCTTGAACATAATAAATGCACCATTAATCTACGACAGCACCAAACACGACGGAACGCCAGGTGTTCCTATTCAGAGGGAACAGCGGTTCTTCAGCTGCCTAGGGGACCACAAGTGCACGGCGTACCCTGGTAAGAATGAGGTGTTGTGGGTAGCGCATGTGGTTCCTTGAGGTTACAAGAAGGAAATACAGTACAGTTTGGCCTGCATTGCTAACGGTCTCACAAGCAGTCAAGGTATTTTGCTACAGTGGCTGGGTTTCCTCTGCTGTTGCCTGGTGAATCTGGTGATGCGAAATACTGTCACGTGAGCTGCTCTGGCTTTGATCTCCTTTAGACAGGACTGAACGACATTCACGTCTTTTAAGTTACTGATTACCCTGCCCGTGCAGCTCCTCCAGACTTTACTTGAAATAGTCAGGTGCGTACCATTTGGAGGGCTGGCAGAAAAACCAAAGGAAACATCTCTTGAATGTACTGGATTTTTTTTTTTAAAAGCACCTCTAAAAGAAATAGCTCAAATTTATAAATCTAAAGAAAAACAAGCGAGTTTCCCTTTTTGTTTACATAGTTTGTTCATTTCTCCATATATTACTGCATTAAAATAAATAAACATCTATATTTTTTTTTTAATTAGCACCTATAGCAAAATACCCAAAGTGTTACAGACTGCTAACAGGAAGAAAGCTCACATTATTTTTGTGCATTTAGTGCCATATGCTGATCTCTTGAACATTTAAGTTTTTTTTTAATATATTTTAAAATGAAGTTATATAAAAAATACAGTAACTGTGTTTGCCTTTGCACTCAAATCTTTGGCCACACCAGAGTCTAAATTATCCCTCCCTGTGAGGGTCAACATTCCAAAGTCTGCAACAGGGAGGAAAGAAAGAGAAGTTTTTTTGTTTTTTTTTTTTCTCTTTAAAATTAGTCACTGACATTCCAAACACTTCTGAAGGCTGGCTGTGCTGGGATCTGAGCTGGGACCAAAGTCTGCAGAGGACTAATACAGCTGGATCTGCAGCCTCATTCTGAGAGCCTCCCCCAGCACCCCCAGGAGGTAGTCATCCTCATTGTGTCCCTCCAGTTTTCTAAGCTCCTTCTTCCCATAGAGAGGGATGCTGGTGATTTCCAGTGTGTACGTGCCCGGCGTGAGCTTCTTTTTGGCCGTGTGCAGGTAGCTGAGCCCATTCCTTTGGTGGATTCGGAAGATGCCATCATCATTCCCTTGGGAGATGACATAGCGGATGTGGTTGTTGAGGGGCTCAATGGCGGGTACCAGTTCTAGAATGTGCTCCTTGGAGTCAAGGCCGGAGAGGTTGAACTTCATGTTGACTGGACTGTCCATGGCAACGCTGTCCAGGCTGATTTGCTCCACCTGGGGAAAGAGCAGGAACATGCTTGAGATGGGTTTCTACAGGGCACACAGTGGACTCAAAAGCCATCTGTGGCTGACAGGGTACGAGCACAGTGGCAGGCTGAGGCTGCCCCCCTGTTTGGGCATTAGCTGTCTGTGAAAGGGGCTATAGTAAATCTCCATCACACAGAGGATGCCCTGTAAATCTTAGTGACTATCATCTGGCTTCAACAAGATCATTAGTGACAGGACTTAGGCCACAGAGAATAGTCACATATCACGTTCTTTTGATAAATTCATATGATATTATGCTTATCAATATTTTTTAAGTGAGAGGCAGCCATTTTTCTTTGGTGTTGCGGCCAATGGCAGTTTGTCTGTGTTTTAGTGGATGGCCCCACACTGTGTGCAGATGGTCAGCAGCAATGGTATCCAGTGGAACATAAACAGAAGAAATCGAAGTGGGGGTGTGTGTGGTATGTTGGGGGTCTTAAGGGAGCTGGAGGGAGAAATAGGGGTCAATATGATCATAACACATTTTGCACATGTGTGAAATTCTCAAACATTTTAATGGAAAAGGGCAATTTAAGAAATGAGTGTAAATTTTTTCTTTTCTAGAGCCAAAATGAGAAGTCTTATTGTTATTCAACCACAGGCCCTGCACCTAGGGAAATCGGCACACTCAAGGCTAGGCTCCAAGTTTAGTAGGAACCTCAGTTCATGCAGAGTCATGTGCAGAGCGAGCCAGGATCAGTAAAAGCCATCGGGCAGGGCTCAGATAGTATGATCCTAATTTGTCAGTTGGGTTGTGAGGCAAGAATGCTGATTTAGTTAGACAGGCTGAAAAAACCATAACACTTTGATGCGGTCATGTGCTTGAGTAAGGCTGTGGCTGGAGTAGCTTAGGGGAACCCGTCATTTTTTTAGACAGAATTATGTTCTGTGTACCGCAACGGGAAGGCTTTATATCTTGATGGGTACTTCAGTCTACTTAAAAGTAAATGCAACATAGTACAGCATTAATTTGTTATTTTAAAATAGTATCAGAGATTTTTGGACTAAATTAGTATGGCCCTAGAGATAAGGAAAGGTTCCAAGGCCCAGAAAATTTAAGTGAGATGCCAATTTATGCAGCTAGTTAGTGACTCTGAGTGTGTGTGTGTGTGTGTGTATGTGTGTATCCCATCAAATATATATCAACTGGTGAGCTCATACTGTCCCAGGCCTCAGGAGAAATCACCAACATCCCTATACGTGGATTAGTAACCACTGACACTGAGCATGTGCGGTGGACAACCAGACAGCAGGCACTTTACAAGCTCACACTCAGTAAGTCCTGCCCTCAACCTCTGCAGGTTTTTGTCCCTAGTTTACAGGTGATGGAATTGAGGGAGAGGTTAGGTGCACAGGTCCTGTGAGCCACAGACGATCAGTGGGTAGGACCGAGGAACAAGGTCCTAAACCAGGCACTCTGTGGTCCATCCTTCTAACCATGCTGCTAAAATACCACTGGGAGAGAAAAAAAATACCAGAGGCAGGAAAATCAGATCTCTACGTCTTTACAAAAGGCAAGCTAATTGAAAACAAAAGTTTTATGATGGGTGAGATTTATAAACATGACACAGAACACAAGCCCCGGCTGGCTGACCCACTGAAATACTAAAACTCGCAGTGTGTTTGTTGCATGTCTGAAACAGAACTGGATTGTTTCCAAATAATTATTTCTCGAATGGGCATCTTCTACTTTGTGGCACAAATAAAAACTAACACCAAAGAAAATGATGCGAAATTGAATTCTAGCCTTCCCCAGGGCTTTGTGTTTTAGCCATCACTCCAACTAAGTTTAATTTGCTCGTCTTTACCATACTGGACCTGCCAATTTACCCATTAACTATCCAGAGAGACTTAATGGTACCAAAGCTGAGAGCATATAAATGGCACTGTGTTCAGGATGCGATGTGCGCGATGGGGATAACCGCTTATTTGGCAGGGCAGGGTTTCTACCCCGCGTCTACTCACAGCTGAGGCAGGCTCGGGCTCCTGTGCACTCCTCTTTTGCCTGCTGTCCTTCTTGGAGTAGCCATTGATTTTGCATTCATAGCAAGCCTCTGGGGACAGAGCATTTTCCTCATCCACCTCTGTGTCCACCGACAGGTACTGTCCTTTGTTGAAGCCCATTCCTGAGACACAGTGGCTGTTTACATGAAGCAAAACAGTTTTAGACAGTATCATTTAACCCAAGCTGTCTAAAGGTCTTACACAAACATGGAAGTAACAAGAGCAATCTCTAAACTCTTAATCACAAGCCCTGATCTTTGCAGTTCTGTTCTTTACCACCCAAAGGGAGGGGATTTCCTCTCATTTAGAAACAGCAAAACTCTTCTGAGGATGATCCCTGGGCTCCCCCCCGCCCCCCCCCCCCCCCCCCCCCCCCCCCCCCCCCCCCCCCCCCCCCCCGTTTTCAATCCTAATTAGACTGAAGTACTTGAAGGTAGTTTACTTATGGAGGTAAAAGCAGCTGTCAAAGTCCCAAAGACAACGGTAAGAGAAGCTCTTTTGATTCAGGAGCCTGAAGTCGGTTCTTTCGGAAAAGACCCTTGCTTTAATAATTGGTTATTTCTGAACTCCTATTCTAGTTGGCTCTAAAGTAATCTTTGCTAGGCCCAGTCTTTTGTGCTGCATACAAATGTGAATAATGTTGCATATGAATGAATAATAACGCACTGGGCAGCTTGGTTCATGTCCCTCTGTGCCTGCCTCTAAAGAAAATCACCTCTATTTACTTCTAAATTACCATCTTCTGTGTCACCAAGAAAAGCAGTCTTGGTAGAGGGGTGCATGTGGCAAGCACTCAGTCACAGTGGGTAAGATTTGAGAACCTTCGGTTACCCAAGGGGAGCCAGCCTTGTGGAGAAGGTCTGTTCCCTTTCCGGGCAGCAAGAAACCAGATGAACAAGGAAAGAGACCAAGCCCTTCCTTGGGGATTGCTGTGTCAGTGCCTGTTAAAATGGGCAGAGCGTGCAGAGTGGAGGTCATTTCTACTTCTACCTCTCACAGTAACACAGGAGCTGTGTAAGCCTCGCATCTGGACTTAAGTCAGAAGGAATCCATTTCAGCCGTTACAAGGAGCCAAGGCTCTCCACAAAAGATGCGATCCTGCACCATACGGTGCCTAAGTCCTAACACTTCCATGTCTTGGGTTTTCCATGTTGTGCTGGTTCCATTCCTATCCCACAGTGGTGGCAAGCGAGGCTGCCTGAACTCACTGGAGGGAGTTGGCTGTTTCTGGGGATGGTGGGCCGCCTTACCCCTGTCCCACTCTGAAGTACCCCGGCGGGCAGCCGCAGAGGTAGCCCCCTTCCGTGTTGGAGCAGCCGTAGCTGCACGGGTTCTTGGAGGAGGAACACTCGTTGACGTCATGGCAGGCGCTGGAGAACTGGTCGAAGGAGAACCCGGAGGGGCAGGCGCACTTGTAACTCCCCAGGGTGTTGTAGCAGGAAGCAGAGCCACAGGCACTGGGGTTTGAGCATTCATTCTCATCTGTTCAAAGGAAGCAGGAAAGAAACCCTTAGGCAGGGAAGGGAAAGGAATAGAGACGATGATAGAGACAATGAATCTAGGTGGTCTCCAGGGGACTTATCGGTTTACAGGGGAGACAACTCTAAAAAAATACTCTTATAACTGACTTCAAAGTAGTCGGGAGAGTTAACTTAAAAAAAAATATGACTCCAAAATATGTCTTTAAAAGCTTACGAAAGCCACCCTTGCACTGTCCTTTTCTATTCTATTTGCACTATTTCTGAGTATGTGGGCAGCCCTTAGGGACAGGTATTTGCAGTTTGCCTAATGAATAATTCTTTTATTCTCTTAACAAAGGGTTATTTCAAAAGCCTGTATTTTAGGCAAATGCAGAGAGAGCAGATTGGGAGTTGCCAGGAGTTGAGGGAGGGAAGAGGAGGGAATAATGACTACTAGGTGTGAGGTTCCTTTGGGGGGCAATGTGAATATTCTGAGACTACTGGGGTTGATGTTTGCATATTCTTAGAAGAACACACCAGAAGCCATTCAGTCGACACTTTAAAAGGGTGAGTTTTATGGTAAGTATCTCTCTATCAGCATGTGTGTCCTTCGCCCCCTAGTACTTCCTTTCACCTTCATGTATATGGGGGAGGGAGTCTGTGAAAGCTTCAGAGTCATTTATGAAAATGCTGGAAACAACCTTGGTTGGCTCTATTGAGGTAACTGTGGAGCCTGCCTGGTGCAGACTGTGCCCTTCTGCAAGGGTTGTATCCTGCCATCAGGTGACACTTAGCTCTTACTGCCAATGCTTAGCTCTGCCCTGTGGAAGCTGGCAGGAGCGTAATTACAGGTCTGCTTTCAGTTGCTGTTATCATGGATCCAAGGCCCCATGGTGCTTTCAGACTATGGAAATTATGAGCTTGCTTTTAACTGTTTGGTTGATAGATAGGCCTGGGTTTGACTCCTTTGAGCCTTTATTAGAAACCAAATTTCACCCTGGGCGCAAATCACATCTGTTCCATGGAATTCTTTCCATTCTTGTGACTGCATATGGAGTGGAGAGTGTCTGAGAACATATTTCAGCCCAAGTAGGGAAGCAGGCCCATCTGTGAGTGTGTGTGCCCAGGGAACACAATGATTAAGGGATGCGGGGGCAGGGACCTGCTGTGGCTCAGGGAGATTTCCTAGAGGAAGATGCAGAGGCCTCCAGACAGGAAATTGAACTTCGTTAAGCACAGGATAGAGGCTACCAAAAAGGGCAGATATTAGGTACATCTTAAGGCAACAAGCACAGTTTGAGAACTAAATGAAACGGCTAAACGTAGAACTCTTATTAGTCACCTAATACAAAATAACGTTCAGATTACCTAATATGTGAAATCTCCTGGCCTTTATTATATGCACAGAAAATACATAAATTCTCAGTAACTTGGCTATGTGGGACCTGAATGTACCCAGTGTTTTTATTTCTATGTTTGAGAGACTTGGAATTCTGCCCCAAAGCTTCATCTGCTTTTATAATTAGTTCTCACATTAATATGCAGTATTTCTCTTCTATCACAAAATCTAAATTGAATTATAACTCAATGGCATGCTCCCAGCACAACTTTATTCATGCATTGTGTAAGGTAGAAAAATTACCAAGAAAGCCAATTAACTGAATAAACTGCATTTAAATATTCCACTTACAAGAACATTTTTTTACATAGGATGATGCTTCTGGAAGCACCATGAGGTCTCATATTTATATGCTATAAATATATACCAGGGTAACACTGTATGAATTTAGTTAAGTACAGCCTTGTTTGAGATATAGTGAAATGAATCGAACTGCTGTGAATTGAAATGCCTTGCTGTAGGCTATGGAAATATTTTGGAAAAGCTTATAATACAGAAGGAACTAAAAGCTATCGGGAGTAAATGCCAAAAAAATTGCATCCTGAAACATTTTCTTCATATGCAAATGTTCGTAAGAGTCACACATTTTCAATTTTTAGTGACCACAATACTTGTCAGTGGTTGCGTGTGCTGCCTACATCTGGATATTCTATGTCCTAGAATGTTCCCTCGATTCCCTGGGGTAATAAGATGGAAACTTTAACTAAAGTGGGAGTTTGGATGGAAACTTTTTTTTTTTTTTTCCAAAATTAACATTTTCAGAGAACTTTTACTTTTCTTGAAAGTACCCAGCCAGGAAGTTAGCAAAAGACTGAGGTGGCAATCGTGGAGCCTGCATGGGTCTCCATTAGGTTCTCTGCATATGTTATGGTTGTTAGCTTGGTGTTTTGATGGAACTCCCAACAGTAACAGTGTGTTGTGTGTGTGTGTGTGTGTGTGTGTGTGTGTGTGTGTGTGATCTCTGATGCTTTTGCCTGCTCTTGGGACCCTTTTCTTCCTATTGGGTTGGCTCGTCCAGCCTTGATATGAGGGTTTGTGCCTAGTCTTAGTCTATCTTGTCGTGCCATTTTGGTTGATATCTCTCAGCTGCCTGCTCTTTTCTATAGGCAAGGGGAGGGGTGGAGAGAAGGAGCAGGGGGAGGGAGAGGGGCCTGGGAGGAATGGAGGGAGGCAAACTGTGTTCAGGATGTATTGTATGAGAGAAGAATAAATAATTTTTTTAAAAAAGCCTAAAAACTTGAATTGATGACTTTTACATGTTCCAGTTTCTATTCAAATTCTCTTCAAAACCAAGAATTCTGTGTAAGCTAATTCCTAGAGAATCAGTCTTTTGCCTTAAGTTCTGCAGAGCTAACCAAGAAGTCTACAGTCCTTGCATGCTTTTTTTGGTTAGTGTTTAAAATAGTGGGTTTCATTTGTGACACTTCCCCGCATATAATCAGCATCCCCCGCTCTGGATCACAGGCTGTATCTGCCTTTTCTCCCACAGATGTGCAAAGCATCTGCCCCCAGCCTGGCAGGAGGCCACAGTCTGGATGAAAACTTCACAGACCTCGTTTCTCTCCTGAAACACTTGGTTTTCTTCTCAGATCATTGAGATGTCATTAGAACATTCTTTTGAGAAGAACATAAAAGATAAAAATCAAATCAGTTCAGTTGGTGGATCATTACACTACATTTGAATGACATGTGTAGTATCTTACACCACTTCAGAGACAAGAAAGCACCCCGCCTTTCTCTGGGAGAGCTCTGATTCCCTCCTTTTTGGCAATGCAAACTTCTATTCTCAAGATGTGTTGGACACTGCCGCTGTGGAGAGTGTTCAAGTAGAGCCAAGAAATTGGACATATGCTAAGTAAGCCTACTCAAGAAAAATGATGCTCTCTTTGATCAGTGGTTTCTTAGGAGGAGAATTTCCATGATTATTTTCAATGCAAAGAATAGAATGGAATGCCTGTCAGGACATTTCTGTCTGGCATTGTCAGAAGCATTAGCTGTAACTGGTTGCTTTTTCTACGTTAAAACCCCTGTTAGGAAGCTTGTTAAATCTATGTGACAGGAGAGCACAGATGGACAGTCCTCAAGTTCTTAAGAGTCCCTAGCCAGGTGTGGTGGTGTGTGCCTATAGTCCCAGCACTGGGAAGCAGAGGTAGCAGGATCTAGAGGTCAAGGCCAGCCTGGGCTAAATGAGGCCCTGTCTCAAAAAGGAAGAGGAATAGTCCTTTAGATTTATAAAAGGATAATGGATGAGTACTTTTTCAAATCCAACAACCCAAATCCAACAAATCACTGAGGAAAAGCAGCAGAGCACGGCTAATGGGATGATGTGCATCAGTGTTTTTATGCAGACCTCCCCGTCCACCTTTTCAACAGTGAGTAGGAGTGGGATGGAACCCCGGACCTTACGTGCGTGAGGCAAGTGCTGAGCTAACTCTACCCTCTCGGGTTCTAGGATGCTGCACTACACACAACTTCCATTATTTATTCAGCTTACTCAGACACTCAAGTGAGAAAACCCAGTTCTGGGCTGCCGAGGAATGCTCACCGACACACTGGTTCCACTGGTAATGCTGAACATATCCCTGTGGGCAGCCGCACCTATAACCTCCCAGGATGTTCTGGCAGCCATGTTGGCACCTGTGGTTTCCATCACATTCATCCACATCTGCAAAAACAATCCGAGTATGGTCTTTGCATTCCCTCGGTAAATGCATTCCAAACACAGCCTTTAAGGGAACAAACAAACAGGGCTCTGCCTACAGAGAGACTGGGCTTTTCCTCCAAGTCCCATGGTTATTAGTCAGTGGTGGTGCAAGGAACAGCTGAGATAAGAGACCCCCTTATTCTTACGCTCCCCACCAGACCGTGGCACATCGGTGCTCTGAATAACAGCTTAATTTCAGCAAATCAGCCATAGTAACCACAAATGTGCTACATTTTGGATTGATTAGCTGCATATGGTATGATTTATTTGGTAAATTACACACACACACACACACACACACACACACACATATATATTTGCATCACAGATTCTACTTGATTCAAAAGTGATTCGCATGTAATCTCCATTGTGGGAAGACACAACCACTATAGAGTTATCTATGAAGTGCAATGGTTTTACATGCAAAAAACTTGGTTTTGCCGTTCAAGACTAATTAGATGCAAATCTCTTTTGAGTACTTGAGTAAGTTGTTATTTTTAGGCACGATGCAGCACGATACATATGGAATAATTTCTTTGTTAATGTATGCGTACACTTCTGGAATGACAACTAGGGCTTTGAAATCTACCCCGAAAGAGTGAAAGAAAGTTGGCGTGCCTGATGTGTATGTAACAAATTTACATGGATAATTAATAAATGGTATCTTATGTGGATGGTCACGAGCTGAGTTCTCACGTGGCAAGCAGCTGTCGGTTCGGAATGCTTTCAATGTCTATTGATTTCAAATACAAAAATTAAAATTTAAATTTTTAAATAAAAATGAATCGGAGAAAGTGATAACACGCCACAGTCCCATAATTCTTAGAAAGAGCTTATCAATATCTCGGATGTTTCTGGAGTTGAAAATCACATATTTCTAGGAATGACTTTAAAAAAAGGATAACTAACTCAATAACATAAATGGCAGCACAACATAAATATGCAAAGTTTATGCCACTAGTCTCACAATCTAAGGCATGCAACACTAACAGGTTTGTCTTCCTGGACCTGAGTGCTGGACAAGCAAACATTGAATCCCCGTGTGGACAGCTGTCTGACGGCAGGCAGATTCTTACTTTCTCACCATCAGCTGCCCTCTTGGATTTTGTAAGAGAAAAATACCCATTTCACGGGAGGCACCATAGGGAATGCCCGTTAGTGAAGAGAATGGGATAGGAGTTTCAGTCTGTGAAAGGGCGAGAGCCGCCAGCCCTCCCCCAGTTAAGTGTTATTTTTGTGTTTATGTACGTGTGCACGCATGTGCTTATCCATGTTCTTATGTATATGGGCACATGTGTGCGTGCAGGGAGGTATGTGAGTGTGAGAATGTATGTGTGTGTGTGTATGTGTGTGTGTGTGTTCCTCTATTGTGCTCTACCTTTTATATTGAGGCAGGGTCTTTTGCTGAACCCAGAGTGTGCTGACCCCTCTAGTGTACCTATCCGGCTTGCTCTGCAGATCCCATTCCTGCCTCCAGAGCACTGAGATTAGAGCAAAGGTACTACGCCTAGTTGGCACTGACTTGTGTCCATGGCAAATGCTTTGCTTACCAAGCCATTTCTGAAGCCCTGACATCAAGGGTTCTTGTGCACATGAACTCACCTTCACAGTTCAGCCCAGAGGCATCAAGAGAGAACCCTCTTTGGCATTCACAGCTGAAACTTCCAGGAGTATTTTGGCAGATTCCCTTTGCTCCACAGAGTGAAGGCTGAGACCCACATTCATTATTGTCTAGCAAAGCAACAAGACGGTGGGAAGGAGTCAAGCTTTTCCTGCTAAGCAGCATGTGAATTAAATCTCACTACATGAAACAAACTGAGAGATACAAATCCAAGTTTTCATTATGTGGAGAAAGCATTTTAGACAAAGTTAAATTAGAATTTATTAGCAAGAGTGCTAATAAAAAGTATATTTTTCAGAGACTTGAAACTAGAATGTATTTTAAAGTTACTAGGCACACCCTTTTAGATGATATTGACGAAGAATCTTTTAACATGTGCCTTCTATAATAAAGCTGAAAGATTCCAGTATGACCACCAGCCTTTACTCACATTTTATATGAGCATCACAGTTACAGGTGGAATATGAAATCGAGGCACTGGACACAATATGCCCAGTATGCAAATGCGTGACTAGGACTTCTTCCTTTATCTGAGCCCCACAGCTATGCTGAGGACGTGAAGTTGAGGCACCACACGGTGTGCCCACTGTGGGAATGCGCGTTCAGGCCTCCTTCCTACGGATGCTGCTCTTGTAAGGAAACATCTGCATCACCTACGACTTCTCGAGGCCAGACTGAGCTGTCGTTTAATACAAGCTGAGCACCAACCCACCGTCTGTAGAATCGTTCCAGTGCGGGTTAACTTACCAATGCAAGCAGTGTGGTGCTGGGTGAAACCAGGAGGACATTTACAGGTGAACCCCCCCAGGGTGTTGACGCAGAGGAACTGGCAGTTGTGCTGTTTGGTTTGACACTCATCGAGGTCTGAAATGACAGAGAAGTCCAGGAGGATCAGCAGGGCTATCCAGGTACGCATGCGTTCTCACGAACCCGCAAGAGCCGGGCACTGCGGATGGGCTATTTGGTTTACATTTCAGCCGTAGTCTGTGTAGGCTCTCATGCGCACAGGAGGAAGGGTTTGAATGTGCATGCCAAACAGCCTAAGTATTACAGGCCATCAGTCATGTCGGTGTGGCTAAAGGTTCAAAGTCTTCTTAAAAAAAAACACAAAAAACCTGGGTAGCCAAAGCATAGTAGGTCCACCATTTTCAAAACTAAAATGAAAAAGTTGTCATTGTTATACTTCATGAGGTTTAGCACATAGATGGTTACTTGTTTTTATTAAAGGTAATAGTAAGTAAAATTAAAGCAGAATTTAGAAATGGAGGAAGGTTTACTAGATCCAAATGGAAACATCATCACTAATATGAGAGACAGCAAAAATGCAGTTTCTGCTGGGCGTGGGGTACATGCATGTCATGCTATCACTGAAGACTGAGGCAGAAGGATCACAGGTTTGAGGCCAGGCAAGGTTACATAATGAGACTTTGTCTCAAAAAGCCAACCACAACAACAGAAACAAACCCCTAAGAGAAACAAAGGGAAACAAAACAACACAAGACAAAATGCAGAACTTTTATAAACTTAGAGTAGATATCTGGAGTCTTCAAATAGGAAACTCAAGTTTTGATTTTGGTTTGACTGAGAGTTAATTTGGGAAAATACATTTGAAGTAAGTTCCACACATTTTATAAGCACTGTGCAAAAGTCAGTTCACTCAAACCATTTCTGTAAACAGGTTCAAGAAAATCCCAGAACTTGCTACTTTAATGTACTTTTTAAAAACTATAGCTTGGCAATAAAACCTCACTTCACAAAGAATATAGTTACATCATATGCTCAATTCATTAATATCAAGGTTGGAGGGGGCTTTCCTATAAAATCAAACACAGAGCACAGAGTATGGCATTGAAGCTATTTTAGTGGTCAAATTCCACATGCTAATTACTTTAATACTATACAAAGATTAATGCACACACTGACTTCCATTTTTCTGCAATAAATTCCCAGCTGTAGGTAAGACTGTTGAGAGATGAACTTTAAGTTAAACAGCAACAAAAACTCTTAATTTCTAACGGTCTGCTTCAACTCTTGCTTCAACATTTTCTAAATTAGAAAGTTAGCATACAAATGAGTGGATTATGATATTTTCACACATGTCCATTGTTGTAATTTGCTCAAATTTATCCCACCCATTATCTCTTCTTGTTTCTCCCTCTCTCCTCTGACCTTCCCCAAAGTGTTCTACTTTCACGTTTAAACTTTATGAAGCATACAAAGTAGGGGGTTTCATTATGGCATTTTTACACTCCTTTAAGAAAAGAAGTCTAGATTCTGTGTATGTCAGAAAACATGATATTTGCATTCCCGAGGCCGGCTTATTTTGCTTAATGTGATGACATCCAATTCCACCCATTTTCCTTTGATGTAATTTTGAACTTCCTGGCTGGAAAAAAAAATCCTCCATTGTGCATGAGTGTGTGCCTGTGCGCGTGCGCGCCTGTGTGCACATGTGTGCGCACAAAAGCATGCATGAATGTGGCAGGCGTATATGGGAGATTTTTACCTGCCCCTTTCTCCTATAATGGGTGTCCTGGTACAGTTTCTGTGAAGTGGCATTTTAACGTGGGGAAACGTGTGCTGTGACTCTGATTACTCCGTTACTGAAGACAGATAAGGGAGGCGGCTGCTGAGACTCCTCTCACCTTTGCAGGTCTTTCCATCCTCCTGCAGAATGTAACCCCGTGGACAGGAGCACTGGTAACTGCCCTCGGTGTTCTTGCAGATGAAGTTGCATGGTTTCGGAGACTGCGAACATTCATCGAGGTCTAAGAAACATGAACGTGAGAAACCTGGTTACCTGGTTATGAGAAACAACCAGCCTCTGTCTTCCCTCCACATTCTCACTTCATCCTTGCTTTTCCTCTGCAACTTACAGTGGAATCCAGCCAGAGAAATGATGCTTAGAACAGTTTTCTCTTAAGTAGCAAACTGGCTTCCTCTGTTTTTTTTGTTTTCGTTTTTTGAGAAGGGGTTTCTCTGTTGTAACTCTGGCTGACCCGGAACTCACTCTGTAGTCGAGGCTGGGCTTGAACTCACAGAGATCCACCTGCCTCTGCCTCCTGAGTGCTAGGACTGAAGGGGTGTACCACCACTGCCCGGCTCAAACTGGCTTTCTTTGAAGATCAATGTGCAGATTTTGGATAGATCTTATAATGTCTAGACAACTGTCTGGGCTCAAAAAAAATCTCAAGAAATTCTTCAGATTAATCAGAACTTCAGATAATTAGAACTTGGGAGCTGCACAGCCTCTGCAGGCCTCTTCAGTGGGCTCTCCCACCTTGAGTGTTCTGGCTACTCCTGTTTCTTCTTATCTCCAGTGTGGGCTTAGTCTGAGCCACTGGCTCTCTGCTGCAGCCTTGGGGATGCCCCCTGAGCACTCTATTCTCCTGTCAGGCTCTCATCGCTTTCCCCCTTTTCTTTTTTGTCCCAGAGTGGTGTTACATGAGCCCCAGTGCGCTCTCCTCTGTGGCCTCCCTATGCTCTGCTGTCCATTTACAGAATCTCGCTGTCAGGTCATACTTGGACTGTCCTCACTGGGATATGGTGCCTCTTAACTGCCAGGCCTGTGGCTGACAGCTGGCAGTCTCCATCTCCTCCAGAGTTCACTGGATGGATGCCTGCTGCATGCACAGAGCTCCTGATTAACAGCTTACCCCGGGTCACTCCTCTGTCTGCCGTTTCTACCTTGAGAACCAAATGCTTATGAGGAATCAGTCTTTTGCCAGGTATTTGCTACTAAAATAGGTAACTTAATGGGATATCGTATAAGCTGATGAATAAAGAGAAGCCAAGAAATGTTTGAAAGATTTTTTTAAGGAGGCCACTCCCAAGCTTCCATTGGTCATGAAACAGTGTGGATCAGACAATGAAAAATATGTTGTAAAAGAGCATAAAGGTACTGTAGCAAGACCACTTTGCAAGAAAGAGCCATTAAGTTGCTTCACTTTATTTGAACTGTAGAAACGCATTCTGCTTCATACATAACCACACCGGATTCACAAGAAAAGTCAGTTTTGTCACCAAATAAATGCACATTTTAAAACTTTAAGTTAAAATAGAACATGTGGAAAGCGCATCTTTCAATTTTTATGTTTCCCTGACTGCACAGATATTTGAGATGACCTGCACCCTGCATCCCACACAACTAAACCAAGGGCGAGGACTCTGTCATTGAGAATAGCATCCGTGAGAGGACCACCATCCCTTAGTGGAGGCCGCACAGCCAAGGGCTCTGCTGACTGCACTTGGTCTGTAGGAAGCAGGAGTTGCCAGCCCTTGGGTGTACAACCTCATCTTACCTACACAAGCTGTTCCACTGATGTCTGTGGTGTAGCCGACCTTGCAGAAGCACCGGAAGGAGCCCATGGTGTTGACGCACTGGCCGTTAGTGCAGAGGCTAGGCATGACCTTACATTCGTCAATATCTGTAGAGAAAAGAAATAAAGAAAGAGGGTGGAAGTTAATGTGTGCACAGTGAAGATAACTAGAATTGAGGAATTGAAGGATTGACACGACCTGGCAGCGAAAACCCACAGAGGCTCACAGTACCTTTTTGTCACTCAGGGAATGGCACTGTGGGAGGGAAACAAAACCATCTGAAGAGGTAGGGAGAGATGGACAAGGGAGGGCTATGCTGGAAGGCTCACGTGACTATTCATTTTGCATTCTAAGGAGGAGTTACTAGTGTGTGTGTGTGTGTGTGTGTGTGTGTGTGTGTGTGTTCTAGAAAGCTACCTTGTTAAAGTCTAACTCTTCTGGAATTTGTGATAATTTACTATACATATGTTTGGTTCTTTGTTCCCTCCAGTTCTCATCTGCCTTAGACTCTGAAGGAAGGCTTCAGTTCGCAGTCAGGCACAGGGCTGGGAATCTGTCCAGCAATGGAGGAAACTGTTTTATCCTCTAGAACATGTGCAAACTACTTGGTTGCACAAACAAAGAAATGAACAAACAAAACAGAAACCTCTAATTAATTGTGGAAGTATCCTGAAAATAGAATGAGTTCCCACATACACTCAGGTGAGCAACATTTCTTTAAACAAGGTGAGGGCAGTTTGTAGGTTATTAGCACCATGGCCTTTGGGATCAGATAGATTTGTTCCATGTTCTTGGGGGTATTATTTATTGTTACCATAGTTTTGTGCTTCCATGTCCTTTTCTGTTAAATGAGAATAAAAAAGTCTCCCCTAGGTTTGATATTAGGAATAGATCTCTTAAATCTTTTAAAGCATGGTGTGGAGAGGTAGCTCTGTGGGTAAAGTGCTTGCCTAGCAAGCATGAAGAGCCGAGTTAGATACCCAGAACCTACATTTTAAAAGGCCAGGAGTAGTGGTAGGGAGATGAAAAGAGATGGATCCCTAAGGCTCACTGGCTGGCCAGCCTGGCCTACTTGGGGAGATCCTCTGATTTCCACACACACCTGTACACAAGTGAATACATACCTGTACATGTATATGTATGTATATGTGTTCGTATATATATGTATATGTGTACACACATATACCTTTATAAAGCATTAGACAAGAATATTCTTGTGGTTCATGTGTAGGACACACATAAACACGCCAGTGTTTTAGATTCAATTATGATAGGATTATTTCTTCATTCTCTTTTATATTAATTTGGATGTATAAAGTCCACTGCACAGACACCACAATGCATGAAGTTTCTCAGCACATTACCTCTTCCATCAGTGGCATATCCTGGGCCATGAGGACATAGCTTTTTGTACTGGGCAGTTCCAGGAAGTGGGCAAAGCTCGCACTGGTGGCCCCAGCCTCGCCCACCATCACAGCAGCATTCTGACTTCGTGACGAGATTACGGCTGCTGGAGGCCATCTGACACATCGTCTGCAGTACCTCTGCGAAGCACAGACCCTGCCGGTTGTCTGGAATGCATCAGGAGTAAGATGAATGTCAAGGCCTAGGAGCTGTCAGCTTGGTTTTCAGTGGACAATCATGCTCTCCTTTTCAGCAATAACTTTCAAAACTGAAGGTATTCTTCCCATGTGAGCGGTCTACGTTTAATGATTTTAAAGTTTTGTTGGCATTACACCCTAATGGTGCTTATACTAGAAATAGATTATTACACTTGACAAAAGTTATACAATAGAGATTGATTCTTTCTAATACAACAAAATGACTAAATAAGGATCCCTATTCTCACAGAACCCAAAAGGAAGAAACAACAAATGAATTTGCTTCCTTTTAGATAAAGTAATGGTAGAATTTAAAAAAAAAATAAGTTCAAGACTATGTTATGAGCATTGCACTTATTCCATGATTTCCTGACATTTTCTACATCAAAAGAACTGAGTATATTATAGATAGTGTACTAAAACAAGAACAGAAATTTCCATGATGCAAGAATGGAGAGAAATCATCAGCATGGTTTTAGAAGCCAACAGTGCTAGTGAAATTGTAATGTGAGCGGAAAACATTATTTTTCTTGTAGGGTATCTTTGCTATTTCTCTAAGGACTAATGACTGGTAAAGATCTAGGTTGGAGACAATAGGAAATAAGGTACATTCTATAAAAGTCTTCTGGTATCGGGAGCAGCATGTTGATGTGTGCCCGCTGTTTGTCCCTATCAAGCCACCTGCCAGTTGATCGCCCTTCTTTCTCTGACCACACTCTACTTACACAGCTGCTGCCATGAACTGCAGCGGCTACAGTGTACACATTACAACATTGGTTTAGTGTGACACAGAGCCCATGAGCTTTATATTTGCCACTAGAGAATATTTTGTAAAACATTTTTTTTTTCCTGGACCGTAACATAAAAATTAACCACCACTGCACGTTTGAAATGTGGCGTTTGCTTTGCGTTAATATCGACAGAGCTTACTTCACACTTTAAATATTTTCTTTTGGGATTAAATCATCTCCTGATGTAAGTCTTACTAAAGTCATATTTTCTGTAGAGCCTTAATTATTCTCAACTCTGGAAAGACTATTTCGGGTTATTATTGACATTACGTGTACATGGAAGGCATAGGGCATATGTACATACATCATTTTAATAGATGCATGCCTGTGGGCACAGCCATGTTGAGTACTGGGCTTATAAGGTTTGTTCAACAGACAAGAATATATACGTGGAACTGTTCAGCAATGACATCATAAGCATGTTTTTCTTACCAAGGAAAATATTCATCTATTCACTTACCAAGGCATTCAGTGCCCGAGGAGCTTGACTGGAATCCTTCGCTGCACTCACACCTGTAGCTTCCAATGATGTTAATGCAGCGTCCATTTTCACAGATGCCTGGCTTGGTCCTACATTCATTTTCATCTTCGTAGGAAAAATAATACATGAGTGATGAGCAGCTTGTGGAATCATATTCCACAATTATGTATTCTTTAAAATTCTTTGACAAAATACCAATAAGCTGGGATTAAAACAGACACATTTAAAGTTCCCGTCTTGACCCTACCCCTGTAGAAGACGGATGGTTGTTCTCACAGGATCACAGTGGAAGGGATAGCCCTCTCCCAAGACACTCCACTAGGGGAGGAAGAATTCTGTGGAAGAGGGAGCCAGCTTCTAAAATGGGAAGCAAAGGCTGGGGGTTGAGAGATGGTCCAGATGTTGGTAAACAGGGATGAAGGCTTTGAGTGAAATCAGGGGGTCAAGAGGGCAGTTAACGGGGCAGAGAGCTTAGGGAGCAGTGCTCATTTGCTTGGTGGCGAATAAAATAACAATTAATAAACCCAAATCTGCTTATTAAAATTCCCAATATCCTTACTGGGTTTGCGTGGCATTTCTGTAAATTGCATTTGATGGATTTTCAACAGTCGTTTTGAACATAAGGGAGCTCATGACAACTTCACCTTATTGATAAACTGCTCCTTCTTTTTTCTACATTTTAGTTTTCTAATTAGTTTTCAGCTTTCCGACATAGTTTTTGTGCCTTCTTTTAATTAACAATTGCCTTGAGTACCTTGCCTCATCTCTTTATTTTCAAACCATATCTCACCCTTTGATTTATGTGTGTTTCTTACAAAAGTCATTTAGCTGAAGTTAAAAAGAATTTAAAGAATGCACTTATCTTTCATCTAGCAGTTTACACTATTCACACTTACGATTTCACCCTTCCCTGCCATTTCGTATGCTTCAAATTATTTCATATTCACTATGCTGTTGCCTCGTTCTCTCAACCTTTGTCTAATCGATCTCATGTCTATGCTTTCCTTGTTTCTCAACCCAGGTTTGGAGATTACCACGTTCTTTCTACTCTTTTAATAGCAGCCTTAAGACAATTTCAAAATGTTCCTTTAATGGATTTTCTCCCAGAGTCAAGCAGAACTTTTTAATTTTTTTTTGATCCTATGTATTGAATCGAGTACCTTGTTCCTGCTAGGTAAGAATTTGACCATCAGGCTATCATTTCTAGGCCCCTTTTTCTTTTGAGACAAAGTCTTACTAAATTGCCCAGACTGACTTAAACTGACGCTGTATTCTAGGACTGGTCTGGGCTGGCCAACTTCTTGCTTCTGCTTCCTCAGGTCCAGTCCCAGCAGCGGTATCTGTTCACAAGTTCTAACTAGTCCACCTATGCTGGTGGGGCCACTGTGCTGCTTCACGTATCTAATGATTGTCTCTTGGATTGGAATATATAGTTTGTTACTTAGTTCAGAGAGGACATATGAATATTAAATAACTTCCAAAACAGACTTTTGACAATGCCTTATTTTGATTGTCCCTATGCTCCACTGAATTTAAAATTTTAGTTCAAGACTATTTCCCTTGGAACACTTTCAAAATATTCTATTATTTTCTTTTTATCCAGCATTTCTGTTCATTTGAAGGGAATCTAGTTTTTTCTCTGGAAGCTTTGAGTATTTTTATTTTGTTTTTAGTGTTTTGAAATTCACAATAATGTGACTTCATGTAGTTGTTCAGTTTTAGGGAAAAAACCTTATTATGGTAATTTAAAAGTACTCACCAAAATGATGACCTAAATTACGAATTTTGAATTTTCTAGTTTGTTGATTCTAGAATCTGAAGTCTCAGGTCTTCTGTCCCTAGGTCTGATCCTTTCTTTAATGTCTCTGTCTCTGTCTCCCTCCCCCTCATCACTGTGTATGTGTGTGTGTGTGTGTGTGAGAGAGAGAGAGTGTTTGGTTTTCTGAGAGAGGGTTTCTCTGTGTAGCCTTGGCTGTCCTAGAACTTCTCTGTAGACCAGGCTGGCCTTGAACTCAGAGATCTGATGATCTACCTGCCTCTACTTCAAGAGTGTGGGGATTAAAGGCATGGGTCACGGCCATCAGCTTAATCTATTTATACTGATTTATAATTTAACAGCAAGAATTAGTTTATCTAACCAGTCTTTTGCTGGATATACTGCCTTACCTAAGCTCTAATACCTGAATACAACTCGATGTGCCTCAAGTCCTAATGTTACTTTGTTTTTAATGGCATTGGCACTGAGAATTAAGAAAAGAAGGAAGGAAGGAAGAAAGAGAGGGAGGGAGGGAGAGAGGGAGGAAGAAGAAAGGAAGGAAGGAGAAAGAGAGGGAAGGAGGGAGGGAGAAAGAAGAAAGGAAAGGAGGAAGGAAGGAAGAAAGAAGGAAAGAAAGGAAGGAAGGGAGGGAGAAAGAAGGAAAGAAGCAAGCAAGCAGGCAAGAAAGGACAGTCGAATCTTCTACCATTGCTAAAATCTTTAGTTTTCATGTGTGTCTTAGTGTGGTGCTACACCACCAGGACATGTTGATTCTCAGCATCTGCTGCCTCTCATTGGACAATTGGAGAACGGTTAACTATTGCCTTTTCTGTGCCCACTGCTCTCCTCTGCCCACCCCCTCTTTCTACTCTAACCCACCGCAGCACCACCAAGAAGAGAATGGCATTCAGACAGTTCGCATTTGACTCCTGAGTCTGGGCACCATTGAATGCGGACTTCTGTGGACAATCCCACTGCAATTCCTAGTGTTCACGCAGCCACAGTGCTGAGAGGTGTATGCCAGGGTCCTGCTGGGAACTGCCTGGTGGGGTTCTCGCTTGCAGGCCCCCACCCCTACCCCCACCAGCTGAGGCCTCTACGGTGTCTTCCAAGACCAGCACTTTGCTTTGCCTTCCAGGATCCCACAGCTTCCCCTTCTCAGGAAAACACACCATTGTGTACATTCCACAGAGATTTCTACCTTACAAACCAAACCAGAAGAGAACACTTCTCAGTCGCACATGAGGACTGTCACATCTCTCCGTAGGGGCAAAACTGAGAAGCAGGAAGGATCTGTGATTGTCCACTCCACGCCCTCACCTCTAGTTCTCTGCTTTAGTCACCTGTTCTGTCTCTCCACTGACACTCCCTGAAAGGCACCCAATGCGACTGTCACGTTGGTGTCTACATCTGGCTCATCCATACAGTGATATCTTGCAAAATGGACACCCCCCACTACCTCCTCGATGACCAGTTCTCCACATTCTCAAGATAGCACACCACCCTTCAAGTTTCCTTTCTTGCTGGCTACTCTTCCGTTTCCTGTGGGCTTTTGGCAGCCCTGAACAGTAGACTGGCCCAGGGCTCGGTCACTGCCTCTTGTCTTTTCTGTGGTCCCTTTCCGAGTCAATCCCACAATCATTTAAATAAAACGTATCTGTCAGAAGCTTATACCTTCCGCATAAATGTTTGTATGTATAATCATACCAGCGGAATATGAAACATAGGCAGCACATCTCAACACACATCACCACATTCCACAGTTGTGAACCCAACCACATTTTCTTTTTCTAGCCTTTTTTATAGACGTTTACAGTAACAACACCCAATCAAACTATTCAAGTAAAAATCTCTCTCATCTGTAATAGTCCTTTCCCTTCACCCACTCTGTCACACGTCCATCAGCAATCCTGGATGTTGATTTGTTTATTGTTTACTGTAGATCTGTCTGACCACAGGACCATGGCCCCGAGCTGGATGATTTTAAAATAGCCAACTAAAATGACGTCGCTACTTCTGCTTCTTTCCTCCTTAAAACACATCACTTACGAGGCAGCCAGAGTTCTCTAAAAATGTCAATTAGATGGTAACAATGCTAGCATTTAATTAAAATTTTACTATCTGCTCGGCACTGTCCTAAGTCAGTCGCGACAACAGTCCTATGAGGTAAGTGTTCTCATGTTTACAGTTGGTTTTAATGCAAGGGACTTAAGACGCAGCTAAGCCAACTTACCTAAGGTTACAGGCTGGCCAAAGACTTACAACTGGGTTTTTCACATTCATGGCATATCCCAGGCCTTACGAAACAAAGCGCTTTGCCTCCCTGCTCCTGCCTGGACGCCAGACTCTCCACCCTGACTACAGTGCTCTTACCTCCCTCACGGCTTCCCTTTGCCATACTTGGGTACAGTCTTCAGCAATGCTCCCTTCATTGCTGCCATGGGAACTGCTTTGTTACCAGGATCTCCCGTATTTTCCTTTCTATGTCACAGCTCCCGGGCTACCTCATTAAACCCCAAAGCACACTCTAAAGTTTCTCCTACCCAATCACAAAACCTTAATTTCCTTAAAAGGCTTACCACTGTATGAAATTACCTTGTTCGTTTGTTTATTTGCTCAAGCCTCTTTTTTCCCCAAGCTAGGGAGGGAGTGAAGGATTTGTCCTTAAGTGAAACCAGTTTATTCTGTACTGCCAGCACCACAAACACGGTGAACGTTTCACAAAAATAATTAAACTCATCGACAACTCTCACGTAAGGCTTTTTCATGAGGCAGTGTGCTCTTTTTGATGGGAGATTTAAAATATTTTTCCTAAGAACGTCTCCAAAATACTCAAATATACTCTAGTAGTTTTATTTGCTTAGTTTTCCCTTTTTAAAAGGGGACTTTATTCAAGAACATACTATGGATAGTATGTGTATAGCTTTTGAGACAGAGTCTCTCGCTAAACCTGATTTTCACCATTTTGGCTAGTCTGGCTGGTCGGCAAATCCCACAAATCCTGTCTTCAGCTCTCTAGTGCCAGGATTACAGGTGTCCATTGCTGAGCCCAGATTTTACGTGGGGCCGTGGGCTGGATTTAGGCCCTCATGCTGCACAGTGAGCACCTCACTTTTACCAGCCCCGCCATCTCCCCAGCCCCTCGTTCCTACTCTGTTACTTTGAAAGTGACCTCAAGTCCTGCCACAGGAGCATTTCTTTTCTGAGCTTTTCTAGATTATGGTTATATTGTCTTTTCTTCCATATTTTAATTGCTTTTAAATCATTTGAGTTTTGAACAATCTTTCTCGCAGATTATTAAAGCAGTCTTTCTAAAGCATTCTTCTCTTGAGTTCATTTATCTTCTTTCCCATCTTTCCCTCTACTCTGTACACACGCATTGTTTGCATATTTGTGTAAATTGCTCAGTCTTGAACAGTTTTCTGCAGTTTAAACTATTTACTGCAAAAGCAGCCTGACAGGTCACTAGGGTAAAGCAGCCATAATCTATGGTTTCAATTCACATATTTTTTTTTTTATGAACATCTTCAATAAATCTGTCATGCTTTCTGACCCTGGGGCATTATACCGAGTCAGACAATTTCTCCAAGTCTGAGTCAGAAAGTGCGTAAGTCTTAAACTCTCTGGTGACTGCTTCGTCCCTCTCGTCTTGGCCCTGCCTTTAGAAATCTCCATGTCTAGACCAGTCTGCTGATAATTAAACAGCACGGTGCCAGTCTATCTCTGACATCTGCCTCTCTGGAGACTACAGGGCAGAATGAGGCCTCTATAAAAATGCTCCCTCATCTCTCATTCACCGTGCCCCCGACCTTCTAATCAAACTTTTGAAAACTGAGATAGCTGGCTGATGTCACAAGGAGAACGCGCCACCAAACACCTGTGCCGTGCTTGAAACTTTATACTGTTTAAAGACACTGTCCAAAGTCTGTTGTGACCAGGACTTTCTTTAAGTCAAGACAGCCCAGTACACATCCCCTCTGACATTTCTAAAATCTTCAGGGTTTAGAAGGACATATCTTTCTTCCATCATCTTTAAAATAAACTCTGCCTTCTCCTAATTTACAATCTCAAATGCTCATGAATCCATTTTCAATTAAATTTAATGATCTTGGTATATTTTTTCTACTTATTATAGTTCAGTATTAATGATTTGCTCAAGCAATGCTCGTTTGATTATAATACATTTCCAGATCATGTTTCCACCTATGATTACCTTTACAGTTTTCTTTATTTTTTAATATGTCCTACATAGTGTCCTTAGCTTGTCATGTTTACGGTTTTTATTATAATTGACTTCTTGGAGAAATTTTCTTGGACTCCGATTTCATGCACGTCAACTTTTTCATTTTTCAAATGACTTTATTTTCCACCCTGACTTTGGCAAACACTTTTTATTTCTAATAATATTTTGTTATTTGTGTGGAATTTCTAATTGTGAAGATATACTACTCGTGACAAATAGACTTTTCCACTGCATTTTATGGTCATCAAAACAGGATTTGCATACAGTTACCAGCATGGTATAATGAAAAGCTTTAAGATCAGAAAAACTTCAAAACCCACTTTTTACTACATAGCACAGGCTGGTTTTGAACACATGATCCCAAGTGCTGGTGTTACAAGCTTGAGTCACTATGCTTGGCCTCAGGCTTACATCTTCTATTGTGTATTTTAACAATAAATGTACCGATACAAATTGCTACCATTCACAAGATCCTAAAATGTTAGGACTAGAGACAATACCTTCCTTCCCATCCCTCCACCAGTCATGCATACTGTTCCTTACTGTACACGGATGGTTCTCAACCTTCCTAACGCTACAACCTTTTAATACACTTCCTCAGGTTGTGGTGACCCACTCCAACCATACAATTTTTTTTGCTGCTACTACATAACTGTAATTTTGCTACTGTGTGAATCATAATGTAAATTGTAGAGGAATAGGCCTACGTGAGAGCTAGAAAGGGTCTAAATTCCAGGGGGCTATATGAAGGAGTCACACTTAGAAGCCTATGTGGTCTGGATGGAATGTAGAAAGAATGCTAAGAATGTTGGTACACACCTTGAATCCTAGTATTTAGAAAACAGTGGTAGCTCACATCTTTAATCCCAGTATTCATAAGGCAGTGGTGGTCCACTCCTTTAATCCCACCCACAGGCAGAAATAGAGTCTGGAAGCAGACACAGGAAGCAGAGTTCAGAAAGAGTCAGTTCAGACAGGAAGTGACATCTGAGATGAATCACAGTGAAGGCCAGTCAAAGCGATGAATCAAGAGGAAGAGCTAGCAGAATGAGTCAGAGTGAGGACATGCCCAACTCTCACAATAGAAAGGCTGGCTCTCAGCTCAGGGCATTGTCAGTTACAGCAGGTAGTAGGAAGTAGGCAGGCGGAAGTCAAGACACAGAGGGGATAAGACACAGAGACAATGAAGCAGTCAGATGGAGGCAGTAAGAGGATAAGGCAGAGAAGCAGAGAGACTGACAGAGCATAAAACACAGAAGCTGTCTGAAGGGTCAGAAACAGTAAGCTGGCTCAGAAGATCAGTTTGAATCAGTCAGATCGGAGAAGAGTTTGAACCAGAATAGCAAGTGAGTCTAAACAAGAAGAGTCAGAGTTTAGAAGGAGCTAGTCAAGAGTGGGTCAGGATTGCACGGAGATTTAAAGGTTCAGATTGTACAGAGAGAAGCCTTCTAGTTCTAGGATTAAGACTAGATTGTACAGAGACCAAAATGCTCCAGAACTCCTGTAGTGTGGACCAGTGATTTTATTAGCCAAAGATTAAACTTCCTGTTGCCCTGAATCAACGACTACCTCTGGTGAATTTGGGACTACAGTAAATAACTATGAAGATGGTCTTAGGCAATCCCTGTGGAAGGGTTGTTTGACCCCTGAAGGGTTGAGACCCACAGGTTGAGAACTGCTACTGTACACCATAAAGAAACTTGAGGTATTGAGAATGAAACATTTCCAACTCATTTACAACAGTTCCAACGAAAAGCTTCATTCTAAGGTCTACCTCTATCCCCCAGGAAACAGACAGAAGAATAGACTGGCATTATGAGAAAGTCTGCCAGTTATAAGCAACAGAAAATTTCCATGCAAATAAAGTAAACCATATTTCCAAGTACATCAGCCAGATAAAATTAGACTACGAATTTACACTCTCTTTTAAAACAAATGGAAATGTGTCTTCGGTACAGTTCTCCTTCACACATGTTAGAATTTTCTTCCCCTGTGCTAGATTTCAGGAACATATGCCTTGATTTAGGAGCTTAGGTTAATCCCCTGAACTGACAGGTCTTGGATTAGTAGTGATTTTGAAACAACCAGTGTGAAACTAAACTCCTAACGGATGGCATGGCTTAAAAACAAAACAAAGCAAAACGTTCATTAAATAGAGTTTGTTGCTCGCTGTAGGGTGGATATTGAATGTCCCCTAAAGGCTGATATGTTAAAGGTTGGCCACCAGGTGGCACTACTGGGAGGTAATGAAACCTTGAGGAGGTGGGGCATAATAAGGAGGTGCCAGGGTCATTGCAGACTTGTCCCGTCTTGGGACTCCAGCTCCTGCCTCTCTTCTTTGGCCTTTTCGTTGTTGGAATGAGGGCTTTTCCTCTCCTGATGTGAGCCTGGATATAAATTCAATGCACGGGGCAACTGGTCACAGACTTGAACATCTACAGCTATGAACCCAAACAACTTTTCCTCTTTACACATGACCTCAAGCATATTGTTGCAGTGACAGAAAGAGGGTGACTATGTTAGAAATCCGCTCAGAATCTACCAGCGTGGTGCATTTTTTAAGATTCATGCTGCGCATGCAGTTTAGGGATTCTCTCTGGTCAAAGGTAAAAAAAAATTTCAGATAAAGACAGAAATCACTCTAGATTAATAACCTCTAAGTTTAAATAAATATCTTTCCTGGTGGTTATTTCCTCTTGTACATCATGATTTCTCTTTTTAAAACTTTTAGTATGCATTTGCTTGCTTGCATATGTACCTACAGAAAACATGATGTTACTTGCAAGTTTCTACAAAATGACATGCTATTTCATATCGCTTCGGTCCATACATTTGCAGTTATTTCTGTATCAGTATGTACATACATTTAACATGCTCATTGCAACAGCTGTGGATTTCGTAGCACGAATATGCCAGTAGGTATGTATCTGTGTATGTATAATGGCCATTTTGGTGGTTTTCTTCCCTTATTTTTTGTTAGCACAAACAGCATAATGCTATACATCTTGTATTTCTTTCCCTGTGGTAGCTTGAATTTTTTTTTTAAACGAGCTTTACTGAGGTATAATTTGCATGCCATAAAATTTGTAAGTGTACAATTCCATGGTTTTTGGTCAATTATGGGCCCACACAACTGTCACCACAATGTAGTCTTTCAACATCCCTATCCCCTAAAGGGATCCCTGGTGTCCATTTGCAGCTTCTTTCTCTGCTCTGACTTTGAGCAGCAGGCAACCGTGCACAGATTCATTTTAAAGAAATCTTATCCTTAATTTTGGTATTCTTTTCACAAAAATAGCAAATTAGTAATGATCGTCGTTTCTCGAAAAATATCTCGGTTTCCCTAGGTAGTGGGGGTTGGTGAGGGAGAAGGGAGCAGCAGCAGGTTTTCAGCTGATCAGTCCCCGTTCTTAGGGAGGAGAAAGCCTGTGCAGCGGGCTGCACTGGATCAGGTGACAGACAGCACTTTAGAGAAGAACACAGATAATGACTGAGACCTGCTTGCATGGAACAGGGCTGGCGTGTGTCGCGAAGTCATGGCTCTACCTCCTCCCTTTGAAAATGAATGCACTGAGACTCAAATACGCTGAGTGATGGGGGGAAAGGTAATAAAGATGCAGGACTACCCCTTTAACTACTCCCCTTACTCGTGGTAGGATACAAAGGTAGGATATAAATTTTCATTTTACTACATGAGTAGAGGTCAGGGACATTTTCTATACTTCTAAGTTTGATGTTTTAGACCTTCAGGACAGAGGTTCACAGACAACAAACGGCCATAACTCCCAGCAGTGAAAACCACCCACTGCACGACCCGGAGGCTCCTGGGCTGCGCTGGACCCTGGGATGACGAATGCTAGTCTCAGCACAGCCCGGGGAACGGCTGGGAAAGGAGCTGGCTTACAACGAGCTCATCTGGGAGCAGTGTTAGGTCTGGCTTGGGGCAGGAGTGTTGCTCAAGCAGAGACTTTAGCGAGGAGCTTACCTACACAGCCCTCTCCATCGGGCCTGCGGGCCATGCCAGGGGGGCAGATGCACATGAAGGTGCCGATCAGATTCTTACACATCATGCCTCTGGACTCACAGTCGTGCAGCCCTTCAGCACATTCATCCAGATCTAGAAAACATTTATTAAAATATGTATCAAAAGGGAAAAAAAGTAAAAAATAGCACATTCTGTTAGAGGGCTATTCTTTCATGATTTTCATATATACATACATGTGTGTGTGTGTGTATATATATATATATATATATATATTTTTTTTTTTTTTTTTTTTTTTTTCCTTTCTGGTCTTCTGACCCTTATCACGCTATCATTTGGTGTGAGGAAGGAAAAAGAAGCCCAGTCCTCCGAATGGAACATGGCCATAGTCCAGAGGTCTAACACTTTCAGGACTGGTCCTTACAATCAGTTCAGGGAAGGGTAACCTTTGCTTTCTTAAGAGTCCAGGAGGATGGCAACAGTGGATGCTCAAGCTACGGCGCCCGTAGACTTTTAAGTGTTCTGTCATTTAGGTATGGAAATCAACAGCAAGGCTGCCGTCTTTCTTTCTGCGGAGCGCTGGAAGGAGACTGCTCGGAAGAAGTCAGTGATCGCTAGGACACATCCCAGCGAGGCAGTCAAGCTGTGGCTCTCCCCTTGCCTGCAGCCTTACCTTTACACATCTTCTGGTCTTCCCTGAGGGCATAGCCGGCTGGGCATGTGCATTCATAAGATCCAAAAGTGTTCATGCAGCGGAAAGCACACAGCAGTGGGTTCTGGGCACACTCATTGATATCTGATCCAAGAAACGGACATGTGCTCAGCGTGAGACTCTTCATTGCATCTTTCCCCCCTTAAATATTTCTTTAAAGCAACACTGTTTTTACTTGCAGATCATATAGAAAGCAACAAGGTAATAGAACTTTTCACTTCTAGCATATAAAATCATACTACCTGGTAAACTCATCTTCCAGAATGTTAACAGATATATACTGGTAGAATTACAAAGCCTACCTGGAGTTTTAGTGATGAGTAAAACCTCAGAGCTAAGAACCCGGAAGGACTAACATTAATTACCATATTGGCTGACATCCCTCACTCTTCCCTTCTCCCGATCTACCCTACAGATGACCATTATCCTAGCAGTGGCAACCTGATAGCTACAGCTAAACTTTCTAATATCCTGACCAGGAGAACAGAACCTTGAGACCACCATGAAGCTAGAGGATAAATGATATTCTGGAAAGGAGCACCAGGAAAGAGAAATGGTGTACTTCCTTCCTTCCTGTACACACAGCCCAGGCTGTTGACTGTGCTATGCATTGTGGGACGAAACTCAAAGAAGCTAGCCTCTGAGTTCCAAGAGTAGAACTGAAATCTGAGCCTGCGTAGGCCCCACCAGGCTGCCATTGTGTCTACATAAGCTAAGTCTGCTAAGACAAAAGCATCAACATTCTTCAAAGCAGTTTAACCAGTTCTAGAATGTATCATTCCCAATATCCAGAGCATAAACTAAAATTTAGCCAATATATTGAAAAGACACGAAAATACAGTATAAACAGTAAAGAACACAATGACTAAAGAGAGACATAGTTTTCAAAAACCCATTCTACATATGGTTAGCAGGTAATCCTCAAGACAGGATGACTTGCCTTCACAGTTCATCATGGGCCCCGGCTCAAAGCCTTCATTGCAGTTGCATTCAAAACTTCCGATCACGTTGGTGCACGTACCATTCCCACAGGGATTGCCAATGGAACACTCGTCAGTGTCTGAAATACAAGAGTAAGGGTACAGAGTCCCACACACACTTCAAGGATCTGCAAAGGGCACGATGACCCCCACAGCAGCCCTCTTGTTGGCCTTGGCCAGTCTTTATGCAGTGCCAAGGACATAAAGGATCACTGAGCAAGGCTCTGACTCCCAGATGCTAATGCTTTCTGCAATGGTCAGAGATCCAGCAGCTGTGTGTGGAGGTCTGCTCCAAGAAGTGTGCAAAGACATAAAACAAAATGGACAGTTCCAGCCATTTCCTAGTCAGGCCTTGTTAATTAAAAAAAAAAAAAAACAACTTTGTTTTGCTTCTTTGCTTGTTTTTAATGTTAGGGACCAAACTCAGGCCTTGTGCATGCACAGCAAATATAATCTATCACTGAACTACATCACAAGGCCTTAGAGTTTGCTTACTTGGTAAAAGACAGATTCTAGGAAACTCCATCTTCACATTAGGCAAGTTGCATGGGAAAATGGGAGAAGTGAAGGAATTGTTAGCTCATCTGGACTTTCTAAATCTCACCACTACGACCAAGGCTACCTAAGAGACTTTGAGCCAGTAGGAGAATAAAACAGGACATTCAAACTAACTATATAAAACAGAGCCAGTACTCACCCACACACCGGACTCCAGTGTAATCTAGGTTGTAGCCCATTGGACACTCACATCGGAAAGATCCATCAGTGTTGATACACTGACCATTTGAGCAGATGCCTGGGCTCTCAAGACACTCATTGACGTCTAAAATATAAAATTTCCCATGAGCTTCCTCATAGGAAAAGACATGCTAATATATTCACATCTACTAAACACACATCTAAAATGAACGGACTATACACATTTCTTTTGGTAGAAAAACAGGTATTTCACATATCCTGTAGTCATAACAGTACATATATATACATATATATCAGATATATGGTTCACAAACTAATACATACATCCTTTAAATATAATACACTAGAGGACACACTAAAACTAGGATCATTTATAAAATAAATGGGAACTTCACCTACAGGTGACGCCTACCGTCACCTATAAAATGTAACAGTAGGAATAAAATGTGTCGAAGCCCACCTTCTCGTGTATCATGAAGACTAGGGACTGTCCCGTGGCCATATGGACACAGATCCTGGAATGCCACTGAAAAGGAACAGATTCTCCATTACTGAGGAGCTTCATCTTAGGAACCAGCTAACGCTGTACAAATCCATCTCTAACAAGTTTTTTTTTTTTGTCTTCTTCTTCTTCTTCTGATCTGTTGTTTTGAAACAGAGTCCGCAACTTGCTATGTAGACTGGGCCGGCCCTGCACTCACGGAGCTCTGTCTGCCTCCCGAGTGCTGCGGTGAAAGGCACACACTACTGCGCCTGACCATGATTTATTTTAAAACCAACCAAGCATAATCGTAGAAGGCTATCTGAGCTTCTCCTAGGGTACCACCAAGCGGGGGACTCAACTTCCCTGACCTTTATACACAGAGGCCACTCCTAACCTAGGGGCCCGCCCCAGGTTGATCTTGCTGGGAATTACTCTACAATTCGCTGGTGCTCCTGATCCTCGGGCGGCTGTTGGGTCTGCCTAGAAATAGTCAGAATTTTCATAATATTCTGAGAACCATGACTATATTGCACCACCAGAGGGTTTTACACATCTGTGTATTTATTTGGGTGGCAGGGTTTGAACTCCGGCCTTGCAGGTGTTAGGCTTATGCTCTGTTGCCACACCCGTCTCGGGACTTGCGAAGCCATGTGGAGTTTAATTTCCATGTGTCCTCTGCTCCGCCTCTGCAGCTCAGTCTTCAGAGAGCTGACAGTGCTAACAACACTTTGGAAGGAAAAGCGGGCGGTCTCAGTGTATAGATGCTGCGTGTAAATGTTGGGGAGGCCTTGCCAAGCAGCTGCTCCCAGAACCGCCGACAGCTCTACATGAAGGCATAGTTTCACCGTCCGTGTAGTCACACCACAAAGCGCCCACTTCCATGACTCTCACCTTCGTCATCCTTGGGGCACAGCTCACACGGGTCCCCCCAGCCCTCGCCAGGCATCTTGCTGCAACAGCATTTTGCTTTGGTGGTGTTGAAGGCTTTGGGGACAGAACACTTCCCGTTTTCAAAGTTGGTGAAGCAGAAACTCTGTCGCGTATCTAATGAGGAAAGCAAACAGCACGGCTCCTCACTGCTCTTTAAACAGAAGTTGGAACAGCGTGGATACAACTGGTTCCGACAGAACATTTCCCATGGGCAGGACGCGAGGCACGCGTTAGGTCGAGTAGTTAAGAGAGACAGGCCTGGACGTCCTTCATGGTTTGTTTTCATTTGTTAGTTTAAATCGATCTGCATATAAAATGCTATCACATCTAAAATACTTTTATGATGTGTTTAGGGATTTGTAAAATCAGCCTTAGTCAGGAAAATATTCCCACAGTCTCCCCTTTTCCACTGTCACATTAAAGCCGTACATAAACAATGAATTTAACTTTCAGTAAGTTAAACTATGCTCGAGGCAGCTCATGTACTGATGACAACAACCCATGCCAGCAACAAAATGAAAATGGTAGGCCCAGACCATTTTCCAAACGTCTAAAAATATGCATTAACAGCGTTAGTACGGTGCTTTAAAAGCTATCCATCTGAGACGCTCCTGAGAAGTTAATGTTGTAATTGCAGACAGTATCTTTTTCTTTAAGTTTTGGTTTTTCAAGACAGGGTTTCTCTGTGGAGTCTTGGTTGTCCTGGAACTCTCTGTGGACCAATCCGCCTGCCTCTGCCTCGCCAGTGGTGGGATTAAAGGTATGTGTCACCACTGCCTAGTGTAGGCGCGATGGTATATTTCTAATAGACAAATCATTTATCGTAATAAGGCCCCAGCACCTTTACCAACCACCTTTAAATTGTCGAGAGCAGAGTTATAACAGAAAAGTCACTCTCAGCCTACCGAAGCATCTCCGTCCGTTATCAGACAAGACAAAGCCAGGGGGACAGATGCACTGGAAGCCCCCCGGGGTGTTGGTGCAGGAACCAAAAAGGCAAATGTTGGGGTCTTCATCACATTCATTTATATCTGCAGAACAGGGAGAGAGTTATCAGTATTCTGTTCAATGGTTGAAAATACCTGTTTGTCCACACTGCAGCAGTCATTAACTGATGAATATTTAATAATGGAATTAAAGGTGATGCTGTGTACATAGCGAATTTATCCTTTTAAGACAAATTATTATTGCTTTAAAAGTGAAAGGTTATTATGCAATTTCAGCCAACCACACGCCAGAGCATCCTGTGTCCATCTCCAGGTCCTGCTACTTGATCCCTAGGAGTACGACTTCCACCTGCCTACCTGATGCGACCAACTTAAATACCACATGGACGGCTTTTACCCATAGATCCAGACCCAAAACCTCTTTTGGAAATCCAAACGGGGATCCCCCTGACTTTTTAGTGCCTATACACCAGTAGTGTGTAGTCTGCCTAATTCACCTCTGCAATACCTTCTACCAATCTTAAGTCTCTACCCAGCTACCGCACACCTCTTTACTGGCTCGTGCGTCTTTCCTCCGTTCTTCTCTTCACACCACCAAGGTGACCCTTTTAAACACACAACTAACTGTGCTGGATGATCTGTGTCAACGGAATGAGGACTCAGGTAGGCCGTGAGAGTATCATTCCTCAGATCCCAGAATGGCTTTTTAAAGTAGGGATTCCTTCCCATTGATTTTCAGTCCCTTTTTGGTGGAAAATGATTATTTGGTGGATTACTTTATCCAAAATCACAAGAACATTAGAATGTGACCCCAAGGCTGGGCCATCTCTGGCTCATGGTGTGCCCTCAGCTCCTACCGCGATGCCTGGCACATAATGAGTTTTCAATTTATATCTCCAAAATTTTAATGAATGAGTCAGATAATAATCCTTCTAAAAAAACAAACAAACAAACAAAAAACCCCAAAAAACTAGCTCTGCCCCTTGCAATGGCCAATGTTTACAGGACCAAGTTCAGCCTTTCTGGGCCAGCCATGTAACATTCCTTTCCACACTTGTGGTGTCCACTTGTGGAATGTCTCTTCTGTTTCCCTTTTTTCCTTTGATTAGTAAATTCCCACCCAATACTTAGGGATGACACAGAGTATCACAGAACCTTTGTGGCTGGTGTCTGTGACATGTCACGCACACTGGCTGCAGATGCCTATTGTGCCTTCATATCCTGGACACACCTCACCACACTACATTGTAAAGACAGCTTTCCAAAACAGTTGACTCATGAGATGTCTGTCCAATTAAGCAAGATTCACACATACATGCCATCCCCCAACATACTATACCATACCCCCACATACCACACACATATATGCATCACACACATATACACACATCACTCATATACCTCTACCATGCACACACACACACGTCATACATATATACCACATATACACACATGTCATATGCTATACATGCACATATGCTATACACATACCACACATATGCTACACACATATAACATACCATACACACATACATACTTACATACCACACACACACACACACACACACACACACACACACGTATACTGCACATGCGTATCTCCCACAACCATCACCCTCTCACATATACTACACACACACACACACATGAAAACACACATGCTCTTGTGGCCAATCCTGTTGGTTTTAAAGACAGGGATTGATGGCTTATGGAATTTCTCTGTTACTTTTTGTGAACTCATCTCTATATACACATACGCAAATGCAAAATCCTCTTCTATGTCCTCAAAATGGTATTGAAACCATGGCAGAGATGAGCTTAAGCTTTGAAGAAACATTTTGCCAAGATGATTCAACTATATTCATTACTATCCTGTCTGGTAAAATAAGATCCAACCTTATAATAAGCTATCCATACCAGCCAGATACCTATGATGTCTAATCATACGGCCTGAAACATAATTCAGTTCCATGAAACAAAGGGCCCCGCTTTTGCTCTGTAACTGCCTTGAATATAAACAACAGAACTATTTATCTTTAGGATCTTGCCTAGAGTGACGGAATGAAAACCTCAGAGGCAAAGCGTCCTTAGCAATCCTTTTATGCTAGCAAAGCCTCACTTTGATGTTGCTGCTTCTGAATGTCAATCATGCTGTAAAAACAATTCCCAAAAAAGTGAGATAAAGTGGGCTGAGCAGAGGTCGCCTCCGTCACGTCACCATGCATCCTGGGAACCTGTTTTGAGCCTGTACAGTGTTCTCCTGCGCTGGAAGCTTCAGTAGAAGACGTCTGCTTGTGACAAAGGGCTTAATATTTCCTATTTTTATTTTATTTCCCAAGAGGGGAAATGTCAAGATTTCTGCTTCATATTTTTTAGGAGCCTAGAAACCTTTAATAACCATTTTTAAAGTTCTGTGCCAGAGATTACACTGTAAGACATTTTAGAAATTCAGCGGATAGTCTCTATTGACATTCAGAACACAGATGCAGAGTGTAATGGAAATCCCTTGACTAGCATTAAGATTTCTGTTGATGTGAGCAAGCTCACATCCTCGAGCTTTCCCCGGCCAAGAGTCTACAACCCAACCATTTTTGATGGTTCAGTAAAACAGATGCCGGCAGCTGTATGCTTAACTCCTGAGGCCAGCACGCCCACAGTGGCTGGGTTTGATGTTTCCACACAGCTGCACTAAGCCTTACTCTCCCGCACACCTCACGACCTCGGAATGAACTGGAGCCTCACCAAGGCAGTTCTCGCTTCTCACTTCGTATCCGGGGGGACAGATGCACCTGAAGGACCCCTCCAAATTCTGACAGGTCCCGGGAGAACAAGAGCCAGGGAGCGCGACACACTCATTTGTATCTTTTGAGAGAAGAGAGAGGAAAAAAGACGAAAAGTAATCCAGCCATGAAACAATCATCGCAGACTTACCTGTTTGCTGAATGACAGGAACACAGATCTCACTCAGGCACTCTGATCTGCTGGGTCACCACGGACAAAGATGCCCTGTCCCTTCTCCGATATCCTAAGATCCTGGATGGTCCCTGTGAGGAAGGCTGCCAATTCCTTTGATGTGTTTTTTTTTTTTTTTCATGTACTTTTATTGAGACATAGCCTCCAGGACCGTCCCCAATAAAAAACCTCTAGGACACATTCTCAACCTTAGACTGAAGTGTACCCGACACTGGTCATCGCAGTCATGTGACTTGATGATGAATTTGGATAAGCTCAGTGTGCCTGTGGGGCTCATATTGTCTCATAAAACAAAACGCTGTCAACATGATCAGCGGTTCTGTTTCTTACCGACACAGTTTTTGCCGTCCGGAGTAAGTTCGTAACCCTCGTTGCACAGACACTTGAAGGAGCCGATTTCGTTGAAGCACCTCCCATTTCTGCACACCTGGCCGAAAAAGGAGCTGCACTCATCGACGTCTGTAAGCAGAGTGGAGTCAGTGTTTCGGAGGGGGGCGTCTACACAGTACCGTTTCCCTGGCCGAAACTCGAAAACACGTCTGTTGGCACGCATTTACAAAAGGTCTACATTGTGCGTTAGTAACAGAAAATGGCACACACTGCAAGGACTGAATCGCTAACGGCGTCGCAAACGGCCTCCCCATTTTCTGAGGACACTAACAGGTAACATTTGAAGGTTTAAGGTGCATCTTTCATTTTTTTTTCCAGTTGAAAAGCATTTCTCTTTGCAGAGGAGAAGGGACTACGGGATGTAATGCGACTGAATAATTCGCAGATTCTTTACCTGGATGTAATAACCTTATCCTAAGGACAAAGAAGTGAGCATACTGAACACAGAGAATTGGACATGTGAAAACGTCAAGAACGGCAAAAAAACACACAGTTTACAGAAGAAAAAGACAGTAAATGCTAGGTTTTCGGGTAAGCCTCCGCCTGATTGCAAGAGTCGTTGCCTATCTTCTCTGAAGACTGTGCTTTGATTACGGCATCAGTTATGCCTCTTGGGTTTCCCTATGACAGGAACCGAGAACCTACAGAAGGGCCCCGGAGAAGATGAACAAGACATCCATTTAGCTGCGAATGTTTCTCATGACTGCAGAATTCCGAAGGGTAAAGAAAACCAGCAGGGAAGTTGGGTTAAATTAGAAGGTTGGCTGAGTTGTGATTGGTCAGGTGGAGTTCTGAGCTCCTCTCATCCTCCCAGGGTCTTGCAGCCCAGACTGTATCACACTGCAAAGCACCCCGCAGCGCCAGGCTCCTGGGGTTACGCGAGTATTGCCATCTATTCCACCTCCTTGGGAGACCTCTCCAGCATGAACTCTGGTGTCCTACTTGTAGGTCAGTGTGAGCAAAAGGCCGAAAAGCTGTACTGAGTACGAGTATAGTCTGAGGGCCTGTCTAGAAGCCGATAGACTTCTGGAACACGTGTGTATGTAGGGATCTTCTGGGGCCGGGGTGCAAATCATAAATAACTCATGTAACATATATAAGGTAACATGGGAGTGACAGAATGTCTCTCTCTAGCTCACCTAGCAAGGATAAAGAGCCTAAGCCATAACTCAGTCCTGAGCCATTTACGGTCAGTCCACTCAAGGACCTTCCTCCCTGACACACTGGATCTGTACACAAAACAGTACACGGCCAGGGAAACAAATGGCTGTAGGTACCTAGAGGGTGCTAAGCGGTTCCACCCATCTTCCGGCGCGTGCGCTAGTTCAACAACGGGAAGTGACCTGTGTGCTCTCCGGTTTTCTGTCTATTTCAGTACGTCCCACTGGGGTGAGGGAGAACCAAGGGAGAACTGACAGGTAACTTACCTAGGCAGTCGTTGTTGTGCGTGAGCTCGAAGCCGGGGTAGCACAGGCAGTTGTAGGATCCAACCGTGTTCTTACAGGTCCCGTTCCCACACGGATGCCGCTCACACTCGTCCACATCTATCAAGGAGAACTCGACTTTCAACTAGAACCGGTTATCCACCTTTAATACTTTCCCCTCTCAGTACTCCATCATTTAAATTCTCCTCGGGACAGTCCCGGCAACCCATGTCTATTGGAGGAGGGTACAGATATGAAGGCAGGTGGGGGTCAGAACCACAGACTTACGAAAGACAGTTTAGTCATTTAACGGTATATACATTTCTCAGGAGCAATGGGCAGAAGTCTGTCACTGGCAGACATGTTGCGATGAACAGGTTTGCCCATCAAATGTTAAATCATTAGTAACATTTGCTCAGGAATTTATTCATCTTGATTTCATAAGGCAAACTTCAGTCTCTTTAACAAAGTAGGGAGATCCAAATAGGAGTTTGTTTGGAATTTAGTCACCAGCTTTCCAAAACTCCTGGCGTGAATAGTTAGCAAGGTCAGCTGTGACAGGGGACAGCAGGCCCGTGTGCTGGGAGGCCAGCCTGCAGAGCCAGCACACAAAGAAGAGACACAGCTCCTTAGGAAGAGAGCTCTTGTCAGGGCAGACTGAGGCTCCAATCGCTTTTTATCGTGGGAGAACTGTGAACACGGGAACAATTTTTCTCCATATGAATTTCTGAGTCATAAATATCACAGATTTTTCTTTTCTTGTGCGTGTGGCAGACTATACTCTCTGGGGGAATACAGGAGGAGAATCCTGTGTCTCCTGTAAGCAAGCACTCTGAGGAAATCCATGCACAGGGGACCAGAGCCTGTGCTATCCTTTTGCATGAGCACCAGTTAGAGATTTTTTTTTTCCCTGCCTCTTTGGGGACAGCCCATTCTAGGGAGGTGCTCCAGGGTGCACTGCGTGAGCCGAGCAACACCTTTCCAAACGTGCTACTTGTTGCACAGACAATTCCATGAAAGAAATGATTCTGCAGTATTGGAACCTGATCCCCAAGCACAGCCTCGGCTTTTCCACAGTCAGAACATGCTAATTACAAATAACCAAGTCTTAAATTTAATTGACATCAGAGTTGATATCAGAGTTAAGACATCCTGCCTGCCTGCTTTTGGAAACATCAATTAACTAGCCATTATGTTGGCTATTGGGAATTTTTTTTTTATTTTATTCTTCTTTTATACAATAATCTTGAAGGCAGTTCCCCTCCCTTCCACTCCTCCAAGTGCCCCCTCCCCACTTCTCCTCTTCCACAGATCCTTTCTCTTTCCCTTCAGAAAAGAACAACCTCCTCCCCTTCTCAGGGATATCAAACAAACACGCATAACAAGATGCAACCAGACTAGGCAGAAACCCTCATTTCCAGGCTGGATGAGGCAACTCAGTAGGAGGGAAAAGGTCCCAGAAGCAGGAAACAGAGACGCTCCGAATTTTGATTTTTTTTTTTCTAGTCAGGGTTTCTCTGTTGTAACTCTGGCTGTCCCAGAACTCACTCTGTAGACCAGACTGGCCTCAGACTCACAGAGATCCTCCTGCCTCTTCCTCCTGAGTGCCGGAATCAAAGGCGTGTGACACACCACCGCCCGGCGACACCGGAATTTTTAAAGACTCTGGTTATATTCACTTCTGCAATTAGTTTAAGAGCTGAAGCTCAAATTATGGAGTTAAATTCTGTCAGTTTGTATTAAAAGGTTGTGTATTTGCACACATTTATGTTAATATTGTCACACTCACTACTCCTTTGCACCTCAAAATGCATTGTGTGGGGAAATTCCACCCAGGCCTGAGTGTGTCTGAATGCTTATTATGCCACATGAACTCTTGGGGCAAAGTGCTGAGACTTATCGGGCAGAACAACCTACTCTTCTGCTTGCAAATGCAAATTTCGCACCAAAGCCTTAAACTGCTCAGTTGGCAGAGGCACTAGTTGCAGAGGGCATACGATGGTACCATCACCTGTCCTTAAGTCTCAGCCTCGAGTGACTCCCTGCAACAGAACACCCTTCTCACCCATGCACATGGTCTGGTCTTGAGATGCCTTGAAGCCATTGTTGCAGATGCACTGGTAACTTCCTTGCAAATCAACGCACAGGCCATGACTGCAAACATTAGGAATTTCTAAACATTCATTGCGATCTAAAACGGAAAAAAAAAAAAGACACATGTTATACATATCTGACTTTTATTAAGATTCCTTTGTCTTTTCACAGATGCATTTCTCTAACCTGCTATTAATTATATTAGACAGGCTGAGAATGAACCAGAACAAGAGCTGAATCAAAATAAGCAAGCCTTTCAAGTCCCTAGTCTCCCTTCTCAGTCATGCAATTTTTGTATGTTGACTGGGGAACCTCAAGGATTCAACTTTATACCAGAAAAGTCCAAGAAAGAACCTCTTTTCTTAACAAAATAATCTGTAAGTTATGGTGGAAGTGTTTCAGCATGACGAATAGATTGAGTTAGACAATCTTTCTAAAATCATCCTAAAAGTATTTTGTGGCGAGAAAGCACAGAGCCCTCGGAGAACCGGGAACGCACGGATTGCCGTGGCTGGTGACTGCTAGCCTCTTGCTTACCCACGCAGGCCCCGTTGGGAGAGAGTTTGAAGCCGGCCGCACACTCGCAGCGGTAGCTGCCCGGGCTGTTGATGCAGTCTGCGTTGCGCTGGCACAGATTGTCACCATTGCTGCACTCGTCGATGTCTGAAAGAGCAACAGGCCCAGGTACATGGTCTTTCATTATCGCTTAAGGGTCACCTTCACTTCAACCTCCATGCTCAGCTCTTACACACGATAGACGAGATGGTACAAAATCAGAAGCCCACCCGAAGGCCACTTGTATATAGCAAAGCCCTTGGAGGATGGACATCTGCTTCTCAGATTACCTTCACAGACCAAGAGCAGGTCATTGTAACTGAAGCCTGTCGGGCATTCACAGCGGAAGCTGCCGATCTGGTTAATGCACACGCCGTTTGCACAGATGCCTGGAATCTCTTTACATTCGTCAATGTCTGAAATTGAACAGATTTGGTAAATTATATGTGGTTCTGCTAAATGCATTTATCATCTTACCTTAAAATAATGCGTTGTTTAGCTGAAATGAAAATACACGCTCTCTGTCCAAGCCAAATACAAACTACCGTAAATGGTCTTGAAGCTTATGAAGACCTAGGGACCACAGAACGGTTGGTTCCTCTAAAGAGCTTTGGAAAAATGAAAGTGGTTAGTAAAACACAACAACTAAGTTTTAGTGGCAATGAGGTAAGAGAACCCCTTAAGGAACCAAGCCCCAAACATAGTTATGCCAGGTCACTAAAACAGCTGTCATTCTTCTGATAAAGCTATGTTTCCTTACGTTAATGCACTTTGTTACACGCTCAAGTGTATTGCTTCATAGAGACTTAAAATTATGTATCTTAAATTATGAGGGAAAAAAACAGAGTTAGCAACTGAAAGTACATCCAGAAGGAGAAAATTGATCTGAAAAGGAATTCTGTGAATTCAAAAACAAGACCAAAGGAAGGGGATGATATAAAAATACGCTGAAAAATTAAGATGTACTTTTGAAAAAAGAGTCACTAGCAGTGAAAATGAGGTGAAGGGCTGGAGAGATAGCTCAGTGGCTGAGTGCTTGCCATGGAAGCATAAAGACCCAAGTTCAAATCCCCAGCATACACATAGGAGGTGGACATCGCAGTATCATCTGTAGTCTGAGAGGGGAGGACCAGAGGCGGGTGGATCCTTAGAGCACCTGGCCAGCCTGCCTAGCTGGATAACTGACCATTAGGTTCAGTGAGAGACCCTGTCTCAGAAAATCTTGTGGAGAGGGATGAGGGAAGCCATCAGGGGCCAACCTCTGGTCTTCACAAGTACCGGCACACACATGGACACGTGCACCTATATACACACACGAGGCACATCCACCCCGAGTAAGCAAAGGGAAGTAGATTATTTAGCCATGTAAGACAATATGCGTGACAAGGGAGATTCAGATTTTTGCATGGTATGCATGGAATCTTGAGACTGTCAAGCAATTATCATAATTTAATTGCTGAGCTATGCCAATGGAAGATAACACTGTTATTAACACTTGGTCAAAGTCTGGAAGCATGGCTTCTCACTTAACTAATCACATTAGACTGGAATCCAGATTATCAGATTTTGTAGTACTGTTAGAGTTTGTTACGTTTTGAGACACTTGGGATCCATATGTGACATATATATATATATATACACACATGTTTACGTACGTATGTGTACGTTCACAGAAATGATGGGGGCAAACTCACCGACAGCTTTTCCTGTGTGAATGTCAAACGTGAATCCGGGAATATTTCCACAGATAGTTTTAAAATCAGCTGTAAGACAGGAACAAAGGCAGGCACTTATCACATTACCAGACACATTCTCTGCCACTGCCATTTCTACCATTAACTCTTTATTGCTCTGATACCAGACAGCAAGCCAAAAATTTAAAAAGGCAAAACTTCCTTGGCAATTAAATCACTATTTTTTCCCTTACGATACAAAGAGCTTTAATAATGATTCCACTAAAAAGCTCTTGTTGAGCAAGCCTGACAACCTGAGGTAGAGCCATGGAATCCACATAAAACATAAAAAGTACAAGAAGCAGCTTCACAAAGTTGTCCTCTGACCTCCATACACACAACGTGGCGTGGATTACACACACACAAATTAATAATAAATAAAAATTTTAAATCATAACAAAAATACCCAATTTATACAGTTGAGAAACAGCACTAATTTAAAGAGGCTGTGGTTGCACAAGGCACAGATGTGCCAAGAAGTTTTGCAGTGGAGGCACAGACCAGAGACGACCCATGCATGGGGTGAGACTTTTTGTCTATTTTTTTAACGTGTCAACATGTATGAAATTTGAGAAATAAAAGGAACAATTTGTCCCGAGATAAAGACTATACAGGTAATTCTTACCTATTCCTCACCAAAGCAACGGAAATATAAAAGAACACTGATTTGCTGGAGCAAACATGGCTGTTATGAAATGAGTATGTATGACTCCTTAGGCTGTAGTATAAAATGCATATGGCATATGTGAGGATTTTGTACTTTTTCTTCCATCAGTGAACACAGAGTAGTTCAAGTCAATGGTTTCTAATACCCTGGTCAGTTCCGGGTATCTGTCTGTCTGTCTGTCTGTCTGTCTATCTATCTATCTTCTATCATCTATTTATCTACTACATATCTATCATCTATCAATCTATCTAGCGTCTTATCTTTTATCTATCTACTATCTATCCATCATCTATCACCTAACCATCTATTTATCTACCATCTACCATCTGATATATGTATCTATCTTCTATCTACCGTCTATTTCTATCATCTATCTAACATCTGTCCATCTAACATCTATCACTTTATTTATTTATCTACCATCGATCTACTATATATCTATCTATCATCTATCTATTTCTATCAACTATCTATCGATCTATCTATCTAATCTATCATATATCTCATCATACAGCATGACACCCACATGGAATATTCCCTGTGCTATTGATGATCCCATTTTCCAGAGAAGGAGTCATTGGAAAGAGTAAATCTTCAGCTTGGGTAACACAAGTGACACGGCTCTGATCTAAATAGAGACCTGTCTCCCAAGCCTAAGCCCTTCATTTCCCTTCACACAGAAAATGATATTTATGTTCCAAAACCAGTAATCTTAAGACTTTTCCTTCTGGAGCTTTAAAATCGAGAACGCTAAGAATTCTCCACTTCATTTTATGGAACAGAAGTGGGGTGAGGGAAGGCTAAACAAATCCATTTGAAAGCTGTTGCAATTTGAATCTGAAATGCTCCTGGCCAGCTCATCTTCTGAATATTTGGCTTCTTGCTTTTCATCAGGGCTACTGCTTTTAAGGCTGTGGAACACTCAGAGGTGGCACATGCCTGGCAGAAGTCGGTCAAGAGGGGCTGGCCTTTAGAGGTCGCCCCTGCTTCTGCCTCCAGACTTCATTCTCTGCCTCCTGGGCTACACTCTGTGACAAAGCTGCTGCCTTAAGCTTTTGTTACCATGGATTCGACTGCTCTGCTCAGCTCCTTCTACCATGATGGGCAGTGACTCTCAGAAACCATGAGCTAAAATAAATCTGTCTGCCAGGCATTTTGTCACAGTGATGAAAAAAGTAACAGGCTGCTGAATTCGAGTCACCAAAAACCGTTACTGAACCACTTGTCCATACTCCTCCCTTGAATTCATTTCAGCATCCAATTGAGAGAAATGTATGAATGGATGCCACATCTGTATTTAGTAACAAATATATATCCAGGTCCTAATCTGTCCTCTCAGTTCAACTTTCAGTAACTGTAACTATGAAAAGTTACCGCTCTCTGGGTCTAGACGAAGAGTAATTTAAAGAAAAGTGATTGCTATTCTTATCTCTCTGATGTTTCTTTTCTTTTCTTTCAATGGAATTGATGCTTGTGAAAAACCCTCCCATACGGGGCTGGAGACATTTCTTGGTGGTTAAGAACACTGTCTACCCTTCTGGATTCAATTCCCAGCACCCACATGGCAGATCACAACCATGTATATCTCCAGTTCCTGGAGATTCAATGCCCTCTTCTAGCCTCTGCAAGCACAGAAATACGCGAAGTACAACACCCCTAACACATACAACAATAAAATAATTTTAACATGTATTGTCATGTAAAGGTTCTTTCTGTGTTGTGGGATAATCTGCACAAGGAACACATTAACGAGCTGTTTTAGGCAGTTTTTTTCATCAAATACTTTTTTTTTTTTAACATATTTTTCAAGTAAAGTTTCTTCATCAAGTACTTTCATACATATTTTTCAAGATTTAATTTAAACAATTATTACTGAAGTTGCTGGCTAAGTAACTTTACCAAAATATTATACCTTCCATATCGAACACAATGATAACGGTAGTTACTCAACAAATTTGTTTGATGAATAATAATAAGTAAACAAATAACCAGTCCTGTTTGATGACGATTGTACATAGACCAGTGCTAAAAATTCTAGCAATGGTGTCTCCTCTCAAGATTTGAGCTTTATGCAACACACATGTCAGGAGTTAGTGTTTGACTCCAACTAACAGGAGTTAGTCAAGTAATTTGGGAAATGAAGCCACAGCATGCTTTTTGGACCTCCCTGGAACTCAGCATCTCTGGCTATGGTACACAGGGACTGTTACTGTGTGCTGATGACAAAGCCTTGAGCAGAGCAGGAGCTGCGATGTTTACCTGTCCCCGGTGTTGGGCATGGCTCGCAAGGTTTGTTCCAGGCTTTGCCAACATTGTACGTGCAGCAGCACATCCTCTTGGTCACATTGAAAGGTAACTCGTTTTCACAAGTGGTCCCATTATAGCTTCTGTAGCAAAAGCTTTTCCTCATGTCTGCATGAAGAGAAATCAGTCAGCTAGGCAGAGAGAGTCATGAGCTAACCAGCTCTGCACTTGTTGGCAGCCATCTTTGCTGAATTATACAATTCTGAAAAACGCCTGTCATTGTCAGCTATCTTAACTATGAACTGCTCCCGTTTTCAGATGGACATCCCCTGCTTTCAACCAGTGCATTTTTATGGACAACTTTTCAGAGGTGACAAATTAGCAAGTATTTGTTTTTCCATGAAAATACTCATTTAGTTGAAAAATATTCATTACCTAACTTAATTGAAAACAGAATTTAGCATTGAAATTTAAATGTCCTCTTATCTATATAAAATGTATCTTAAAATGCATAGAGAATCAAAATTATCTAAGGTCTGCAACTCTAATGCCTAGTGTTTTGTTTTTTATTTTCTTTCCTTAAACCTCAGAATACAGAACATGTATGTGGTGGAAGACTGAAAGCTTGAGCCAGAGCAGTGGTTTATAGGGCTCTGAAATACTCCCTCGCTCAGAAAGGTTTGGTTTCCAAACTCCCCGAAAGCAGAAGCTGCACAGGTGCAGAGCCAGCAACCTTGCCATGAGTGGCGAATCTCAGTGTCTGCTACTGACCCATACAGTTGTGGCCTCCGTTGACTTGCATGTACTCAGGTGGGCAAATGCACGTGTAATTGCCCAGCGTGTTGTAGCAGGTCCCAGGTCCACAGACTCCAGGATGGGCAAAGCATTCATCAATATCTGCAATAGGCAAGAAGATCTGTGTGTGAAGTTGGTTCTACGTGCTTACATGGTGTGGCTTGTTGAACAGAATGCAGGTGATTTCCCTAATTCCATGCTTATAAGATTCAGAAATTAAAAAAAAAAAAAACAAACCTCCAAAGGATATGTTCACATTTACATGCCATGAGAACATATTTAAAAAAAAAAACAATAAATAAATAAATAAACAGACAAAAAAGAAGCTCCCAATCCTCAAAACAGACTAAAGTGGCAAAAAACACATTTGCCTGTACACATTTGCAGAAATTCACATCCTCCTGGAGGAATTTCTTTGAAGTCTGTTTTTCCCACGGCATCTGAATTAAATTTTAACAGTAACTTTCAAATGAGTGCAGGATATGAGATCCTCCCTTCAAATTAGAAACCCCTGACAGGATCTCAATGCAGGGTAGCCATTGGTTGCTTTTCTTACCGTATTTCTTTCGGATGCATTTAGCTAAGAAGTTCAAAACTAAAGGCTGTAACAGAGTAATGTTTCATTCTTAATGTTCAGTCTTATAAACAGTCCCTCATCCCACACACAAACATTGAAGTTACACTGCCAGCCAGAACTTGAAGCAGTAAATACTAGTAAGGGTGAACCTCATCTCCAGGGACAAGATAGTCACCTACAAATAAAATGATAACTGTCTCATGACAAGTGGGGTGGGGCAGAAATAATCCATACATTTCCACTTCCTTATATTACATCCAACGTGTAGAAATTACTGACCGATATTAGCTTACAGTCACATCCCTATTTCAAATTATCATCAGTGTTCACATGTAACTAACTTCATAATTCCATTTTCAATTTATTTTTAGTAAATCATCTCACTCAGAATTTTTTTTCTTTAGTAAATCATTGAAAATGAACTGAAGAATGAATTTATCACTATACAAACGAACGGCTTTCCTATGAAAAGAAAAAAAAAGCTACCAAGGGTCTCTCCAGACCCCTACTATAGGATGCAGGGGAGGAGATGCTGGGGGAGGGAACAACAGCACCAATTCACTTCACCTTCACAGATGCGGGTTTCCTCGCTGAGGTAGTAGCCCTGCGGGCACTCGCACTGGAAGCTCCCGAAAGTGTTGATACAGTTTCCACCCTGACAGAGCCCTGGTAACTCCTGACATTCGTCAATGTCTACAAGAGGAGACAGTTTATTAACAACAAACCATCATGACCAAAGAAAGAGTCAGCACTGCAGCTTTCAAACATGACACCTTGTATGGACCGCAGACATCTGGGTACCTAAAGAAATGCCCTTAGGTGCTGGGTTTATTCTTGCCTTTTTTATAGAACTGCTGTTTGCTGAGGAGAAGTAATAGAAGCAAGTGTGACAGAAGTAAGGTAGAAGTAATAGAAGCAAGCTGTGGGTGGTTTGCTGGCGACAATGTAACAAGAGTTTCTCCGCACAACAACTGAACACCAGATGCCTGAGATGGATCGCTACTTCTTGGTAAAATTGTTGCTTAACATGCGTGTGACCGACGACCTACTTGTAATTCTGAAACTCAAGAATCTTGCTGACTTTGGTACCAGCTTCCCCCTAAACTAAGCTATTTACCTTATTAAAGCCTACCTGACAACCAGTGGTGAGCTTACCTTCTAAGATAATTGTGATGGGGTTGGGTCTAAAGCCTTCACCTCCAGGACACAGGGTGTAATATTCAGCTGCAGAACAATGGACAACAAGAGGTTTGGTTCCTGGATCCCAGGGGTTGAGACAATCAATAAACAACCAGCAACTGCCAAGTTCGAATTACATATCCTCAGGGGATGTCTGTACGTTTGTGTCCTCTCAAATGAATTTATAAAAATGTATATCACATTTTACTCCAAAATATCATTACTTCACCAATGACACGCAGTGGGATAGCGAAAGCCATTTTAATTTGTTTTGTTTTTTAAGAAAACACTTCCTTTTACATAATTCATATCACAAATATTTTGGCAAGTAAATAAAAATGCCAGGAGTCCATGGTACAAAGGTTTGGGTTCTGTGCATGTCAGAACACATGTTTCTGTTTAATGTGACTGACTTCAGAATACACTCCACCTATGAACCTGAACTAACAACCTCCAAGAAGAACTGGGAATGGCCTTCATCTATGATACCATGGAGAATCAATAATATGAGCATTCAGATTGGATTGTGGTTAAAATGATTTTTTTAGACAAACCTAATGGGAAAAAAATAGGAAGAAAGGGACTGAAATTCTTTCTCTATAAAACACTCTTGGCTGATTTCAGCATAACTGTTGACAACAGTCCAAAGCCTCCACCACCACCCCCCCAACTCACCCCACCACTGCACCCAGTCCAAGAATACAACAAGCAACTTGTTTTTAGATCCCGGAACAGGAGTGTTCTGTTCCTCTTCTTTTGACTCCACACTTACTGCTATTTACAGGAGGGCATGTCTCACAGGGGTTCCCCCAGGCCTTCCCCAGGGAGCAGCAGCAGGAGGAGCGACTGACGCCCACCCCGATCTCTGTGTTGCAGGACAGACTCCCATCTCCTCGAGGACCGAACTTCAGATAACAGTTGCCCACACGGTTGTCTGCAGGGCAACAGAAGAGCTATAATTGGACCTGGCTATGCGGACAACTCCTTAGGAAGACATTTACAGGATGAAGTTTGAGATTCTGCACACTGATGTGAAGGATGAATTCTGATTCCTAGCACAATACAGTCTCTTGCTTTTAAATGGTTCAAGACTGAGTCAACCATAAGAAGTGATGGCAGACAGCAGTCCCTAGAAATCACAGGCCGTTTTCTATATATTCATGGAATAAACAAGGCAGTAAGACATTTCTTATTTGGGGGAGGGAATATGGATATTTAAAATAATGTGAATATAAGAAACTGGGATATAATTAATATGTATCGTGAGTTTGTGAAGACATGGAAATGCACCTAGAATAACTTAAGTTTGTAATAACAATTTCGCTCTGCTCTTATCTTTCATCTACATCCTCCAATTATTTCAATTTTCACACCAACACTGGCACACAGTCGAAAGTTTGTCAAAACTTCTATCTCTCTAGTGAAAGGACCCAGTGCCTCTGAAGACTGCTCTGTCTGTATAGTCACCAGCCTCAACCACTGCCTTAAATACTACTCTTTTTTTCTTGAGTGATCTTAAGTTCTCTTTTACCTTTCTTCTGAGTTCTAAGCCTTTCCATTCATTTCTTTTTTAAAATATTTATCAGTTATTCCAAGATAACACTTTTTTTTTTGTTTGTTTGTTTTTCAAGACAGGGCTTCTCTGTTGTAACTCTGACTGTCCTGGAACTCACTCTGTAGACCAGGCTGGCCTCAGACTCACAGACATCTGCCTGCCTCTGCCTCCCGAGTGCTGGGATCAAAGGCGTGCGCCACCACTGCCTGGCCCAAGATCACTTCTAAAACTTCAACTGGATTCTCTTTCTTCCACGTTACTGATCTCTTCTTCTTCTTCTTCTTCTTCTTCTTCTTCTTCTTCTTCTTCTCCTCCTCCTCCTCCTCCTCCTCCTCCTCCTCCTCCTCCTCCCCCCCCCCCCCTCTCCCCCTCCCCCTCCTCCTCTTCTTCCCCAGTCATAGCCGTTTAATGGATGGAAGTTTCCACCTTTTCAATGGTCCAGCCTTTTCTGCCATTTCTTATTCCTCATTCTCAATCCATTTTCACGCCTATTTCAGTAGTACTAAGGCGTGATAACTTCTCCTCCAAAATGTATCTGGCAGCTGACGTCACCAGCGCCGTTTCCCCTTAGCCCAAATCCCAGACATCAGCACCTTTTTAACCTAGGCCACTGCAGTGGTTTCCTAATTCATCTCTCGGCTTCCATCCTTGGCCAAGTCCAGTCTGTATTTGCCTTTGCAGCAAAAGTAAGCCTTCCAAGGAAGAACTGCTTCAGGGCAGGACAGTCCTAAGAGGTCTCGTCCCAGCCAGAGTATTTTGCAAGTCTTTATGAGTCCACAGAGTACTTTTCCCCCTCTGGCTGCACACAGCACAGCCATCTGGCCGCTCCGTGTTATACCTCACTATTTTCATTCCCCTCTGTTGCCAAACCTTGGGTGCAAAGAACTGAGTTAACTCATGGTTCCTCCCGTTAGGTTTGAATTCATTCAACATTCCTGCCTTTCTCTTCTCTTTCCCCTTCTTTTATCTTTACTCTCCATTCCTGTTTTTCTTTTCATACTTAACCATTCAGATGCCCTGTTAGTAACTTTCACATGTGTTCTCATAAAACAGTTTTAATGTGTTCATTTAAAAATGTCATAAATGACATTTTTGTTATGGATCTGAGTTTTAGTGTCTAATCACACTTGCCTTGTGAACAAACTGTGCATGAATTCCAAGATGTCCAAGTGCTTATATTTCTTGTTTGTTTGATTGGAGATAAGACTTTACCCTGCAGCACAGGCTGGACTCTACTGCATACGTTCCTTGTGCCTCAGCTGCCTGGGAGCTTGGATTGCATTTTAAAAATCTGTACAGTTTACTAAATTGGTTCCTAAATCTCTGTCACCACAAATAATACTGCAATGAATATCATACACGCACTCATAAAAGTGTGTTAATATCTTTGGCATATAAAACCAGGAGAAAACTTTTGGTTCATAGATCTAGCAGAAGTGGAGGACATCATCCTTTGTTGTCTGCGGCCAATGGATCCTTTTTAATCTTTCAAAATAATTTTAAAACAGAGTTTATAGAAGATAAAAATCTATCTACACTGAAAAAAATGTACTGCTTATTTTAATAAGGATTTAGTAATGGCCAACTCAAATATCCACTGCCTGCTTTCTTGGTTTTGTACTCAGAATTGTCCTTTGCATTATTAAGCATGGAATCATCTAGAGCTTTTCCTAAGGGCACAGGGTGCTTTTCTAGAAATGAATTACAGAAAATACATATTATAGTTCATTGTCAAGAGAGTTTAACCATCCAACACTATATGAATCTGTTTTCCTCATTTAGCGTTCACTTACCAACACAACCCACGCCAGTGGGGTTCAGCTGGAAGTCCGGGGGGCAGTTACACTCATAGCGACCAGGCGTGTTCACACATAGGCCGTTGACACAGTTTATGGGATCTGCACACTCATCAATATCTATGAACATTGAAGAGGTTCATGTTAACATCTTTACTTCTATGTACAAAGTGCTATGCCAAGGAACTGAGTGGGTCTTTCCCTTAAGTTATTAAAAATCACCGAGAAGGACTCAGCAAAATGAAAATAAAAGATTCAACGTAAACCTGAAATAGGTTCTGTAATGGTGAGGATTTTATACATGTATGTGTGCATGTGTGCATAGTACAAGTGTGTGTATGTATGTGTGCTGTGTGCATGTGTATGTGCGTATGTATGTGTGTGTGTGTGCATGTGTGTATGTGTATGTGTGTGTATATGTATATGTATGTATCTGGAGGGTGTAGGGAAGATAACAGGAATACTATGCAACCTTGGCTGGCCTGAAACTACTGTAGACCAGAAAGGCCTGAAACTTATAGAAAATGATGGTATTTTCAACAATGACATTTAATACTCTAATATATAAACAATAATTAAATGTTGCAATCCTGAGGAAGAAAAATTACCTGCTTAAGAAAAATGAAGACACCAATGAGAAGCTCCACAGGTTCGGAATTGCTAACCAGTCTATATAGAAAGTCACTGAGATGCGTAGCCGATGGGTCTGCTTAATTTTGGTGTGTGATGTCTTTTATTTGCAAGGCTTGCTTATGATAAATTTTATAAAACATTAAGAAATATTATATATATATATAAATATGTACAAATTCACCTATGTTCACACACATATATAAATATATGAATATATAAAAAAATGAAGTTGTTTATCTACATATGAATAAATTCCACAGTAGAAAGTAAATATATCAGGATGTATTTTCTTCTTCAGAAACATGCACAGCCTAATATACAGGTAAGTCAGGAAGATGTTGATGAGTTTATGTATGAGAACACAGTGGGCCCTGCCCGGCAGTACCTGTGCAGTTTCCTCCTGTCCTGTCCAGTTCATAACCATCGTCACAGATACAGTGAAACATCCCAGGCAAATTGTTACATGTTCCAAAGACACAGATGTTCTGGAAGGAGCACTCATCAATATCTAAAGACACACACACACAAAATAAAAGTCATCTTCTGTTTACAACGGCATTTCAAAATTTTAATATGTAACAATGAATTTTCCTAAATTCTCAGATATTTATAAGCAGTAACCTTTTTCCTTTGTCTTTGGCTAGATAAATAGTATAAATGATAAGTAAGGAGTGTTTATTCCTAGGATAAGATATAAGATAAGTACTATTCTGGTTCAATGGGTATCTTGCGCTCAGTGCTAGGGATCTAATCTAATCTAATCTAATCTAACCCATGCACGCCGCCGAGTGCTTTACTACTGAGCTACACCCCAGACCTGAGTGTCTGATATTATAACTGTTTCGGGTTACGATACAGTCAAATAGGAAATGCCAGCTTAGGCAGTACAAATAGAATTGAACAAAAATTAAACACAAACCCGTCAAATGGGTGAAATTTGAGAAAGCAAAAGGAGATGAAAGAGTCTACATAGTTAGTACAAAATACATATTTTATAACTGACAAGTTGATATATAAAATTACATAACACTAAATATTAAGCATATTGGTAGAAAGTCTATAACACTTAAGTTTTCATTTATCTTATAATCTGACCGATTACCACAAAATCACTTATAAACATGGAGATTACTGTTCCTTATACCATGACATAACACAGGCCACTAGCCATCCACTTCTAAATATTGGATTAAAATATGCCTACTGGCAGAGCTGGAGAGGGGGCTCAGCAGGTAAGACTGTGTACTGCTCTTCCAGAGGACCTGCGTTTGCTTCCTAGCAGCCATTCTGAGTGACTCACAGGCACCTGTAAAGCCAGCTGCAGAGATGTCGTATCTCGGAGCCAGACTACACTCTTGAGCGGGGGGGGGGGGGGGGTGTGTGTGTGTGTGAACGCATCTTTGGTGGACTTATGAGGCCTCCAGCCTCAGTCGCAGACAGCAGACTCAAACATGGAGGGTAATTCCATAAATAACCTACGTAGACTTTGCTTGGCACAATAAGTATAGATGGCTGAGGCAGGCAGCAATAGATTGCCATGTAAAAACTGGAGAGGTGTATCACATGTCACTCATTTAGTGACACAAAAGGAAAAACAGAAATGGCAAAAAAAAAAAAAACAAAACAAAAAAAAACCTAAAGAAGAAGCCAAACTTCTGACTATTGGCTCTTGGCCAGAAAAATTTCATAAGAGATGAAAGCTGGTGTTCCTCATTATTCGTTCCACAAAATAACCCATGCATGAACGAGTGGCTTTTATATGTGCAGCATGTGCTGTGTATCCTGCTTCCAGGTGGAGTCCGTCCCAGCCCTTTCGGTGGTTTCCTTTGCTGTAGCTGATCCAGCCTGAGAACAAATTGGGAGCCTGGCGACCCACCTTGGCAGGACCTGCTGTCCGAGGCTGGGGTGAAGCCCATCTCGCACTCGCAGCGGTAAGCTCCGGGGACGTTCAGGCACTGGCCATTTTCACAAAGGTTTATGTTTTCTGCACACTCGTCAACATCTGGAGAGTAAAAGACATCTCCGTTAAGTTCCAAAGTTCATGGCAGATTTTCTTCCTCGCTCGAAGGTGCGAGGTTCATTACTCTGAAGGTACAACAGACCCCATTTGCTAGAGTTAGGGTGCACGGCCCGAGATCAGAGCTCCTAGACTTACAGCCTGACACTCAGCTGTAATATGGATTGGTGAGGTTTCTCTCAGTTCCCCTTCATACCCATTGATGAATCAGTATTGAAGCAATACTAATAGATATGACCACGAGCACTGGGATTACAGTCATTCATTTGAATCACAGCAGTGCACGTCCCGTTTTCCTTAGCTGAGGTATCTTTTAAGAAAATTAGAGACTCCCATGGAAACAGTTTCCTTCCTATCACTAAAGTCTTATCAACATTACACAGACAAACACTTTTCATGGACCCTCAAGATGATTTACTTAGTTCTACGAGCAGCAAAGGGTAGAAGGGCAGAACTCAATGTTTGCTGAGCCACGTGGTAAGGCAGTTACCTGCCACGCACTGAGTTCACCAGGAAGATCCAGGCTAAGAGCAGCCAAAAGGACTGCAAGGGTCCTGCTGAGCCCCATTCTGACTGCAGATGTGTTTTCTATCAAGACCACTCTTCCTTGGACAGGACAACACACACAAAGTCCAGGAAATACATAACAGCCAAGACTTAAAAGGGGAGGTGTGCCAAATAAATACACTTTCTTAAAGGGGCTTCTGAAACCGATGAGTCTGCGCTTTGTGTGAATAATTACAGATTTAGTCTTATGAGTACAAAGTGTGGAAGAACATCAGCTGAGAAGCGCCTAGCTTGTAAAGCAAAAGGAAATTTGTTTGCCCAGAAGGATGATCTAGTCTTCCATGCAGGTGTGATGAAGGAGAAGAAGACATTACACACCCACCTTCGAGAGCTGAGAAGTCCCCCAGGTCATCCACTTAGTAATAAAAAAAAAAAATGCGGGGGTCCTGCCTCAGCCACTAGATGAGGGTCAGGGAAAGATCCAAGGAAGGGACAGGAGGATCGGTGTCGAGAAAGAGGAGGTAAAGAGAGAGCTGGCTGACGATTCCGCCAGGGCGTATACTTCAGGCCCTCTCGCTTTTGGCCGATATCATCCAAGTCTTTTATTTTGTACAGACCTTTTTTTTTTCAAAGTCATCCGTCATTGCATTACACAAAGATTTTTCCCCAGCAACATCACATTAGTCATGGGAGCTATCGATTGTTTTACTTTACATTTTTAGAAGCAGACTGACAACATCCGAAGAAGACAGCATCACATTAGTTACACAATAGCTGTCAGTCGTTTTACTTCACATTATCAGAAGCAGACCACGTAGCCGGGGGTCAGCCTCGGGCTGGGGTCATGTGGTTGCAGAACCAAACAGGCAACTTTATTTGTACTGAAGTGTGAGCAGACTATTAAAGACTTTACAGTCTCAGGGGCAATTATCTATGTGTCCTTGTCTTTTCCAGACATGCTAACTCCCCTATCCAGGCTCTTCGGCCCCTGTCTTTACTGGGAAACCAGTACCTTTTGTGCCAGGAGTAATTTTGTCATACAACTCTCTCATTCTCTGTGTATGTCAGGTCAGAGATATCAGACACAAAATAACTCTCACGTTCACTTAAGGCATCTTGGACTTGAGGGTCCGTAAGATTGTTATTATTATTTTTAGTGTTAGAATCACCATGTCCTTGTTTGGCTACAACGTGTCGCTTTCTCAGTAAGAGCTGAATTAAAGATTATTTTTAATTTTACCAATAAGCAAAACAGACACCATGATTGAAAAGACTATCAGCAACTGTGCAGCAGAAAGAAGTAGAGAGGTAACTATCTCCTCGGTGTGCCAGCCACTGGAAGTCTTGTCAAACAGCTACCCGCACTGTCATGGTGGTACGGTCACCACCAACAACAGCCAAAATCTCCTGTTACGGTCACACTGCCTATTTTAAAATGAGGAAAGCTGAGGCCACACAGGCTACTCTTGTGCTTAGGTTTACAGCAGCAGGAAGCATCATGGAGACTGAGGACCCAGGTGGCCTTATCCAAAACCTGTGCTTCTCTGATCAGTACTTTATAAAGTTGTAAGAGATAACGGTAGTCACTAACAGTAGAGGAAGTGTTATGTACCATTACTTTAAAATGTCCACCAATACTCGGGAAGCTTTATCAGGCTTCTGTGTTTAGTGGATGAAAAAGGTATGTGCTCATTCATAGGTCAAGTATAAACATGGAGACAGTCGTTTTAGTCTTTAGTATTTTTTTTTTTTTAACCAAGGAGAGCGTATTTGGTTTCTGAGATGGACACACGGGAGCACACCTCGGGTTTGTCACTTACCTGAGCAAGTGAATCCGTCTCCTGTGAAGCCCTCTGAGCAGGCACATCGGTATGAGCCTGGGGTGTTGACACACTGGGCATTTATGCTGCACTGGTGGGTTCCATTCGAGCATTCATCCAGATCTGTGTGGCAAGCGAGCACAGCAAAGAAGAGTGGAGATGAAGACGGGGCATCCAAACGCACGGGAAGGTTTTGACTCATCAAAATTATGAGCCAGCCCAAACAGAATCTGGCTTAGTTTATCTGGAAGGACATAGCTCCAAATTTCTAAAGTCTTAGGTCCGTGATCCAAAATGTTCACGCCATAACTGAGGCCACAGCTACCGATTCAAGTAGTGCATGAAGCATTTATAAAACGCTTAAAGGAAAACTGGTGCTAGATTTCACGCTGACCTCTACCTGCTGTGGCTTTCACTGCTTACTGGTTCTTTTATCCTTGGGAGAGGATTCATTTGGATGAAACCACTGATCTTCACAAGAGAGAATCACCATGGAGTTCTAAATTTATTTTACATCACGGGAAGAGGGACATGGCTCTTGATCTCATGGAATTAAATAGCCTATTGGAAAAGATGGATTGTCAAAAACAGAAAAAAAAATGCATTTTTCTAAACACCATGGAGAAGGTTACAGATGCAACCTAACTGGGATTGCGGTGAACAAGGAAGGCCACACCTTCAGACCTCCCTCCCAAGGGTGAGGAAGTTTAAACCCCACTGAGGAGGAGGAGAGAATGGTGTTTCTCAAGGAGACCAACACATTCAGGGCCGCTAAAGAGTAAAGTATACCATGGGACACTCATGGTGGCCTAAGTGGCAAAGCACACTACAAGGGCTAGGGCAGTGGAAGCAGAAGCTAGAGAAAAGCTGTAAGGACCTGGAAGCCATGGAAAGGGACCTGGGTTCTGTCCTAAATTCAGAGTTAAAGGGCATTTGTGAAAAGAAGCTTAGCTTTCCTGCCACTGCTCTCTTTAGAATAAGTTGCAGGAGGATCAGGGGAGTGAATACAGGGGTGAGGGGAGAAGGGAGGGTGAAAGGGAAAGGGAGGAGAAGAGGAAAGAAAAAGGGGAGGAGGGAACGGGGCAAGTATTGAGAGGGAAGGGGGCAGGAGGAGTGGGGAGGGGGCAGTTGTGGGGAAGAGAAGGAGACGGGAGGGAGGGGGTGGAAGAAGAGAGGAGGAAAAGGAAGCCACTGAGCAGGGGGATAAAGATGGAAAGGATGGGTGGGTTTGGGAGCACAGGTGCCTGAACCCTGTAAAATCTCATCTGGGGCAGGCAGCCTTGTTTGTGAAAGGTGGCCAAGACTGACAGACGGACACCAAGCACACTGCGTGGAGACTAAGAGAAAAGCAGTGGGCACATGGGACAAGGAAAATGGGAATGAGGACAGGCCTGTAAAGTCATAAGAGATCAATGCGAGTGGGCGTGGCTGGCCTGGAAATAGGCTGGGTAGACCTGAAGAAGCTGGAGCAGGGTATTACACAGCAAAGTCTCTTGGAAACTATGATAATGCATACTCTATAATCAACTTTAAATATCTGACAAGCATGAAACACTTGGCTGGACAGGCAAAGTGAACTCAAATTAATTTTCATTATTGGTAATAGATATTAAAGTTTTTTTTTTATCCTTATTGTGGGCCTATAAGCTTTTACTAAGAAGTCATCCAGTTTAGATGGCTTCTTTTTTTTTCTTCTATTTTAAATTGACCTGGGTAATTCTTACCTGCTGGAAATATCCTTTATTGTTACAGCATGAGCATATTAAATAGCTCTGTGAGTGACACCCAGGGTGTAATCCAGTCCCCTGCCTCAGCGCTGTAAAATGCTATTAGGCTTCAGTTCAAGAGTTTTTGAACTCAGGGGAAAAGGTTTCCCAATTCTCCCCTTTTCGAGTTAGACTTCTTGGAATTCAATGGAATACTCGGATTGCCTGCAGGAAAATTGTCTACTCAAGACTGTCCACTCATCCCCATCGTAAGGCCACGGGAAAACCCCCTTTCTTTCCTCCATTTATTTCTCTGCCTTTCAAATGACACTGACTACTCTATGAGAAGACTGGGAAAGCACATTAGCCATTTTTTTTTTTTTTGACGTTACAGCTGTTTAGACCACTGGCTGCACATCAAATAATCTTTTTTTACTGAGCAACACGCATGAAAAGGCAGGCGTCAAAGCGTCCTGTTGTAATTTGACCATTTATGTTAAAGCTAAGGAAACACTCAGGCAGGCAAAATCCCTGCAACCAAAGACAGCTTTGATTTACGAGAGAATAAATGGAAGGCGAAGAGCATGTTCCTGCCCCGCTATGTGGGTTAACAAGTGTCCAAAGAACCCTGGCTTGCTGGTCCCGCGAGAAGGGTCTTTCTGTGCGCAAACTCACCGATACACTTGATGCCATTTCCCACCCAGCCTTCTCGGCAGCTGCACTTGAAGCTTCCGGGGACATTCAGACACGAGGCGTGCGTGTCGCAGTTGTGGGCACCAATTTCACACTCGTCCACATCTGAGGAACCGGAGGCGAAAGGAGAAAGAAAGACAAAGCATGGACTAATTCATTCCTCTGCCGGGTACGTTTCTCTAGAGGCTGCAACTGGGGATAAACACGGGACTGCACTGGGAAAACACTAAGGCTGCTTGTTGTCTTCCTTTTTCACTCCAGTAAGATGTAAAACTTCATGACCAAACAAGCCCTCCTCTACAAGAACTCGCTAGCTGCTTCCTGCTGCGATGAGAAAGAGCAGCTGCTTGTCCCCCGCGGACATGAGTGGCAGCCCCCACGTGTTGCAAAGGCCCAGACAAAACTCCTGTGGGAAAGGTACAGAGACACACATTTCAAGAGAGATTTTGAGAGAGACGGTGCCATTCCTCCTTATTAATATTCATCATGTGTCTTTCATGAAGATAAGAATGAGCCTGACTTAAAAAAGCCATCCTTCATCTTAAAAGTCAATAGCCCAATGTAGTCCAGTGGTAAATGTATGTATGTGTGTGTGTGTGTGTGTATGTATGTATAAACATGTATATACATATAAATATATATAAGTACATATAAACATATATAAATAAATATATACATACACATATATATACATGTATATATGTGTATATGTATGTATTAAGATTGTTTTTGTAAACTATCACTTATGTGTGTACTATTTTTTTTCTTATCTGAGAATGTGTAAAAAAATCTTCTCTGCAGATGTTACTCGGAAGGGGACTAATGCTCACCAGCATGTGTCTGTGTTTATGAGTACTCCACAGAAGCACATATATGTGACTATTCAGTCATGTGTAGCCTAATGACGGCAAAACAAGCACATGACAATGGTCCCATTAGCTTATGATGCTTAGACATGCAGCTGTGCTTGAGTAAGCATGCTCTTTGATGCTAACATAGTCATGAATTCGTGGTGAGGAATTCATTTAAGGACACATTTCTTGTGGTGTATCCCCATTGTAGAGCAATGCACAAGTGTGTGAATGTCTGTATATAGAACGTACGCCCTTGTACAAACTATGTAGATTTGGTTTCCCCGAGCTTTCTAGAATACGATTCATCTATTCTAGCAGCTCACGGACTACAAGCTGCCACCACTGAACTGATACTGCACGTACACTACTTACTGGCTTCTATTCCCTTTACTAGTAGTGACCACACAATAGATCTGCCTTCATTAGCTACCTCTTCCTGAGTTGTCAGCTTAAGGGTTCACTGCAGCCTGAGCTCCTCACTGCTGCCTTGAACAAAATACCATACAGGTACCTTAGAGTGAGCATTCAGATAACAACTAGCCCAAACCATGTGACAGTTCCTAGTCCCATCTATATGTGAAGGAATAAAAATACATAGTAAAAGGAGCAGACAGAAGATAAAGTGCATGGGGTGAACAAAAACAGTGAAGAGAGACAAAATGAAGAGAGGTAATGAGAGAGAGAGAGAGAGAGAGAGAGAGAGAAAAAACACACAATTGGGATAAGGTAATAGAAGTCTAAATAGCACCTAAGAATGTGTTATCAGTTTATCATTGCAAATCAAATAAAAACTTGGAACCCTTAAACCTTTTGATGCATCTTCATGTGGGTCCTCCATTTGGGCCGCAATCAAGCTGAGCAACTGAATGATGTGAATGATGCTGCAAGTTCCACCAGAAGCAGGAAAGACTCCCCCCTTCTCCCTGCTGGCTGGCTCAGGCAGTGTGCACCTCAGAGATGATGCATGGTACAGCTAAGAGTCAGTTACTCATCACACTGGCAGCCGCATCCTGGTTGGCTGGATGCTTGGGTCCAAGGATGTTAAATGCTGAAATGTTAGCCTTTGAAACCTGTGAAGCTGAAGCCTAGCAGACATGGGGTTGGATCCTACCTGTACATCCCGTGGTCCCCTTCTTCACTGAATAGCCCAGCTGACAGTGGCAAATGAAAGAGCCCTTCGTGTTCTCACATTCCCCAAACATGCAGATGTTGGGATTCAAGTCACACTCATTCACATCTGGAAAATGCATTTTCTGGTTACAATTGTTTATCACAGTAATTTAAAGGCCATCTTTTAAATTGAATAACATAGTACTGAAATAAACAGATACAACATAAAATACAGTCCACTTGAGAGACATGCATTGCAGGTAAATAACTATGTGCCTTTAAGGCTTTCTGAAATTTTTTTTCCAGATTTTATAGTTCTGACAAAATATCTGGGATTTTCAAAATAACAGTGAAAAAGGTCTTCTTTCCATGTTTCTGTGTGTCATGTATGTACCAAACTATCATTTGCTGGGGAGGAGGGGTGCGAAATGCTGACTTCAGGCATAACATGGTTATCACATGCATGAACCCACAGCAGCTGTGGTTACTTGCAAAAGACCTGGACAGGATCAAGCCAACTAAAACTGGAGCATATATGTGGTAGGTGGTTTCCAGGTTTCAGCCTCTACTGAGGAGCAGGGTCAGTAGACAGTTACTGAGGGAGAACCATTCTTTTTGGAGGATGTGGCCATTGGTAGGATTCCTGAGCTCCGGTGGATGGCTCTATGCCCACACGCATATGGATGACACTAACTGGACTCAGTGGGTTATTAAAAACCAACCAACCAAACAGACATGAAATTGGGAGGGAGACACGTCTGAGGAGACACGGGAAGAGGACGAGACAGGAGAAGATATGATTATATCGCACTCTGCATGATGGTCTCAAGAATAAAAGAACACCGAGACAGCGACCATGTGCTTCTGATACCCACCGATGCACGTCTTCATGTCCATTGAGGCCATGAAGCCGTCGTAACAGAGGCAGCGGTACTCCCCGGGAATGTTGGTGCACTGGCCACCGTCACAGATGTCGGGGTTGTTTTCACACTCATCGATATCTGACGACACAAAGTTAACACTCAGTGAAAGCAAGAATGCCCTTCCGCTCCACTCGTTCCGGCTCCACACTTTCTGGAGTCACATTCGTAAGAGGATACTCACAGCATGCATATTTTTATCTTTTCCATACCTGCGCACGATCTCCCATCTGGCATCAGTGCGTACCCCTCGCTGCAGCTGCATTCATAGCTTCCTTCCGAGTTGGTGCACTGGGTGTCGCAGCCTCCGTTCATTATCATACATTCATCGATATCTGTGCAGACGTTACAAGCACGTTAAACGCCGAGTCGAGACCCATTCAGAGGAACGCTTAGTGTGTCTTCTTTTTACACAGATAATGCTTGACTAGCTTTGGACTTGTCTCCATACTATTTCCACTGATTTAAAATTATACCATAGTCTTCCTTGATGCCTTTTACTTCCTTTTATGTAGCATCCTATTTACTCCACTGTCCGAAGAGTAAGAACGCAGATCTATGGTAACTATGGAGTTTGGAGCACTTTTTATGGTAAGACCAGTAAGTCGTCTGCAAAGATGACACACCACCAGATGTGCCCCTGCTTACATTACATAGGGCTCCCATAGGCTTTAGGATGAATCTGGTGCCAAAGCACGATGATCCGAGAGATGGGACATGCAGACCTGTTTGGCCCTCCCTTACCTGTACAGCCCTGGCGGTCTGGGGTGGCTTGGTATCCAGGATTGCAAGAGCACTGGTAGGTTCCAATCATATTCACACATTTGCCATTTCTGCAGAGATTGTCACTCAAGGAGCACTCATTAATATCTATAAAAGACAGACAGAATTGTGCTTTATGCCAGAGCAAAATCTCAAGAGCCTTTAAGGGCAGACTTTACCAAAGAGAGGTTGTCTGAGTAGGAAAAGGATTATCTTGGATGTTTGGAGAAAATGCTGGGGTCTCCATTCACTTATTTCTGACACTAGAACTTCTTGTTGTGTTGAAAGTATTCTCTCTCTGTCTATAGTTTCCAAAATGGAGCTGTATGTTCTATTCAGCCCTTGAAGTGCATATAACATAACTGAGCAACCTTTAATGTTATTTAATTTTATAACTACACACCCACAGGAAGCTAATAATTGCCATCAAAGAGTTCACAGACATAGTGTGTGTTTATGTTCCTGGATATATGAATTTTCAGTCCATAGCTGTTAGTTTAAAACAAGCTGGTCCTTATAAGATGGAAAAGTGACTTAAAAAAACTCATGCAAAAATACGTAGAATGGATTAGTAAATTCCCAGAGAACTCCCAGAAAATGGTAGAGTGACCCATTTCAATATGCAAAATCTTCATCAGAAGGAACATAAGTTATACAAAGTGACCACAGAGAGTTAACTAGAAATAATGAGAAATTATTTCAGATTCACATATTTAACTAGAAGATTATGCTGTCAAAATTTATAGTTATAGTTATTAAGTACAAATGTCACAAAACATTCACTTTATAATGAATATTGCTCTTTTAAGGGGTTATTTTTTTCCACTGTAAGGCTGGTGCAACCACCACCACAACAAACTAGACTCAGGAACAGGTTCCTGAGTCACTATATTGCAGCATGTCCATCCACGAATTCTTAAATCACTAGTGTAAAGCCATAGTTTGAGCTAGGCTGTGGTGGCATAGGCCTTTAATCCTAGCACTCAGGAGGCAGAAGCAGGCAGGTCTCTGTGAGTTCGAAGTCAGCCTGGTCTATAGAGTAAGTTCCAGGACAGCCAGAGTTACAACAGAGAAACCCTAACTTGAAAAACCAAAAAAAAAAAAAAAGTCATTTGCAATATTATTAAAATAAAAAATCTAAAACTTTAATTTTATCTGTCTGTTTAGTGCATTATTTAAAGTTCATTTCATGTGCCAGCACAACAATCTATCTGGCTTATAAATAATTATAAATATAAATATAAAAAAATATACATTGACAAGCTATGCTCAAACAGTTCCGAGGAAGAGTTCTCCTGAAGAAGATGCTTCCTGGGTAAGTGCTGGACAGCAACTGTACTAAACCAGGGTACCTCTGTGGATTTACAAGGCAGTAGCTCAGATGAGGTGATGGCCCTAGCACTCACCTGTCACCTCTGCCATTCCTACTGAACTTGCTGATAGTAGGAGACCTTGAGGCAGGAGGCATCAAGGGAGCTCTCATGATCATATGGGGGTGTGTAGACTTGGGTGAAGCAAGGACTCCAATTGACTAGGGAATGAATCTGGACCAGGTGTGTGGACAGGACAACAACCAGGAAGTGTCCCGGACAGCTTACTTATCACCCTGCCTGGAGAAACCTGTGACTCTTCACAGTGGTCTTTACATGGGAAGCAGCCCAGTGCTCAACAGTCTAGAAACCAGATATGAAGAATTTGGATTTCCAGGTTGTGATGAGCCACAGAATCATACATTCATTAGAAGTGACTCCTGATCTTTACCGATTGTGCCCAGCAGTTTTCTATACGAAGGGGCAAAACTCACCCACACAGTCCTCACGGGATGGTGACAGCTCGTGTCCCAGTGGGCAGTCACACTGAAAGCTGCCCTCAGTGTTCACACAGGTGCCACCCCTACAAAGGAGAGGGTTACGTTCACATTCGTCAATGTCTGAAAGGTAAAAACGTGAGATCCATTAAAGAACTCGGAGGAAAATATATTTACACATAGAGTACAGAAGGGATATTAAAGGGCAGGTGTGTGGCACAAACATAAAGACACATCTAATCAGAAGTGGGATAAGCATCACTTTTTGTTTCAATACGAAAATTATGAAACTTCTACTCTCGATACAGTAAACCATTTAAAAAAACTCATGGAATCAGTCATAGAAGGTGGCCTATACAACATTTGCTTTATATCAACAGAGACTCAAGTGTTCCATATGTTGTCAGTCATTTTAGTGTTTATAGCTTGAATCCAACTGAAAAAAAATATTAAGATTCCTAAATGATTACAGTTGGGAGTGTCCACTCTGTGGGCCTTGCAGTCCAAGACAGCCACAAGTGTAGCCTAGCACACTGTAGACAGCAATGCCCTGTTGCAACACGTGAAAGGGCTGGACACTTGAAAGTGGCAGCCTCTTACATGGCAAGTCCCATGAGTCACTCATATGAAATAGTGACCTATACTTTTCTCAGTATCAAAACTACAAGACAGCTCTCATGGGACTGGCAAGGCAGAACATAAACTGGTGGTCATTACCATGTTATCCATTTTAAATAAATCCATCCTGGGTAGCCTTTGTGTTGCTTCCAGCCTGAGGAAGGGATTTTGTTTGTCCTTGACTGTTCTTATCCTCAGCACACACACCCCACCCCTCCCACACACAGCTTTGAAGCCAGCCAAGGTACAGAAGACGAGCCTGTAGTAGGCAGACTTCCAGGCTAGCCAGGACAGTCTGGCCACACTTACCCATGCAATTCTTCATCATCATGAAGCCACTTTCGTAGCCCTCAAAGCACTCGCACTCAAAGCTGCCTGGCGTGTTGACACAGATGCCACTGCCACAGAGGTCGGGAGAGATCCTGCACTCGTCGATGTCTACTCCCCGAGTTCAAGAGAAACAAAAAGACAGAATGAGGTAAGGGAGTGCTGGAGGGATGGGGCCTTCCATGTGAGGGTACTGCACATTTGGGGAAACAAGGGCTGGGAGTAGGAAGCAATGTTCTAAGGAGATCAGGTGGAGGGGACCAGGCCTTCACCAGGCACATTCCTTTCTCCAACTGCCAAAACTGTCATGGTCAACCGGCAGGTGGGGCCTGTGTGTCTTTGGATTCTGAAATGTGGCTTGGAGGGAGTGACAGGCCAAGCAACTCCTGTACAGTCCGAGTGAGGAGGCAGCGCACTCACACGGGAGGAAGCCCCAGCAATGCTCGGAGACTCTGGTTTATTCTGCTACCCCAGTCAAGGGTGGGAGCATGTGGACACGGAATGCTGACACTGAGCAGGGCTGGACGGCTAGCAGGACACAGACAGGCAGCCTCCAAGGCAGACACAGCACACCCCTCAAGACAGAGAGCATGGGGGCACAGTAGGGCCTTGGAGTGAATGCATTGTGTGGATGAGACGTTGCTTACTTCTTACACAACTTTTAAAAATAAAGAGAAATTATGTGCTTTGTTTTCTATCTTTCAGTAAGAATCAATAGTGGTGTCTGTACTTTTAGAAAGTTTTGAAAAATCTCTCACACCTGTAACACATTTCCAGTACAGAGGTTGGATCGACACCAAATATGTTTAAGAAACCATGAGCCACTTTTTTTTAATGTCAATGGGCTGGGTGGTGGTGGTGCATGCCTTTAATCTCAGCACTCGAGAGGCAGAAGCAGGCGGCGGATCTCTGTGAGTTCGAGGCCAGCCTGGTCTACAGAGGGAGTTCCAGCACAGCCAGAATTACAACAGAGAAGCTCTGTCTCAAAGCAAAACAAAACAATGTCAGGATGAAAGAAATGCTTCTGCCAAGGTTTTATTTTAAAATATTTATTAATTTATTAAGGCAGGGTCTTACTATATCTCTGATTGGCCTGGAACTCTCTACATAGACTAGGTTGGTCTTGAACTCACAGAGATCCACCTGCCTGCCTACCGAATGCTGGGATTAAAGGCAGAGGCTGGCAAACCAGGCTCATTGTCTCTTGATGAATTGAAGTTTGAAGTTCTTCTGTATAGGCTAACCAATGGATAACGTGTTTGTTTCTTTTGGTTGGATCAGTCATGGGTCTTTCTTTGGCGATATCAGCTTCTGCTTTCCCCAGTTGCTGGCCATACCTGAAACACTCAACTGCTTTCTCTTGAACAAAAACTTTATTGACACAATTTATCCTCCAGTGTTTGGTGGCTGCTGTTAAATGCCCCAAGGGGAACAGAGTAAATCTTGAGGAGCAGTGGCAGTTTTGGGCAAATATGAAGTGGAAGAAGTACCACGTGGTAGAAGCATGGGCTCTGTGACAAAGTAGCCAAGAACAGTCCCAGGCTTTCATCTGCATTGAGCATTTTGGAAAACCTCAGTCATCTTCTCTATCTCAATTTTCTTGACTATGGTAGAACTCATCTCTCGAACAAAGTCAAGTGCTAAGCGCAGGAGCTCCGCTGTGTGTGCACGAACCGTTCTCCGTTCAGAGCGGGTGTTTTGAGAGACAAGGCTTTCGGACTCATCCTGAAGGTTGTATAGGAACAACTGGACTAACTGGAGAGGCAGAGGTAACGTAGAGGGTAGATAGTGACTGGCTTTCCAGAAGGATGGGGCTGCCGACTGGGTGGCTGCAGAGGCTGATGGTCAACACAGGCAGGATGGCCTGATTACCCAGAGCGCCACGTGCTATCAAGAATGGGAGCCAACAGCTCAAACAAGTCTTCAAACGAGGCAACACTACTAATAAACATCTGTCTTCTGCAATGGAAGCTGCTTGTCTGTGACATTAAGAAACTTGTCTAACGGCACATTAAAAACAAGAACAAGGCCTCAGATGCTTCGTCTATGTAGGTCCAGGATGGCCTGAATCAAGGACAGCTCTTGTGTTTTGCTTCTCTTGGCATGTTGAAAACCCCCATGATTGGGCAAAAAAAGGCTAGAAGGCATTGGTAAGGTCAACCATGTCACAGAGACTAATTTGTAGACAAAGTCCTCTCTAGGAGGAGAGTCTCTACTCTTCCTGTCCTCCTGCTCTGGGAAATGCTGCTGGCAGAGAGCCCCAGGCTTGCCCAAGATGCTTTAGCAAATGTCAAAACTGAAAAATGCATGACTGGCTAAGGAAAGGGTATGGAGCAGAAGTCAGGACTCGGGATAGCAACCACGAGGGGCCAAGGACCGAGGAATCATCTTGAACTTGTGCAGAAATCAAGGGACAGTAAAGAGGAAACAAGACAGAGCGAAGATGTGAGTCTGCAGAACCTAAACCTGCAGCAGGAATGGGAAGGAGTGAGGGGACAGAGGAGTTATCTTCAAACACAGGAAGGGCTGCGGCTCTCTGAGACTGAGGGGTGGTGGTAGAGAGCAGTAGAGGGACTTCCATTAAGACAGCGTGAGAGTAGGATCCTGGTGCCAGTAACGAGGAAAGAAATCGAGCAATGCGAGTACGTTGGCAGTTCAGAAATACTGAGACGTTCTGAAAGCCACATGAAGCTTTAGGTAGGAGTTTGCTAAGCAGCTGTGAGAGGGAATGCCGGCATCCCAGAGAGCGGACAGTGATGGTGTACAGGATGCAGGCGGAGGGGCGGAACAACACACAGCAGAACTTGAGTGGTCAAGATGGATAGCTGTGAAATATGCAGGCTATTCAGGCACAGGAAGCAGGCAAGAGAGACATTTTAATGGGCACGACGAAGAGGGGGCAAATAGGATTTTTTTGTTTTTGTTTTTGTTTTGTTTTGTTTTGTTTTGTTTTAAAGAGATTGTGTTCTCATTGAGAAGATGGACTTTTGAAGGCCATATTCTCAGGGCAAAGGCAAGAGAGCTAGGGTTTATTAATGGGAAAAAAAACAACCTTACCTGTACAGTTTCTCTCCTCCATGTCCAGGGCAAAGCCATTGTTACAACGGCACTTGAAGCTTCCAATTGTGTTTCTGCACTTTCCATAGGTGCACATCCCGGGGAAGGCTTTGCACTCGTTGACATCTAAAAGCAGAGTGTGACCTGTCTGTGGAACTGGGTGATAGGAGTATCTCCATCACCTTAACTTAGATATCTACCACCACAAACAACAACTGTGTAGCCATGGACAGGGAGGGTTCTTGGGGTTTGCGATGACTAGAGAGACGGCATAGGAAAAATGCCCACTGTGGAAGAGGCTCTTCACCCTCAACTGAGTCTCACTCCTGTGTACCTGGCTGTTGCTTATGAAGATGGGGGGTGGGTAAAAGACCTCTCTGCTGCTGAGGAAGTGAACTTCTTCTCAAGCTACGTCAAAGGAAAGGAGAACAGCAGAAGGAGAGAAAGAATGATTAGCGTTGTTTCCTAGCTTTCTAGCAATACTGTCTTTTACGTGTAATTTATAGTTTGGGATCATAGGTTGGCCACAAACCAAATGTTGGAAACAAAACCAATTCCAATAGAGTGTAGAGAGAGTGCCTGGTTAGTGTGGCAGGCCAGGGACCAACTTGCAGTTACCTTTGTAAAACGGACGCCCAGTAAGGATGTCCCCTCTGTTAGCGAAGCCTGGGCCCCGGGGACACAGGGTCTCGTACTCCTTGGTGCCAGGTTTGGGGCATTCTTCACACTCTGCGCCCCAAGCTGCCCCGACGGCACAGCAGCAGGCGTCCATGCGGAACTTCCCAGGGACAGGGTGGATACACTCGTCTTCGTCCCACTTCAGGAAGCAGGGCTCCATACGGATATCTACGAGAGCGCGGGCGCCATCTGAGCTCAAGTCAGGACACTCACTGAACACCCTACACCGCATCCGTTCAGTGCATTAGAGACTGGGGGCTTGGGCTGCCTGTGCTTTATTAAACCTGTGACATCTCCTCAAGATCCTGCCTTCCTCAGTGTCGGTGCCGGGTAAACTGGAACAGAGTAGTATGTGAACTAAGGACATAAAAAGTCTTTATATCTAGAAGAGCAATTCTGTATCTCTGTTATGGAGATTCGTATCAGTATTTACACCGGGAATTGCAATGGTCAGAGTAAGGGCAACAAACGGTGTATAAACATTTTGATTGGCTTGCAGACAAACCAAAATGGAAACCTGGAACCCAATGGCATGTGCGCTTGGAAGTTTGCTGTACTCCCCACTGCTCCCCACTGTCTTCATTCATTTATGTTTCCCTACCTCCTACAAACACTTGAGATGCTGTCCCTATTGTAAAGGAAGCTCTATCGCAGCTACTCATCCCTAACATGTTCTCAGCATCTTCACACTGTCACATGCCAGTCCTCTAGAAATGTTCTCGCACTTCCAGAATGAATCCACTTAGAACAACTCAGGTAGTGGCAAAAGCTTTCATGAAGCACAAGGCTCAAATACCCAGCATTTCGTTTTAAGGTTCTACAAAGACTTGCTGTGCACGTGCCAGGACCTGGGTTCAGATCCTCAGCAGATCTCCGTAAAAGGCAGGTGTGGTGGTATACACCTGTAACCCTGGCTCTGGGGTGGTGGGGACAGGCAGGCTCTGGGGCTTCACTGCCCAGCCAGTCTAGCCAAAATGGCAAGTTCTGGCCAGATTCAGTGAGAGATCAAGTCTCAAAAGTAACGTGAAGAGTGACATCAGAAGATACTGCAAGTTGGACTTCCGATGTTCTCTTAAGTGTACCCATGCTCACCCACGTGCTCAGACACGCATACATACCCAAACGAGTAAATCAAGAAAATTTAAAAAAAAGAAAAGTATTTTATTTTCTATGTTGAATATATGCTTTCTAAATGATTCTGTATGAATCAAGACACTGCTTTCCAGATTTAAATATGCTGTCGAAGTCTCTGTTATAGTAAATTAAACCCTGTGGTATTTCAGACTTAATTACTAGCAAAAAATATTACCAATACATTTAAATACTTTAGGATTGTATAATACAGCATTACTATTGTTCATGCTCTGTGTTCCTTCTTACATTCCAAATACAACAATTTACATAATAATGTTTTGCAAACTAAAACTTCACTACCCCATAGCTTATTGGGAAAAGTTTCCTTATTTTTTATTTTTATTTTTTGGTTTGTCAAGTCAGGGTTTCTCTGTTGTAACTCTGGCTGTCCTAGAACTCACTCTGTAGACCAGGCTGGCCTCGAGCTCACAGAGATCCACCTGCCTCTGCCTCCCGAGTGCTGGGATTAAAGGTGTGTGCCACCACTGCCCAGCGAAAAATTAACTTTAAAAGAAAATTGCTGCTTACATATAACATGAAATAGATGGAAGCTTCTCTTTCCATTTTGAAACTCAAGTTCTGTCTGCTATGACAGTGGTAAAGACCAAGGTCCAACCATCATCTCTGCAGTATTGATAAAGAATCTGTGCATTTTATATCTTTAGAAAACAAAGCATTAAGAAAATTTATACTTTAATGGCAGTAGAGGAGGGAGCAGGAAGGCCTGCATACCTTTACCCCTCCCTTCCCTCTTTGTCTGGAAAGTACAGCTGCAGGAAACTAACACATACCAACTTTTAAAATCCTAGGTTCCAAATACATCTCGTTTTCTTCTATTAACTTAGTGTGAATAACTCAAATTGTCAGAAACTAAAAGTGTCAGAAACTAAAGCTTAAATGATAGTTTTATTTTTAGTTATTAAAAATATGTTTTAACAGAAACTATTTACTAAAGCATTTTATTTAAATATCTTGGAGTGATTTTCCCCCATCAAGAAAGTATCAAGTACAGACTCTGGTTTTGGACTGGCTGCTGCCCAAAGGACCAGGATTGGATGGTCAGCTTCCTGCACGAGGACAGAAAAGCATGCATCTTACCCAGACACACACGGCCAGTTCCATCCAGCGTAAGGCCTCCAGGGCATTCACAGTGGAAAGAGCCTTTGCTGTTGACACAGCGTCCATTTGGACAGACGCCAGGAAACACCTCACATTCATTAACATCTGTGGGGAAATGCAGTAAGCAGAAGGATAAAGATGTTACAAATAGAAAAAGCAGGTGTAGCCTCATTTCCTGCGTGGTGTAGTTGGTCTGCAGCAGTGTGGATTATTACTTGCGTTAAAGCAAAAATATTCCACAACGCATCCACCAGCTTTCCCCAGGGCACCAGCTGTGCAAACGACCACAGCTTTGCCATCCATAAGAGTGCAGCCCAGACATGCTCTCTTGCCAGCTGTTCTGTGCCTTGAAGGCTGGGGACTTCCTTATGAAATTTCCTCAACTGTATAAAGAGAAGAAATGGGAACCTTGGAGCTATTTCCTAAGATCAGTGCGTTGACTATACAAAGTTACTTTAACTGAAATCTCAAGGGTCTTGAAAACAGTGACTAGCTCCTTGGGGGGTGAATAGTAGTTTGGGTCACTTCTTTAAGGATTTCTTTCATTCAAGAATCACACCCACCTTCACAAGTCACACCTTTGATCCTGGCAAACCCTCTTGGACAAGCTGCATCTAGAAGAACGACAGGACAGAATTTTACTTCATTACAACCAAGAATCTGTCCCAGATTCAAGAAATGGTATGAAGGCATTAAAATTTGAAGCTGGGTTGCAAAGGATAAATCTTCTATTCAGAAAACACCTCACTTACTGTGGTATTACCATCAGTGTTGACCCAGGGTGAAGTTATTTTTCCCACAATTCCTCTCTGCTCAAATTGACAACTGAATTAGAAGCAATCAAATCAAAGTCTCAAGGGAAAAGGCTACTGGGACACATGCAAATGGGGACACAGGGTTTGAGCCAATTCCCTTCCCATTTCTAAGATACTTAGAAGGTCCTCTTATAGTTAAAGGAAAAATCAAATGTACATTCCAAGAGGAGAATGAATTTCACCTGGGAAGACGTTTTTGGAGCTAAGACAACACAGAAGAAGACTTCACCAAAGACATTCTATGAAAAGAGGTGCCTGTTCATTTAGAGATGACATTCCAACCAACACCTCCGAGGTCTGGTCAGGCTCCTACCTAGCTCACAGCGCTCACAGGGGCTCCCCCAGGCAGCCCCCAGAGTGGCACAGCATTCGGACTTCAGAGTGGCCCCGTTAATGTTCACTTCGCAGCGATTGTCCTGGATGTTCAGCCAGCATGTCCCTTTCAGGCTATCTGAAAAGGAATAGGAGAGGCTGGGGAGCTCTTATCTGGGAAGAAAATGAATCCTGTGTACAAGGTTATGGCATAAAAAGATACAAGAGTATTAATTCATAACACTGTTCTTACACCACACTCTTTGAAGGTGCTGATATGTGCCCATATTTAAATATGGCATAAGTTAAATATTGAACTGCACTATCAAACACAATGTGCCCATTAATACTACTGTATCTACTAATAAGCTGTGGAGGAAGAATCACTATTGCCCAAAGGTTTATCCTGGTACCAGGAATACAGTACATTGCCATGATCACACTATAACTCTTGGGGAAAAGGAACATCCTTTATGACAGTTAAGAACAAATCAGCATCATTTTCATTCTTCCCTCATTCCTCACTGAACAAGCCACTCAAAATCTAAATTCTATCCTAGGAAAGCCAATATCTCCTGAATTGGAGACATTTATTCAATTAGCTACTTGGAAAAAACAAAACAAAACAAAAACAAAGATGACAAACGTGGAGATAAGACATAACGGTAAAACCAACAGCATGTCATCCCTTGGTCACACAAGGTAGATATTCTTTTGGACATTTTGCCCTGCATACTTATCTGCAGTTTTAGCTTTAGCTCTGAAACTAATAATACTTACTTGTAGTCAATTATTTGAGGACTTAAAGAAATATAAACAAGGTATAAAAATCACCTCCCAATCTGACCACCTGAGATAGCCACCCCTAATTTTTAAAATGTCTCTACATCTCATTTAACGTTTTCTTTTCGAATAGTAAAATCCTAGTGAGCTACTTTGGACATCTAGCTTTTGACTATACTGTGTTAAAGGGAATGGTCAGTGGTTAGTGAAGCTTTTGGTAGAATAACTGAATTCCGTTGAACAAAGAGTAAATGCCAACTGCCAGGGCAAACACAAACTGCTTGTACAGCTACATGTTTGACTTTCTTTGTATAACTGTGGCTTTCAGTTAAGTGTGCACGATACTGGCAATATTCCTGATTAACTGCAGATGCAAAGCCCCAGGTGTGCGGCTCAGAAATCTGCATTCTTGACATTCTCCTCAGATGATTCTGATAACAAACCCCTAAGGACATACTATTGCACACACCTTAGGAATATCCAAGTATACTCCCACGTAATTTATTTTAAGCTCGTTAATTCTATCTGCAAAGCTTTACTTCTGAATTCAGCAACAAAAAAATAAACAAAAGTGACTTTACAAACCCAGAGGGAACTATGAGAGAAGTGATTTCTGGTGCCTGTGGTGCATCTCAGTAAGAAGTTGTCTTGGCCAGAATCCTCTGAGGGTAGATATTAAACTAAACCAACAATTCCTTCCTTGACCTAAATAAAAAGTTGTGGGCAACAGTATGGGAGCATTTGGGTTAGTGTGTGGGAAGAGGTGGGTGAAGGATGGGAGGAGCTGGATAAGGGCGTGGGAGGAGCTGGGTGAGGGCATGGGAGGTGTTGTGTGAGGGTGTGGGAGGAGCTGTGTGAAGGTGTGGGAGGAGCTGGGTGAAAGTGTGGGAGGAGCTGGGTAAGAATGGGAGGAGCTGTGTGAAGGTGTGGGAGGAGCTGGGTGAGGTGGGAGGAGCTGTGTGGGAGGAGCTGGGTGAAGGTGTGGGAGGAGCTGTGTGAAGGTGTGGGAGGAGCTGGGTAAGGATGTGGGAGGAGCTGTGTGAAGGTGTGGGAGGAGCTGTGTGAGGATGTGGGAGGAGCTGTGTGAAGGTGTGGGAGGAGCTGTGTGGAGGTGTGGGAGGAGCTGGGTAAGGATGTGGGAAGAGCTGTGTGAAGGTGTGGGAGGAGCTGTGTGGAGGTGTGGGAGGAGCTGGGTAAGGATGTGGGAGGAGCCGGGCAGTTGCTTTGCTTTTTCCTTCACTGCAGTGTTTGACTTGGGGAAAAAACTGTATACACTACAAAAGGTTGACACATCAGCCAGGATGTTCTCAAGTGGAACACTCTCTATAGGCTTGTACCTGTAAATGCCATAGCACAGAGGAAATGGACCCTTCTGTAAGATTCATAAATTTAAATCTTTAATTATCCATACTAACTATTGGTTTATCACCCTGGCTTTGATTACTTAAAGTAAGATAAACTGTAATAACAATTGATACCATTCACCTAGCCAATGACTAGTAATTCTAAAGCCTAAATCTTTACTCAGTGTATCCAAGGCCAATCAAGTAATTTGCTGTTGGTGTCAACATTCAAGTCAGTGATTCTTGGCCCTCGCCAGGGGACGCTTCACTTCTTCAGGGCGGCCCTAAGTTAGGAACTCACTGATACTTTCCCTCACGATTTTTGCATACACACACTGATATATAGGTATAGAGATTTGATTGTGGGTTAATTAAAATCTCAGAATAAAGCAAATCAGGGCAAACATCTTGAGGGAGGGAGGGAGAGAAAGAGAGAGAAGGAGGGAGAGAAAGAGAGAGAAGGAGGGAGAGGAAGAGAGAGAAGGAGGGAAAGAAAGAGAAGGAGGGAGACAGAGGGAGGGAGGGAAAGAATGACTTTATCCAGGATGCTCATAGAAGCCCCAACACTGAATGTGATTCCTCAATAGAAATAGGAAGAGGACAAGACAGGGAACCCGGGTGAGGAGTGTTCTAGCCACAGAGACCAAGTACAGTGGAAGCAAGGTGGGCAAAAGGCTGGTTTGGCTCAGGACAGAAGGGTGGTAGCAGAGCCTTATCGGATGGTCACAGCAGGGGAGGTGCCATTGGGGTGACAAAGGCTTTGACAAGGACTGTAATCCTTGCTCTGAGGAAATGGAGGAGCAGCAATTTTTAAAGCTACAATTCCTACAAAGAATGACACATGATGAATTACCTTTTACAGGGTTACCTGAGGGCTAGCAGAAAAAAGACTGTAGGTAGTCTGTTGAGGGGTGGGGGTAAAGGGAAAATGGAGTCTACAGTATCAATTTAAGAACAGAAATAGACAGAGAAGATTAAGCTTTTGCACAACAAAGGAAATAGTAACCAGAGTAACCACTACAGAAAGGAGAAATCTTTACCAACTCTGCATCAGACAGGGGTTAATATTTGGCATAATAGACAACTGCAAAAATTTAATCTCCCCAAATCCCAAACTATCAAACGTATATATGGACTAACAAACTGTACAATTAATTCTCAAAAGAAGAAATACACTCCCCCTTGATAATGCAGAAGGAAAAGACTTAATGAGTATCCCAATCCTAGGATTTTAACAAATATCCTTGGAAATATATTTGCAACTTATATATTGAAGCAGATTCAAATTGAAAAAAGAAAAAAGAAGAAATACAGATGGACAATAAACACCTAAAAATGTGTTCAATAGCTCTAGCTACCAAGGAGAAGCAAGTTTAAATTGCTTTGAATTCCATCACACCCCAGTCAAAACAGCCATCCTCAAGAAGGCAAGCGATAGCAGACAACACAGGCTGGCCAGGATGTGGTAAAGAGGAACCTTATCCACTGTTGGTAGGAGTAGGACTTAGTGCAGGCACATTAAAAATCAGAGTGGAGGTTTCTCAAGAAACTGAAAACAGAGTTAGCATATGATGTAGCAGTAGCCCTCTTAGATACACACCCAACGGACAAAGGACTCTAAGTTAACATTTGACTACCCGTAACTACCTGTAACAACCAAGAAATGGAACCAGCCCAGATGTCCATCTACAGATGAACACATACAGAAACTATGTATGCAGACACGATGGAATTTTGTGTAACCATAGCAAAAAATCAAATCAAATGATGATTTTTGTAGGAAGACAGACTCCACTGGAAATGGTTATGGTAATTTAAATAAGCAAGACTCAGAAAGTCAAATATTGTATGTAAACCATGGAGTATATATATGTATATGTGTGTGTGTGTGTGTATGTGTGTGTGCATTCATACATGTGTGCTAGCATATCACAACTAGAAAGGGGGTTATGAGTGGGGAGTAGGAGATCTTAAGGGAGGTAAGGTGGCAACTTGAGATGATAATGGAAAGAAAAAAAGGGGACCAACTAGGGAAAGCGAAGGACCCAGTTTGTGTAGGGAGGGTGATGGAGGGATAAACAGGGTGGGGGAAAGAGGCAGAAAACAGTTGCACTTGGGATGCCCACTGTGCAAATCCCGAGAATGCAACAAACTACTTTGTTTATAGTCTACCATGAGGAAAGACACTAGACTGTGGAATCAGATAGAGGGAAGCTGCTGTTCTTGTGCGTCCATGAAAGCTGGGACATGGAGCAAGAGTGAAGACCCAAGACAAAGACAAGGGATGTGGGTCTGGATTATATGGCCTATCAAACTGGAGCAGTGCAACTCGAGAAAGTTGAATCAAATATGCTGTTCTGTAATACTTAACAGCAGTAACCAGGATACGGTAGTCTTTTTAACATTTGCAAAATCTCTTCAGATCATATTTAGCATATCTGAAGAATTAACTTAAACTCTGTAATTGTTCTTAGTACCCAATGAAGTAACATATGGTCGATCTTTAAATTAAATCTATCTTTAAATTAAACCACAAAGGAAAATTTTCATTCCATTACAAATTAAGTGACTCAGACCCTATGGTTAGAGGTGGCAGCTAATCACTACTAAGATTAAGAACATATTCAAGACGGGCTGGAGAGATGGCTCAGTGGGTAAAGGTATTTGCCAACGAGCCTGGTGACCTCAGTTCTAGCCCTAAAATTCATGGTGAGAAGAGAGAACAAACTGAAACACTCAAATTTTATCATAATGAATAAGAAAAAAAAAGATCCTGGCTGGAGAAGTGTGGTGGTATTTAGCTGTTGGCACATGAAAGAATGACTTTACAATTTGGGACTAAAATGTCTTTGTTTCATTCATAACTATAAAGAAAAAAGGGCAGGATGATAGGAGCATACATGATGAATCAGAAAGGAGGATGTTTCTGATGCCCAAGAGGCATGCAGATGGCTTTCTCGGGTAGTATTAATTGACAGATGCTGAGTTTATTTCCTTTATATCATAACATCACTCCATATTTGTTGAAAAATGTGTCTTAGCAAAAATATTTCTACTTTAAAAATCCAACACTGCCAATTAGACTAAAACAAAAACAAGAAAGGAGTCTTTAACCAGACACGTGGCAACTGATTTTTAAAAGGAAAGCTGAACAGTGCGCAGATTGCACAGATTTCAGTGGCTGAACTTCAGTGGGAAATGGAGACCTGAGTTCCCCCATAGAGGGTTTCATCGATACTTTGGGACTTTGTCATTTCTGATTCAAATCAAACAGGTAAGCTAGCACCCAACTCTCTGTGGAGAGACCATTGAACATATATGTATTTTTAGTTAACTATTAAATCACTAATTCAATTTGGTAGATAACAAACAAGAACTTGCCCATTTATATGGCACTGTGTAAAGCCAAATATCTCTTTATTTAGAATATTTAGTTACTTTGAAGTTGGATATTAGGTAACGGTGGGAATCATGGCAAGCCTAGTAAATGGAGCAATTGTCACTAGATGTAGGGAGATATTACAGGGGCAGACCTTTCACTTAAACATATTTTTTCCTAGATCAGACTATCTTGCTCTCTGTACACTCTATATCGTTACCAAGACCTGGCCTTAAACAGACATGGTCTGCTTAGGGACTAGTAAAGCTGAGACAGAAGAACTGGGAGTTCTCAGTCAGTCTGTTTTATGTCAGGTTGTAGGCCAGCCTGAGCTATAGATCAAAATCTTATGTTGGAACAAAATCAGGAATAAAAGAACTAGCCTTAGATATTTTAAATTGTATCATTATCCCTAGAGATTTTCCAAAGTCAGAAAACACTTATCTGTTATTTGCTGGAGCCTATCAACTTGTGATTGATGAGAGAAAGGAAAATACTAAACTCTCTCTATGCCTTAATGTTTAAAAATCTTCAAATTCTTGTGCTACAAATTGAATCCAAATTCCACTGTATCTTAAATTATGACAGAAGTTTCAAAACTCTGTGATAGGGATTTGACTGTACTGAAGCCTAAGGCATTTGAAGGGTAAGAAATGTGCATGTACAGAAATGGTTATAACCACAGCTTCACGTATCTACTGACATGAAGAGAGGGTGCCTTCGAACCCAGCTGTTCAAAACCTGCCTAACTCCTGCTGTTCAGTTTGCTTTCTGTCAGTCCTGTTTTCACCACAGGAAGGCTAGGGTGTGGGATGACCTTCAACCTTTGAAGGGAATCCCTATAGGAATCTTACCGATGCAGATCAATCCAGTGGAGCTGAGCTTGCTGCCAGGGGAGCATTCACAATGGAAGGAACCCAGGTTGTTCCTGCAGGCCCCATTGACACACGGGTTGCTCTCACATTCATTTACATCTACAATCCAGAAGGAAAAGATTCCGTTAGACCTGCCATGTGTTTCTGGAAAATATTATTCCAGCAAGCCATGCTATGCCAGAATGTCTGGTAAACTTGGCTCTTATAATTTTAATATGGATTTACAAGGCCTACAGTGAACGGGGGAATGAAGACATGTGTTCTACAGTGTGGCTACGTATCTACATGACTGGGGACTCAGTAGGACCACTAGGAACAGCCTATTTGGAAAAGGGCTCAGTATGTGCACCTCTGATGACTCTAACTACATAGAGTCAATCTGTTTTGCTCTGTAAGGGGTTACAACTCCAGGTGAGACTCCATTAGCACAACAAAGGGTCATCATCATTGTCACTTCTGGTTCTGTGAAGCTTTGAAGACAAAAGTATACAAACATTGGCTTTAATTCTGAACTCCTGAGGTAAACCAAGAAATAATAACTAGAATGTTTATTCTGGCTATAGAACCCCCCACCCCCACCCCAGTCACCATCCATAACTAATTTTACTAAGATATGAATTAAAAAACTAGAGCTGAAGGAGTGTCATACAGCGGTTAGAGCACATGCCTCAGACCCTCAGTTTAATCTTCAGAACCATTAACAATAGAGAGAAAAATTCAATTGCACTCAGTAGGACTTCAAAATTATTTATTTTAGTCTTAAATCAAATCATATACCAGTAATCTAAGCAATTCCTATTGATGTCGAAAGCAAACAGAATCATAGTATACCCACATTCTCAAGAGGTGACTAAGAAAATCTAAAAGTTTTAAAGTTAAATAGCTTAGCCCCTGAGTTAATAAAAGAGTAAACACACGTGTCAGTTAAAGTATGAACGATAACATCAAGGACACTCTCCATACAAGTTCAACCATTCAGCTTACAGAAGCCATCATTCAGATTCCATTTCTCCTTGCTTGATTATTCCAAAGAGGTCAACAGACATCAAGACTTTTAGGTTAAACAGTAGGGTTTCTGAGATCCTAAGGAGACACTCCCCTCTACACATTTCTTTGGGACTTAATACAGACACTTATTTTCTTCAAGTATTAGAGAAGGCATGTAAGTAAAGCTAGAAGGCTCTAATGCTTGCTCCTGACTGTCTCAAGTAAAAGGTAAATAAACCCTGGTCCTAAAGAGGGCAGGATCAGAGCTGACTGCCAGCCAATGGGTTTTAAATATCAACTCAAAAAATCTATATACAAGAACCAAAGACATGCTAACACAGGGGGAGGAGGGAGAAACCTCATGGGGCTTAAACCCTAAAGTAACAGGCAAGTAAGGAATGCTGAGAGCAGGGGAGAGCCCCCAGTTGTTTGGTTATCCCATACCAAGTGGTCAGTCCTGAAAATGTAACACTATATGGACTGAGCAGGTTATATTTATATATTTAGAAATGCTCACACACATAACAAGAGTTAAAGAAACAGAAGCTATGAACTAGAGAGAGAGGTACATGGGAAGAGTTGAAGGGTGAAAAGAGAAGGGAATTATATGGTTATATTTTAACTTTAAAAATCTATGTAGAGAGCAACTACTGATACTTGGAATGACTAAAGAGGTTCCCAGGTATTAAATTAGTTCTTGAACTATAAATTTCTGGATGGGCAGGATGCAAGAGCATTTTTGCTTTCAAGTTGCTTGCAGTGGAAAAGAACCTCTTAAAAGAGAAATAAAAGTATTTATAATACACTAATTCAAATGTATGGTTTTCTAATGAAAGCAAATATTCTACAATATTGAAATCCTCTCATGAAAATGGAAATGTGAAAGAGACTAGATGTTAATCCATCTGAGGGTATTCCATATTTAGGTCTCTAATTAATTCATTTGTGAGAAGACTGTCCCAAAAGAAAAGTCTCCGTGTTATAATTTTACAAATATCCATTTTGAACTAAGCAATGGTGAACTCAAAACTATGAACACGTACAGTGACAACTACCAATATCAACTGTTTAGTTTTCCCTTAAATACAATGTTTTTATGTTATAAATGCCACAGAACCAGAAATTGAAACAGTTCACTGTACATTTCTGGAAATAGACTTCAAAGCACATCTGGCTTACATTTAACTAGTTATGTCAGTGGAAACACAATCTAAACCACAGTGCTTGATGTAAAAATTTTAACTTTCACAGACTCTCCAAGCTCAAGCAAAATAAAATAATTTTTTTGTAACCTCATCCTAAAATACAGAGGAACTTCCTGCTTACTGTTACTGTTGTTTATTATATATTTAAATTCATCTATCAAAAACATGAATTACAAATAGAATAAATGAACAGAGAAAATACATATACAGACAGCTGAAATTTGCAATGAACCTGGTAATAATTCTCTGTCTGGCCATTGGAAATGAGTGAAGAAATAATTGAGCAGAGAGAACTCAGCCTGACAAATTGACTGTTTGTGCCCAATAGGAGTAAGGAGACTCAAGGGGAGATGAGTGGCCTCTGGGTCTGTACATATGTACTTTGGGGGAAAACTTTCAATGAAATGCAAATAACTTAACAATGGGCAAAAAGTCACCTGGGTAAGTTTCTTTCGTAAATCATTTTTAAATTTCCACCAGCATCGTGAGGTTGGAGCCCAAATATTTCTCTATCATTTCACCTTTACTTACATAAGACAAACTTCTTTACTATGAATGACAGGTAAAAGTCATTTCCATATCAAAGGAAAGACTAAGGTTTATTAAGAAAAAGTGCCCTTTGAACAAAATTAGTCAAGATGTCTCTCCAACCTTCCTCGTTGGCTGATTTGCCACCGACGTACCTTAAAACTCATGTGACCATCTGGCATTTGACATAAATGTCGTTCTGTCTTTTACCTGTTTCGTAGCTCACCTCTTGGTACCTCTCAGCTCCACAACTCTGTCTACTTTCTTTGATAATTCACTGCGTATATCAGAACCAGACCCAACCACTTGGTTCCCACTCTTTTTCTCATACGATCATTAGAGCACACGGTTGCTACAGATGGGAAACCAGACCCAGATAAATAGTTCTGAGCCAATCGAAATGAGATCTCATCTATTCTTGCTTTTTTTTAAGTTTCTTTGCGATTTAGACAAACTTACTTTACCCTTTAATTGAGAACTGAATTGGTAAAATGGATAAAGGTAGAAGAAGCGTGAATGCCCACGAAAAACAAAAACTTTAGAGTTCCCTTATCTCATCCCTCTGGAAAAAAATAAATACAGGAAAATCTGACTAGACCATCTCTTCTCAGAACAATGTTGAGGGATAATGGGTGTTGCAAGGGAGAACAAAAGCAGAAAATAGAAACTGTCAAATGTATAGCTGAGGGGCCTGAGCTGGTTTTACAAACAGATACTCTTCACTTTTAGGAAACCCTCTGACCATCTGTGGAGAAGAGAAGCCAAGTACTCCAACCTGGGATGGATGGATGGGTGTGTCCTGCCAGACAAGAAGGGAAACAATTACCTCAGCTAAGTTTAGGAAAATGTGAATTTATATAAATGATTATTTTTCTTCCCCCTCCTCTTTCTTTTGGTTAATTACTGTTTTTCAGAGGTCCCTCCAACTCAATCCAAACTTAGAACTGTGCTTTGCAATGCATTCCATTGACTTCAGCTGAGACGTTTGTGTTTTGGCATCTTGTTCAATAGTCCTAACTTGTTTCTGTCCGCAAGAATGCTTTGAAGTTAAAAAAGATGAAGAGAGGATGCTAACTTTTTTTTTTTTTTTTTTTCATAATAATGCTCTTGCACTTTTCCTGGCTGTGGAGTCACTAAGGAACAGTTACGCCCACAGAAAAGCAAAGGGTTATTCTGTAACAATTAACATGAATTTTCTTAAAACAAGTTACTATTTGGAAGTAGAAACTGGATTTGAGCATAGTAAAGGAGCCCTCTGCAGGCCCACACAGTGGAAACTAAGGAAGACAATGAACAGTAATTAAGAAACAGATTATTGCCAGGTGGTGGTGGTGGTGGTGGTGCATGTTTTTAATCCCAGCACTTGGGGGGTCATGGGCAGAAACAGGCAGATTTCTGAGTTTGAGGTCAGCCTAGTCTACAGAGCAAGTTCCAGGACAGTCAGGGCTACACAGAGAAATCCCGAAACCCTGTCTCAATTACTGAATGTACTCATGTCATAGCCTGAGTCTCACTGAAAACAGAGACTTCCTTAAGCATTTAGCTTGCTCAGACAACTTTTATTGCAGAAACTCATGACACAAAAGAAAAAGGTTTAAAATATCAGCCTATGGTCTACAAACTCAAATGATATCCTTTAACTTGTCCAATGGAAAGGATAAATTTGCATAGACTATATATTCTAGTGAGGAATTAGTTTCACATAGGCTCCAAATATTTTTTTCTGGGTCAAGATTTTGATGCTATCAACCATCTATTTCATAATAAAGTGGCTAGCAGATGAGAGCTTTTGCAATGTAGATTTGTAGGTTAATGGGTCACAACGATTTTCTTTTAAATGGGTAAACCAAGTGAACAAAATCAGATGTTATTTTAACAAGTAAAAACAAATAAGGCTCTTTCTGTTTTTTTCCAAGTGCTTGTTGATATTCAATGTGAACAGATGGAAACCAAGAGAGTTTATAAGCTGTGTTTATATGAATGCCATTATTTAGAACTTCCAAATCAGTGGACAGAGATCATAAAACAAGGAAGACAAACACACAAGTGCTCTGACGACACTCCTTTACTGTGACTGGTGTCGATGAATACTGAGGTGCTTCCTGGGCACAGACATGCCAAGTCAAGGATGGCAGCTCTTACCTTCGCAGGTCTCCGTTTCTGTCAGGAACACATAGCCAGGGGGACACGTGCAGCTGTAACTCCCAGGGGTGTTTCTGCATAGACCGTTGTCACAGAGCAGCCTGTTTACCAAGCACTCATCAATGTCTGCAAGCAGTCAGAGGAAGACAGGAAGTGGAGACGGACCATCAATATTTTATCTTTATTTGTTTTGACCCCCACCCTCCTCTCTGGCTGAGGGTCTTTATACTGTATAGACTAGAGCAAACACACCAAGTGCTAATCAAGCGATACTTTCTTGTGCTGATGGATGCTTTTAAGATCTTCCGAAGCCCTTGGAAAATTCGTGCTATTTATCAAGGATTCATTATTTCTTTAGTCTCCTTCTGTTATTATTATTTTCTTTGCCCTACAATGGGGTCATGTTAGGTTTATTTTTGCACTTAAAGCTCTGATAAAATACATTAGAAAGTTAAACTCATCTGCCCGTAAACTTATGTATAGTAAAAATGTAACATTTTTCATTTTTTTCTGATTAAAATTCTAAGAATGCATTAAGCATCAGCTAAATAGTGACATATTCATGAATTTTCCATTGTGTTTTTAGCTAAGGAAGATGAGTTACTAGATGAGCACTGCTGGTGCCCTTTGGACATTCCTCTGGCAATCCAGAATGGCCCAGAGAAGATGGATTACACCCGCAGTTGAGAAGTTCACACCATCATTATCTGATTTTATTTTATTTGAAACAAACAGATCTTACTATGTAGCTCAGGCTGGACTTGAATTTACTCACGCCATGCTGAAATTACAGGTGTGTTACTTTGACTTCTTATCAGCAAGTTTAGTTACCAACAGTTACATCTTTACTGATGCAAACAATTGCCCTTTGTCAACTGATAAAGTGTCACTGAGATAATACTGAAAACAGAGATCAGAAAATGATTTCATATATCATTACCACAGGTGGTACTATCTTTCTCTTTTACTTGAGTTTTCCCCACTTTGAATGTTATGTTTTGCTCTGATTCTGACTTTTAATATGCATTTCTAAATTAAAATTGTATAAACTCAGGTGGTTTTCTTGAAGGGTGTGGCCCTGAGTAGGTCAATAACCATGGTCCAGTGGATGGCCCGCACACCTGCACGCATATACGTGTGGCACAAACTGGATTCAACTGGTTATTTAAAAAATAAAAAGGCATGAAGTTGGAGGGATTGGGAGAGTGGGGGTGTGTGTGGGAAGTGCTGGGGGAGGGGCAGGAGATGTGACTATGATCAAAATGCATTGTGTGCACATATGAAATTCCCAAAGAATTAAACAAATATTAAAAAAATAAATCCCAAATCCCAAATGAGGTCACATCCCATGCTATTGGGGTTTAGGACTCTGATGTATGTTTAGTGGAGGATACAGTTCAATTCCATGAGAAATGGGTAAGAAAATGATGAGTTAACCACTTGAAAAGACTTTCATGTTTTTATTTGATTTTTTTTTTCTATTTAAAGTACACAGCTGTTTTGCTTGTACGCATGTATGGGTACCATGTGGATACAATGTCTGTGGAGGTCAGCAGAGGGCATCGTATTTCCTGGAAACCAGAGTCACAGATGGTTGTGAACTACCATGTGCATGCTGGGAACTGAACCCTGGTTCTCTGCAAGGGGCATCCAGAGTCCTTCATTGCTGAAACATCTCTCCATCCCTTCACTTATAACTTTTAACAAGAAACATACATACATAAAGTGATGTAGTTCTGTCTCCTCAGAATGGAGATGTTCACATAATTTTCCTGGCTTTAGAAGGGTTCTACCTGTGTGCTCACCCATACTTAGAAGCTAATTTGGAAGTGCCTTTGCTTCTGTTGATTAAAAGATGGTCTGGTTTGTATTTATTTATTGAGACAGGTTTTCTAGCCCAGGCTGGCCTAGGACTATGATAGTCATTGATGCTTGAATTCCTGATCCTATTATCTCCCACGTTCTGGGATTATAGGTATGTGCCAGCACCGCTGGTTTACACATTGCTTAGGATTGAACCCAAAGCTTCTGGAGTAGGCAAGCTCTCTAGCAGCTGTCTCATATATTTGTATGGTTTTAGTACTGTTTGATAATCTTTGGTTGGTATCCTTTCCTGTAGATGGTCAATCTATTTAAATATATAATAATAAGATGTAATATAAGTGAATTTGTGTATATCTTAAACGCAGGTAAAATTGTATATTAAGTAATAAAACCCACAAAATATTAAGTTCCTTTACTCATAATCAACAATTGATATTTTGCAAAAGACATTATGAATAAATTGTAACTATTATGTATAATGATAGAGTCAATAATTCTCATTTTTATGAAAATGGACTCATTGGGTGGTGGCGGCACACACCTTTAATCCCAGCATGTGAGAGACAGAGGCATAGTTGGATATCTGTGAGTCTGAGGCCAGCCTGGTCTACAGAGTGAGTTCCAGGACAGCCAGAGTTCCAGCAGAGAAACCCTGTCTTGAAAAACCAAAAAAAAAAAAAAAAAAAAAAAAAAAAAAAAAAGGAAAAGAAAATGGACTCAATTGTTCTCGATTCTATCCAGTCTCTTAAATATGTAAACTAAGAAAGCACTGGAAGTCTCCTTATATTCCTCCCTTTTCTTCTGTTGAATATAAATTACACATGAGCTTTTTCACATTTTCTTATACGTCTCAAAAGGAATATATTTATCTAGGATATCGTGTTTAGGCATGGGATAGCAGCTAGTGGTTTCTTGATAATGTCAAAGTTACTCCAACCTGAAATACTGCATGTTCCCAACTTACTGTTATCACAGTGTTTGTTAGTTTTTGAAGTCCGTGCCTCAGAGAAAACGTTTACTATTACGGGAGCTACAGAGAAGCACTAGGTGAATAATGCATTTGTATTCACTCATCTGGGAAAAGATCATCTTCAATCATAAGCATGCCAACAAGTTTGATGCTGTGTGGAACTCAATTCGAATCCTTTTAAGGTAGTAAGGGAAGCTATGGATTTCTAGCTTTCATCGTTAATTGTAGTTTCTTCTCTTATTCATGCGATTAAACAACATTAATAGCTCTTGTACATATATCACCAGTAACTTACCAATGCAATTTCTTCCCGAGGCATCCGGCTCATAGCCGCTATTGCAGTTACATCGGTAACTACCTCGCAAGTTTTCACAGATGCCATTGGCGCATATGTCAGGGTCCAAAGCGCACTCGTTGATATCTGCGTGAAATGTAGAATGTTTAATACTCACAGACCCGTTTCTTGATAAATGAGGATCTGCTGAGGAGCTTTGGATATGTGAAGTACCTAACTTCAAGAATCTAATATTTGCCTGCCTTTTAGAAAGAAAAAGGGGAAAAAAAATAAAGAAATAAAATTGAATGACACAAGACACTTCACTGGTAAGTCAAAAGCAAAAATGAAAAGAGCTGGCGGCAACCAAACAATTAAGTAATTAATATGTCTACACTTTTTGTCAAAATTAATAAAGAAAATTTATAGGCTGTTGGCTCAGTATCCAAAGGAAAACTCAATTTAATAGGTATCATAGCCATCTAATTAAAACATATTTATTAGGAAAGCTTATGATTTTATGGTCACAGGATATTAATGCTTTATTCTCATGCTTAGCAATTACCTAAGTAATAGGATATTTAGTGTTTCTTATTGTTGATGAGTCAAAAGGGCATTAAAACATGGCTGCTTGACAACCCAATGATTTACAACAAGCTGCAGACTACTGCTGTGTCACCCAAGGACAGTGACACTTGAGCTCCAGTGAAGCAAAAAGCAATTCTCAATAGGCAGTAGGCTCTGGTGGGAGACCATTGATGGGGAATTAACAAAGAACCAAACTGATGTGCAATAACCCCATCAGTCTGAGGATGATTGTTTGTAGAAATTGGAAAGGATCAGCCAGCCAGCACATCCCTATAATTCCAGCACCTGGGACAGAACAGGAGATTAGGAGTTCAAGGCCAGCCTGGGCTTTGAGACTCTGTCTTAAAAAAAAAAAAAAAAGAAAGAAAAGAAAAGAAAAAAAGGAATTAGAAAGACCACCTTAGAAATTCTGATTATCTATCTAACTTTTCATTTTATACTTGGAAAAAATATCCCAGTAAAATGCTGACTCTTTCTTTGGTTTCAGACATTCACTTAAAATTTAACATCACTGCCTGGAGATTTAAAGTCTTCTCAAACATGACCATAAACATTTACATTCATAAACACAGATACCTTTGGTTCTCTATCAGAATTTTGTTAAAACATAATGCTAAGTTTGAAATAAGCAAACTTCAGTGAATTTTCCTTCTGCAGTTGGACAGAAACATACTGTATTTTTTAAGCATGGACAGTTCTAGTTATTTTGGGACAGTTATATTCCACACTTGATCCATATCAATTATCCCTTAAAGACAGGTATCCGTTTAATTATTTGGTGTAGTATTGTCTTAAACAACAGCACACGCACACATATAGAAATGGATTATTAGTAACATTATCAATGAAGCACTTAGATATTTATCTGTAATGAAAAGCAGTCACATGTGAAATGCCATCCACATGTGTGCATTTTCACAGTAAATATAATCTTATTCATATGATAATCAGAAAGCTATATAGTTATATTTTACAATCATGAGACTGAGAGTTGAACAGAATTACCCCTTCCATCCACAGTGATGCCGACTCCACTACTACAAAGGCCATGGAACTCAGCTATGTGATGAAAACAAACAGGAAACACTCGGTCATTGCCATAACAATGGAAACAGATATGTTAAACCAAGCTTACATCATAAGCACCCATTAATATAGCAATAAAAACAGAGAAATGTTAAGCCAAACCTATTTCATACTGCTAATGTTACGCCATTAACATAACAATTTTATGTACATTCATTTTAATAATAAAAAAATTACCATTGTCTGGAACATAATTCTTTCAAGAATTATAAAATCACAGAACAGCATAAGTAGAATTACTTGTAACCATGGTTCAGGATGATCTCAATATATTGATAAGTGTTTGAATATTTTTATATGCAGCTTTAATCTAAGATATGTCACCGCAACATCGTCTTTTTTCTCAATGATAAAATAACAATAGCCAAAACTTATGTCATCGTATTTACTGAATAGCAGGTATTCTCCATTTTACATTCGATAACTGATCTAATTATCCCTATAGCACCCAACAGTCACCATTGCTTTCTTTCTCTTACAAGGGAGAACCCTGACAGAGAGAAACACACAGTAATTTGCCCAAAGTCATTGAGATGAACAGAGAAGCAGACAAGGGTCCTCTGCCAGAGATGTGTGATGGCAATTCCCTATTTACCAGAGCATCATTATCTTACTCTTGGGCATGTAGAAGGACCACATTTCTTCATCAGTCTCTTACAAATGTAGTTAGGTGCTTCCAACTTGGAAAAACTCAGATAAGTAATGAAAACGTCCTTATGCTACTCGGATGATTAATCTCATGAAAGTAAAACTTCTTAAAGCGAATGCTTCTTTTGAGGTTAACATCCCTTCCCTGTCGGCAGAATACTCATCAATCCGCCATTTAAAAGAGTATCTGTTTTACCATATCCTCCTTACCATAGGAAAAATTAATTGCCTACAGCTTTCCCAACCTGGCAAATACAAATGTCACTTCATTGTAACTTTTATAGCAGACTACTTTTCACATGGAACGCTGCCATGTGCATTCTCCTTTGAGAAATCCTGTATACACTGCCCTTTTTTCTAGCGAGGGTTTTAGCTTTCCTTATTGATGAATGTATGTTCCTATAACAGCAAGGAATGATAAATAAATGCTTTCTTTCAGTTTAAACATGTATTTTGATATTTGAAAGTATCTCACTTTACAAATCAATGAACAATCATGCACTCTGCATGAAAACCAATTTTTACAGTTGAATTTACAGTTTACAATTTACAGTTTAATGGCTTATTTTCCCAAAGATAACAGTATTATTTATTATTTAATCTTTCTCACTTATTTAAATGCCATCATCATTAAATACCTAGTTCCATCTTTGGATTGATTATATTTATCGCTTTTCTTTGTATCTCGTCTCACAAGTTTTGTTTTGTGTTTCTGTTTTTTTGTTTTTTAAATTGCATCCTGATATGTAGTTTAGGATATTTTATTTCCTTTTTTTAAAATGTCATACTCAGTAATTTGAGATGCATCAAACATTTTTTTTTTCAAAGGACTGAACAACTCAGTTAAGACTTTCAACAGAACTCAACGCCCATCAACTTCGTGGGAAGTTTTCCCGCATCATCCACACAGAAAGAGAACTCACTGAGTATGCCCCTCTAGGCTGTCCTTTCCCCATTGCCTCAGGCAACCAGCTGCTTTCTTCCTGTTCTCCCTGCTCTCTGTTCATGACCTGTTTAGGGCACTGGTCATACCATTCTGTAATTTATGTTTGCTGCCTGTGTTCTCAAGTATCTTCAACTTAAAGTTCAAGCAAGGGGTTTGTTTATTTCTGAACCCCCCTGTATGTATACATATTCCACAAAGGCTCAATGAAAGTATGATGACAAGAGTCAACCTTCATGAACCTTGGACTCAACATTGGGAGGTGTTGGGATTTTTTTAAAAAACTCAATCAGATTGTCCTATAGTTATCAATTCGATAGTGGCAAGTACATGTCAAGCTATTATAATCTCAATGACAAGGATAACATTCACCTATAAAATCTGTGCCACCATCACAACTGCATCAGCAAATAGACCTTGTTCACCTGGGATCACTGTGGCTGCAGCTACAGCATGCACACAATCTGAAGCTTCTGACTGTATGCCTCATATGCCAATGCAAACATGGCTTTTTCTTCTTCAATTCAGAATTAAGGACAAAACAGTTCAGAGCAGATATGATCTTTGAGAAAATTCTACTGTTGAATTTCTAGTTTCTGACTGCAAGCAATTACCTGAATTTTTAGCCGGGCAAGGCTGACAGGGCTCTCCAAAGCCATAGTCCGGATTAGCACAGCAGCATTCGGACTTGGTCACTGCTCCAGGGAAAGGGCGCACACACACACCCTTCTTGATCTCTCCATAGCAGGTACTACGCATATGAGTGTCTATTGGAAATAAAAAGATGGTGAGAGAGAGACAGAGAGAGAGAGAGAGAGAGAGAGAGAGAGAGGGAGAGAGAGGGAGAGAGAGAGAGGGAGAGAGATGCTGTAAAATGAAGGGCTTCTTTAACCTAAGAGGTTACTATATTGGGAACTTTCAGAGGTCACCTGCCATTTCCTCTTATTTGGCATCTTTAGCATCTTCAAGTCGGGGAATGAATAGATGCTTGTATAGTAAGGGAACAGCTGAAAATACACCGATAGCAGTGAATCCCAGCCCTATCCATTCAGGAGTTCTCTGTGTCACACAAGTATCCATCATTTTACCCATTTTCACAGGCCTTTCCTTGGCAAGGATATAGCAACAGTTAAAAAGACTACTTTCAGCTTTAGTCACTGAGTGTCCTAGTCTCATATGACACTCAACTCTTGTTTCTATCTGAGAAGGTCAAGGAGCATTGAAGACAAACTGCCTTGTAGTTGCTGGAAAGGTTGCCTAGGAGATAGCTTGCTTTGACCTTTTAAATTCAGACATCCTTCTTGTCAACCCTCAGGATGCTATTAGTGACTTTAAAAAATATTAGATGCTCAATTAATAGTTATAAAAAAAATGAGCTGAGCATGGTGGCACACACCTTTAATCCAAGTACTCAGGAGGCAGAGACAGGCAGATCTCTGTGAGTTTGAGGCTAGCCTGACCTACACAGTGAATTCTGAGCCAGCTATGCAGTGAGACTCTGTTTCAAACAAAACAAAACACAATTCACGAACAAAAACAAAAACAACAACTTCAACAAAAAAACACAAACATGAAAAAAAGAAAGAAAAAAGAAAAGAAAAGAAAAGAAAAGAAAAGAAAAGAAAAGAAAAGAAAAGAAAAGAAAAGAAAAGAAAAAATTATGACCACTCTGTCTCTGGCATTGTATTGAGTGGATATGGAGACATGATCTCATGAAACAGCCAGGTCACCAACTCTCTAGAGCTGAGGAATAATGTATAAATAGATCAAAGTAAGACTCTCAAAGACCCAAGTTGGGAGTCAGTGTAGACTTGAATGATTTCCAAGATGCCTTTAATCCCAGCATTTGGGAGGCAGAAGCAAACTGACCTTCTGAGCCAGCTGCTCTTTCTGACTGAATGCTTCTGACGCCATGTCTCTGCCTAGATCGCCTAGATTGTCTCAGACTGCTTCTGCGTCTCTGTGAGCTGACTGCTCCATACTGCCTCTTCAGCTTCTCAGCTTCTCTGTCTTATCCTCTGACCCTGAGCTGAGAGACTGCTTTTCTATCATGAGAGCTGGGTGTGTCCTCACTCTGACTCACTCTGCTAACTCTTGCTCTTATTAGTCACTTTCCTGCCCTTCACTCTGACTTATCTCAGATGTCACTTCCTCTCTGACACTGACTCCTTCTGAACTCTGCTTCCTGTCTCCCAAGTACTGGGTGTAAAGGCATGCACCACCACTACATTCTAAATACTGGGATTAAAGGTGTGTACCAACATTCTTTCTATCCAAGAGCAGCCATGCTGCTGGATTAAATGATTAAATATTCCTCTACAGAGTCACAAGAGGAAAAAATAACCCTACCAGTGAGATATCAAAATGCACTCACAGGAGTTCTGTGTGCGGAATAATGGAAGAATGTTAAGCTACACATATATCTTTTACATATAATATTACATTTCTGCATGTTGCTTTTTTCTTTAAAAAATAGGAAATAGTTCTGAGAAATTTTCACCAAGATATTAGTAAATTTTATAAACTACTAGCAATATATGTATGGATGCAGAGTGCTGATTTTGTATTATTCATTTTTTAGTGTCAACTTTACTACATAAAACAGCAAATCTAAAGACTCATATGATAACATTGTCCTACCTGAACAAAACGCACTATTTTTATTTTAAACAAGATTTCATTTTTATTTTTAACTACGTGTGTGTGCATGTGCGCACACACACACACAAACACACACACACACACACACACACACACACACACACACACGAGTCCAGGTGCCCACGAGGCCAGAGGAGGATGTCAGGAGCTGAAGTTAAAGGAGATTGTGAATTGCCAAATATGGAGGCTGGCAATCAAACCCGAGTCCTTTGCAAGAGTAGTACGTACTCTTAGCCACTGGGCCATCTCTCCAGCACTGGTATAGTTTTCTCATTTACTATTTGCTCTGAGCCAACACCATTTAATGCTTTCCACTGGTGAAGTATTTAGCACTAACACATTTATTCAATATAGCTAATGAAGACAGGGGTTTCTTGGAGGGACTATAGCTTGTCCAATACCACACAACTGGTAAATAAAAGAACTGGTAGAGAAAGGAATATTAACTTTTTAGAAACAAAAAAATGTTTGGAAACATAATGAAATGATCTAAAGCTAGTATTTTAGAAAAAAAAAAAAAAAACTTCTGAAAAAGGAAATGTAACTGAAATCCCATCCTGAAGACATAGAGAAAATAATGGCTGATATGTCTGTCCAACATCAAAGATGTCTGTCTGTCTGTCTACCTATCTGGCACTTAAGAGAATGGTGATTAAAAGAGGTGGTATGTGTGTGTGTGTGTGTGTGTGTGTTGTTGTAGTTGTTTTTAATATGGGTTAGAAATTGAGATTCTTCTCCCTTAAATTTTGTTAAGACCAAAGGAGTCTCATGGGATCCCAGGAAGTGATGTTTCCTCAGTCTTCCTTGGGAGGCTTAACAGACAAGTCCAGTGCTATGACAACCACTGTGCCAGTGAGGAAAGGGTGGAAGGAGATTAGCCTCAGGTCACAGTGGACAGGGAAGAGGATGATATGCCTATAGACTGGGTCACATGAAGAAAGGGATCCATATAGCAGACACACAGAGAAAAGGTGACTTCAAAATATTTACAAAGCCAGGAGATCTCGAATCCATCCTAGGGTAGTTCCAGTAATACGTAGAATCTCGGCTTCTACCTTTCAGACTGTCTCTCCCCACTCAGACACCCTCACTCATCGAGCTGAGCTTGGAAGGGAATTTGTTATCTAAAACCCAGCTGGAAATGTAATTATATGTTAGTGAGCGTTCTCATTTCAGATTATTTTCACTAAATGAAATCTACATAGGATTTTCTTGTTCTTAAAACTTAAGTTATGGAATCACCTGAATTTCCTTCCTTCATTATGGGATCCACTCTGCCTACTGAAAAAAATCTAAAAAATAAAGTTCAGAGGGATGGGGATGATATGGTAACGTACGGTTTACCCCTTGTTTATACTCTGCTTATGAGTCACGGTTCTTCAGTACACCAGTTAAACCCACAGCTTAATTTTATGAAAGTTAAAAAAAAAAAACCTCAATTTTTATACAAACAAAGACACAGTAAGAAATCTAAGTTAAAGAGCCAGTTCAAATAATTGTTAGGAGTGATCTTTCTTAATATAACAAGGAACAGTTCCCATTGTTTATTGGCTAGACTAAAGAAGTCCAGCACATATGAGAAGAGCAATATGTACTTTTCCACTTGGACAAATAGTGCTCTTATATTAAAAAGCTGAAATCACTACAATGTTGAAAAATTCACAAAGGCATTCCAACAACTTCTGATGTGTTCCCTATATATGGATAAAAAAAAATGTTTTGTTTCTGAGCATCAGATTTTTGATAAATACTCCCAAATTGGCAGCTTGAAAGAAAAAATAATTTCTCCTTCTTAAACCAGCTGTATGTTCACTTTAGATTTCAATGGAATCACTTAGGAGTGAACTAAGTACATTAAGGCAGCTGAAAATATTTTAGCTCTCCACACAGGAAGGAGCTACATTATTCTAACTGCTGTATTTGACATTTCCCTGGATAACTGCTGACAGCACGAGGCTGAAATGAAACCTCGTTGGACAGATGATTTCTACCTGCTGACCCTTCCCTGTCCCTTTTTACATCTCCTGGGATTCACAGAGGTATTCCAAGTGAAGTATTTACAACTATGCCTAAGAATTTCCTCTTTGTCAAATATGCTTTTAAACCAGTCTTGCTCTTTTCCTGCAGAAGCTAAAAAGCAGAGGTGCCAAATGAGCAGCTCATCCTTCAAGTCTTGCAAATGTACTTGGAAGGGGAAACTCCATTAACACGTTTTCCTAAATTCTCACTATCACTGCTGCACTGTTGCTCAGGTCTGGAAGTGTCCACATCTCAGAAGTCCCTGTGTGCCTTTTCAAAGCCAACACATGATTCTTTTGATTCATTTTCATGGTATCCATTCAGCAAATGCTTCCAAAAGGAATTCAGAAGTTGCTCAAGTTTCAAGCTTTATTTGGATAAAAAAGTAAATGGTGACATGAATCTAACAATAACCCCCCAATTTCATATGCTCATGTTAATAACAACACAAATACCCACTGACTTTAGAACTCTTTGCAAATCATAAGAAGTTTGAAAGGAGACAGTGTGTGTGTGGGGTCTCGTTTTTGTAAAACATTATTAAGATATAATTTACATGCTACAGAATTTGTGCATTGTGCATGTTAAGAACGTTTACACTCAGGATTAGTTTTAGAACATTTTCATGTCTTTTTATCATTTCCTTTTCCTGCTACCCTGTCCTTTTTGCCCCAAGCAATTCCACTGAATGCATATGCTTTTGTCTATTCTGAACATTTCCTGTGAATGACATCATACACAATATGGCCTTTTTTGTGACCGGCTCTTTTCACTTGGCATGCTTGTGGTTGAGTATTATTTCTTTGTGTAGATATGCCCCATTTTATGTTTTCAGAGATCACTTGGGACTGTCAGGCCATTATAGAATGCCTCACTTACCAACACATACACGTCCATCCACACCCACAGCCAGGCCGGGAGGACAGTCACAACGGAAGGATCCTTCGTTGTTGATGCAGTGCCCGTTCATGCAGATGCCTGGGGTCTGGCATTCGTCAACGTCTGCCCAGAAGAGGAAGGAGGCTGGTCCATTACTGAGTAATAGACTTTGTTTTCTGTATTGCTCTATCCTATTAGCCTTTTAACTGAGTAACTTGTAGAAGAACTCATAAAAGAATGAAAATGGACCTATAAAAACACAGTCCTCTCAAGCACAGTTTGTAGAAGGCTACGTAAAATCCATTGAGTGCATTGAGGATAAAGAGTCGCACAGCTTCTCTCTATTATTTATTTGATAAACTTGTTTACTACTACTAATACCTCATCCAACTCCAGCGAAGAAAATCTCTACAAAGCTGTGGTCAATGTTTTGCAATTTTTTCACGCAGGAATAAATTCCGTTTTGACATTAATTTGAACACGTAATACTAACAAAATAAGCTGAGATAGTCCTTGTAATTTCCAGTCCAGTTGCATTCATTAATTGTTGCCCAACATTAAGGGCGTTTCTCAACAGCAGAAACACACCTCAGACACAGAACTGATAAATCACGGCCGTTTCAAGACATGCAGATACTAACATTTGTAATAAGAAAATTGATGAAAAATAATTTAAGGAGGGGTGTATGGGTGAGGCCAATGTTTACTTCATACGTACTTTCCCAAGGAACCTGGAAATGAACTTCTAGACTGTCGTGCGATGCTGCATGGTACACAGCCTGTCCTGTGTTAAATCTCAGTCAGCCAGCCTTGAGCTATCACGTCAAAGTTGTGGCTTTCTCACTTCAGCTTGCATTTCCCTTTCTTGCAAAGTCAAATGCTATTTATTATGCATAAACTTAGTCATACTTTGCCTCTCTACTGTCCCTGGAATTCTAATGAAACCATAGGAATTGGTAACAAATCTTATTTTATTCAGGTAGACTGGTGAAATTGATGGCAGAAGGGAATCACTGAGTTGATTTCCTCTAAGGAAGGAAGCTGAAATACAAACAAGAACGTGCTTCCAAGAGGAAACCACAAAACCTGTTCCACGTTACAAGTTCCGCTTGTGAGTACGAACGTCGTACAGTGTCCTGCAGTTAGAGGAGTCCTGGGTTTTGATTATTCAAATTATCACTAGCACTTGATCTCCAAAATGGCTTTGTAGACAAAATCAGTAATAGAAACGTTCAAATTATGTCTTCACTTGATTAAATTAAGATTATAAAATCATGAGATGTTTCCAAACGACCTGCGGATGAGCTCTAGGATAAGACGCGAGACTGCGTCCATAAGGAGCGACCCAGAAAAGTCCAATCCTGAGAAACATGTAAAAACGACAACTTTGCAAGGTTTTTGCTTACTCTTGTGTCATTTAGCCAACAAGCAGGAAGAAATTATTTCTGTATTGTTTCCATCAGACTTGCTGAAATCAATCTACCGTTTCCTTAAGTTTCCCCATAGCATTATTACATTGCAAAGACGTGGTTTCTCGGGTCACGGTGTTTTTTCTCTCTAGAAAACTTTAGACATCTGCCTTACTGAACTAGCGAGAGATATGAATAACAGGAAACTGAAATAAAGAAAATGGAATTGTTCTCATGTGATCCACAGATGAGAAAAGGATGGTTCCAACCATGGTGACTTTCTTATGTCAAAACCATAGTACATACCTGTGCAGTAACGGCCGTTTGGAGCCAGGACAAATCCTGGCTTGCATATGCACTTGAAGCTGCCATCTTCATTGATGCACATTCCATTCAAACACATGTTGGTAGTTGTACATTCATCATGGTCTGTGGCAGAGACAGAGTGGCTTTGACCCCTGGCCTCCAAAGAACCAAGTTCCTCTTCCCTTCCGTAATCTCCAGTCAAACGGACCTCATACATGAAGCCTATACTTGTGGGAACTACTTCACTTTTTAAAATTCTGTTGCTTTTCCTTTGAAGATTATAATGTAATTACATCATTTCTCCCCTTTCCTCCATCCAACACCCCCCCCCCCTCTCATGTACCTTTCTTTGCTCTCTTTCAAATTCAGGGCCTCATTTCCCATTGACTGTTGATATCACTAAATATATAAATACAACCCACTCGGTCTGTGTAATGTTGCTTGTATGTGTATGTTTTCAGGGCTGATCATTCGTTTATTTCACTTTTCAAAAAAGAATGCCTAGTGCATGAGTACAAGTAGCGTGGAGACTAAGAAAGACCTTTTATATAATGAATGCAAAGCCAAGGAATAAACCTTATGTTTAATTGGCTTTAAAACCATGTAAACATTGGTGGTGTTTTATTTCCCCCAAAAGGTAACAGGGTTTCAGTGGGTGTTATGTTTACAATGGGATTGAAATGGAACTAAGCCTCATTACAGGTGAAACGATCTGGGCTTTCCTTAGTGAATATGTGAGTTCAACATCTCTTTTGGCATCTATTGCTCAGCTAAGCATGCCAACCAATGAAGAGATTCAGTTATTCCATAGAGCAACATTGCCATGTTCTCCCAAATTCAGAAGGAGGGGACCCTTCTATATATCTTCAGTGTTATGACCCTGGCATCAGAAATGCAGCACATTGGTGAGGAATAACTGCTACGCATACTTAAATATGTATGGCATAGGAAAAATGTGAGAAGTCATAAATTATGTGTTGTGATATTTCTAATGAATTCTATCACTTTCCTTTTAAAGTCCTATGTTAAATGCATTCACATCTTATTTATTTCAGTTATGTGACCAGCTTTCTTTCACACGAGATGTGGAAACCTTTGTAGAAATCATATATATAGTTCTAACTAAAATGTATATCCTCTAAAAATCTTTTCCAAAGAGAAAATAAAATCCATACCAACACAGTTTTTTCCATCTGTAGTTAATTCAAAGCCAGCATTGCAAATGCACTGGAAACTTCCATCTGTGTTGACGCATCTACCATTTTTACAAAGAACTCCATTCTGGATGCACTCATCAATATCTGAGAAGATTAAAAAGAGGGCCAAACATCGTCCCTTTATAATACTCATTGATTAAGAAAACAGTAAGACAACGCATACAATTTGAAATAGTCACTGCATTTGTGCATGTGATACCCAAGATTGTGTTGTTTTCTCTGAAAAGTTTTCATCTCTCACTAGCTTTTCTTCTTGCATAGAAAGTGTAAGCAATTTTCCAGGCCAGATAGTAGATGAAGAGAAATAAGAAAAGGAAATGGTGTGCAGCGAGCTTAAGAATGGGTAGGAGGAGGCTGGAATTACTGACGCAGTTTTTTTAGCATATGGATGGAAACCTTAAAAGTCAGAACTTGGTGCTGGAGAAACGGAACAGACTGCAAAACTTCTGGGCTAAGAGCAATATAATGACAACTACTGGAGAGAGGTGATTCATGGGGCACTGCCAGTGGATGAATAGGAAAGGAAAAGAGAAGCAGAGTCATCTGGTAAACGGCTTCGGAGATGAATCAGCAGTGAGGTAGAGTCTGGATGATGGTGGTGGGTGAAACAATGAGACTGAATAGAGAAAAGGCATGATTTGGTGTTGGGGCTCAAAGAAAATGGCAGTTGGAAACGTCTATAAATCTTAAACTCAGCGAAGGGTGATGCTGAGGTTGCTTGGAGGAAGAAAGCTATCCCATATAAGCAAAAAAGACTGACTAAAGGCTTTTTTTGGAGCCAGATACTACATCGCCTGGGTTATACATGCAAACGCTGCTTATTTAAAGGTAGATTATCAAGGGCAGTATAAAACACATCCACAATGTAACAGTGCTTCAGAAATCCGTGTCCATTTTAATAAGTTTCCTTTAACTTCAACAGCCTTGCTGAGGCTATTCCCCAGAACTGTTTTCTATGTGCAGAAACAGTGCCTCACCAATGCATGCTTGCTTCGTAGGAGTCCTCTGGAATCCAGCGTGACATTTACAGTAATAGGATCCAGGTGTGTTAACACAATCTCCATTAGTGCAGGGATTTGATGTGCATTCATCAACATCTGTGAGCAGCGAGAGAAACCATTACAGGCGTCACTCAATTTGTAGAAATGTTTGTTTAAAGTGCATTTAGCCTCCCAAACTTGAGAGAAGGCCAGGCCATGATAATAGTCTAAATAGTGGAGTATTTATAAATGAATGAAAATTCCTTTTCCTCAAATACACACAGAGTCTAATTTGAAGATTTACAAAAATAATGCTTATTGGAAAGAACTAGAGAATTTGCTTTAATGAGGAAATAATGAATTTTTTCAACTGGAATAATGCCCAGAGATTAAGGGCGCAGGCCTCAGAAAAGCAACAAATGTGAGTTCCAACAGACTATAAAACTCAGTATCTACAGTAATCTAGGCAAGATAATAGCCCAAGGCCTTGGACAATGCCATGAGAACAATGAATGGTTTCTAAAGACACACACACACACACACACACACACACACACACACACACTCACTCACTCACGAACACTACATGTGGTCAATACTGTTAGTTTTAAAGGAAAGAAGTTGATGGACTATGGAGTTTCTTTGTTATTTTGCTGTGGTTTCATCTATACAGACACAACTAGATATTCACCGAGGCTTTATTTTGTAGTAACAAAGTACGGAGATAATGAAAACTGATTAAAAAGCATACTTTCCCCGTTTGTTTCAGGTTTCCTGAGGGTCTTAAAACTGGCACTGATGGTGCTTTTTCACAGCAAATGAAATTAGATGCAATTGCTATCTGATCTGAAACATGAGAAAATTGGAGTTTTTCATGTGATATCTCCTAAAGCTCAATTAAATGTGAATCCATTACAAAACTGTGGGTCTGTAAAACCAAAGAGAAGACTGAACAGATCAGACCAGGCAAATCCCAGAGAAATCATGTATGCCAGTATAAGTTTAGTTTATCATCTCTTAGCAATGCCCCCTAAATAATATTTTGAATGCTGGCAAGTGCAATGGTTAGCCATCTCAGGTACATGCAGAAGCCATTAGCATTACAATTTTCCCCAAACTGGAGAAAACAGCAATGCAATCAACTTGCAGGGTGACCATTTTAATAAACAGATTGCTCCTTTCACAGATGTTCCTGCCAGAGGGACTGCACTCTCTCAAACACACCAGCCTCATTTATATAAACTTTCAGATGGAGTGCAATTAAACCCTTTCTGGTAAAGAGGAGGGAAGGCAAAACAAAACCTCATGGTGAATAAAATTAAGACAACAAAGTATAACAGGATTAAATGCTTTTTCAATTCATCTAAAGGCCCTTTCAGCCCATGAAGACTCACTTACATTGACACTTTTGGTTGATAACATCAATTCTACTGAGCCAAAGGAATGAAGCAGAATGAGAAAAGAGAGAGTTTAGAGCATTAGCAAACATATAAGGTATAATTAGTGTACTTTCCACTCTGAAACAGCACCTTCAGTTTGCACTGCTTGAAAAATCACTTCTGTTGACTACATGTACATTACTGAAGTCCAACAATTAAAAATAATTCAAGATGTATCTTGAAGGAAGTCTCAATGTAGAACTGTGCTTAAATGAAGAATGTGAGAGACCAAGTACCCAACCTTTCTTCAGGTAAACTGTCCAGGAAGCCATGACAAACTGGAGGAGTTTACAATGTCACTCAGCATGTCTTTCTCCCTTAAGAACCTACTCCCATGGCTTTTTGTTGCCATGGCAACTCTTCCCACCACCCTGACATTCAGTGATATCAAAGCTGTCTGTCTCCTTAGCCCAATTGAGTCTTCTTCTTGGGTCTAGCTGACAGGCTATTCATTTTTATTTCTTCATTGGCAAATTAATAAAGTTTCTTTATGATTTCAAGTGCCTTTTAAACTGCATTTGTTGTGTTTTTGTTTAGCAGAATTATGATATTTAACTTTGGTTTTAATCTATTTATTATAGTTCTAGGGATCAAATCCATGGCCTTAATCACACAGGCAAGCACTTCACTGGTGAGTTACAGCCCAGGTTCCTAGATATTTGGTTTCAGAGCAACCACAGATCACCATCACTGTCTTCTGAACCATGCATTTTATGTCTCTTCCTTACTAAAGTGTCTCACACTCCAGTACTGCAAAGCAATCACATTTATCTTTCTTAAAGGAACAGAGATAAACACTATTATAGTCACTACACTTTGGCTTTTTCTAGGATTCCATCAAGTATTGATTAGTGTTAGGAAAACTTCCTGGGAATCTTAGACTCCTAAAACAAATGAAAATACTGACTATTGAAATTGTTAAAATTTTAGACACTATTTGAGTTTAAAAGTTTACCTTTGAAAAATGTTTTATATATCAGTTTGGAAAACAATTATAAGAGCTCGGTATTACCTACGGCAGAAGACGAATGTATTTATTTCCTCTTGTCTTACAATAAAATGATACAAAGTAAAATGTTTTTAGTAACAGTATGAATTAGACAGGCGCTAGGCACTGCAGAATTTCATGGTAAGTGTAGAACAAGAAAGAAGGGAAATAGGTGAGTAACTGAAACTGTTTTCAGGCTTTGGAATAATTCTCCTAGAAACAAGATGTGTTGAACTTTTTTTCTTTTTTCTTCTTACAGTGTTTAACACAGCAATTTCCTTATGCTTTAGCAATCTAACAGAAGTTCCCAAATATAAATAGCAGTTTATTACACCTCAAAACACTGGCACATTTTAAATAGGTACCACTCTTTTCTTGGCTACTAGAATATTAAATATTAGTTAGTTATTCTGCCAATTGTTTCTAAAATGCTAATTTGTTCCTTCTGAACTCAAAATGATTAAAAGTTGACCCCAGAAAGAGAATAGTAGGTTTGAAAAGACAAAAACGTTTTTTTTTTTTCTGAATATGTGCCTCAGTATCAAGCTATGCCTGTATGAATTATAATAGTGTGAAAGAGAACCCTGCTGAGCTTCCACTGTTGAAGGACTGAGAGATGGGATCCATCTATAAGGAAATGTATAACTGGACAAGCTGCGGAAGCTCTCGGTGTCCCTAACATATTAAACCATGCAGATAAATAATCTCAACATCACCTTATGCGGAGGTGAGAAGTATGACAAGAACCCTTCCTTCCCGGGGCTAACATGTCAGGCCCTACAATGTTAAACTTGTTAAGCTCATCTCCTGGGCATCTGGCCAGGTGTGATCTCTGCACTGTCTTCAGGTGACACGAGCAACAATCATGCCAATGGCTCTCTATCGGACGATGTTCAAGGAGTAGCATCTGTAAAGGGAAATCATCTTGGACAAACCAAAGCTTTTTAGTGAGGTTCCAGTTGGCCTTTCTAGGCATGAGTCTAAAGTTAGACAAATAAATACACCTTTGATCAGTACTAAAAGTTTGGGGTATTTCTACAGATCATGACTAACTGTCTCAGGACTGCAGACTTGCTAAGCACAAATGGAGAGCCTAAATTTACATTTACAGATTTAATTTACAGATATAATTTACAGTGTATGTAAAACAACATTTGGGATAGGCTGCATGTTCCTCTCCAGTGGTTCAGCATTTGAGCAGGGAAAAGGAGATTTACTGAGTATTGCATTTTTAACCGCCCCCTCCCACCCCACTGAGAAACTACTGACTTATCAAGACACCAAGGTACCAGCTACTGTACAGCTTCTGAACTAGAGATCATTCCCTTCTCTTCCACGATTATGTCACCATCTGCAATTCTAAATCAATAGATGAAATTTAGGGATTCAGACCTTCCCAGACAATTTTGTTTTTTTTTGTGAGAAAATGGCTTATCCAATAGCCAGGACTGGTAGCTCATGCGTTTAATCCCAGGACTCAGGAGGCAGAGGCAGGCAGATCTCTGTGAGTTCAAGTCCAGCCTGGTCTACACAGTGAGTTCCAGGACAGCCAGAGTTATTACAGTGAAACCCTGTCTTGAAAATCCGAAGAGAAAAAAAAGAAAAGAAAAAAGTAAAGAAAGAAAAGAAGAAAGAGAAAGAGAGACAGAAAGAGGTGGGGGGGGGAGGGAGAGGGAGAAGGAGAGGGAGAGACACAGGGGGTGGGGGAGAGAGAATGGCTTCTGAGTTCATATATGGCTCAGGACAGAGTTGAAGATTCTCTGTAATAACTGTTCTCAAGGTCTGGTCTACGAACTCCTAGACTCCACTAGGATTTTGTGAACTCAATTAAAAAGTTTTTTCACTATCTCTTGAAGATGGCACTGCCTTCTTCACTGTGTGGACATGTTCAGTGACAGGGCAAAGCAATGCTGATGCCTGAGCACAAATGGGAGCAACACTGCCCAGGGCATACAGCATAGGAGAGCAAAAGAAAAGTCACGTCTGGTGAAGAGCATCATTTGTAACAAAACAAAACAAAACAAAAAAAAAACAAAAAAACCTATCATACTAAATCCTGACCTGTGAGTAAGCTTTCTAAAATCTCTGATGTAAGTAATGTACATTACACACCATTGCTGACTGAAGTATATGGGACTGATAGTCCCATATCACACGTGCCTCAGAAATGAACCAGTGCAACATTCAGTTACAGTTCTTCAAGTGTGTGCATTTGCCAGGCAATTTTTTTTTTTAACTGAAGAGAAACAAGAACATGTCCCTTTAGGGACATAAAAAAGTGTAGCTGATGCTAAAGGTAAAATCCAGACTTACAGTGGCAGAATTAAAAAAAAATATATATCGCCAATTTTCTAATATATAACAGAATTTCTAATGACTCCAAGCTGATAATTTCTAGTGTGTCTTTTAAATAATGGTGAGATATCTTGACTGCAGAACAATTTGTAACACAGCCTTTATATTTTCCAGGGACACCCAATGCGCATTACGAATTTACTCGGGGTACAACACACAAGGGGTGTTGATGTTTCCTCCTTGTAAGCAAGCTCTAAGAATCACCGCTTAGTGGCCTGGAGCGGACTAGCAGAGCACATCCACAGTTATCCGAAAAGCCTTCAGGATATCCCTCTCCTTTCCCAAGCATTTATCCGACTGAAAATTGAGTTTATTACATGCATTTTAAGATGAAGCAACCGATCATGGCTGACTAATACACGGAGAATCCAGCTTATTATTTTTGTTTTTTACAATACACTTTCATTTATCTCATAATATATAATTTTTATACACATGATGCTCACCTTGATGCGCAATATGTAAATCGCTATTTAGATCTCCTTTAAAACTTACTTTTACATTAAAGTGTGCGTGTCTTTTGTGTGTCTGCGTGTCTGTGTGAATGCGTGCCAAGTGTGCGTGAGTCGCTGTGGCAGCCTGAAGAGGATGCCAGATCCTTGGAGCTGGAGTTATATACAGACTGTTAGCTGCTTACTAAGGGTACTGAACACCAAATACAGGCTCTCTGAAAAAGCGGGAGGTACTCTTAACTGCTGAGCTTTCTCTCGTTATATTTTAAATATTTTACCTATGGTTATTCTGTGTGTGGGGGCATTCATGTGTGCAGGTGATGGTGGAAGCCAGAGGTTGACATCCCTGTCTTCCACAATTGCTCTCCATCTTCTCCTTCTTCTTCTTCTTCTTCTTACTTTGGAGACAGGACATCTTACTGAACCCATATGTCCCTGACTGATTAGCCCAGTTGACCATCAGGTCCCAGGGATCCTCGGGTGGCTGCCTCCTCTGCTGGGATTACAGGCACATACTGCTCTGCCAACTTCTTACATGGGAGTGTGGGGAGCTGTACTCTACTTCTCATGGTTACAAAGTTAACACTTTACCAGTTGAGCCATCTCCACAGCGCTCTGCATTTGTTAGGCACAACCCTTCTCTATCTAAGAAGTTAATGATGGTTGGCCATGGTGGTGTATTCCTTCAGTTTCAGCACTCAGGAGGTAGAGTCAGATTGACTTCTGTGAGTTCTAAGTCATTCTGATCTACAGAGTGAGTTCTAGGACATTCAGGACCACAGAGACTTTGTCTCCAGTAAACAAAAGAAAAAAGAGGAGGAGGATGACGGCAATGACGACAAAGAAGAAGCAGTAGTAGTCGATGATTACAGTCATGTAGTCAGTACGTTTTAATAGTTCAAATGAGTCTGGGACCAAAATATTTGCATATCTGTAGTTAGCAGCCTACTGTCACCTGGAATGGATTGAATATTGTTTTCAAAATGCATTCACTTTAAAATTTTAATTCATATTAAAAATAAGCAACCCTATAAAGAAAGTAGAGACAGAAATTACATTTAGGAAAACAGAGGATGGGAAATTCTTGATGTGATTTAGGTCAACAACCAGTGATAATGGTTTTCAACCTGTGGGTTCTGACCTCTTTGGAGGTCAAATGACCCTTTCACAGGGGTTATCTAAGACCATCTGCATCTCAGATATTTACATTATGATTCATAATAGTAGCAAAATTGCAGTCATGAAGTAGAAATGAAAATAATTTTATGGTAGGGGGTGTCACCACAACATGAGGACTGTTAAAGGGAAGCAGCATTAGGAAGGTTGAGAGCCACTGAAAAGTGTCCCAGGATATAGAGAGCAGACATGCATGCCATAGACAGCACGGAAATTTGTTTTACTTCAAAATACCTTAAAAAAATCATAATCAGTCCTATTTGTTTTTATGGTCTAGCAGCAATCTGAAAACTAAGAAGGCTTAAAGAACTGTGAACTTACCTATACAGTCTCCATTTGAATCCTGCTTATAGCCCATGTTGCATTCACATCTGTAGCTAGAAACAGTAGGTATGCAGCGTCCATTCAAACACAGATTGGCATGGTGCTTACAGATGTCTATTGTCTGGTTGAGAATTGCTAAGGAAAATTATAACAATCATGAATTATTTACTTGCTCTGTTTTTTAGAAGTTTAATACAAATTAATTAAGTTCATAATAGAGGCCTACATTAGCTGTATTTTATTAAATTATATTTCCCATTTTGGAAGTGTTTGAAATATATATACATAGATGTGTGTATATCTATATATGTACTTTGCTCACACTCGTTCTCTGTACCCTTGCCTTTTTACTAAATTTTAACATGGAAGACCTTAAAAACAAATACTTGAGACACATGGCCACAAGTTGCTTTTGTTAAGTCACACATCTGGAAACTCTGCTTGTGTCTTTTTTTAAAAAATTTCAGGAATGTTCTACCATATGTTGGAGTGCTTTCCATTTCTTTCTTTTTCTTTGTAACTTGCTGAATATTTAAATGTAGCAAATAGGCAGTGTGCCAGAAAGAATAAACACAACACCGTGGGACATTATTAAATATTATTATCATGAATAGTGCTTAAAAATGTCAATCAAAGGGATGCCAATTCTGCTCTGAAATCCACAGTTCTTAATCTCAAGCAATTTGACAACCATGACAAAGCATGAAGAAAAGAGGATATGTGTGTTAGAATATTTGGAAAGGCACAGAGCAGGCTTGCTTTATCTTATCTGAGATGTGGTGTTGGGAAATGATCAAAACAGTCTATGAGTAGGGCCATGAAACAGGCCAGATGAACTTCACTGGGACCCAAAACATGCCTTCTAGTGACGTCATCTAGATTAGATACTCTTGGACTCTCACTTGTATTTTCAAAGAGCCTAGGTCACACAATCTTTTGTTCCAATTTCTCAAGAGGGTGAAGAGTAGACAAATGTTTTTCTACCACATTTTCTTGAATTCAGTATTAGTATATTTCACACACACACACACTCACACACACACACACACACACACACACAAAATGTTGACTGATATATCACTTGAGGCTAAAAAACTCAAGAATCTATAGGAAATGTGACAACTTACTTAGTCCAGTGATGATGGGTCCCTGTCCCCCGGCTCCTACTCCAGCTCCCCCAACACCAGGAGAAAAGCCATTGCCTCCAGGGATGGGAAGGAAGCCTGTGCCTCCTGGGCCATAGCCATTGCCATTGCCCCCAGGGCCTCCAGGTCTAGAAACTGAACTCCCTGGGATGCCACCCATTGGAAGGCCTTCCAGGCACAGTCTACGATATTCTTCTATAAGAAAAAGAGCTTGGTTAAACACAAATAGACTTCTTGCTGCATCATAAAAGCAGTCATCAAAGATCATTCTTAGTATACTTGTTCTATACAATATGAGTAAGAAGGTTATTATCTTGTTAAATATATTCAAGGCTGTGCATTAACAAGAACAAAGTATAGGTGTCTCAAAAATATTTAAAACTTACACTCCTCATTATTTTGATTGAGTTACACAAAGAGTCCTTTGTGCGCACCTTTTTACTTCATGCTCTAAATATAACTCATAAAATTCCAGACATAACTATGAATACAAGAAATTTACTTGAGCAGGTGAAAAGCTTTAGGTAACTTCTTCTACATGCTTGGTTTTACTTGAATTCTCATCAGTATTATATCTACCCAAATTTCATGTCTGTTTTCTTCATTTTAAGGTTCAGAATAACGTGTTAAAAATGAATTTTAGCAGTAGACAGTATATAGTATCCAGGAAGCCTTAAAAAAATCTTTATTTAGTTGTATAAGTATCAAAATGAAGTAAGAAGAAGCAAAACTATAGCAGCTGCCTTATTTTCTTAATTATTCAGGGCAGTACATTAGAAATCAACCTTGGTGGCATATTATGTCTTCATGACTTTGAGAGGATGAAGACTGTGTTTGATTTTTTTCTCCATAACTGCATGTATACTATGCCTTTAGAAGTAAATTTTAGAAGCTTTAATTATTTTTGAGTTCTGGAATTCAACATGAAAATGGTAACAGACATTGTCAACATACTTGTTAGTGAAAACCTCATCAACTTTACTGTTCATGCTGTATACAACAAGAGGAGGTTCTCGTCCATCCTAGGGAGATTTTTCCAGTAGAGACTTGTGTATAAGGCACATGATATGAGAGGGATTAATTCCTCACGGTCATGAGAAAGAAAGAAAGACTGCAAAGTACTGACACACTACAAGCTGATGGTAATCCGGATAAACACCCAATCTCTCTTCAAGGAAAAGAGCAAGGTGCACACTGGCTACCGACTGTCTTAACACTGTTAGTGCCAAGGCAACAGAAGCCTGCCACTCACCGGAACCCCGAACAGGACAGGCCTCAGGAATGGTCCCAATGCCCCAGCAGTGGCCAGGCTCACAGCAGCACTGTGCTTTTGCCATTCTGCCTGGAAGTTCTTGTGCACAGCGGCCATTCACCAGGCCGGAGAAGCATGTGCCTGTTCTCTGATCTGAGGATGTAAAGGAAAAACAGAAGACATGACAGAATTACCTCCGGTTCCTATAGCAATCATTTCCCACATTAGGCAAATGTAGGAGAGGTGAGTTGCATTGACTTCAGCTATCTTAGACCAGTGCATTCCTTTGTCTCTTAATTCTCACACATCTGACCATTTCTTTATTCACACATTGGAATACCGATTCTCTGTCATATTCCTTGAATATGAAAGTGAAAGATGTGTAAATCTGAGGCAAGTTTCAGTGACAAACCAAACAGGCCTGGAGCTTGAGGAACGGTGACCACCCAACCCCATTCTCCACAACCCTATTCACACTTGATCAAGATACTTTTGAAACAAGAAAAACAAAACAAAATAAAAGACAGGGTTGTGCTTTGTAGCTGAGGCTGGCCTAGAACTTAATATGTATTCTAGGCCAGCATCAAACTTGACTCACACATGTTCTGCTGTCTGCCACTGAGATGTATGTAGCAATTTGCTTTACAACAACATCGAACTGATAAAGATGCTGATTTAAACATCAATCCAAAAAAAAAATCACCGGAGACACTGATGTTTGAGTACACGCTTAAACCCTGGCAATATCTGCAAAGTGGCTTGCAAGGGAAGAAGGGAATGGGCTGTAGCTGTATGAAGCACAGGGTCCCATCTGACTAAAGAAGAGGAGATTGCAGAGGCTATTACGGGAGCATTGGATGCATTGCTGCGAGGTTTTACAGATGGTTTCAAATAGAGAAAAGATAATGATTGGCATTCATATGCTCATCGCCTTGGCTGCTGCCAGACCTGACTATGAGAAGAGAAGGAATAGCAACGACAGGACACAGGAGACATTCAGGTGAGCAGTGACTTTGATGAAGGCAGTAGCAAGGACTATGCTGAACAGAGCGTTTGGCAGACACATTTGAATTCAGGGCTAATAAGAACTCTGTCACGTGCTGGGTATGATACAGAGAGTGGTAGAAATTTCCTGAGTTTTGACTTGCACAGCTCAGATGGCAATGACTGGGAAAAAAGCAAGCTGAGAGGACACAAAGCCTAATCCACAATACGGTTGGGATGTTGTTGGGATGAGTTGCCCTGTGTGTGTGTATACACATACACACACACACTCGCGCATATATATGTATGTATGTATGTATGTATTTGAAAACTGTATGTATGTATGTATTTGAAAACTGTAAGGCTGGATGAGATGTTTTGCCAGAACTAAGGGAAACTAAGCTAAGTAAATCAAATGCACATGAGAGGTGAAACAGGTGATAACTCAGAAGCATCAGTGAGTTTTGCAATTTGTTATTTTAAACTATCCGATAAACTATGTTATGGTACACTATCTTGATTTGGGGTAGGAAAGTAACAATCAAATTTGAGTCTAACAGAGGTCACTCTGTCAGCTAAATTGAGAAAGAATCATAATGGCTGAGAACATGGGGAGACAAATTGTGATGGTAACAAAAGACTATCAGTTCTGAATCACATGGGAATAAAAACCCAGCAACATCGGCAAACTTGATGTACAACCATCTTTCTTTCAGTGAACGAAAAAGTTAGGTCCAGTTCACTGAACTATTGAAACTTAATCAAGATCCTTCGTCAAACAAACAAACAAACAAACAAACAAACCAAAGCCCCAAGGGTTGTAACTGATAGCTGAGGCTTCCCTAGAGCTTACTGCAGAGCCCAGGGCAGCATCAAACTTGAACCTGTCCTTCCTCAGCCTCTGAAGTACACAAGTTACGAATATATATCACCATGCCTGGCTATCAAGATGCTTTCAAAGACATTTTCTCCATGAACATAAGAAGGTACAGGACAATACTCAGGAGCCTCATACCAATGATTTAAACTGAGAGACGGACAATCAGTTTTCTCCAGGGACAAGCTTTCTGATAGGATATATAGTCCCAAGTGGTCAGTTCTAAATGCACATAAATACAAGCAACACTAGATGGACTCAACCGGTTGCACACACACATGATCTAATGGGGACATTGGAAGAGTTGGAAAGAGGAGAAAGAGAAATAGAAGTGGTAATCATGAAATTATTAAAATTTAAATTAAAACGTTATTGCAAATAATTCCAGTAATAGATATAGCTGACATTCTTGGCACTGATTACAAAGTCTAACATAAATGCATTATTTTCTCAAATGGTCCGTAGCATTCTCAGATTTCCTCCAACCCAGCATGACACAAAGGAGTTGGCTTTAAGATAGCTAGCAGGGAGTGGAATGCAACCTTTCATTTTCCAATAGAAGCTCAGCTCGCTCGAAAGCCAAGAACTGAATCTGCTGCATGCATGTACGCTTAAAGCCATGGAAGACGCTGAGAATCTTGGGAGGGGGATTTGAACAGTCTGTAGCTGGGAGCAATTTCCCAGGTCAGTTTCTATTGTAAGAGAGAGTCATGGGAACACATTTTAAAATATTCACTCTAGGAGCCAAGGTATCATCTTCTTAGCTCTACTTGGTTCCTCTACTTCTCATGAACGAGATGTAAATGAAGATAAGAAAGCCCCGAACTCTTAAAAGTAATCCTCCAGACTGTAGGACACAACCAAAATTCTACAAGGTAGGATGGAAATGCGAAGTTTTGCAAGGCTTCTGCATGAAGGAAGTTGTAGCATGTTAGACAACAAAAACAAAAGCATAGCCTTGAGTCAAGAGGCCCCAGGTTTACTTCCATAACTGTATTGAACTCTTCTTGCCATGGTTCAGAGCTGTGTGGACAAGAAAAAAAGCTACCTCTTGGGACTTGATAGGCATAGGCTTTTCCCACATAAATAGCTTAAACATGACAACTCATCGTGGGCTTTAAAAAACTTCCAAGAAATACAGTTTCTTAGGTAAAGATATACCATATAACTAGAAGAAGCCAATACAAGTAGAGAACAGCACTACGGAAGTCTCAAAGGATTTTCATGAACTTCAAAGAAAACAGAGTAGCCAACAGTGAAGTAGCCAACACAAAGGAACAGGATTCAGTGAAGAGCAAGAAGCTGCATAAGTAGTGTTTTGATACCAGAATGATCCAACCAACCCTTACAAGTATTAACCATTTTAAATCATTAATAATTAAAGATTATTTAGTAACTACATTGTTTTTAGTGTTTAAAGCAATACAAGGCTAAAACTATAGATGGTGTAAAAAGGGCTATACTAAATGAAAGAACTGTCTGATATAAGCTCTAGTATGTTCTGTGCCTGAAAAGGGTCAGCTGGAATAAGGAACTTCACAAAACACGTTAAACAAGGCTGCCACAGGCAAATGAAGAGAGGTAACTGCACACATTCTTTCCAAGGAAGTTCTGAAGGACAGAGGTGGGAAATGTTAAAAAACAAAAAGGTTGAGAAATAGAGGGATGAAAGAGAAAAGGTAACCATCTAATAAGTGTGCGTGTTTTGCATGCATTACGTATGTATGTGTGTTGCATGTGTTGTGTGTGTATGTGTGTGAGCCCATGTGAGTAAGGGCTATCTGTGCATGGGTGTGGACATGTAGGTGGCAGCCCAGAACTGATGACAGGTATCTTCCTCAATTGCTCTCCACTTTATTTATTGAGCTGAGCTTCTCAGTGAAGCTGGAGGTAACTATTTCTGGCTAGTATGGTTAACCAGTTGGCCAGGAATCTCCTGTCTCTGCCCTCTGAGTGCTGAGATTACACACAGCCGCCCACACCTATCTGGCTTCTGTGTGGGTTGTGGGGAGCCAATCTCTGGCCCTCACGCTTGCAGAACAAGGACTTAATTCATTGAACTGTCTCTCCAGAGCTCTCCTTAAGAATTTTAACTTTAACTATCAATGTCTATAACATTTATATTTGTTATTATTCTGTACATGTGGCAGACAGAAGACAACCTTGTGGAGTTGGTTCTCTCCTTTATGTAGGTCTTATGGATCAAACTCAGGTCATGAGGCTTGCATAAGTACTTTACTGCTGGGCTGTTTTGCCAGATTTAGCTTTTTTTTTTTTTTTTTTTTTTTTAAGCAGTTTTGCTTTGCTTTGCTTTGCTTAATGGTACACATTACCTAAACATTATTTAGCAGTGGTTACTTACTCTCTCAAACTATCTCACTATCTCTCTCTCAATCTCTCTCTCTCTCACACACATACACACATTTCACATTATATTTTCAGGTGATCCTGGGCAATGAAACGTATAAAGCTGGGGAAAATGCTTTAGAATGTTGTGACAAATCATCACTTTCTGTAAGAATTTCTAAATGTTCAATCTCCTTCTAAGCTTTTCTTGCCTCTGACTGACTGGCACCAGCCAGTCCCCATTGAGGGTTGCTGCTAGCTCTGTGAGGGTAACGAGGCAGGCATGCACCTGCATCCAGCTTTCTCTCTATGGTTTAAATATTTACTACTTAGTACTGTTTGTGCCAGTCATTCTTCAGTGCCTGTATTAAATTGCAGAAATTAGGTATTAATGATGCCCAAGGGGAGTGAATTCCAAAATGACATAAAGTTCATTAAATAGTGCTATTAAAATGCTTTTAGGGAAAAGACTATTAGTGACACTTCAACTCTTTTAAAATCTGGCATATGTTAGTTTCTAAGTTAAAATTATTTTCCTGGATTAAAAAAAAAGTTTGATTAATACACTAGGTAAAATTAAGTTAGCATTTGTCTTCCTAATTTATCATTAAACAAAATGAGAAGGCTAAGCTATTTGAAAGTTAAAATGGCTAGCTTTATGCTTCTGCCCCATGACACTCGTTCTTGCCCAAAGAGAAAGGGGATCAAGTTCACTGACATTTTATAATGTGGTTTAGGCTCAGCATATTTACTTTGTTGATTTTTTTTCATGATATTGTAGGAAGAACTGTGTTAACTAAGACAAGGAAACAGGGCTGATTCCGTAAACATCACTCTCAGGACAAAGCTCAATACAGAAGGCAGTTTCAGACTCAAAGTTCTGAGATTATCCAGCTCCATATCATGAGCATGTACACTGCTCACTTACAAAATAAACAACAGAAGGGGACTCATACATTCATGACATACGATTCAATCATAAATAAATTCAATCTAAGAAATATACACTCAGAATTTTAAAACTCAAAAATCTCTTACACATTAAAATGCTGTATTTTTCTCTCTCATATATGGAGACACACACTTATTCAAAATGTAATTTTTTTGATTAAGCTGTTTACTTAATTTTAGCATTGACTTTATTGATTCCTGGGAGTAATTTTCCACTTTCCTATTTTGGGGTCCCTTCCCTTTGTTCCCAGGGATGGATTGTCCCCTCTGAAATGAAGGGGATTTCTGAAGGCCTAGGGTTCAGCTTCTGGAGCCAACTTGTCAAGTATCCAGGACCGTAACTCAGCCCTGCAGCATCCTGTTTATGAAGAGGCCAAATGACACAAAGACGTCACTAACCAAACAAGATTCCTATATCAAATATCATCTCATTCATGCACTTAGAGGTTTTCCTGTTCATTTACATGCATTTGCTCAAGAGAAAATGTATGTGACAGATGACATGAAGCCTAAGATCCATGAGGCTGACTAAGGCAGGAGCCCAAAGTCTGGCTGGTGGGAAAAATACAAGTATTTGTGAGAGGACAATAGATCCTGAGCTACTAGCAGTGGATAGCATAGGAGGGGCTCCATCTTTTTTATCCAAGAAGATAATGGAGATTAGGTAGGAGTGGCTATTAAAAATAATACCCAATTTGAGGCTCAAAGAATGAGTGAGCTTTAATGAATATGGAAAGGGGAGATCTTGATAATTTGGGCAGAGGAGTTTGCAGGCAAACATGACAGTGCTGTCACAGTAAATAATGAGAGCTGTGTGTGCAAGGTTGAAGGTGAATACAGATGGGCCCTGGATACACCCTGGGCCTGATTCTTAAAGGCTCTGCATACCCAATAAAGACTCCAAGAGACAAAATGGCTATGTTATTTAATGGTAAAACAAAAGAAGAAGTGTCTATACATCTTGTGGTGAAGTGTAGACATATCCACCTCTTCTTGTCTTCTCTGAACAATAACTAATCACAATGTGGCTATTCAGTGAACACTTTAGTAACAGAGGTGGAGAGAGAACAGTAGCTTGCCCAGAGGCCTAACAGATCTGCAGAGGAGGCTGAAAATGTGCAGTGACTCACGTGCCATATGGATTTATAAGTGAGAGCTGTGACACACGCTGCCCCTACCACTGCTCAGTGTGTCGCTGACACGCCTAGCCTGTTAATTTATTATCTGTGATGACAGCATGACCCTCTGATAGCAGGACATATATCCTTTATGCTCACTGATGGATGGTCATAGCTGGCTTAGTGCCTGGTAGATAAGTACGTTTATCAAATAGGTTCAAGCCATAGTCCTTGATTGCTGGTGTGAGATTTTCAGATTATCTCCTTAAGTCTGTAGTTCTAACTCACTTGGTACCATCACTAGGATCCACAGAACCCTCAGGGAGCTACTGATACACTAACAGCCAGTCTAAGGGAAAGCCTCATGTCCCATCTGTTCCCGTCAGTGGACCATGAAACTCTATTCTTTGGGCGCTGGACTAATTTCTCTCATTCATCATTTCATGAATCTTGAGTGCTGCTATAGAAATTGTACACATTTGCCCCTTTCTTTGTAGCTATTATCAGCTCAATATTGGAACTGACCAGACTGGATGCTCAAAGCAAGAAACATGATGGTAGCTAACTATACCATGATTGTACAGCAAAGGACATTCCATAATCTCTGGGGTCACAAGACAGACGCCTAAGGCATGTTCCCTCTTGGATGACCTGCACCATGGCTGCAAAGCACAGCTCCATCTTTCTAAACAGAGCAGACCATGTAAGCATATTTGGCTTTAATTTAAATACGCTTGAAACACAAAATTAGAGTGCCAATTCTTTTTTTTTTTTTTTTTTGTAATAAGTGTTTTTTTTTTTTTTTTTTACCAGAATAAACAAGTTTAAGTAAGATGCTGTCTCTGTTCATGATTCATAGGAACATAAGAACCTTTAATTACTATATTCCATTTCCCGGATCAGAATTTACAACTTTCTCACGCTCTGTGACTGCAACACTGGGCAACAGTGACATCCTAAGCAAGCCTTTCTTTCTCCCAAGAAATAATTTTGACAACATAAAACTAAGCCAGATGGCTCCTGGAAGCGAAGATTTCACAAACAGTACCTGGCCCATCAATCCCTCAGCAACGCTGAGTACCGCTAGGACTTTAGAACAGCTCTCTCATCCATTTTCCACAATGGTTTCATAATTGTTACCATCTTCATACCTGTCTCAGCTGTCCCGTCATTATCAAGAAGCCGCGTAACGTATCTTCAGGACACAGAGCTTACCAATGCACCGAGAGCCATCTGTCGAGGCTACAAATCCACGTGGGCAGACACAAAAATAGCTTCCCACGGTGTTGGAACAGTCGCCCGTCTCACAGACCCCGGGAACCACACTGCATTCATCAATGTCTAATCAAGGGAAGATAATTGAGAAAGGCATTCATTAAACAAAAGGATTTTAAAACTCTGAGAGCGCGTATGGTTGATTAGGTCAGATCATATAACCCTGAAGATACTCTTGTTTCAGGCCCTAAGGAATTTCTCACTCATATCTATGGGAACCAAGAGTAACATCCCAGGGCAGTAAAACAAGGCCAACTAAAGCAAAACCCTATCTAGCCCTTTCCCCTCAAATGCAACTTAAATTGCAAGTAAGGAAAGATGTCAAAGTTTTTAGTTTTTATTCTACATCAATGAGGGAATTATCCCCCTAGAGCCCTTCAAAAAACACATATACAATTATCTTACACATATGGAATAATTACATACAAGTAACATAGTGAAGTTTTACTATATTCATTGGAACCAACAAAGGCTATCAGGTTGTTGTTTCCTATTTGGCTTTGGCAGGTGCGTGTAAATGTGGCTACAATTGACATTCTGGGGATAACTTCAATTTAAAACAATAAGAACTACGGCAAAGAGAAAACCCGAGAGGCACTGGGAAGGACTTGCTTTTCCTACTGAGGCTCTCTGTGCTTATCCACAGGGCTTCATTCTGAAAATGGACTGTTTCTTTTCCCAGGAAATAAAGTCTGCTTTTTCTTAAACTGTCCCCAAAGCAGGAAACCTGAGCGTTTCTATAAGCTTTCCTGTACTTCTCTTTTAATCCCTTGAGCAGAGAGAGGTGGAAAGTCAAACAAAACTTCAATTAGGCACACTGGGAGCTGAATGTTAATCCCTTTTACAAAAGGAAATGAGCCACTAGGAGAAAACCCAGCCAGGGATATTCAATTGTTGGCATTGTTTGCAAAGGCACTGGTGTAGTAAAGACCAGTGAATAGTGGAAGCAATTATGAAAGTCATAAACATAATTACTTAAAATCAAAGTAAATGAGTACGTTTCGTTTCTTTTATGTTCTTGTCCTCTTGTGTTGTATACATTCTTTTAGAATGTCTCAATTTTAAGGACAAGGGAAATAATTACATTTTAATTATAAATGCAGGGGAAAACATTTAAGCTCCATAATTACCACCCCCCCCAAGCCTCAGGGATCATTGCAGAAGAGCACGGGTAGAAAGATTGCAAGGGGTAGTGAACTTCCACAGTGAAACAGTATTTCGGGGGCATGGCAGTACACTTAAAGTACACAGGAACTCACAGGGGTTGTGACAGCATGCACAAGAAAGGTAGGAGATGAAGGGAGCCAAAATCCCAGCATGGAGAAGGGAGGTGGATGTTAAGGGCCACCCTTAGTTTAGGAGCCATTGGCAACTGACGGCTGCCAGAGGATGGAGAGCCAGTTTTCTTTAGGGATGTGGTCTCTGAAAAGCTACCCCTGGGTAGATGGTCTGATACCCATAAACATAGAGGAAGCACAAAATGGACTTGGTGGGTTTAAAAACAGGGCAGTTGGGGAGAAAAAGTAGTGAGGAACAAAGAGAAAGAATTAGAGGGGAAAGTCATTTAATCAAACACATCACATACAAGTACAAAATTCTCAAATAATCAGAAAGTAATTAAAACCATGAAATGGGATATATAAGAAACAACTCAATGTTTTAAATAATAACACATGGAGTTAGTCATCCCTTTCTGGGATCCCTGTACTGATCCACTCATAATTTTTTGCTCGTTTATTCTGACAAATCATCAGGATAGTGAATTGTATCATGAAGCAACCATTAGTTTTTGTTTTGTTTTTTTACCTCCTTCATATGTTCTTCAAAAAGAAGGTTAACATTCAGACACCCTCTAAAATATCATCTTCATTTGAGATTCAACAGCTGCTGGAGGACAGAGGCACACCTACCAATTCCCCATGAAACCAGAATTCTGACATGAATCGCCTACACAAATGAGGAGCAAATGTGTAATGTGGTAACAGCACTTCACCCAGCAAAATGAAACCATGTGCACCAATTAGGACCGGTTGCATCCTGTGCTGTCATCTCTGTGCACCGCGCTTCCACACGATGGAGAGGAGCACAGAGATGAAGCAAGATAGATAGACTGCAACCAACACGGAATGTGATAAATCACCTCTCCCCTAGGGAGACAAAACAGAGAACAGCATAATGTGAAGCAGGCAACACAAATGGCAAGCTGAACCCTGCGTGTCTATTCTCTTCATTGTCCCAAATATCAGGAATCCAGGAGTTTGGGTAGTTTAATATTGATGAAAATCCTTAAATATCATGAGATCTCATGTCCTTCATTTGAGCACTAACTTTTATTTATAAGCATTTCTTAACAAAGGACAATCTTTTTGACCCAAACTGAAATGTAAAAGATGTTCAATATTTTTTTTTTTTTTGGAAGTATGGGTACTTTGGGAAGAAATGTCCAAGATATAGGAAAAAAAAAAAAGGAAAAAAAAGAAAGAAAAATATATGCCATGCATCTTATTTGTTTTCTGTTATGATAAAACACTGACCAAAAACGACTTAGGGGAAAAATTGTTTTTCATCTTACAGTTCACCACTGGAGGAAGCAAAGACAGTAACTCAAGGACAGAACCTGGAGGCAGGAACGGAAGCAGAGACCAAGAGAGAGTGTGGTGATGTGATATTACAACAATATCTCTTACATTCTAAGAAACTGGAACTTTGGCTGGACCCCACAGCCCAAATTAACAATGCACCTTGAGGTCACTTAGGACTACCATCTTGCTGTGTACTGAAAGAGCTTGTTTAACCTGCTTTTAAGAGAGCAATGTAAGGGTCAATCTTACTCACCTTGGGTTTCCCATGTAATCCACTTTTACAAAGGAAACTAATGCATAGCGTTAATGGTATGTCATACACTCTTCCGTGTCCCTGACTCAAATAATGTGTGCATGTCATTTGCTGAAAGCAACAATTATAGAAGCTGTAAGCAACTTTTTAAAATCTACCATAGAGGTTGAAAGCATTCATTTATGGATGTTGGTTGATAAACAATGGTGTTTGTTGTGTGAGTTAACTAAGATCAGCTGGAGCCAGTGACTTAATCCTTTGTACAACTCAGTTAAAGACTTCTGCAAGGCATCCCATTCCTTTTTCCATGTGATGCTTTCTGTACTGTTCAATAAAGACAGAGAAAAGACCTTTTGGAGGGACAGACACACAGATACAAACAGATAGACACATGGACAGACACAGGTATAGATGCAGGCAAAGATTCAGACTCAGACAGCAGACAAACAGGAGACACAAGACACAGGGACCATGACATGGAAAATCCAAATCTGGATTTGTTCTTGGTTACTTGACTCCAAGGGAAAGTTTCTCTTTCCTTAGTACAACATCAATGCATTATTGGTGACTCAGTTGATCATTCATGTGCTTAGTTCATGCAGAAGAGCGCTGCTTGCTGGGTTTCTCCCCAAGGCTTGCTCTGTGTGCTCTTTTCTATCACCCTTAAACACCTTCCAAAAGGTAGTACCACCCACAGTGGGCTGTACTCACACATCAATCAAGAAAATGCCATACAGACTTGCCTATAGGTCAATCTGAAGGTGGCAATTCCTCGAATGAGGTATCCTCTTCACAGTTGACTCTAATTTCCGTTAAGTTGATAAAAATCTAACCAGCATACTATGACATTCAATTTTGAGGTTTTTCTATAGAGGAACATTTAATCTTTTAATCCAGAAACATGGCTGCTCTCACAAAGGATCACATTGAAAGGTCTATGTGATAGCTAGGAAGGGATCACATCCAAAGGCCTGTATGAAGAGATTACATTTAGAGGCCTGTGTGAGCTGCATGGATGCAGAAAGAATGTTAGTCCTACTAATCCTGTCCTCTGTTTGTGCCAATGCTAGGTGAAAGGGATTTCTGTTGTTAAGGCAACATAGTACACGCCTTTAATCCCAATTCAGAAGGAAGAGCTCAGAGAGAAGAGTTCAGTGAGGAGAAGCAAAGAGTAGAAGCAGAACTCAGAGAGAGAAGCAGGTGGAAGTAGAGTGTGGAAACAAAACAGAAGCCGAGAAGAGCAGAACTAGTCCAGAATAAGCAGAGAGAAAGCAGGGAGCTCAAAGTGAAAAAGTGCTAGTGAGAGGGAGCTCAGACAGCAGTAATTCTTGAAATGTTAGGTTTGCAGAGTAGACTGTATGGAAGCAGAAGTATTCTAGGTCTAGGCTTAAGATTAAATTGTACAGAGACAAACACTCTGTCAGAAGGCTGAGGGTTCTGTATAAAGATGATTTTTTTTCAACTATTTTTAGGCAAGTTATTCCCCAAATTTTAAGAATTAAAGAGATAGGTGAAAATAAAATAAGACAAACCAACAAACAGAAACATAATAATGATCCAGACATGTTGCATTTCAGTGTAATAAAACCTAGTATTTACTCATCTAATAAAATTTAGCATTGACATTTATGGGCTGAATGCACTTGTCTCAAGTTGTTTCTTTAGGAACCTACATTATAGTCAAATTTGGAAGGAGAACCTGTGTCAATGAACATCATATATTGCCTCAGAATAAACAGGTGTGTCTAAGAGTGGCAGGCTATTCAAGGGAAAAGGAATAGTCATTTCTGCAAGTCTATTATGCTTCCTCCAGATCTTCCTGAATGTTTTGAATTTTTAAGGTTAGTTGGGAGCTTTGGTTTTCAAATATCAGAAAGACTGATCTAAACACAAGCCAGAGATTTAAAAGTATCATGGTTGAAAGACCAGCAACATGGACCTCAGGATTAGTTAGAGTCCAGTGGTTCTTAACCTTCCTAATGCTTTGACCCTTTAATAAATTGATGTTAGATCAATGTCTCTTGCTTGGGTCACAAGACTCCTAGGCTGACATTCTACAACCATATTAACCTTGTAAAAATATGGGAGAGTCAAGATGACCTGTTGAAAATGCAGCCAACATGAAATCAAGATGTTCTTCTCCCTGTATCCCACAAAAAAATGCAGATTAAATTGTTATACATGCAGCTCTCTAAATATTTTGGTCCTTCTATTACTTTTCTATGAATTTTAAGTTTCTATGAATTGATACAGGCCTGATATAGAGAAAAACTAGATTCTTTCCCTGGCTTGGCTAAGCTGTAAATACCTCATTTTCCTTTACCAAATTCTGTTTCCTGAGATGTTTTTGGTGTATCAGTAACTACACAGCTTGTATTAGATGTAAAAGTCGATGGGATTCCAAAAGGTGAAAGAAATATAGCCGAATTTAAAGAGGCAACCGTGAAAGCCATCAACACCTAAGGGACATTCGTGAGGAGAAGAGGAGAAACCGGGATATAAGAGGACAGAGACTGAGAAAGAGCCAAGGAAACGGAGGGGTGACTGAAGTTAGGGTAAGAGGAACTGCAGAGTGTGTGGAGAGTTGAAGAGTTTGAATGCAGGGCTTTATAAGAAGGAAACAGGGTCCAAAAGAAGCCATGTGATGGTTTTCTGATGCCAAGCCACAAAACCTCATAGTTTTATAGGTCGGGGGTTCTCAACCTGTGGGTTGTGATCTCTATGGGGGTCAAGTGACCCTTACACAGGGCTTGCCTAAGACCATCTGCTCATCAGATATTTATATTATGATTCATAATGGCAAGGTTACAGTTATGAAGCAGCAACAAAAATAATATTATGGCTGGGAGAATCACACAAAGAAACTGTAGTAGAGGGTCGTCCCATCGTTAGGAAGGTCGAGAACCACTGTTGTAGGGTATGGTACTAACTTAGTGTAATGATCTCAGATACAACTGATTTCTAAGAACACTGACCTGGCTCTGCTGCCTTAGGGACATGGCATCCTCAAAATCCCTCCATTAGTACCTGCTCCAGAAAACTTAAGCGAATGAAAGAAGTGATTTTGTCTACAAAATATTTCTAGAATAGTTCCCACCAGTGCCAATGACCTATAGACAATAGATAGGATTGCTGGTGGACAGTAGACAAATCTGTGAGCCAGGCTGTGATGGACAATCAATTGCTGTATGTTTTAGTCATAACAGGGCAAGGTTGATGTGATAAAATGAATTGTAAATTGTTGAAAAAAATACCACCCAGGCACGTCCCTGCCCATGGCTTCCCTTGCAGTGTGGTTCTTACCAAGTAACCATGTCTGTCCCAGATGGGAGCCCAGAGCCAGCCAGAGTGAATCAGACTCTCGGGAGATGCTGGCAAGGAGCATACTCTGTTGCTTAAAGCAAGGGTCGTATATTTATCAGGTTGGGGCGAGGGAGGAACTTTTGGTACTCAGGGGTAAAGGCCATTGGTTAAGACAGGGATGCTAGGATAGGCTCTTTGGGAAGCAATTCTGTCAATCATAGTCTGCCTTTGAAAGCCGGTAGTTTCTGCTATGGCTTGTGGTCTATCAGAACTGAGGGGAGGGGCCAAACACCTGCCAGCCTTTTGGGATAAGCTAGGTTTGCAAGCGCCCTCGACCCAACAGTGCAGGCTTTCCACGAGGCACCACAGTAAATGAAAAACTTGTCTTTGCTTTCTCCTTCTTAGTTTTTTGAGAACAAAATGTATATGAACTGCACTCTGAGTTCTATTGTGTATGAGCAGCTTAACTGAGAATAAAACATATATACTGTATAGTTCATACATTCAGCATATAAAAGTATACTGTATTTTTCTAAATATAGTCCAGGGCTGCACAACCATCATTGCAAACTAATTTTATGACCACTTCACCTCCAGCAACAAATTCCACTCCACCATTAATTATTCTTCACAGCCTCCTGTAGGCCCCAGGTAACCATTAATCTAGACTGTCATTACACAACTGGCTATTGTGCACAGTCCATGCAAATGAGATCATAAGGCACGTGGTCTTTTGTGACATGCTGCTTTCACTTAGCTTGACATTTGCTAAGTTGCTTCATGCTGTGTGTTTGATCACTTTGTTCTTTTGGAGCACTGAATGCACCATGAAGCTTACCATCCATTGTGGACATCTGGCGATTTACATTTAGGTTCTAGTAGACACAGAGCTATCATCAACATGAAGTCTAATGAGTCATGAAGACCAAGTGTCTTCAATGTGTCAGTGATACTTTATATTTCCACTAAAGATGGATGAGCACTCCAGTTTCTCCAATCTATACCCAGATTTATTATTATCTCTTTTTTGGTTGTTTGTTACAGGTATTTTTTGGAGGTGTCTTCCTTTTAAGTAGAGGTGGAATACTTTGTATTTCCCTAATGATATCCTACTGGCCACATTTTCACATTATGCTTATTGGTCTTTTGTGTATTTCTTTGAAGAAGAAAAAAATCTATTTAATTCCTTTGCTCATTAAAAGAATTGACATTTTTTTATTGAGTCTTGTAGTAGTTTGAATGAGAATGTCTGCCATAGGCTTATATGTTTGAATAATTGGTGCACAATTGGTGGAATTGTTTGGGAATGATTAGGAGGTCTGACTTTCTTGTAGAAGGTGTGTCACTGGTGTGACGTTTCTTTCCCAGTGCTCTCTGACTCCTGCTTGGACTTCAGCAATCTCAAGCCTTCCAGTCTATAAAAGTTTCCAATTTTTAGGTCTTATTTTACTTCAACAATATTTATACTTATAAGTATTCTAATCTTTTGATTCATTTTAAATTTATTTATAACATTTTTTTTTATTCTGATATTAATGGGATTCTCTTAATTACACTTTTTGAATGCTCACTGCCAACATACAGAAAATTCGTTTTTGTATATTGATCCTGAATTGCAGCAATGCTGAACAAATTCACCAACTCTAACAACTTTTTAGAGTATACCAAAGACTCCTTAGGGGATACCTCATTGCTTTTGGTTGATACCTTATCTGCTAAGCACATCTACAATATAGACCCAGTAGTGCCCTTGATAATATCAGGCTGTGACCTGCTCTAAGTTACTCACTGTATAAAACAGTGGTTTTCAGTTTGTGCTTTGTCCTTGAACACTCCATCTCTCTAGCAGCTGACTACATTTTGAGAATAGAAGATGACTATGAGCCTGGGTAAGTTTACAAACTACACACGTTTTCTATCGCTACCCACAGAGCATAAACAGATATTTGACTTATTCTTTTATGTGGACAGGGTATTATTTGTGAACTCTGATATAAGAGTTAATGTTAGTAACTAAAATTAGAATAAGGGAACACCATCCCCTCAAACAGATTCCCAAGGAAAGCAGAATTAACAGGCAGACAGTCGCCTTTGAAACCTCTGTACTTTGTAAATTTATTGTCATACAACAAGTCCTGACACTGTATAAAAGGCACATGTGTATTTGTCTATGTTTCTGGCACAGCTAGCTCATACACCCCCTCTCATATATGGCTCTATGTTCTATGATTCCAGTTATCAATGCTCAAACATTAGTTTGATTGTTATGATGTCTTTGCCATTTTTTCATGCTATTCCATACTAAATTCACCTTTTAAATTTATCTATTCACGATGAAATCCTACGCATTACATTGTTACTATAACAATAAAAGATGACATATTAATTTCTCAAGACTAGCCAGCAAGTAGCATGAATTACTTTCTCTTATGCACAATGTATTTTTGAGACATTTGAAAAATATAATCCCTAGAATCTTGTGCATTTCCTCATACTGTACAAAAATACAGAGAGACAGGAAAAGCAGTTATGTCATTTCTAAATGATCACCACTGTATCTTCAGCTCCTATTCTTAGATATTAGCTTTAGTTATCAATACATAATCTATTGTTTTGTGAAAAAAATTGAATTGAGATGAGTTTAAACAAACACGGAGACTTTAGCTTCTTGGCCCTGATTTTCCTTAATACGCAAAATATTTCAAGCAACTTTTTTGGAATAAAAAATAGTAATTAAAATGATACTCTTTTAAAAAAAAAGCCTTCCAAATTTTATTCTTTAAAAAATGAAAAGCAAGTATCAATTAGACACGTTCTATACAGTCACAAGCTCAAGAAACTGCTGCTGATTAAAAGCTTTTGACTTGTCACATACCAAGACCTAATTATGCATGGTATGTACCTTCCAGGAATGTACAATCTGCTAAGAAGATGGATATAAAACAAAGCACAAGACTATTGATTGCCTTGTAAGGCAGCACTATGTTATGGCAGTATTCTAACTCAATTTGGCTGTGAAGTTCAGAACAAGTACTTCAAAGTCACAGTATCTGATAAGGGACCTTAAAGAATATACCAGAACCATCACCTGGAGACAGAAAACAGAGGTTTTTTTTTCCAGACTGGAAATAGTGAAAGCCTAAGTATAAATGGAGCCTTTCAGGCAAGGAATGAAGTTTCCCATGAGCTGAGGTCAATTATTTAAAGGTAGAACTAGTAAGTAAAGAGAAAGACCTAGAACTCTTTGCTGTCCTTGTTTTGGAGCAAAGAAGAGCAACTAGATCTTGGAAAGTGCAGTAGAGGTAGAACAAAGGTTCACTGCTGGTGGAGAAGACCTGCCCGTGCTGGTAGATAAGACAGTTAATAATGCAGACAGAGGCAGAAGAGGTCATTAAGCTCCAGTTGATGAGATTAGGACTGAGGGAGCAAAGGACAAATGCAAGAAGATCCTGAATGTAAGAAGGAAGCATAAGAGAAAGACACGGCAAGTTTCATTGGTAAGTTGGAATTAATAAAGCAGTAAAGCTAGACAGAGAGGTATTTTAGGGGAATCAATGGTCTCTTCATTAATTCTCTGAATTACAGATCTTGAAACAGTTGACGTTTAGAAGGTGAATTTCAGCCAAGGATATAGAAGGATGAAGCCATTGGGATAGATAAAATCAGTGAGGTGGAGGTTACGGAGTAGTGAGAGGAGATCACAATAAAAGCAAGAAGATAAAGAGGTTCTGCCTAAGTCCTACACCAGAGCCTGTAGAGGAACAATTCCATGGCATACCTTTCAACTCCCTGCTGCTATGGGTACCTCCTTCATCCTTCCTGCTTCCTTAATTAGTAAATTGTGGCTTTTGCTTCGCTTACTCCTGAGTCCATTTTTTTTAAAACCCTGACTGACATGAGATAGAGTTTGAACTTGAAACAGTGTTGCAGCTTGACTTTTGATGAGTGTTGACTATTCAGTAACTAAGTCATGCAAAACTGTGCTGAGAAGTGCCTTGTTGTTGTCAAAATGTTCATCACTGGGTTATCGAGTCTTAAATTCAATGTAATAATAAGTACAATGCTCAGGGAAAGGGCTGAAGATGCTACGGTACATGGCTAGCTTTCAAGATGGAAAAGAATGGACTAGTCCAGCAGTTTTCAACCTTCCTAATACTGTGGCCATTTAACACAGTTCCTCATGCTGTGGTGACCTTCAACCATAAACTTATTTTTGCTGCTACTTCATAATTGTAATTTTGCTACTGTTATGAATCATAACATAAATATCCAATATGCAGGTGGTCTTAGGCGACCCCTATAAAAGGGTCATTTGACCCCCCAAGAGGTCAGGACACACGGGTTGGGAATCACTGGGCTAGACAAATCGTTCACAGATAATGCGGGTAATGTGTTTCCATATAAGCATGACAGTTTGTGCTCATATTTCTAGTACCCAAATAAAATAAGAACAAGGTACACATCAGAAATCCCAGAATTGGTGAGGAATACAGTTGTGTATACTCACACATGTATACATACACCACACATCATAGACATAACACATATGCATATACCATGCACAAACATGTACACACATGCATACACCATATAATACACTAAACATTATACATATACCACACGCAAATATGTACATGCATGCATACACCTCACACATATGCATATACCACACATAAACATGTACATATATACTATATGTGCATGCATACAGCACACACACTCACACACACATGCATATACCTCCACCCCTCCACATGTATGTACATATATGCATATGTGTGCACAGGCACACATATGCATATACCACATTCACACATGCATACATTTGCATATATTACAGTCACACATGTATGTAACACACACACACACACACACACACACACACCCCAATACACACACAGAGATGGAAAGAGACACAAGCCAAGGAGTGAAGGCTTTCTCTAGAAACTGGAGAAGCTAGAGAACATGGATTTTCCTGTATACTTTCAGACTTTTTGGAAGGCCCATAGCTCTGCTAATGCCTGGGCTTCACCCTTGTGCGACACATTTCTGACTTGGGATTATTTAGAAGTAGAAGACAGGAAACCCATGTTATGTTTAATTTATTTAGTGTCTGTGATGAAAAGGGCTGGCAGCAATAGGAAGCTAGTACACTAAAAAAGAACAGGCTATCAGGGACTCGAGCAACCAAACACAATGTCACAAAAGAAAAGGAAGCCATAGGCAGTGAGCAGCTTCAGGTAACTGCTACACACCAGCTCTGCGGATAATCCACTGAAGGAAATCTTCAGAAAACAGTGTAGTGAGAAGTGACTGAGACAAGGAGGGAGACTATTTATCCTGGCCTTTAGGATGGCCTTGTTTGTAACTCAGCAGCAGCTAGAATTATTGACTAGTGGTGGTCAGAGTTCAAAGCTGTTTAGAAAGAGGATGGGCTTAGGGGAAGAGCTGGAACAACTTTCCTTGGGAACACTGGAGGCCATTTCACCAAAGGCAGGTGAAATGGAAAATGAGGATACAGAGAGAACTCGAGGTTAAACAGGTTCACACTGGTACTTCCTGTCTTCTTGGTAGACAGAAGTAGCTGACAGATGTTTGAAAACTAAATGTGGTCAGGAGTCACCAGGACAGATTATTACACACGCAGATCTTGACTTCCACTCAAGACTATTAAGCACTCTGCTCCCTCTGCTTGACTCCAAGCACAGGGCTGAGAGAAAACGTGTGAAGACAAAAAAGAAAGGATCCAGCTGGTTTCAGAATATACGATAAATATTTCCCTAGACCAGAAATAGCATATCAAAGTGATAAGCTGCGTTGAGACCAAAGGTTGCTGAGTTCCTTCTCTGGAATCTGAGCTCCTTCTCTGGAATCTGGCAGTGGTGACCCAAACAACAGGACTACACCTGAGAATAAGATGGTGTTGACAGTATGACAGCAGAAATACCGCCCAGTGGAAAGGGAGCTCAAAGAGAAACGGACCAACAGAGATCTCCTGGGCAAAGTAAGAGTTGAGCAAATAGGTAAGCAGGCCAACAACAACTGAACAGAGGGAAAGGGCACGCACAAGACAGTGCAAGAGTGATGTAACTAAGTTACAGAACTGAGTAAATGCATCTGAAGTAATGTGTGAGGGAACAAATGAGCCAGGGCAGGTAAGCAGAGGAAAGAAACTAGAGAATGACTATCCGCAGTTCCAAAACTTTATGTGAAAAAGTTGGGGAGTGCTAGTAGTCACCGAAAAGATGAAGGGAGAGTATTCTAGGATGATGGAGAACACCAGCGGCTGTGTGCAAGGTGCTGCAGCTTACAGCTTGACATCATTGTCTTATGTTACTTCAAGGCTATGCTGCAATATGGATATCTATCTATCGATCCATCCATCTGTCTACCACCTATCTGCCATTTATCTATTTTTGATCCCTCTTTTCTATTGCTGTCAGCCTAGAAAAAGTGCATTTAGAATGTTCTTTGTATGTTATAATAGTTGGATGTTAGCAAAACGTTTCACGAAAAGCTTTGTGTTCCCCTAGGCTAAATACTAGCATATTTTAAAAGGGCTACTATTGTTCAATGTAATAAATGGGTACTTGTTTGTCTGAAATTAGAGCTGAATCTTCCTAGACACTAGTTTGGAGTAACTAAGGCATAAGTACTAGTGGCAAGAGGCAATGCCATCATAATATTTTGTAGCATCATAAAAACACTATTTCAACTTCAAAATATATAAAATTTACTGATAACATAGGCAAACAACATGAGCTTTAGTTTTTGATATGCATTCCAAAATTAGTTCCCTGGAGAGCACAGCCATGTACCAACTGTGGTTAATAGCCCCCGCCCCTTCTTGAACCATCATTTTACCTGAAGTGAAAATATTTCATTAAGTTTATACAAACTTAAGACACATGGGGGACAACATTGCATTTAGAACACAGATTACTAGCATAAATTAAGCTAATTATTATTTATACCGCTAAAAATATACTGAAGATTCAACAAGGTAGACTATGCCTCTGTATGACAGTGCCCCTAACAGTGGAGTGAAGCACTATTAAATTGCCTTTCTTGGTTTTTATTCCCACTCCCAGCTCTGGGGATCAAACTCAGAACCCTAAACCTGCTTAGCGAGCACTCTGCCACAGAACCATATTCCCAACAGATTCCCATCTTTCTTTGCTCCAATTCTCTACACCATTCATAATTCCCTTAAAAATTTCAATGCAGAGAAGATAAACTGAAAGTCTCTGTTTAAGGCTGGATAAAAAACTACAATTTCATAAGCACTAAAGTCAGGAAATTCCAATGTTAAATTTACTATAACCATTTGGACTTGGCGAGGTTTCAGGAATTCAGTACTTTGTACTCCTGTTCTCATTACTAAGAAGTATGTAAAACTTTAATGTTTTAAAAAAACATTTTGACAGAACTCTGTAAGAAAATTGAAGAAGTCGATCATTTCTAATGGTACATTGAAGCGTAATTTATTTTCTATCCTCTATATAAAAAGCCTCAAGTGAGAATGACCCTGGGTCTACATCCACTGTAGCAGTATGATGTCATGAGGGTTAAGCAATCCCTGTGCTTTTCATACCTTCGAGAAACTCAGTGAAATCTCTATGCTCTTACTAACATACATACTACATAGAAAGTTAACCTTCAAATTGGTACAACTGCATTTTCTTAGTTGTGCTTTATTTTGAAAATTCTCCTAACAGGATCTGTTCTTCCAAGTTTAGCTTTAATTCTAAAGTAGTGGTGCAGAATTCGGAATGCAGATCAGTATTATAGAACTTGCCCAAAATGAGCAAGGCCCTGTTTTCAATCTCTAGCACTTCAAAAAAGCAGGCATACGTTTACTGTGCAGTATAAACACTAACTGTGCACATATAAAAGTGGACTGTGTAACCAGATATATTATTATGGAAAGTCACTTTTCAGGTTCAGCTTATAAAGTGCACTTTAACCTTTACAAAGAAATGGTAGAATCACAAAAAATCATGGAGTCATTTTCTAGAATTTTCTGTGGAAAACGATTAAATCAAAATGATTGACTCTGTAGCCTACTAGTTGCACAGACGAATTCCAGTAGACTCTCACTCTAGCTGGGCTGACTTAGACACTCCCATCCTGCATACTCTGATGACCACATTATGGAGTAGGATCCAATTCACTGCCGCTTACTCATAAAGAATGCATCTGGACTTTTTTTTCACAGAAACTTAAACACTTCACAGGCTTTATGAGACTGAATTACCTTCATGATGGAGATTCCCTGTTCCTTCTATTACTCACTTTCCCAAGAACACAGGTCTCCCAATATTCCCTCAAAAACTCAGGTGTGCCCCACCCTCTGTTTGACAATGGTCACTACCTAGGATGCCAAATAACAAGAGTTTTTCTTCCCAGTCATCCATGCTTTATTCCTTCATGTCCGCAGATCTTTGCTCAAATAGCAGCACCTTAGTGACATTTTCTAATTACTAATATAAAATGTTATGACGTAATTAACCATAGCTCCTGCACAGTGGAGAGTAGGATTCTCAAGATCTGAAGCCATACTTCCCCAAGATTCTGCCTCTGGCCATTACTGGCTCTGCCAAGCATATTCCTGGTGTTAGAGAAGGAATTGTGTTCTTTCTCTAAAGAGAAGAATCATCATTAGGGCCTCAGGGAAAGCCTTGATTTTGTCTGGCCCTTAACATAAAACATTTTTTTTTTGTTGTTCTTTCAAGACAGGGTTTCTCTGTGGTAACTCTGGCTGTCCTGGAACTCACTCTGTGGACCAGGCTGTCTTCGAACTCACAGAGATCTACCTGCTTCTGCCTCCAGAGTGATGGAATTTAAAGGCATGTACCACCATTACCTGGCTTACATTTTATCTTTCATATACAAATGGTTTACAACTTGCTTTTGCCATAGGAAATGTATGTTTAATAGATTTACATGTATATAAAAAATTTTTAAAGGTCATCATTTCCTGATTAGTGCTTTATACTAACCATTCTATATATTGTTTACTGTATTTTGCTATTGCAGAAAAGAAGGAAGAACTTTATGTCTATCATTTTTTAATGATGAGTATAGAGAGGATAACATTTTAGGATTAAAATTAATAGATTAAATAGTATGTACATTTCTATCTTGGTAGTTAAAAATATTTTTTGACTACTTTTTCCTGATATTTCCAAGACTTTATGACCATGTCTATGGCCTAACCCTTTAATGATACTGTTTTCACTAGAAATTTATTTTATCACAGATTACAGTTAAAACGTTTTATCTTGGGAACTGGAGAGATAGCTCGTGGTTAAGAACACTGGCTGCCCTTCCAGAGGTCCTGAGTTAAATTCCCAGCAACCACATGGTGGCTCACAATCATCTATAGTGGGGTCTGATGTTCTCTTCTGCCTTGCAGGTGCTTCTCCAGACAAAGCATTCCTACATAAATAAAAAATCTTTAAAAAAAAAGAATTTATAAAAAGCTCTAATGTAAAATAATTGAAAAAAAATTCAGTATTGGTTTACGTATTTTTATTCTATGTAAGAAAAACCATGTTTGAAAACAGCAGTCAAATTAACAGTGGCCTTTGTCACCAGTCAAATCGATCTCTTTTTATTAAAAGTGTTCTTTTGGATTCATGGAATTTCTTTACATATTTTGAAAATTTTTTCTTCATCTGTGCTAAGAACAGCATTCTTCTCAGTTTATCATAGGTCTTTTATTCATGTTTGTGGTGTTTTATCTTTTATTAGGATGGAATTTATTTTCTTTTACAGAATTATAAATAAATTTCCAAAAGTAAGTTAATTTTAAAATAAATAATAAATTCCCAGGCTATTTCTATTTCTAATGATCTATTCCTCTATAGATTCGGGGTTGACGGAACATTGGAGTATGCCCTCTTAGGCTTATGACTACACAAAAACTTGCATGGTGACTTTGAATATCATGTTTCTTTGTTGATGTTAATATTAAATGCTTATCTCGGTATAAGATGTGACGCTCCAATTTAGTATTTTTCAAATTCGATATCCAGTTATTATTCGCTGTGTACTCGATCACCTCCCTTATTGATTACATGATATATATTTGTGTTGTTTTACTGAACTTTCTGTTGAATGTCTATGGGCTAGGCTATTTGCATGCTAGGCCCCTGACTATCAAGGAAGAAAAAAAAAATGTTAACAGCCACCTGTTGGTCAGTGTGCTTCAGTAATGTGTGACTGCACCGTCCATCAGAGCTCTCCTGTAACCCACTTCCTTCCTCTACCTGCCTACTCAATCCTTATATCCAGTCAGGTTATATATACCTTATATGGGAGACAAAGAAGCCAGAGATATGTTTAAAAAACAAAACAAACAGAGAAACAAAAAACTCTGTTCAAGGTTTTGAAGTTTCTCTGTCTTTGAGGGGAATCCTTCAGAGCCATGCTTCATGGTTAAAAAAAATAAATAAATAAAGCCTTAGGGTTCTGTTTCTCAGACCAGAAAACTGACAGCACAAACAGTATAGTAAGTCTTTTTTATTTCTGTCATGCTTTAGTGTCCAGAATGACTAGTTTGTATCCGTCTTCTTAGTGCTGGGATTAAAGGCTTTCTCACCACACTCACTAGTTCTCTGCTTAGCTTTCATCTTATCTTTCCATAAGAACAGTGGAACACACTCCTATTTTAGAAACATTTCTCTAGGATACTTCTATCGACACCTTCTCTGAGCAGGAGAGTTATTTCAGTTCTATCTCCTTACCCCAGTCCCGGCTTTCCTAGATGTACTAAAGTTCTGCAGTCTTGGTAAGTGGGCTAGTTCAGCATAGCACTACAGAATAAATCACATTTCCATAAATATAGAATGTGACAGAAAACCCACTAGCTGAGTAAATGCATGCATCATCCAGAGAAGCAGGAGAACACACTTCAGAGGAAAGTAAGCTTCCTAAAAAAGTAGGCCTTGCGGGTCAATCTCCTGAATAGTATATGGAGACTAGCTGTGTGGGAATGCTTCAGACGCCCAGTCTTGGTGGAGAGCTGGGATGTGGCAACTCATCCGGAGCCGGAGAGCTCCAGGTTACATACAGCTATCACCATCAAAGACATGGGAAAGCTTCTTGTAAGTATGAAGTCAGAAGTGAAGCATGCAGGATCAAGTTCTATGTTTTCTTTGATATATCAGGCAGAGGGATGGCACCTTTTCCATTCATAAATTCATCCACTGCCAGGGACTGGACTATGACACTGTACGTAACTGTGGCCTGGTTAGAGAGTCCGGAGTCCTGCCACAGTATGGAACTGCTATTGCTCAGTGTGGTCCTCTGCTGGGCTGGACCTCTCAGGGGCGCCTACCTGTCTTGTTTACAGCCTTGACCAAGGATGGCTGCATCTAAATTCTTTCACTTTTTACTCCCGTTACCTAGGCTCTCTGTGCCTTGGTGTTTTCAGCTGTGAAGCACATTAGTGTTAGTAAGCCACTTTCCTGCTCTGTTGTGGTACTTCAGTGCATCCACTGGTGTAAACTGGGTTATCTTGTGTCGCAGTATTGCCAGAAGGTATAGGAAGAACAAACTGAACACTAGCTGTTATTGTTGCTTTGTGTGGTCTGCTGGCGGGCTCAGGTATGGGAAAAAGAAGTAACAAGCAACTTCAAAGGCAGTGGGACAAGTGACCGAGGGATTAGGTGTTATTTATTACAGGGGAGGGAAGTAGGTTTGGATATGGCAATCCCGACTTCCTTATTCAACAGAGGGAATATATCTGTTCAACCACAAAGTTCTAAGCTTTCTGAAGGATTTAAAAGATGTTGGCTTTCATTATTTGTGCATTGGTGACCTCCAAGATTTCATCAGCTTCCACGGCTAACAACCGCCTTTCCTCATAGACCATTTCATACACAGGCTTCCCTGTGAGAAATAGTATTTATTGTTTATTTTTAAATTAATTTACTTTTGGAAGTCTGAGTAAAAGCAAATCATTTTCACCCTAATACAGAGGATTTATTTTCCCAGGTTTATCAAAGTAGAGTTGCAATAGCAGCAAAGCCAACAAGTTTGGGGAGTTTCCCAAGCATAAATAAATACATTTGTTGTCTCAGACCCCAGATGACAAAATGCTGTATAAACAGACCAAGGCCTGAGACTGTGGGCTAAATTTAAAACAAGCATCTGACACATAAAGAGCCACTAGAAGGAAAGACAGATACAACTTTCCTGCCTGCACAGCACGCCAAGACAGAATAAATGGCTCAGGAATGTTAGAGAAGGTACAGTGGGGAAGAGGGGAGCATGCAAGGACATCTGGCACCCACTTGTCTCTATCCATGTGCAAGGCGATGCAAGCCAGCATGGCGTGTTTGCAGAAAGAGGAGAGCAGGGTGGTCTCAGTGGTGCAGCATCATATTGCACAGAGGTACTTAGCGTCTCGTCTTCATTTAATCTACACGGGTTTTTATATTAATGAATGTCTGAATGGGATAAGTGGCTGACCCAGCCTCCTCTTTGGATGTGAAGGGATCCTTTACTCCACTGAATAATCATTTGCCTGCTGTCTGGCAGAATTAGGAAATTAGATTTTGGAAGCAAGTTGGCTCAGGAGAGAAATTAAGACATCGCCACAGGGGCCATCATCAGGAATTTTAGAATTGGGCCCCTAACCAAAGAGAAGGGAGAAATGATATTTCTCTCTCTCTCTCTCTCTCTCTCTCTCTCTCTCCCCCCTTTTATACACACACACACACACACACACACACACACACACACACAAATATGGGTATCTACTTCTTCCAGATTTGGGCTGAGACTCAGTAGTCTATACTGAACATGAGAGGGAAAACCAGTCCAATAGCAGGAGTATAGCAGACTAGTTGTACAAAGCACAACAGCCTCCACGAAGGCACCAAGACCCAGGCTTCAAACATTAAAGTAAGAGGTGGATTCTGTCCTCCCCCTGAGTTAGAACATAAGCTATTTGTGCTCAAACTCATATGATTGGCAGCTCAGATCTTTCACAGTAGCAAAAGGTGGCATTCTGATCAGTGAGCAGACATCAGAGCCATTATTCCTTCTTCACAGAAAGCAAGGTTCCATAAGCTCAGAACGATAGGTCAACATAAAGGGACAGTGACACAGAAGATGAAATCAATGCACCATATTTAATATTTATCTTGGCCTCCCAGTAGCAGACACAACAAAAATGAAATCAAATGGAGGTGGGCATGCTGATACGCTCCAATAATCCCAGACTCTGAAAGCAGAGACAGGAAGACTGTCCTAGTGTAAGGCCAGCCTGGGCTACATAGTGAGTTCCAGGCAGCCAGGCTGTGTGGTGAAATCCAGCCTCTAGATAAGTAAACAAACAATCAATCAAATAAATAGACAAGTAGATATTTTACAGGGAAATGAAAGATGGTCCAATGAAAGAAAAAAAATCTGCTTGTGAATTTCCTGTTTCCAAACACAGCTTTATCCTAATCTCTACTCTTGGGACACTGACTCAGATCAAAGAGATCACTATTTTACAAACTCCAGTTCCTGTTAATCAACATCCGTTGGTAAGGAGGCTGTCAAGTGTATCAAAATGGTCCTCAGATCTGGAGCACAGAAGTGAAGAAGGAAGAATTTCTGTCCTCAGGAATCTTATTCAAGCAGTTGAAAGGACTAGTCAATAAATACACACAAAGTACAACAACACAATTACCAAAAATCAACAACCTAGGGTCGTAGTTTTCTACCAAGAAGATCATCTCCCCAATGACCGAGATCCAGTGACGCTGCAACCTCTTACTTTTGAGCAGACTGAGAAACTTAAATATTAAGAGGTTTCTTTTACATGAACAAAAGCATGGGATTTCAAATAGTATAAACAGAAAGGGCATAATTTAAAAATTAGTCTGTCATATACTCCATTTTACATTTTTTAACACAGAAATGTAAATAGCTAGGTTTTGATAATCAAAAGTATCTTCTGTGATATATTTTTATTTGGAATACCCAACAAATTAAACTATGACAACACTATATTAAACTGCATATGAATATAATTCAAAACCCGACATTGTATACAGCCACAGCTCCGGTATTTCAAGGTACCTTTGGATACCGATTGACTTAAATAATTTTATAGAAGTACTGCTTTCTCTTTTGTATACAGGAAGAGTATTACCCAAAGAAAATTGATAATAACTACTTTTAAGACATATCTAAATAAATATGCCTTATAAACAAGTAAAGCTTTCACAAAACCTTTAGGTTTCAATTCCTAATCAGCTCTTGTTCCAATTCCTTCATTTCCACAAATCACAAATACTAAATCATATAATTCTTTCTGGGCAATGTTTAAATGGAGTTGGCTGCCTAGGCAGGAAGTAAGCCAAGACATGACTGGCTTCAGGGCCCTGGGTGGTGCCTATGTTATAGCAATAACTCCCATTCCCAAAGAAGGAGGCGAGCGGGAAGAAAGAGTAGCCCTGTCTTCCCCTGAGCTCTGCCTTGGCTCTGCTGGCTCTTTTGACGCAATGTGATGGAGAAAAGACTTCTTCCTTTTTCAACTTAGAAGCAAGTCATTGTTCGATGTGTAACGGAAATGTCACAACCACTAGAATCAGTCAGTGGCTGCGCCTTCCCACCTATAATCAAAGGCTGGCTTTTCTTCCCTCACTCTTGGATAGAGTTTGGAGTTTATTCCAGAAGTTTAAAGTAGAGAGAGTGAAAAAAAAAGTGAGCAGTAAAATAAAGTCCAAAAACCTAGGAGGGAAAAATGAAATAGGCGCACCCTTTCTGGTAATGTTTGGTCTACCTCCTGTGCTAATTCAGATAATTTTCCTCACTTGGCAAGTATTTTTCTTAACCTATTCATCACAAGTAGACTGATGATGATTGTATTGTATTGAAGTAGCACGGATGATTTGTGTATTGAAATTATTAAAACTTGAGTATTAAAAACGTTGACAGAGAAAATTTATTTGGTCCTTAAAATAATTAAATTCTTCTCACCTTCTTGTGAGGAAGACGGAGGTAGGTGGTGACAGTGTTAAATGCATAAGGCTGTAATGATGAGTCCAGACTGATGGTAAGTAAATAGAACACGAAAACTGAGAGTGATGCTACCCAGCATCCTCCTCACTGGACTGCGATTGTCATTGCTGAAACTGTAGCCTGGATGCCCACACACCATCTCCCCGTTATTTCCATTTGCCTTGTGTAATTACGTACGAGATCTTTCACTTTCCCATTCCCTTGTCTATGTGGATGGCCGTGTCTCTTTATAACGGATCAACATAAAATTAGTGCAGTTTATAAAAGGAACAAGGGAAGAAAATCTTAACTAGCGTAAACGAGGATTTTTTTCACAACTAACTAGAATAATTTATTTGTTGCTGTCTTTTAAAACTATCTTTAGGATACAGAGATGGCTCGGTGGATAAAAGGCTTGAGATGTAAGCATGCAGATCCAAGTGTAGATCTTCAGAATCTGGGTAAAGGCTGATGCGGTAGCAGTTTTATAATACCAGTGCTCTTACAATGAGATAGGATACACAGAATCCAAAAGACTGTCCCGAACAAGATGGATGACGAGGGCAGACGCCTGAAGCTGTCTCTAACTCCCACACACATATCTTAGCATATACACATCAGGATATTTGCACAGTCCTCATGCACAGGGACGCATACATACACACATACACACACACACACACACACACACACACACACACACACACACACACAAAAACCTGTGAGGAAATAAATTGATTTAAGTAGTGTAACGGTTGAAAAAAGTTCCTGCTAAAAGCTTTCTAAATATACTCGATCCTTGAAGTTTTATGCATTAAAAATTCCTTGAGTTTTATAACAATGACATAGCCTTTATCATGGATAAATCAGAACAGCAAACTTATACTACTTAAAATGAATTCACAGATGAAATAAAACCCTACCTTATGAAAGAAGTTTTCGGAAGCTAAATGACTCTCACTCTTACTACCTCATAGCTATTGGGATCAGCCAGGTACAAAGTATTCACTGCCTTTTAGCAGGTCAAATCCTTTAAGGCTACAATATAAGGTCCGAACACCAAATGCTATAGGCTATACCTATGATTTCATATTAAGATAAAGAATCGTGATTATGGTAATTAGTTTTGACAATTCAAAATACACCCCACCTCCCAATCCAAAGTCAGCAGCCAGGACTGCACTCTCACCTTCACATTTCTGAGTCGTTTCACTCTGCTTGTGACCAGCTGGGCATCTGCATTCAAAGGAGCCCACTGTGTTGATACAGTTCCCCCCCTGACACAATCCTGGAATCGCTTGGCATTCATCAACATCTGCAGAGAAGAAAACATTTTAAACATAAATATCATTGATTTCAGACTATGTCAGTGTTTTTCTTTATTGTGCAAGAGAAAATTTTGTTCTCAAGACAGCAAGGTAAGGCACGCATAGTCTCCCTGCACGCTTGTGATTAAAGTTATGTGGATGGTACTATGCCACAAGTCTCTTTTGGGGATCCACCTACGCTGTGCTGTGGACAATCTGCTGCCTTTGTTTGCTATAGAAAGCTTCTTGCCGCGTGTTCTCCTGGTCCTGGCACTGAGTCTATCCATATCTTGTCAGCACCCCAGTGAATGGTAAGTGAATGTGCCCGGTGTGCTTTCCTTACGGAGCTCAGTGACTATGGACTGTGAGGGTCCAAAGGGACTCAGTCTCTCTGCTCTCGACATGGGGCAGAAGTATACACACATCTCCTGTGAATAAGGAGTACCCAGTCTTCTTCAGGATGCCCCAGCAGTCTTCTCTCTCCATATCTTATGAAGACTACATCTTCCCACATTCCCATAACTACTTTTCCAGTTTTTCCTACTACTATCTGATATCTCAATTTTCCTTGACCTAACAACTGTAAAAATATAGTATTTCATCACTACAACTCCTAGTTACTATGTTTATCAGGGTTTTTATATCCTTATCTTAAAATTGTGAGTTTATATCCCTGAAACGGTATTGTACTGGGGTTCGTAACCTCTCGTTTAAAACCTCAGTTTTAGATACCGACATGTTCTTCCTCATCCTCATGCCGTTCATTAGTTTATTAATTTCACCCATTTAAAAAGAAATGCAAAGTCATATTGCCATAGTAGAATTCATGAGAATAATGAAGTAATAAAAACAACTTTCAATGAATGAAATGTGAGAGTTTCTAAGGAATATCAAATGAATTTCTTCAGGTAAAAGCGAGACAGATCCTATGAACTTGAATGAAAGGCACTAGAAATAGCATGTTGAAAACCATAAAATATATTTCTCTTATTTTTGTACACTTAAAAGAATTGATGGCTAGAAACAACAATAATGAACAAGATTAATGTATTTTGTAGGTTATAATACGTAAATCAATTAAAGGTAAACAATACAGTGCGGAAGAGAACGAAAGAACCGGGTTTTAAAGTCACTACACTACAAAAACGGCTTGCTCGTATTTGAAAACACACTCTGGGGAGACAAATGTGTGCAGATAAAACCATAAAATGAACAGCAGCATAGCTAACAATCCACTTGAAATAAAAGCCAATGCAAACACAGTAAACCCAACAGAAGCAGAAAAAGGAAAGTGAGAGCATGCAAGCAAGAAAATTAGTAAAATAAAGACTCGAGTATGATAATGTTCACACTTACTTAAAATTGAAAGGGTATAACAATACAGTTTAGAGAGCTGAGATTTTTATATTTTATTTTGAAATTGCAAGACCCAATTTTATGCTGTTTGCAAGAAAGCCACCTAGACAGCTTAAAAAGTCTGAAGCCAAACATAAATGAAGCATTTTCTGAGCACAAGAAGTTTGGAGCAGCATGTGTAAGTGCTCATTGTGAGAAAGACTGACATTTTCTAATGACCTAAGGCTCATTTCAGTTAGAAGAAACAGCAATGCACATGTTCTATGAGACATTAAACACCCAGGGCAACTGAGATTCAGCATACAGAATTAGAAATAAAGGCAATAAACCCACAATTAGAAGGGACATTTCTATATTTATCTTTTTGTGATTAATAAAATTAACAGACTAAGAAATCCAACAGGATATACAGGACTTGGCTTTTGTTTTTCTAATCACCTTACCTAACTGACATTTGTGCCTACCAGAACAGACATTCTTATCAAATGCACACGGAATACTCCCCCTGGAGAGGTACACATTGTGAGGATATGTAGAAAGGCTTATTACATGTATGAAAGAGGGACTGCACACATAGCTCGTGCAGCTAAAGTGCTTTACATGCAAAAAGTTGTGGTTTCCATCACCAGAACCACAAATACTTGTGTGTGCATGCGTGTGTGTGCATGTGTGTGTGTGTGTGTGTGTGTGTGTGTGTGTGTGTGTATAAGCCATAGAAAGTAAGCTATGTAAGCACCAAAGTTAAACTAAAAGCAGAAAATGGAAAAGATATAAAACAAAGCTCAGATGTTGGAATTTAAAAATATAATTCTGTGATAATGCATGGATCAAAACAGAAATCACAAGGCAAAGTTAAACACAGCTTTAACTAAATAATGAAAATATACCAAAGAAAGCTTGTGAGCTGCAGCTAAACTGGTACCTAGAAGTAAATGCGGAGCAGTGAAGTGTTTACGTTGCAAAAGAGTAAGTTCTGTGCCCAGCGATCTAATTTTCCATACCCACAAATTTTAAAAGCACTATTTAAAGGCGAAGTGAATAAAAGAAGGAAGTACAAAAAATATTAAAAAATCGTAGAGACAATTACTATGAAGCCTGGCTTTCAGGAAATATAAGTAAAATTGATTTATCCTGCTAATATGAATCACAGATATAAGAAAAACTAAGTTACTGAGAATGAACACATCACCAGAATCTATGAAGTAGGAAAAGATCTAAAGAATAAATGGTAGAAATAAGTAAGGTAAAACATACGGGTCTGTTGAAAGGTACAAATGCCAAGGCTCACTCAAGAACAAATAGATATTAAGAATAAAGTGTATCTGTTAAAGTAATTTCATTCACAGTTCCATATATTTACACAAAGGACACCTTATGCTCAGTAGATACTCCGCTCAAGCCTGTCAGAGATTTAAGGAAGAATATGACACAAACTTCAAGTTCTTACAGCACAAAGATGTGACGTTGTCCTGACAACGCAACTAAGAAAGCATCTCCCTGACATCAAAAGCCAGATCAAGACGTGACCAAAAGAAACACACAAATAAAATGAGCAGAATTGGATAAACTCTCTTTGGGACAAGCTCACTAAAATTTAATGAGTCAAATTTAGAGATGCATAACAAAATTAATATAATAAAACCAAAAGAGGTTTATCCCAGGAACTTTAAGGTTTTCTTGAAAGTAGACTGAAATATTAATCAATGCAGTTCATCATATCAACAAATTAAATAAGAAAAACCATTATCCTATAGATATAGAAAAACAAGTAAAGTAATTCAACTCAGAATTCATGATTATAAAAGACTCACTAAATCAGGAACACAATATAACTTCTTTAATCTAACAAAAACCATGTTCAAAAAAATTAAAACAAAAGCTATGGTTAGCATGATAAAGATGATTTTCGAAAATCCTGTGTTGAGAGTGTTTGAAAACCACGTCCTCCTGTACTCGCTTATTTCCTTGAGACAGGGTCTTGCTTTAGAAATCAGGCTGGCTTGGAACACGCTGTGGAGCCCCGGCTGACCTAATGATCCACCACGCTCATTAAAGTTTTCATTTTACATTATGTAAATTTGACGCAACTTCTTTACAAGAAATAATAACTGAGTAGATTTTTATAGTAGACGTTATACATAAATATCACATGAAATGCTGTAAAATGTTGCTACAATCAGTTCAAACCTAAAGTCTAGTAAAGCAACAAATGATATAAATTTCATTATAAAATTATAAACATAGTATGTCACTGTCCCAGACATTTAAAACATAGAAACACAGAACACTGGAGAAACAAGCATTCATATAAATGTGCAGTCTTCTCCTTATAGAAGATACTTATTCACACACCCATATAAAGTGGCTGTCTGTGTATTTAACAAAAACAAGATTCTGGGTGTGGTGGCACAGACCTTTAATTACAGTACATAGGAAGCAGAGGCAAGTGGATCTCAGTGAGTTCGAGGGCAGCTTGGTTTATAGAATGAATTCCATGACAGTCAATGCTTCCCTGTGAGATCTGAACAGAAAGAGTAAGGCTATATTACTCGTATTCTGTGTCTTTCTCTTTTGTTTAAAAGCATGTGTATACATTTCTAAGCCAGAGTTTCCTATTATTTTCAGTCAACTCACCAACAGGGTGTCTTTGTGTGTGTGAATTAGAGACTTTGAACTTAATATAAAGACCTTAACATGCACTTAACATCTCTTATAAAACTGGTGATAACAGTCTGAAGAAGAAAATTTGCATTAAACTGAAATCTCAGGATGTTTAAAAGACTTTGGTTCAAACAAAAGCCAACTGGGAACTAAAATACAGGATAAAAAGTTTAGATACTGAACAGCTTAACTTCAAGCATTAAGGCTTCATTATTCCAAAATGTCCCACACTCCCATCCTGATTACACCACAGTAGAAAACATCCCTAGGGACGTCTTTTCCTGGAAGACAAATGAGAAGAAGAATATCACGAAGTAAGCTGAAGCATGTGGCCAGATTAGATATCTTTTACCACTGTTCATAAAGTCACAGACTACACAGGGTATATTCAGCAATCTTTCAAAGGGGCTAGAAATCTGACAAGACAATATTCATTGTGTAGTTGTTTTAAATGCAATTTCCTAGGAGGAAAAAGAAACCCCTTATTTCAAAAGTCTCCCAGACTACACAGCTATACAATTTCTTTTTTATTTCTTAGAGAAAAAAAGAAAAACGTCATTTGTTATTTTTTATAGTTTCTATAAAAATAGCACTTTTAAAAATGAAGCCTCTCTAGCATCAGGTAATTGATATCTGTCTATTTTAAAATAGCTTAATTATTAACTTTCATAATGTCCTTTGTGTGCTCATTATACAATGAAACTCCTGCATTTAAGGTTGTGACAGTGAAACCCAATGCTTTTGTAACAAGTAAGCCAAGTTAGCACAGTAGATTCCATTGTAAAGTAGGAAGATTTTTATATTAAAAGTTTATATCCTTATCTATTTATTTCCTGTCTTCATTTTAGTTGTGTTCATTATATTTTCCTTCACTGGAGAAAATGAAGACATCTTACTTTTGAAATGGTGAAAAGCTTTAAAGGGGACTTACAATAATAACATGAAGAACATTTTTTAAACATATATTTACCATTTTTGACATTCAAGAAATTCTTAATTTTCCTAAGTTACTTAGGAGTTAGATCTAGACCTTGTGACCATATTCCCTTAACAATGTTTTCCCCATAAGAATGCTCTCTTAAACCAGGCATGGGAGCTCATTCTCCAGATCTTAGGGCTTGGGAGAAGGCTGAAGGTGGGAGGAGGAGGAGCTAGTGGGATTAAGAATGAGACCTTGTTTCAAAATATAAAAAAAAAGTAAGTTACATTCTTACAGAACTGTACATAGTGTCTTTAAGGCGGATGAGGCTAGCAGTTGAAAGGAAAGAGAGTTGTAAAGAAGTGAAACAGAAATAGTGAATTTAGAAGCACACACCAGCGTTGTCTGTGCAAGTAAGCGGCAAGCCCAGACTTCCCAACTACATCTTCAAAATGTCACACAAGCAACAACTAACATTTAATTCTCCACTATCTAGATTGTTTATTTCTTTCTGTTTATTCTGTCAATTTAGGTTTATTCCAACAATTTCTTTAAATGTTGGATTATTTCAAATTATATGCGAAGATTTTATAGAATTCAATCAAATCTTTGAAACCTCAGCCTTCCCTAATCACTTCAGTGTCTTCTATTAAGTTTATAAACACTGTAACAATGCTATGTTAATTGTAGTTTATGAAAATGCACTCTCCAACTTCTCCGAGGACTCTAGTCCTAAAAGAACATATTCATTACAAAAACTACCATTTGGTGGCACATTTTGGTCCATGCCAAAATATGGAAAAAAATCATTCAGTGGTGGTATAGACATAAAAGATGTCTCATTTAATGTGTAGGGACCAAGGACAAGAAAATAATTATATTTGATAATGTTTAACTTTTTCTGTCACCAAAATGGGTTCAATTAATTTTTTATGTATATGAGTGTTTTGCCTGCATCTATGTGGACCATATTCATGCAGTGATTGTGGAGAACAGAAGAGAGACTTGGAATTGAAGTTACAGATGGATTCTAGGAACTGAGTTAGAGTTTTCTACAAGAGCAAACTGTGATGTTACTTGCTCAGTCATATTTCCAACCCTAATGTTACTATTACCATTAATATAATCACCATCCAACTGTGTGTGTGTGTGTGTGTGTGTGTGTGTGTGTAAATGAATTATTTGTCTGTCAAGAGGCTCAGTATTGTGATTAAAGAGTGAAATGTCCCTCATAGCTGCATATGTTTGAACATTAGGTACTTGGCTGGTGGTGCTATTTGGGAGGGTTGTACAGCTTTCTAGAAGTGGAACTTCACTGGATGAAGTTGGTTACTGGGGATGAAGTTGGTTACTGTCCTCACTTATTTCTGCTCCTTTTCCTGACTCTAGGTTCAATGAAACTAGCTGCCAAACACTCCTGTCACTACTCCTTCTACACCAGGATAGACTGACTGTGTCCTCTAAAACTGTAAGCCAAACTAAACCTTTCCTTAAGCTTCTTATCTGGAAACTAGTAACAGCAACAGGAGATAAGTAATTCAAGCCATTTAAAACCTTTCTTCAATGTTATACTTTTAATATTGCCAATTATTTTCTCAGTTACTTTTACTTAATACTTATAGTTTTCCTTTGAAGATCTTTTTTATAAGAAAGGCTTTATTGTTCTTAATCTCTGAGATGAAAAATGTGTGAACTCTGCATTTATCTGCATGTAGTTCTTTGGGGCATATTTTCCACCTGTCTTTTTCTTATGTTCTTATGTTCTCTATTTCTTTCACTCTTTTTTCTTTCTTTTTTTTTTAGGTTTCTCTTTCTGCCACCATCTGTTACTGTGAAGATCCGAGGTTCACAGATATTTCAGGAGGTTGCTCTCCTTTTCAATGCAACATTGGTAACCCTGGATCTAGTTCTTAGTAGGTTCAAACAGACACAAACTGAACAGTTTTCAGGATGATGATACCCACAAAAAATGTTTAGAAAGCTCTCTCTGTCCAAATGGCTACCCAACAACTACAAGTGTTCATCACTAATTTTTAATCATTGTTTTAGTATTTTATTTCAGAACTGTGAGCTGTTCTTACTAATCATAATCATCCCTCTTGGTGTTTCTGCTAGGCTAGAATGGGGAATTATCCTGCTATTTTTAATAGAGGTTCCTGTAATTGAGTATGTTTCAAGTAAATATTTGGATTGTATAGTGGTGGCTTATGTTGACAAAATGTTTATTTAAGATTAGACTTGTTAATCGCATGATTATTATGGTCAATGTAGGCAGCCAAGATAAATGCATTTGGCTACAGCTATCATTACTAACTTATACTTATTGAGATAATAACCATATTGTCTCTTCAAACAAGAAATAGAATTTAATAAACAAACAAATCTCATCATTATATTTTAAGGTTTGGAACAGGTTAGGACATTAAAAGCCCAACACCTAACTACCAATGATATAAATTAATAATTGTACTACTTATATCTTAGTATGACTAAAGGTTTTAAGCGGATACATTTATTTTCAAGTATAAAAGACAAAAAGTCAAGTATTAATCTTAAGTAAAATATCACTTCTAATTAGAATATATGCATGTGTGTTGATAAAAACACAAGCTATAAGAAAAATATGTATATACATGTAAGCAACTGTTTATATAGGACATAAAGCTCAAAACTATATCTGGAAGGACTTAATTTGGCTATGAAAACTTTGAATTCACTTGTTTTATGATTGCTTAAATTTAATGAGTAAGATGAGCTAACTTTGGTCACCTAGTGCATTAGAGAATGGAGATGGCACACCACTACGTGTGGATAGAGGACAAGAGCTCACTCACCTCTCAACATTGAAGAAGTCAAAGACCACTATTCACCCCAGGAACTCACATCTGACACTGATTATCTAGTTCTAGAATATTATCCTAGAAGCAGTTAAAACATAAAACCAACCCCCCCAAAAAAATTCCTGTTTTCCCCATAGATTTTTTTTCTAAAGTATCATCTTAATTTTCTGTTGTTTCTCATTTCCCACAGTTACTGTGCTTATTACAAAAACATGCTTCATTCTTTCTTAAACTGTGGACAAATTAAAACTGCGTTAGCTGCCCGGCAACCTTTCAGAGACGGCCTGCCTTGGTTAGAATGATCAGTGTTTTGGAGCCAGTATTAAGTGACTTTTATTGTCTTCTACTCAGTTTGTTTTTAACTTTATAAAATTTGAATCAGCCTATAAAAGTGTATGACACGGATGTCAGTGTGCTATTTTTAGACATGTATGTCAGTGTGGATTTTTAATACCATGCCTCTACCAAACTAATTTGGCACAAATACTTGGGAAACAACCTAGGAATCTAAAGAAGAAATTAAATCATAGAAAGAAGTAGCCTAAAAAATTTCTAAACTGAGGATTAACATGCATCTGAGAACTTCCTGACCTCAGCACGGTCTTGAAATGAAGCAGTTTTCATCTCGTTTTTCCAGACATTTTAACCTCATAGCAAATTTCATTTTGTTCCCATTACTGTGCTTGTCCATTAGAGCACTTAAGTCCAGAACTCATCTCTGCTGCATAAGCAAAACCAAGTGAGTAAGCCTTGGGACAGACATCACTAACTCCCAACCACGGAATCTGAGTGTGGGCAGCACATGTCTTAACAGATATGCATACACACATATGTATGCATGTAGAGATAAGGAGATTCAGTACTTTGGGGTGCCTTGGCTGAATGACTTTTTAACCTGAACTATTTCTTTCTTTGGAATATTAAGTTTTGAAATATTTAAATCCTGCAACCATTTCCTGGCTCAAAGGGTGTTAACTGCGTTTGCTGTGTATACATTCACATTAGGTAGATATTATCGTAGATACCCAGGCACACTAGTGAGTAAAAAGGATTCCTGTCCTCCTGCACATCATATTCTACAGGCGGGGGACAAAGCCAGTGAAATGTATCAGTCAGGATGTACTGTATGAGAGAAGAAACAATAAATTTAAAAAAAGATGTAGAATAAAGAAAAGACTATTATAATACCTATGCAATAGATTATCTATTTTCTATAGTTATCTATGTCTATAGTGTCCTGTGAACACTGATCTTGAAAGTCTCTAGAGAACAGTAGATACTAATATGTATTACAGTACATCTCCCTATAGAGGAAATAAGTTCACTCCTCTGACACATATGCTTAAGAAAAATAGAGGTTTACTATCCATAGTAAAGAATACTAAAATCAGTATTTAACACAGCTTCATCCTTGAGAGTTTATCTGTAATTGTTACCAAAAAAACACTGTAAGTCCACAATGACATGGCTTTCCTTCATGCTTTTCATTTCCTAATCTGTGGAGTTGTGCTGTCATCCCCTCAGTGTCTCCGGGTTCTCTTTTGAAAATCACTATGACACAAACCAGCTTAATTATGGGTTGCCTTAACTGAATTATTATAGCTGTTTTCAGAATTTGAACTATTAGTGCACATGTGGGATGCCTTGGGAATGTGGGCGCAACTCTAAACACGGAGTTCATTTATGTTTCACATACTTGTACATAGAGTTTCACGATAATTTTACTCGGTATTTTAATGATTTTTGTACATTCTAAAAAAGATTTGTTTTTTCTTTGAATGTGACTGTGTGTCTCTTCCAAATGAACACAGGTACATTTGGAGACTGGAGAGTGCATTGGATCGATCCCCTGGAGCTTGAGTAATAGGCAGTGTTGGCCTCCCAATTTAAGTTAACGGAACTGAATCTGGTTTTTCTGCAAGAGCAGCAAGAACTCTTCAACACTGAGCCATTGTTACAGGTCCAGATTCTGTGCACTTTGACAGAAACTCGTCACGTGAGGTCACTGTGGAATTTTTCCACTCATGGCATCATGTCAGCCCTCAAAGTATTCTTGGTTTGGGGAGCATTTTGGAATTTTGATTTTTCAGCTTAGGGATGCTCTGCCTGTATGTTTTAATAACACTATAAGGCTAGCAAAAAACTTCTGAAGTTACTGTCAGAGACAATTTACCAAATTGTGTAGACTACCCATGGTTTATTGTTCAATGAGCTAAGGCTACTTGTACTTCTTCATCTGCAATTTTGACAAAGAACAGGGTGAAGACACTGGTCTGTTTACCACACAGTAGTATTTACTCAGTGGGGCTGATGCTACTTCATCTCTGACACTACTCGCTGATGTCAGTCTGAAAATCTGAAGCTACCACCTTGTGTGTGATTTACTTATAACCAGTCCACCTATCTCCCATGTCTCAAATAGAAGCAACACTATTTCTATCAATAATACAAAAGTCATCTCAACTCCAGTTCAATAACTGACTAGAGAGAGTATTTCCAATGTCTAAAGAGTGGATTTAGTACAGATGATGTCATAGAAATAGCCAATCAATGGCAAGAGCTCTGTTGGCTAAAAATTAATAGAACTAACTAGTAAGCAAAGGACCATTCTAGATCACTTGGGTTGGACTCTGTGTTATAGGAGCCTTGGGTCTTAGTCTTCCCGTGATATATATATATACCACAGTCACTTATGAGACTGTGGAGTCCCACGAGATTACCTGGAAAGAAAGAAGACATCACAAATGATCAGGAAACAGAAGAAACCAATCTCTCCAGGAGAACTGCATGTGTAGTGCAGTGTGTGCACATAAAGAGTTGTGCCATCTGGGTACAGACACTCTCGTTGCATTAAATATTTTAAGTGGTAGTTTTAAAAATTCCTTTAATTTTCTCCTTTGGCATCTCCAATGTTAAGAGTTGAAACTTCCCATCGGTTGACTAAAATGGAAACTATCTCTAGTCAGATCTCTGAGCAGTATCTCAGAGTGGCAACGGATGCTGTGTTGAAAGTTCCCATCCACAGTTCCACCCTTCTGACTCCAATCAGAGAGGTGACATTTGTGTTGTAAACGCTGCTGACTCACCTTGGCATGCTCCGGTGCGGATGTTGGGGATGAAGCCCCGGCGGCAGGGCTGAGGTTGGGCTGGACACATCTCACAAGGATGGCCCCAGGCTCGTCCAGTGGTGGCACAGCACAGTGTCTTCGTGCAGACAATACCTGTCAGCTGTCCTTGGCACATCTGATTATTGACTTGCATGAAACATGGACCTGTCCTGTAATCTGGAATGAGAAAGGAGAGGGAGAAGCAACATTTATGACCATGCACCAATCTTAGACCCTACTATCAAATGCAGAAACCAGGAACTCTTCATTTGACCAAAGCATCTAAGGACAAAAGAGCAGTGAGTTTCATTTTGAAAAATTTATAGTTTTCCAATCATGAGACATATATTGACAGACCGCAGTGGATTCTTCACTGGGCATTGCAAATGGGTGCTTCATGGCACACAGATGTGCTATGCTGGCTTGGATGTTTTAAAAGAATTTGAATTGGTAGCCAAAACTGTGAAAATGGGAAATTTCACAAGGAACTTGCATTTTAAGCTTTTCTTGGAAAACTGAAAGTTCTAGCTGTGCTAAGCCCAATGTGCCACGTGGCATGATAGGACGATGAGTTTTTCCTCCCACGATCCCCCTACTTTAATCTCAACCCTTAGTACTCATTCACATGCCCTACCTGGGCTCTGAATACATGGTCATTAAGGATCACTCCTTTCCCCATAGGTATTTTCAGGTAATTGATCAAGAGTTTAGAAAACTAAAGTGACCTGATGAAGACGTGTTTTGCATAACAAAATGTATATTTGGGCAGTGCATGACGTGCATAAATAGTTAAGCTGATAGCCACCTCTGGATAAGCCTGTAGCTGTATGGTTAGCTCAATTAGGAAGAAAGACATGCTAAGAAAGACCTGGAGCCATTGATTCCTTATACGCAAGTTAGTTGTATTCTATCTATCAGATGACTATTGCCCTGTGCTGCTACAGATGATGTCTAAAATCTGAGTAAATGTATGACAGGTACATGATGTATAGACATTTCTATGACCTTCTCAGGAGGTCACGACTCATATGAGGACCTACCATGTCATCCTTATACCTCAAAGTGTAACGTTCAGGACTCCTCTATCCTTGATGTTACTTTATAGTCCACCCTTAGGCCCACTGACCCAGACTCAGCATATTTAACAAAATGTTCAAGAGATCCACATGCACCTCAGAGCTTGAGGTGAATTGAGAAGAATCAGGGTGCAGGTGTCTCAAAGTCCAGCATGGTGTGTTTCCAGTTTATTTTCTTCATGCTGTAAATTTACTTCAATAAGCATTCTGGGCAAACAGTAAACATTCTTTTAGACAGAAATGAACCAACGATAACACAGCCTTTGTTTCTTGTGTTAATTTGCAAGACATAAGAAATGAGAGATAAGTCGGTTTCCTAATGACCTGATGTAATGTCTACCATTGGCTCTGAAAGTGTAAGAGGAACGTGTACACAAGTGTTCTCTTCCCAGAGAGACTGCAGCTCATCTTGGGAATGTAATATGTCTCTTGGGCTTTCATTGCAAAGATTAGTGGTATGATTTTTATGAAGAATTGCTACTGTGAAAATCAAACTTGGACAAACTTAGACATTCAGAATGGCACGCAGGATAGCGTATAAAGATTGTACACACTCAAACGAAACTTAAAGCCACACGAAACTGTTGTTTAATGAACAAGGCTTCCTCACACAAAAGGAAATTTTAAAAGTTCAATGTGCTTTCAGAGCTAACATAAAGATAAGTAAATTCATCATAATGAAACAAAATCTAGAGCAGGTATTTTGGCACAAGCTGGCTTAAGGTTCTTATACACTTGCAGCTTAACTTCCACAAAAATAGCTCATTTTAATTTCCTCATAAGAACAGCAGATGTACTGGCTGCAAACTGCATTCTTGAAAAAAAACTTTTATGTATATGGGACGATATACCAATCATATGAATAAGCACTTGCCAGGTCATAACTGTTTTAAAATCTTTATATAACCCGTATTTTGCCATTTTAAATATTGGGTTTGCAGTTTTCAATTATATGAAGTTCTGAACATGTAGGAAAACTCCATTTCTTACCAAAATATGTTAAAATCATGACTTCTCAAGATGCAGGCATAAATACTACATTCAAATTATTTAAGGTTTTCAGAACCCCTGGGAAAAGGCCTGTGGGGTCTTCCCCTAACATATTCTCAAGCAAACCAAGTGGCCAGGAGATTCGTCCCTCCATCTACCTACAACACCTTCTTGAAATGGTGGCCTCTTAGCATATTCTCAGCAGACACCAGCAGCTGTGTGTCCTTAGCAAATAACCTTTCTAGAGGAATGTACTAATGCAGGCAACTTTAGACTCCCTTCCCAACCACAGATTTCCTACTTCTTTTTCCTATTGTTTACATTTTCCTCTGTACCAACCGTGTAGAATCTTAATATGATGGTATCTTGCTTTCTCACTAAAATAGCTGTAAAGTTTAGATTTGCAGAGCCAATGAATGCAGCAACTGTGTATAGGTAAAGTAAAAACAATGTTGCAAACTGAAAAGGAATTTAAATTCCTGGTCAGATTAAAGTATTCTGCTCCTAAATTCTACTTGTATCTTGGCAATGAGTGAGAATCCTAGAAATGCCTTCATTGATTGCTTGTTGATTATGTATTTTTGAAAGATTCACCACAACAAAAACATTATTGTACACTCTAGTAACCTTTGGAAGTCAGGGTTGGGGCAAAGTAGAGGAGTGTTTCATAAACTTGGTATGTGGGAGCCAATGGGCAGAAGACTGGTAACTTCCTCCTTGGGATATGACCAAGTAAAAGTAGTCTGTAAGAACACAAATATAGTTACTTTATTTTCTAACATCTATGTGAAATGCTACTGTAGGAGAGCTTGTTTCATGCCATTCCATTTATTTATTCTTTTTTCAAATTTATTTTATCTTATTTTTTCTTATTGTGTACATGTAAGCGCATGATGGGATGGGTTGGCAAGCGCATGATGCGGGGGTGTGTGTGCCACAGCTCACATGTGGAGCGGAGAAGAAAACTTTGTGGAGGCAGCTGTCTTCTCCCCACTTTACGTGTGTTCCAGAGATCAAACTGAGGCTAGCAGGCTTTCTGCTTGGAGTAGCAAGCATCTTTAACTGATGACCCATCTCCGTGACTCTTCATTTCATGTTTTTGCACATTAACACAATTAGCAAGCTCACAGAAACATTGCTTACCTCCTTGCATTTTCTCCTTCCCCAATGACATAATTAAGGTAGATGTTACATGTCATAAATCTTTCTGGCTGAATTTGTGGTACATTTACTGAAATGCACAACTATGATCACACCCCGTTCTGGAACATATTAGTTACTTCTCTATCATTACTTATGTCCATCTAAGCTCTGTCATTACAAATGTGTGTTTTCAGAACAATTCATACAAATAAGTGACACAGTAGGCTAAACTAAGTGCGAGGCCCTGAAATGCATGTGGGGGATATTCTTGGACGACTGAGGCAACGCACTCTGAACCTGACCCAGAAATGCAAGCATACATCATCGCAGAGGTGAGGGAGGGGATTAACCAAAGCAAAGTGGCTCTGAAAGAGCCATACATATACCTTGTATCTCATAACCAAATGTGTGTGTATGTGTATATGTGTGTGTGCATGTTTATATGTGTGTGTACATGTGTGTGTAAGTGTATATGTGTGTGTATGTGTGTATGTGTATGGGTGCATGTATGTATGTGTGTGTATGTATGTATGTATGTGTGTGTAAGCGTACATGTATGTGTGCATGTGTGCGTGTACGTGTGTATGTGCATGTGTGTATGGGCATATGTGTATATGTATGTGTGTATATGTGTGTATGTGCGTGTGTATGGGTGTATGTGTGTTTGTGTGTGTGGGTGTGTGTGTGTGTGTGTGTGTGTTTTCAAGACAGGATTTCTCTGTTGTAAATCTGGCTGTCCTGGAACTCACTCTGTAGACCTGGCTGGCCTAGAACTCACAGAGATCCACCTGCTTCTGCCTCCAGAAGGCTGGGTTTAAAGGCGCCACCACCGCCTGGCTAATTTATTTTTTTTTTAAATGTGTTTGAGGGGAGCTACCTTATATAGGTAGAAGAAGCTGCTCCCAGAAGCTGTTAACTATTAAAGCCACAATGCCACAAGTGGGATATCTATGAACTATTAGGGAAGCCCAAGAGACTTCAAAATAGTACAGGCTCTTGTGATTCCTTTTAATTTCCCACCAGAATTAGATGAGAAGACCCTACTGAAGACACTACACATCCTGGGTGCATGATATGGAGAAAACAACTTGGACTGAGCTGGAAACTCCCTCCCTTCTGGCAAGCTTTCATAACCCGAGTTCTGGTACCCAGCAGTCACATAAAGAGCTGGGTGTGGCTATATGCATCTGTAACTTTGTAAACATAGTGAAGGAGGGGAGAGAAACAGTAGGAACCATGAGCTTGTCAGCCTGTCAGTCTAGTCAATCCGCGAGAACCAGGTTCCGTAAGAGATCACGTCTCTGAAGAAGAGACAGCAGCTGGCATGAAGGGACAAAATGGAAAAAACAAGGAGCGGGAAGGGAAGAGGAATAAATAATGCCAAGGATTATAGTATTTTATACGTACCTAAAATTATACATAATACAACTGTATACACACACATAAACACACACACACACACACACACACACACACACACACACACAATCTTAAAAGAAATTATGTGACTTAGGATGACAATACTCTCTACAAGAGTCATACACCACTAACAAAAACCCCAGTGAGAGGCATGAGAAGTCTTCACTCAAGTTGTTGGTCAGGGTGTTCCAAGTGAGTCTCAAAACAATATAAGCCATTGCTGTTGTCCTTGGTTGCTTCTTGGGGTTGAAGGTAAGTCCTTATTGCTGAAGACATCAAAAATTCTGACACAGGAATTGAAAGTTTTCAGCTGCATCTGACCTGATAGCCTCCTCCCTGAGGAGTAGCTCTTACAGTACCAAAAGATACTGTGCCACGTGCCAAAGGAGGGGAGCAATCACAGTCCTGTCAAGGTGTGATACCTGTGAACCACAACAATGATCAACATAACACAACAAGATACTATTAAAGGTTCAATAATGGCAGTCATATTTTGGTGGTAACCAACAATGAATTGGAGTTAAGGGCCCTTAGCATGAAGGAAGTTTCTAGAAACTTAGCCAACTACTCAATGCCAGTTAGGTCATGGATCTTAGCAGACAACTTACAACTGCCACTTTTCTAAACCAGCACAATTCCTAACTGCATTCTACATACTTAGCCTTAGACCCATAGAGAAACTGTAGATCTCAACTTTGGTCAAAAAAGCTTCTATTTATAGCAGAAAATCACTACTGGTCATAATGCAAAGATCAACAGATTGGATCACTGGGATCCTGGCACCAACAGATACATTTACAACACAACTATGACACCTAAAGTCTAGGGAGTATTCATGAGAGTGAGGTAGAGGGGAAATCATAAGAGCTAGAGGACCAGGAGGACTGCTGTAAGATTTTGTCTCCTAGAAATGACAGTGAAACTGAACTCAAGATACTGCAACAATATGGCTATCGGAACAAGACCTGAACAAGTACAACATCAACAGACATGCTAACATGCAAGTGGAAAATCTCACCCTTAGACAAAAACTTACAGGTAGCATTGACTGCTGGGAGAGAGACAATTAGTCTCTCCCAAGATTAATCACCCCAAATGGCTATCCAGTACAAGATGGTCAGTCTTGATATCATACACACAAGCAACAAAAATGGACTCAGCAGGTTGCATTTATATATTTATATGTATATGTGCGTTACAATAGTAACAGAAGAAAAAGAAGCCATCAGTTTGAGAGGGAGTGTGGTAGAAAACATTGGAGGGGTTGGAAGGAGGAAAAATTTTATTTTTATTAGAACAAAATAAAAACTTCTAAAGATAAAATATTAATTTCTGGACTCCATGTCCACTATACTTTAAGTCACACATGCATTTACATATACAATACACACATGCATACACACACATACGTGTATAGAAGAAAGATGAAATTAATGAAGAAGGCATTAATTTCATAATTCCATAGATGAAATAAGAATAGTCACAGTGACATCAAAATATCATCTGCTCAGGAAGCTGCAATCATCCATGTGACTGTCCACTAAATGCCGGCAAGTGCATATCTGAACAGACTATGCAGTGAATAATTTAGGTACTCTCACACAGACAAATGCCATACCTTAGAACTGTGCAAGATGTCCCTGTGAGAGGTCTTACAGGACTTCAAGTCAGACAATACGCAGAAGGTATCCGTTATCGGTTTGGTATAGAAAAGAATTGACTGGTCCTGACAACTGTATGGAAAATAAGGTTTCTAAATTTATGTTACTTTTAGACCTAGGCAAGTAGGTATTTCACCTTTTAAGAACGAAAAATAAATGTAGCAAATCATCAAGTGGTCATTTTGTCAGGAAGCTGTACATAGTGTGTACAGTAAGAGATTGTGTAATGGGCAAACGTGAGTCTCTCATGATAATGGAGTTTGGACAGCAATTATAAGCAAGGTGTGATGCCACACACTGTGGTTATAATTAAAAACCTCACCAGCATTCCAGCTGCCATTTCTGAGCACAGACAAAAACTGAACCTTCAGAGAAGGCAATTCCCAGAATTAGGTGAGAAGACAAAAATACTCTTAGCTTAAAAAGATGACAGTTCAGCTCTTCACTCAAGATATAATTCTGGATAGTATTTAGGGATAAATAAAATCAAATTAACTAGTTTTATTTCTTATTTTATTTTATTTTATTTTATTTTATTTTATTTTATTTTATTTTATTTTATTTTATTTTATTTCTGGTGATGGGTAAGCATCATCAAATCTTAGGAATTTTTAGAATTCAGGCCAGAAATGTTTAAGAGCATTGTGGTCAACATTGAATTAATATTTTTTTCTTAAAAGATTCTTCAAACATTATAGACCTGTAATGCTAAAAAAGATGTGGCCTGTTCCAAGAGGTTTCCCATCATTCAGAAGCAAAAGTCAACATTAGGTAACTTACTTAAAGTGTGATTTTTAAGTCAACATCCTATATTTATTGCATATATAATTATATCATTTAAATGAACTTCGTGTTTTACTAAACTTTTATGTTTGTCTCTTAGTATGTATAGTCTTAAATGTATTAGCTTGTCAGAGCTGAGTGCTAGGCGTGTTTTTAAGATATACAGCTGAATCACTTGGGGAGGACACCAGACATATATAGTTGCACTTGTAACATGAAGAGCAGCTGATAAGGTAGTGTGTCAGAAACTTAAGTGTGAAAGAAAATCAAATAGTACTTGAAGTCCCCTTAAAATGGCTACTGAAATCTGTTTGTCATATTTCAACACTCAATACTTATTATTAAGTACATTAATGCTCGAACTAGCACTATTTGCAATAATCAAATGGTTGGGACAACCCAGTGCCCACTGACAGATGAATGAATACGTAAAATGTGATAAATCCATAAGTGAAATATCATTTACCCTCAAAAAAGGAGGGGACGCAGGCACACTGACTGGAATAAGCGACACACTTATGTGTGTGACATATGTGACATGTGTGTATGTGACACAACCAGAATAATCAAGCTAATAATGTCAGGAATTAGATTAGCGGCTGCCAGGAGCTGAGAGAAGGGGTTTGGGAGCTAGTGTCTCAGCGATAAAGAGACTTCAGCTTCCCAGATCAAAAGGGTTCTACAGATGGATGGGAAGAATGGTTGCATAAAGGCGCAGGTGTGGCAATGTGAGCATATTTCATGTTCCTGAACTTAAAAATGGCTTATGTAGAAAAATTTATATACATCTATGTGTGTATATATACATACACATACATACATATATGAATGATATTTTCAAATACTATTTATTTATAGAAATAATTATATACCTCACTTTCCTTTTGATTTTCCCCAAGGGTAAGTCTTTCTTTGACCCCTTACATCAGGTGTCACGACCACTTGATGCCTGAGGTCGACACTGACCATCTGTTTTTGACAGATGAGTAGCAACTGTAGTGACCACAGCGCAGTTTCTTTCTAGCATAGACTTTTTTTTAATACACCAGTGAGATGCGCACTTGGCATAGAAGGAGCACTATTTCGATGCTAACATCAAACAGCACTTTAGGTATGAAGAGGCATGAGTGGTCATTAGGTGCTGGCTAGCAGTGCGAGCAAACTTCCTATGGTTGCTGTCACTTTCCATAAGGATGAAGACTATCATCAAAGTTGTGTACTTGAAGTGTGCCCTTCTGAGTAAAATCAGTGAACTTACTTCAAGAAAACACAAAAAATGCTGTGCATCAATTAAGATTAAACAAATATGCCAATAATTTTAAACAAGTAAGATTAAACAAAAGAATAGCCACTTTGGAAATAGAGAGTAAAACAGACAAAAATATTTTGGCCTGAGTTAACAAGGGAGACTAGAGATGCAAAAGAAGAACATGAAAGATGTCTCATTCACAGCTCTAATTAACAACATATCTGTTTATGAAAATGTACATCAAAGTAGCCATGAATGTATTTCAGAGAAAAATGACACATGCTCACAAAATATGTATATTCAAGAAGGAATAAAACCAATGGAAACAAGACACATGCACAGATCTTACGTGTCCCTGGACTCAAACACAATAAGGTCCTTAAGACTGCTTTCTGGTGGAAATGAATAAAACGTTCCACAAAATTTGCTGAGGGATACTTTCATGTAATGGTGCATCGTTGATGTAACTGAAATCTCTGCCATATCAATGGTCCTGAGTGACATAAACTACCAATGCTCCTGAGTCAGCAAAGTCTAATTCCTCATACTCTTCCCCAGAAACAGATTAATAGCCTGACACATGCTCCCAAGCACACCACTGAACTAGATGCATTTTCCTGAACAGAAAAAAACACCCTCTCGTTCCTTACTCTAGTTTGCAAGATTGGGAGTTTCAGAGAAATGCTTGATGAGGAAGAACCTTAGAGAGGCCCTGAGGGAAGAGCAGAAGGGGAGACTTGCTCCTGCTTGCACACACGTTGAACTGCACAGCTGAAGTGAAGCCTGCCAGTTCTTGGAATCAGGAAAGATTCAAGAGCAAACTCATCCTCTGTGGCTGCTCAGTAAAAGGTCAGAATATTGTGATTCTAGATCAGAAATACAAAATGACCACACCCAGACTGACTTGCAAACCCATACTAGCCATAGAAACTTTTGGGCAGGATAGTTTTGGTAGCGAGGGAATTTTTCTCATGAAGACACAAGCAAAAATGAAAAAAAAAAAAAAAACACAAAAAACTGAGGTCTTTCTTTGGTTTCAGAAAGTAAATCCTGTCTGCATTCAGTCAAAAAGAAGAGAAAGGGAGACAGTCTCTCCCTGAAGGAAAAGTAATTGTCCTCAGAGTAAGGAAAAGCTTACCACATTGGGCACAAGTCCTAAGTAAAAGACGTTGAAGAATGGATAGCCTAGAGCCCAGAGTGTCATTACGTAAACTGAAAAATAGGACCCAAACCTGAAAACACAAACACAAGAGTAGCAAAGCAACAATAAAACCATTTTTGTGAACTGAAATAAAGCAGTTTTACACCTTCAGCTGAAAACAGCCCATGCTATGTGCTATCAGACAGAAACAACAAAAATAAGATTCACCCATGGGATGAGCCTTACAAAAATCTCTGAACCTTTGAATTAAGATTAAACTTGGAAATAAAAACTTTTCCAACTTTGGCAAAAGAGAAAAGGCTACCTTAAAAGATGCAGTAGGCCAGCGTTCACTTCATTTTTAGGATAAAGAAGCTAAATATAGTGACATGATACTTAGAGGGTAAATTTATAAATTTTAAGACAGGAAACAATGAGGTAGACAATAATGTAAATATTAAATAATAACCTGAAATGATAATGCTATGGATTGGGAGACGGGGCAGGGGAGAGGACGTGCTCCCTATAGCATGGATTGGGGGCTAACAGTCTCTGCGGTCTCAGTTCAGATCAGAAGGAATGAATTAGAAAAGGGTTCTGAGTTAAGAGAAATAAAGACCACTTAATTTAGATAGTTGTACAAAAGACGTAAGGGAGACGCAGAGATTTCAATGCAGTGGTGAAGGAGGCAGTCATTTGTATTACAAAGCCCCTGGTAGACGTGAAGGAAGGTCATTTAGGAAGGTCACACAGTGGGGAGAGTTGAAACATTATAGGAGGAACCAAAAATGGCTACCTAACGAAGATGAAAAAGGGAAAGCAGGCTGAACAAGTCGAGGTTTTAATGAACATACAAATAGGTCTGCTTAAAATAATAAAATCCAAACTCTACCCTGTATCTATAAAAACTATTCCAATGAAAAAAGGTGAAAGTTAAATAAAAGGACAAAAGAAAATATTAGTAAAGCGCAGAAGTTAACAATAAACAATACTGAAGCATTAGCTGAAGGACACACACACACACACACACACACAGCATTGACTGGCTTAAGATTATCACATGAGATTAAAAATTAAAATTTAATTTAGACAAGATTTATATATTAAAGTATATATATATATTTATACTTATATACTCTTATAGATATATTTATATATTACAGTAAAATACAAAGAATAAGCAAAAACTTCTGGACACAGAACAGTTTTTCAAAAATTGACAAAACAACTAACAACAAATAAGTGAAAACAAACCCTTGCCTTCAGAGGTAGATACGCAATTCTGTGTTGTATAGAAAGAGAAAATATAACCTTTAGCTTTTCAGGGAACATATATTATGGCAAAATTTTTGCTTATAATCACACTATTATTAGAATGAAATCAATAGATTCCTGAACTTTCTACTAAATGTGAATCTGAGTTTTAGGTAAAAGAGCTGAAGGTCATACAAGAAAAGATCACCCTGTGCTGCTTACAAAGGGACGGTTTTTTTTTTAACTAGAGAATTTGCGATATGAAATGATTATTTTAGAGAAACACAGTGCAACAGCTATAAAATCGCACATCGCTGTGGTGTGTCAGCCTGCCCGGCTGTGTGGCTGAAAGTGGCAGCCAGTAGCCACATGTGGCTTCCTCAATTTCAGCTTAAAATCTGAGTGGCATTAAACAGACATCCAGTTCTTCAGTCACACTCGCCACATGCCGGGTGCTCAGAGGCCACACGGTGGTTAGTGGCTACTGAACTAGACAACATACCACACCAGAGTGTTCTGTCTATACACGCTGCTGTGGTTATCTTCCCCTACCACAGAGAAATGTAAATTAAAACAGCTCTTGGTACCGAGGCAACGGTTCGATAAGGGGTGGTGTGTCTGAAGACATATGGATTTGGATTAAAAGTGCAATGAAACACAACTTTCTAGACGTACATGTTGGCCAGCCTCAGAAAGCTATCTGATGAAAAGTTTTGGACTCTGGCAGTTCTATGACAATTCTTTTGTATTGTCCTGTGGGTGGGAGAAAAGGGGTAGAGGAAAGGAAAGGAAGACAGAGAACACACACGTGCCAACTGTAAAGTCTACAGAGCATGGGTGCACCATTCTGCTTAATCTGCGTAACTGTCTTATTTGGTGGCAAGAATAGCTCTCTTTTTCTGACAATAACAGTACATTTACATAGGTTAAGCAAAGTTGCCCAAAGCCACGTAGTGCCTAACTGTGAAGCAGGTTTTGAATGAGTAATTATATCTAACATCAAAGTCATGGCCCTTTTTTCAAAAATTTGTGTGTACATGTTCATATATGTGCATGCCTGTGGAGACCAGAAGTCAATGGTGGGCGTCTTTTTCAAACACTCTCCATGTTGTCCTTTGAGACAGTTTCTCACTGAATCAGGAACTCTCTGACTCCATAGATTGGCTAGCCAGGGATCCTCCTTCCACCTCCTAAGCTGTAGGATTAGTCACCTGTTTCTGTGTCTTCCTTTTTTATACTGGTGCTGTCAACCCAACTTAGGTCCTCATTCTTTTGAGGTGAGTGCTTTACTGGATGAGCCATGTCCCCATCCCAAATTCCATGTTCTCTGACATCAAACTCTTTCTTCTGTTTCTCAGCATCTTTGATCATCGTGGCAGAGTTCTTCCTGCACCTGATCAATAGGTCCTGCTTTGAATTAAATGCATTCATGGGCCCATCTATTCCATCCCATATTTTAAGACTGTAAGATCTCTTCTCTGTCAATAAAATAGCTTGGTTTTCTAAATGCTCCACTGGGGACTTTGATTTGCATCCTAGGAGCCACTGCGTCTCAGACTTCTGACTCACCGCCCGGGGTATAGCTGTGTCAGTGCTGCTGGTGTTGCATCCTTCTCCGCTGTGGGTGTTCTCTTTCAGCGGGTACTCCACAGCATCACGGCACAGCCGCTCAAGTCATTATCAGCGATTTGCTGATGTTCTCTGCATGGCAGAGTGTAAGAAAGTGCTACTCCAATGCTGAAAGAGGTTGTGGTGGTTATGCTGGATAGATGACAGAAAATACTAACCAAGTGCCCAGGAAGCCAGACACGCTATCTACAGAAGATAACGCGGAGCTGCTCAGTAAAGTCTCAGTTTTATCTGAAGTATTAGGTAGGTGCCAGCAGGCTCTTCTGCCAGCGTCCCCAAAAGTTTTGAGCACATTCTAGACGGAACATATGAAAGCATTTTAAGCACTGTTACAGATTACTTCAATTCGAATCATTTTCCGTAACTTTTAGAGATGGAAAACCCTAGAAATGAAGAGGTTTGATTATGGATCAACAGATGAGGAAATGAAGTCTGTGAGGTTTGAGTAAACAGTCTCCTCAGAAGGATTAAGGATGAGACCCTGGACATCCTGGCTCATCCTGCTTCCCTGGGAAGGTAATGGTACCAGGACACCTATAAGTGATGATTATAAGATGCCGATCGTGTCTCTGACATGATCCATGACTTTTGTGACCAAATACACCTGGTTGAGATCCAGAGTAGGGTGTAACTCAGCGTTTCCCAGTATGTGGTCAGTGGCATGCCAGTTACACAGAACATTAGGAATATTTTGTCAATTTAGAAAAAAAAAGGATTCTGTGGTCAAACATCAGAAAATATATTAGAATTCAGGAAAACTGGCTCCTTTGTCTGGAGATATGACTCCACAACCTTCAGGAGTGCCTAATGTACTCATGTGCATACTCACTGCCAAGAGGAGGCTATAGTAGGCAGTCTTAAAAATTTATTTGCTCATAAAAAAGTTTTATATAGTAGCATTCCTGAAGACCAGTGTAGGGTGAAACACACTTTGGCAAACACTTATCTAACTTTCTACTGCGTGAGCCCCTGTCATATCCTCAAACGTGATGCCTGAAATAGATGTCGTGAAAGGGTACCTTTTGTGTGACTGGTTTTCTTCCTGATGATGTCACCACTGTCATTACTATCACGGAGACTGTGAGAACCTGTGCCATGCTGTGATGCACAATCTCTCTGCAGCAGACCCCACATGCATTCCTGCCCAAGTTGCTAACAGCACCGGCAGTGTTTGTAAGAGGTCACAGTGCCACGGCTACTCTGTCTTCCTTGTTTTGTTCTTTCACCTACCAAGGTTCACATCCAAGGCCTAAAATGTGATTCCTACATACCTGTGCAGAATTTTGTGAGCAATGCAGGACAGAGGAAATCATGTGCATGTGTGTGAGTGCACACTCACCATGTGCACACGGGTGAGTGCAACGAGAAAGGCATCTGTGTTTATTTCACATAGTACTGAGAGTTTCAAGCGGTTTATTTGCCTCTCCATAACTGAGTCAAGGAAGGAATCACATTCTGCCCCTCTGTATAGAAGCATGGAGCACAATGACTAGGAACGGAGAAGGGGCAGTCTGGCATTTCTAGAACCCAAGCTTTCACCAACTACTTCCCTGTGGTTTTAACTGAGTTCATTTACCTCCATTTCCGTGTTTGTAAAATGAATCCCATACAAGAGGAGAACTCGCACAGAGCAGATGCTGGGGACATGTGTATGTGAGGACAAACCTTCAGTGTTGGGCCCAGTGTCCTGCTTTCAATACATGCACACCACCTGGTTCCTGTTCTTAATTTACTTTATGGCCATTAATAATGTAACATCTTAGGCCACTTTTTTTTGGTGAGTAGGTGCTAGGAATTGAACACAGGTCCTCTGGAAGAACAGCCATTGCTCTTAACCACTGAGCCATCACTCCATCCCCTCTTGGGCCACTCTTATTTGGAAACACTTCCCTCTGTCATTTTTTCATGCCACAACGGTGACACTGTAAGGTGAAGCACAAGAGAGGCAGACAGATCTATATAAACCTTACTGTGGCTTTGAGACTCATAATTATATATAAGTAAAGTGTTCTTACTTATGAAAGCTGGAAGAAATCACTTAAATGGATAGCAGGAACCTCCCCGGAAATAATATACTTCCTTTCAGAGTGAGTCTACTATTCGAGCTTTCCCAAACTCATGATTCACAGCCTGAAAATGAATACTGTGCAACCAGAAATAAATTATTTTGCAGAGAGAAATACCAGATCCATAAAAATTTTCAGCAAAAAAAACCCCTCTTTTTTCACCTCAGCAGAAGGCACAACTGGCAAACACAAAGGCAGAGTGTCTGCGTGTGTCTGTGCTCTGCCAGACAGAGCACAGCTTTTGGTTCCTCGCTCAGTCTTGTTCCCAACATCGCTACTCTGACCTGGCAGCAGAAGCACAGCCAGGGTTTCTGACCAGCGCTGAGGTTATCCACTCAGAAGATCTCCCTGCAGCCTCAGCCGCCTCCCTTGGACACTGGGCTTTGAGCCACTGAGAGCCTGCCCCGAGTTGGAAGGGATGACAGCACTCAGTATAACACACATGCCAGCATCTGCGCTCACGAGCAAGGATCTGCCCACCTAGTGATGAACATCCAAGAAAATCTAAATGGGTATTCATGTTTCCAAAGGTCACTGACATTCCAGATACATGAAAGCAACTCATATTCAATCAAGTTGTAAAATTTCTATTCTGGATCTCAATTGTTCATATATGTGCTTTTATCTGTCCTTAAAATTGAGAAGATTGTGATTCTTATTATACTGTAATATAATTATATTGTAACACAGCAATATATTGTAGTGCCCATTTACCTATCAGTCAATCTATATATTACCTAGCTATGTATTGTCTGTCATCTACATATCTATGCTTCTATTTTCTGACAGTCATTTACTACTTATCAATTATAAATCATCACCTATCAATCATCTACCAATAATACACCAATTACCATTCTTCAACTTTTTTTTTATCAATCCATCATTCATCATATTCTCTCCATATTTATCAAATAACATCAACTTTTCATAATTGGAAATTATTGGAAAATATCTTCTTTAAACTTATCACACATTCCACATTTTAAATTATTTTGGTATATGAGGTCTGTATCTATTTTTCTTCTTGTCATTAAGCAAATTTTTCCAATTCTCAGGTAACTGCAGACAACTGTTTAATATACAGACAGGAAATATTAAGACTTAAGAGGTTCCTTAAATGATCATATCTTTTAGGAGCAAAATCAAATGCTATGCACACAAATAACTCTTACTAAGTTAGAGAAAAGAATGAATCTCTAGGGTCCATTGAACTGTACCTAACCCTTTTTGCAACAGAGTTTCATTCTAAAGCTGAATTCCTACAAATATGGATTCACAGACCTCCCAAATCTTATGCTCAAAATATATCGTGAGCCGTGTAGAGAAAGTATAGATGTATCTGACTTGTCCTAGGTCCAAACCTTCTTTGCATTTGGGAGAGATTTCAATTGGTGATTCTTGGTGGGAGAATCATGGGAAACTACACATGTGCATAGTTTTCTCAGCACAAGAGGACAATGGAGGCAGAAAAGGACCCAGTAAGGACCTGGGTGGGTTTCCTGCCTCTCTTACCCCGCTCCTAATCCCCACTCTCCTCTCTCCACACAGCCTGTAAGTCTTCTCTGATGACATACTCGATGCCCTCACACTACATTCCCCTTGTTACCATTTTTAATTACCTAGACCAAATTTTGTCTCTGGTGGATTTTTGGCAACTGGGAACCCTAAATGAAACGTGGTATCTTATGGACAATGAAATCTTTTAAAAGTTTTTAAAACGTTAGTTACAACTTTAAAACTCCATATTTCTTCTTCTGTTTCTGGGTTTGTGGTCAGGGGATGGCATTTAAAAGTGGCAGCCGTTCTTTGCCAGTATGTCTGGGCTTAGATTAGAAGTTTAAGCATAGTCACATTAGCACTGTTCTCCACTGCAGTTCTCCACATCTCCTGCCATGTTAGGATGCTTAAAGAGTCTAGCTGGAAATGGGAGATGCTTTTGTAAACCCAAGGCTGGCTGATATTTTGACCTAGAAGACGCAGACCATCCAAAAACACCCTCTTAAAAGACACTGGAGAACTTAGTGTCTGCCCATTTCCAAATGCTGCATTTCCACTAAGTCTTTGGTAAATCCTTAATGAAATATGTAGGCATATAAGTCTGTGAACTTATAAAGTATAATGACTTTGAACTCCTAATCATGTTCCATGCTCTGAAAAATAGACTGTGTCTGGGGCAGATCAGAGAATCTTAATGTTTCTTAACATTTTAAGCGAAGGTAACTGGAAAAACTTAAGCATGTAGCAATATTTTTCAAAATCATAATTTTTATAGAGTAGACAAGTCTGGCTGCCAGAAGAGGTTCCAGAATTGCATTTCAATCTTGAAGTGGTGTCTGACTCAAGAGCGGAAATGTAACATTCCCCACAATATCTGCAGCCGAGGCTTGGGACTGACTGGTCTAACATGCTGCTGAAGATGAATGGGCAAGGGGAGAGATGGGTTTTAAACTGCTCAATGGAGAAGCCCATTTCTCTTAGTTTGGTTGTTGTTGTTTTAGATTTCCATAGAATTGCAGCTTTCACGTTCTTGTAATGTTCGTGTCTGAGTATATCTGTTTTCAGCTACATTTTCTCTCTCAACAACAACACTGATACCTAAAACCTTTTGAAGTTGTTTTGTAATTATTAAGCTCATGTGTCATATGAAATATTTGAACACCTGGGAAGGAGGAGTCACTTATTTCTAAGCAGAAATTATAAAGGGGTTTTAATAAAAACAAATCATTTCATGAAAAATAAACCAGCACTACCAAAATTTCAATGGCTAGTGACCGCACAGGCTGGGGATACATTTCAAGAACTGGCACATTTGACTAGTGTGTGTGGAGCCCTGGCTTTGATCCCTAGAGCTTCAGTAGCACCAGAAGGAACTTAGATGCCCTACAAACGTATAAGAGTCACAATGTATAGCGTAGAAGGAAAGTTAGGAATGCAAAGAAAATACAAACTATTGTATCAATAAAGTTCTATTCATTTGAAGGACAGAAGAAGGAAAGGAAAAGTGGCCAGAAGCCATTTTCTTTAGTTTTCTTTCTTTGTGTGTTATGTGTACTGTGTACATGTGCGGTGCATGTGGTGTATTTGCATGTGTATCTGGGGGTGCGTGTGTCTGTGCCCACGCCCAGGCCAGAGAAAGAAGTCAGATGTCTTGTTGTGTCATCCGCACCATATTCCTTCACATGGAGTTTCTTACTGAACCTGGAGCTTGGCTAGCAGTCAGCAAAACTCAGCAATCTTCCTGCCTCAGCCTTCCACAACCCTGGGGCTACAGGCACTAGGAGCTAAACCTGCATTTTTTTGTGTGAGGGATGGGGCATCAAACTGAGGTCCTGATAACCAACCACACAGACAGCAGCATACTTACCACCTCTGTAGCTCCGGTACATTATGTTTTTAAATTACTAAGTCTTACACTGAAGCCCACTTTGATAAGAACAGAGTTGTCTGAAACAAATGACTCATTAGGGAGAATCATCTTGTTTTTCAGGATTGAATCAAAGTGATAATTCATAAATATGACTTATTTAGGAGCATTTCTCAGAACATAACTGCAAAACAACAAATATGTATTTCCAGGGTTCATGTACTAAAAGAAAGTACGCTGAGAATGTTATGCTATGTGCTCTATAGTCCTTAACCCCACAGCTAGGGGTCATCACAGACAAGTCAAAATGGAGAAAAACAAAACAAAAAACAAAAACAAACTATGGTTGCTCTTAAAACCTAGTACACTTGACATTAAATAAAGACCCTTCAAAAAATAAAACAGAGCATAAATTGTAATTCCATACTCCTGGCAACCACCACAAACAGAAACCTGCAGAACAGAAAAATGCTGACAAGGAGTAAAAATGCAATGATAAATATTAGGGAACCATACTCAGAGTAGCTACTAACACCCCACAGTGTTTTCATGGAAGTAAAGTGTTCAGGAAATGCTAACAGATATTTAGCTATGTAAAGAACACCATGAAAATCCATTACATTAATTTCAGTTTAGGATTGGGACAGAATTTCTAAGAGTTTCTAAAACAGCTCCATATTTATTTCTGCTGTTCTCTAGTACATATTTTGTGGTGCTCAAATGTCAATCAATGCAGAAAGACATTGAAGATGCTCAATATACCGTCATATCAAACATTCATTGAGCTGATATATTTTACTCAGAATGAGAACCATCTTCTTTCAACAAACAATAGCTTATCATTTCCAATAAATGGCTACCAGGAGCTCTAAATTAGAAACCCCTAATCTACACTAAAAGGCAGCTACAAAATTACCACATAACTATTTCCATGATGTCAGAGTCTTTAGTCTACATTCTTGGGGTAAAAGTTTTGCTAAAACATATAAATATTAATTGGCATTTAAGAAAATTTGTAGATTTGATGAAACAACTCAAATTTAAATGTAAAATGTATCCATTGTGCAGTAAAATTACACAATGAAATGCATACGAAGCAAGCAAGGAAGCTAAACTGGCATAAACTTTCCTCTGGGTAAGTGCTACATGGTTTTACCATCATAATTAGCACAGCCTTAGCAATACAAAGATAAATAAATCCTGAGCACTGGCCTTCAAAAATATTATGGGAAAAAAACCAGACAACTATAAAAATATCAACCGTTACATAGTACGTGCAAAAGAAGATAAGAGAGGGAGAGGCTGCCTCTCGGCATTCCTGGAGACCCGGGAAATCCAGCAGACAGTATCAAATGCTAAGGCAGAGGAGTGAATGGGGAAAACAAAATCAGTTTCCTGTGGCTGGAAATAGGCACCCTTTGCTGTTAAGCTGGTTAGGAATGTACTCAGGTATGGATACGGAGAGAAAATGGAAAGCAATTGCTGTATACACATTATATGTCAGATACTGAGGACAACCTTGACATATACCATGCCATCAAAACTACACAGCAGCCCTGAAGCTTACTATTCCCATAACAAACATCATGGGGAATACTCATTCACAGAAACCTTCTCTGTCAAGTTAAGAAATGAGCTGTCATTGCTTATGAAAATGTCTGAGCTTGGAAGTGTAGAGACAAAGTGGTATGACACTGGAAAGATAACTGTAAAGACAGCTGGGAAAGAAACAAGGCTGACAGCGCTGTACTTCTCACAAGGGTGTGCATTCCAGGGATGCTGCAAAGGTAGAATAGACAAGACTTAGTAACATCTGTTTGGGACCCGGAGTGAATGTCCAGTGCGACTGTGAGGCAACTCAGCGATCCTGTCTCACAAGAGGAATACACAAGGAAAACCAGAGATCGAGGGAAAACCAACAGGCTCAGTGCAACATGTGCCATACAAAAGTGTTAGTGGGTCAGACAGACAACCTTGCCCCATGAGCAATGTAGTCTGAGACTCGGTACAAGTTGGAGACAAAGACGTTCCAGTTGACAGAAAGGACAACAGATATTAAGTGAATCTGTGAACTGACGCGGGCAAACAATCAAAGGGGGGATAATGAAATTGTTAAAATTAAGAGATGCTTTGCTTAATTAGATGTTGGGGAGGAAGTTGATAAATTTAAAAAATTAAATAATTTAAAGGTAAATGTATTTACACAAAAAAAATTGCAGACGGAAGATAGAAACTTTGGTAACTTAGATCCCAGTAAAACAATTAATAAAAACTCTTCATGCAGCAGCCACATGAAGTCTGTGAGTATGGTCCCACGGGCACCAAGCAAGCTAGTTAACATTTCTTCAAAAAAATCTACAAAATCCCAGTAACAATGAGAGCCTATGTTTCCAGGAGCCGCAATCTCCTTCCTCCTTTTGATTGTACACTTAGGGTCATAAATATAGGCAAGAACAGCCTGTGAGACAGGTTGTCCTCTTCCTCTCTCTTCTCAGTCAACGGATGAGTCTTGTCTTCCCAGGAAGCAGGCTATGAAGATTTAGTGTTCTCCCCTTGGTGTTGCAGAGATTCACTTACAAGGACAGACAGGTGAGGGGAGTCTGGGGGAATGGATGGCTACTCCAGGTGCAGCAGGCCAAGAACACTGAGGCAGAAACTGCTAGTGTACCTGTGAGAACAGGCAAGCTGAATGCTCAGAGATTTTTGACCACCATAATTGACTATGTTTGCAATATCACATAGGTAATGTAAAAACTGAGAGTGCTTTTGAAAATGGAAACTTTGAGGGTAAGCAAGCAAGCAAGCAGATCAGGAGGAACTGCAGAAAAGAATCCCTAAGGACCTCAAAGACTGAACTCGAGGAATTCTGCAATGAGGCCTGAATTTAATCGGATCAGCCTATGGAGCAATTTATGCCCCAAGGCATACAGAAAACAACGAAGTAATTAGCAGGCAATTAGTGGAACCCCACAAATAGGTGTGACATCAACAGAAGCAGACAGCTTAAAGGAGATCAGAGAAAGGGAGAGTCAAACAAAGCTAAAACCACTAGCTCCCCAGGATGACTGAGCATGCTCAAGAACTTGTTCTCTGAGCAATAAAGGAATGGCTTTCAGCCACAAAGGAAAGTTACTTCGCTAAACAATCTTATTTCAGCCTCTTCAACAGGCAAGCAATAGTATCTGGCTTCTAGCTGAAGAATAAGAAACTTGCTATAGTGTATTAATAAAATTTTCAACAAAAAAAGTGAAGAAACAGGAGAATGTAATTATAGTTCACAATGGCAGGTAGGGGCTTACCCAGCCTGTGAGAGGCCACAGATTTTATGGAATTCAGAGCAATCATTACGAATATGGCTCCAGGACTAGGGGAATCATGCTGGACAAGCAAGGTGTGATGAGAGTGTCTTCTGAAAGTGAAATCACTCAAGATCAATGATGAGGCAATTAAGAAAAAGAACCAAATAGGAAGTATAAAGGTACAAGACAGAAGCAGAGGAGAGAGCAGACTGGACGGAGAAAACAACCACTGACCTTTCTCTTTGTTTTCCCTTCATTTTCTTAGATGTAGTATCTTAGGCTATAGCCTGGAATTCACTATGAAGAACAGGTTGACTTCAAACTTTAGATAATCCTCCTGCTTCAGCTTCTCAAGTGCCAAGATTACAAGAATGAACAAAGCTCAGCTTGTATTTCTTTTTAAATTAATTGAATTTTTGTATGTGAGGGGGCACGCACCTGTGTTGTGGCACACGTGCAGAGTGGGGTGGGGAGCATGCACCTGTTCATGCACCTGTGTTGTGGCACATGCAGAGGTCATAGGAAAACTTGTGAGAGTAAGTTTTCTTCTTGCACCATGGGCTCCAGGAATCAAAATCAGGCTTGGTGGCAAATGTCACTTTCCTCTAAGCCAGCTAACTGGCTCTTGTCAGGGTTATGCCATTTTGAAGGCAGAACATAAAAGAATGAATTAAAATAAAAGGAGAGTCAGAAAAATGTGGAACACCATTAAGTACCTGGAAATACAGAAGATATGAGCGAGTACCAGGAAAAGGGGAGAGAAAAGCAAAAATAGCAGTCCAAGAAACGCTGGCAGAAAACTCTCCCAGTCTGGTAGAATACATTATTAATGAATCTACAACTCTGTGGTGGTTTAATGAGAATGGTTCACAGAGGCTCATATATTTGAAAGCTTGGTCCCCAGTTGGTGAAACGCTTTGGGAAGGATTAGAAGGTGTGGTCTAGTTGGAGGTACATCACTGGGGACTAGTTTTTAGGTTTCAAAAGCCCTCACCATTCCCAGTCTCTCTCTGTCTCTCTCTGTCCCCCTGACCTCTGCCTTGTGGTTGTGTCTCAAGATGTAAGCTCTACTGCCCCAGTGCCATCCTCACACTCCTGGAATGATGCTCATAAACTCTAATTCTCTGAAACTGTAAGCCTCCAAAAACTCTTCCTTCCATAAGTTGTCTTGGAAACTAGACCTTATCATAGTAGCGAAGACAACTGGTAAGAAATACAACACACTCCAAGTCATTAAAATTCGGAGACTGAAAGCTAGACACAAAGTACAACTGTTAAAGCAGTTGGAGAAAACCAACACCTGAAACCCAAAAGAACCTCGATATAATTAATGGCATTATTATCAGAAACAAAAATGACAAGATGCAAATTTAAGGCTGGGAAAAGAAGAGCAAACTGCTATCAAAGCAAACCAAAAGAAGAAAATAAGTATTAAGAAATTAATGAAACTAAAAGTGGAAAGATTACAGAGACATGAGCAGAAGATAAAATGTGTCCTTTCGTAGATAAAATTGGCAAATCTTTGGCTAGATTGACCAAAAGAAAGAGGGACACAGGAATAATCAATATCAAGAATGAGAGGATAGTTATTGTTGGTTCCAGTGAAGTAAAATTGATCATAAAGTGATGCTATGGACACGGCCAATCATATATGAATAAATCTGTTGTAGACAAGGAGACATTTGGAAAACGGTGCATAATATCAAAAGTGTCTCTTGAGTAGTTGCAAATCAGACTGAAGGTGTAGCAAACTATTCTATGGGGTCAAAGTTTGGAAAGCATCAAAAGCAAAGAGATCTATCAAAGTAAAAGAAAAACACAGACCTTATGTATCCTTATGGATACAGATCCAAAATCCTAAGCAAAACACTGTCAGAAGAAAGTCTAGGAACCAATACAGAGACTTATATTCATCACTAAGAAGATAAATTCAAGGATTTAAGCTGATTAAATGTATAGAAAATAATCATTGTAACATAAAGTCTCAATGCAATGAAAGTCAAAATCAATCTGATCAACTCAATAGGCATAGAAGAACATTTGATAATTCCAGTATCTTTTATGATACAAACACACACAAATCTAGGACTAGAGAGGAACTTTTTCAATCTAGTAAAGAATATCTACAAAAAGAAAGAAAGAATATGAAATATATTTCACAATGGTGAAATAATGGATGCTTCCTTCTTAAGACAGGAATAAGACAAGGAAATCTAGCACTTTTGCTCAACTTGATAGTAGAGGTTTCCTCCAGAGTAATTAGGGGGAAAAGGGAAATAAAAGGCTTTAATACCTCTCTGTTTTTAGATGAAATGACCCCACATATATGCTCTTGTATTATCTATTGTTATTTATCTAAATAACTAGTTTTCCAAGGTTGCAGGTTACAAAATCGATGCATGAAAATCAGTTGTATTGTATTAAGAATAAATGATGAAAAATTTCCATTTACGTAGGGAAAACTCTAAGCAAAGTAATATCAACACTTATATTCTCAAATACAGTAAACGCTGATGAGGACTTTTAAAAAGAAAACAAAGTAGAAAAACATTCATTGGAAGAAGCAAAGATCAAATTAAACAGTTTTCTTGACACAACTAGAGTCACCTGGGAAGAGGAAACATCAAATGAAGAATTCCCCTGCCCATCAGGAGACATGTGAGCATGTCTTCAGGGTGTTATCTTGATTAATGATTGATGTAGGTAGGTCCAGTCCACCGTGGACAGTGGTCAAGGTCTGTATAAGAAAGCAAGCTGAGCAAGCCATGGAGACTGAGCTATGAGACTGAGTGTTCCTCCGTGGTCTCTGTTTCAGCTCCTGTATTAATTTCTCTTGATGAAGGACTCTAATCTGTAACATGTAATAAATCCTTTCCTTCCCAAGTTTCTTTGTGACAATGGTTGTACCACAGCAACAAAAGAGCACACTAGCTTTACAAACAAACAGTAATATAAGATAAGACTATCAAATTTTTTTCCCCAAAATGTCTTCAACAATTGTGAGTCAGGTCAGGAAGGATGCTTTGAGTTATACTGGCTGGTAAATGAGTATTCGGGAGTGCCAGGGCAACTTGTCGAAATACCAAATGCTAGACTTATGAAAATTTAGTATATGAAGAGCATATCAGATCAAATCCATGCTTTTGGAGATTTGTGAATCAAATTCCCCTGGGTAACAGTGAATTATCATTTCAGTCTCCTAGATCTGGTCTGGTAATCTCAACAATTCCAACCTCAAATGAATGAAGACCAAAGTAGCGAGAACCAATAGTTTACTCTGAACTGCCACATAGTATTCAAATAACTATATTTCAGGTTTGCTTTAGTGTCTTCCTACTAGCAGTTCTCAATCTCTGGGTTGCAACCCCTTTAGGGGTCAAACGATCCTTTCATAAAGGTTGCCTAAGACCATCTGCATATCAGATATTTACATTATGAATCCCAATAATAGCAAAATTACAGTTATAAAGTAGCAATGGAATAAATTTTGGGTTGGGAGTCACCACAACCTGAGGAACTGTATTGAAGGGTCACAGAATTAGAAAGATTGGGAGCCACTAAGGTAATGTAGTCCAAACAGAAGCAGTTGACAGAAGGAACACTATACTCCCAGGTCTGGGAGGAGGGACTCACAACATAGCCATCTGATTTCTGGTCATTATACACATCACTGGCATTGATGTACCACCAACAAGAAGGAACTTTATCCCAATTCATGGTGACTTTGGACTAGAGAGTGTTAAAGCCATATTTCAAGATCCACTGTAATAGTATTTTAAAAGCAAACAACACAGAAATCTCTACAGCGCTTCTAATGAAATGACTGGATGAACAACTTTCCTAATTTAAGTAATTAAATAATGTTTTTAAAATTAAGTATTTGTATCATACAAGTAACCGACTTCTTTCTGTTTGCCAACGTATACCATGGCAAATAAATTCAAATCTAGAATCCCCAATACCTCTATCAATGGTTCTCAACCTTTCTAATGCTGTGACCCTTTAAACACAATTCTTCATGTTGTGGTGACCTCCAACCATAAAATTATTTTCATTGCTACTTCATAACTGTAATTTCACTACTGTTAGGAATCCTAATGTAAATATCCGATATGCAGATGGTCTTAGGCAACCCCCATGAGAGTGCCATTCGACCTCTAAGGGGTTGCAACCCACAGGTGGATAATTACTGCCCTAGAGCAATGCTTCCTTCTCTGACACCTTGAGCCCATTGTCAAGAGAAGTGTGGTGGGAAGATAGAGGAACTTAAAAGAGACATGGCACACACACATTAGTGGGAATACAGAGGGCAGAACATATTTGTCTTCTCTGAGGATTCCATAGATGCACGACAATCTGGGTAACCTCCTCAGAGTAGTCCTGCACCACTCCACAAAGTGTAGAACTTAAGAGAAGGTCTGGATACGGACTGTTGCAGAATCTTATATATTCCTGTGGTCATATTTAATAGGCAGACAAGGAAAAAAAGGAGAAAAATAGAACAAGATCCTCCAAGTGCCACAACCACATCAAGGCTTTAAGTGGCGAATATTTAGACTTTTCATCAAGATGCCCCAAATACCTTGACTACCTCTGTTCTTTCAGAACTTTCTGATGAGCCAGTCCTCAGTCTCACTTAGTTCTGATCTAAGGGTTTTCCTTCAGGTGACATAGGATGTCCGAGCCATCCATCCAAGCTGTCTTTTTAACAAATAGCATTTTACACTCTACCTCTTTCACACACATTCTTGATGTAACCAAAAGAAATTCATCATGTTCCTCTGGCCTTATAACAAATGTACTTACTTGTTTTGCAAAATTATCAACAACAGGCAGTGTGTAATTTTAAAAAAAATACAAAATTAAATGAAAAAAATTAAAAATGACAGTATTCTAAAAAGAAGAAGCATTATAGAATGTAACATGGAAAATAATAATATAATTCTGTATTTCTTCATACATCTTACTACACAACACTATATCACTAAACCCTCCAATCTCTCATATAATTACTGAATAAAATACAGTTCAACTACAGCAAGATGTGTCAGAAGTTTGTTTCAAACAAATAATACTCTCCTTTTAAATATCTACATGAAGCTTTCTGCTTTGTACACACAATTTTCAAAGTTTATTTGAATGATTTCTGGTTTATGACACAGTACCCAAGCTGACATCTGAAACCATCATAAGTACCCTGGGCTCTGGTTTGCTCTCAGTAGGTACCTATGCTTTTGAGTGAGGTCATTAAGATTTAAATGCAGATACAGAGAAAGCTTTAAGGCAGAAATATACTAGCTTCAAATCACATTTTGCAATATCAGAGGGAGGCACACAACTATTCTAATAATATAATTTAAAGACAGAACTTGGTTCAAAATAACCTAAAAGTGAATTTCATCCCAAATGGCTTCATTTTGGGCTCTCTCCAATAAAAAAAGTAGCAGTGGATTCTGGGGAAATTTTAAAAAATGATCTGTAAACTTATTTAGTGTACTGAAAGGACCACATGTAAGCTAGTGTTTCACTGCCTTCTCTCTACAGTGGATTACTTTGGGAGCTTGCAAACCAAGGGTGGTTAGTTATGCTTGGATCTCATTGCTAACTGGATTGAACACAGGTGAGGTCCATGTCAGCATTTTTAATCCCAGAGTGTGTCATTCTTGTATCACTGTAACTGAACGCTGAATCAGAGCCTTCAGGGAACTGACACGGTAACGTGTGTTTTAGCTAAAATATCCAGGTTATTCCTATGACAAGAACCAGTGAACACAATGTCTTCAATATCCAAATAACAATTTTACTTAAGACTTTGAGGAACACAGTAGACTGTTAAATTCTGATTACAGCTTCTACTGTAATCTTCAGAATTTAATTCTTTTCCTTTTAAAATGAAAATGGTCTTGTTCGAGACTGGAATGTGCCTTGTGTGCTATTTCTAAATCAGATGAAAACATTCACAAACATGCAACTTTGCCCATATGGAAGAAGTTTGCATGCATTAAACTGTGACATTAAGTATGGTCATGGGAAACATCTGTAACCCACAGAAGAAGAGGCATCCATGGAACTGGGATTCCTGGTTCCGTTAGATGTACCTAATACTTGCCGTGATCTTACTTGTAGATATCAGATTTAGAATCATAAATCCTATGAGAAGTACCTACACTTGGCTTTCTATATGACTTTAATAGATTTCCAAGTCAAAAATTTCCTGGGTGATGTCAACATCTTAGAAAACACAGCAAATTGAAACCATATCACAGACTTCTCCCTTTCCCACAGTAAATATGAACAACAACTCAACAGGTCAAATCTAACAATCAAGTAAAGATTATCATCAGCACCTAATAAAGGAAACAGCCATGGAAGGGCATCACAATGGCAGCCCAGCAATGACACAGAAGAGCCTTCAACCCTTCCCCTGCAAACAATACAGGGAAAGAGGTTAGATACACAAAATCCAGAAAAAGTTCACTATTTATCCATCGAGAGCTGCATTCAACTTTAGTTTATAAACTAGAGGAAATCTTTAGGAGTAGAAACCCTGCTACCAATATAGCCATCATCACACTGGAAGGGAAAGCCAAAGCCCCAGAAGGCCCCACTCAGTGTGATCTCTAGCAGGTGGGAGGAAGTTATAGAAGACATAGTGATCATAATGATCTCCAGCCTTAAACATTAGAGGATAAATGAGGACTGTGAGGGTAAAGGAGTCTCAGGGGCAGGATGTAGCCAAAGATTTGGAACAAAGGCTCTTTATTCTTTGTCCAATTGAGTCACCAGTCCACGTCCTGGAGCCCTGGAGTGTTTCGGTCTCCTTACAATCAAAAACATTTAAGCCTCAGTTACTTACTGCTGACTGGGCCACTCTGACTAGTTCCATCTGAACTCTGACTCTTCTGATTCAATCAAGTCACTCATTGTTCTGGCCCAAACACTCCTCCAAGCCGCTGGTTCAAACTGATCTTCTGAGCCAGCTGACTGTTCCTGATTGAATTCTTCTGACTCTTGCTTACCCTGGCTGATTCCCTGGCTGCCTCAGACTTAACTGCTTTGCCCGGCTTCTGTCTGATACCAACTATTTCTGCCTACCTAGCTGCCTCTGTGTCTCTCCTTGAGCTCTAATTTCTCCACACTGCCTCAGTTGGCCTCTCTGCTCCTCAGTCAGACCACTTCATTGTCTCTGTGTCTTGTACCCCATCTGTTCGCTTCAGACTGCTCACCTCATACTGCCTGCTATAACTCATTCTGCAGAAGACACAAAGTACCAAGCTCAATCTTTCCTCAAAACTGCTAAAGCCAGCCGAGGTCTTCCTCTGCCCCCGTGGGTTCAGATCACTGAGAACCTGAAATACTTGGGCTTCAAACAAGAGCTATAGAATGGAAATAGTGTACAGGTAATATTTAAAAGGAGAAGGAGAAAATTAATTTCCATCACCTAATTACTTCAAATAGACTGTAAAGAGATGCCTGTTTTTTCAGGGAGAGGGATAAGGGACAGGGCAGAAAGTATGAAGCATATTATAATTTGCTTTATTTACTCTCATGCACAGACCAGGCTAAGAAACAAGACTGTTCCATTATGGGGTAGGGGGAAGTATACCTAGGAAACAAAAACAAAAGTAGATAGAAGTTCTTTGCACTACAGAAGTTGCTGTTAAGAACCATGTAAGAGAATGAAATGAACATCTGGAGAGATAGCTCAGTAGTTAGGAGCACTTGCAGATGACCTGGTTTGATTCTCAGCATCTACATGGTGTCTCATAACCATCCCTGTTTCCAGGGGATCTGATGTCCTCTTCCAACCTGTTCTGGCACCAGGCATGCATGTAGTACACATATATACATTCAGATAAAACACTCATACACATAAAATAAAGTGAAAAAAAATCTAAAAAGAAAAAAACCTTCTTATAAAGAAAATGAATCAATCAATACCCTTAACTTTTTAGAAAGTTGATTATGATGTTCCTTGATATTTTTAAATATTTCTTTCGTTAGGGTTCAGTGGCATTCTTGGTCAAGTCAGTTTTTCAACATTAAAACAGTTGGGAAATTTTCAACTATTATTTTTCTGTTATCCACTCCTCCGAAAACTCAAATTGCATGTACCTAATTTGCTAGAATTTGGCACAAATCAATAATGTACCCTTATATTTGATGGCCTCTGTGTCTGTAATTAATTCTTTTTAATATTTTCTCTTGATGTGTTTTCAGCTTCACTGATATTTTCATCTATAATACCAAATTTGCTATGAATCTTATCCAGATGGTTCATGCCTATGTTCTGTTTGGTTTCCACAATGCTATTTTCTCTAGCTTTATAAACAAACAAAATACCCTTAAAACAATCTTTACACTGTCTAGTCTGCAACTCTAACATTTGTATCAGTCCTGGGTAATTCTAATTTCATTATGACCATACTCTATTACTTCCTCATGGGAAATTTTTAGTTGTTAATAACTTGCTGGGTGATGGTGGCACATGCCTTTAATACCAGCCCTGGGGAGGCAGAGGAGGCAGGCAGATCTCTGTGAGTTCAAGGCCAACCTGGTCTACAGAGTGAGTTCCAGGACAGCCGTAGTTACAACAGAGAAACCCTGTCTTGAAAAAGCCAAAAGCAAAATAATAATAATAATATTAATAATGATAATAAACTTATTAGATGACATGTTTTATCAGTGTTTTTCTGACTATTTGGAACTTTTGTAATCACATAGATAATTCTGAATTTAGATAATTCATATTTAATCCTCAAGTATTTTTTCCCTTTCAGAGTCAATAGCCTGGACCAGAATACAGTTTGTTCTATGGCTAATTACTCTCTCTTTTATTTCTTAAAACTTTGTTCCCTAAATACTTACCTGAGTGTTAGACTCAATACCTCAGAAACCATGTGATTTTACAACTTAGACTGAGGGAAGGGCACATTCCCAGATGTGTGCTCAGAATATTATTCATTGTGACGTTCTTGGGTTATCCCTTCCCCAGTCTTCAGGATGGCTACGCCCCTCATGACCTCACCACGTTTTACATAGAGGGTGAATGATGTGATCCTGTACGTATATCCGAGTTCCTTACATATGTGAAACTCCTCCCTCATGTTTTCTTTTAAGGATTCTAGCCATTATGGTCTCCTGGAATCTCAGCTCCCTTACCTCATCTTAGGGAGTCTATGGGTTGGGCCTGTGTTCTTTCTAACTGAAATATATCATGGGAAGCTCCAGCAGAGAACCGGGAGACTCGGATAGCTCAGACTCTTCATTTTTCTTTGTCTCACTGATAACTGCATTTCATTGCATAGTGCATTGATTGGTTTTATGATCAAATAACTGAGGTAATTAATTTTAAAAAGGAGAGGTTTATTTTGATCCAAGCTTTCAATTGCTGGTCATTGGTTTCATTCTTTTTGGTCTGTGCTAAAGTAGAACCTTCCTACTGAATACTGCTACACTGTGTACCAAACCTTCATAAGATTTAAGGGATATTACAATCCAGACCATAAGATTTGGTGTCTAATAGTTTTGAAAATCATTGTCTCAAACATTTTACATTTTCTGGTCTTTTCAATCGAGAGGGTGAATATGGCCTCCATTTGTTTCTCCTGGGTTGCAAGTCAAAGTCTCAATTTTGTTTTAAGATGATGAGTTTTGAACATTTTGGGCCACTCACACAAATGAACTGAGTATAAGAGTTCAAAGGTATAGTATGAAATTTATGTGCAAAAAAAAATACACTTAAGCCAGATAGCAAAATAATTAAATGTCAGCAGGTCACACCTGTCATTCACTCAGTAGCGCATCGCTGTTACCCTTACACATACTGGATGGCAAGCACTGTGTTTCTAAGGAGAAGGCATATGTGCTTTATCTGAGGATATGATCAACCATGTGGGTTCTGAAGTTATGCCATGTTCAAATTTTTCTTTTTTCCCAGGTATTAGCTTGGTGAATTTGAATAAAGTACCTTGTTCCATTGCGGACCATGCTTTTTATTTGCAAGAAAAAAATTTAAAATGCTATCATGGGGCCTGAGGAGATGGCACAGTGAGTAAACTGACTGCTCCCCAAGAATAATGACCTGAGTGCAGATCCATTTCACCCACGCAGAAGCCAAGATGCAGTGGCACATGTCTGTAACCCCAATGCTGGGGCAAAAAGAAGTGGATCCAGCCGGTCTAGCCAACATGTGAGCGCCAAGTTCAGCAAGAGATCAAAACTCTAAGAGGGAAGATGCCCAGTGCCAACCTCTGGCTTCCACACATGCCAAGGTGAGCATGCTCCCCTAGGTCCTCCTATAATTAAAATTTTTAAATTGAATTAAATTAAAAGATGCATTTGTGGTATCACAGCAATTAAATACTTTAAAGCATCTATCCTAGAAGATGTTCAATAAGTGTTATTTCTCAGCATTACATACGAATTTCCTACTTAGTGGTTCCTACTTATGCGAATAGTCTAACTTAGAGACACATATGCCATAATTGCAGTGAGTATATTATATAAATGCAATAGCCCCTTGCTACACGCAGATATATGTGAATTCTCTTAAGTCTTCTTGCTGCCCTCTATCTTCTCAGCCTGCATTCTTTCTTGTCACCCCAGACTGACCTTCGTGGAGAACTACTTTCAAGTTCAGAAGTTATTCAAAGCACCTCTCCCCCGTTCAGAATGAATAAAGAGCTGCCTTTTGACTCTGGATTCCCAAACATGGTACATTAAGGTCAAGTTGTTTTCTCCCAGCCTTGTCCTTTCTTTCACTGACTATGTGTTATGGCCACACTAGATGAATAAGCATCCAAGAACACTCAAGAACAGTATGCATTTCTCGCCTGGTTTCTTCTGTTTGGACTTCTATGGGTTCACAACACAACAATGCTGTGGCTTCAGCTGCACTGTACTGTGTGAACAAGGAGCGCAAAGGTGAATGGAGAAGAATATTCTCTGCTGTGAAGAGACTCACAGCCACATCAGTGTGCACACAGAACACAAAGATAAACAGCACCACTAATCTACAGAACCTGGAAAAATGACAGAGAAAATAAAAGGGGTCTAACTGTCATAGATAAGTAAGAAATGGAGAAGGGATGGCTTTGCAAGTTAATGGATTTCTGAACTGTCCGAAGACCTCTCTTTGTGAAAATCTGTGAACTGGGAGCAGACAAACTTTAAAGGGGTCAAATAAATAAAAAAAATACTTATAGTAATTCTGATATTTAGGGTAAAAATACATCAAAACAAGACATACAGGGACTGATTATTCAACAGAATAACCAGCAAGGTAGTGAGAATTGTAGAGAAAATTTCCAGTCAACCTTTGTATTGTCACAAAACAACAAAGACAAAACTGGTGTTGCTTATACTTCCTGTACCCTGACCCAGAGCAATGTGAGTGTGGTAAGAATCCTAAATCACTGTCTCCCCCACTTATCAATACCATCTTTCCTAAGTATACATATCCCCAACGTGGCTCCATGTATTTTACAGCTACAGCACCTTTCTTTGCCAAACCTGGGCTGGAAACTTTCTCAATTAATTCTCATTTCATGACAATGAAATTCTCCAAAAGTTTCCACTTATTCCAAGTCCTTCCTCTTAGTAAGAGCAGCATTAAACTTTTTCTCTGTAACTTGACTCACAGTGGTTGTCCCACTCAAGATGTTGGTTGGAATAAATAATTGTCACATCAATCTTTTGATGATTTGGGGAGTCATCAAAACTATTGATATCATTGTCTGTGGGATGTCAGGCATTTCATTGTTGGTTTTTAATTCTCATAGACACTTATTACCTGTGTAGAAGCAGGTGTCAGAGCAAGCAAGTAATGCCACACTAGGGTAGTACTAACCTCTGAAATTTTACTACACCCAATGTTCCTAAAACACAAGAAATAATAGTGGATTATAATAGTGGATGTCTGCTGTGTGGCAGGCATACTAATTATTTGTCAGATTTTACTCCTTTTAATACTCAGAATAATTCTAAGTAAACTACAAGGCTATAGTCAATCCTAGAATCAGATATTATTTGTTCTGGATCTTTGGGTAAAAAATGTATTTGCTACATAACATCCACCCATTTGTACACAGATGTACTCATTTCTTCCAACAAAATCCTACGTAGCAACATTTTATTAAAAATTAAGTTTTACGAGTTAATATATGGCCTGGCAGCTTTGCCTAGTTCCCAGACCCTTTAACCCCATCTGATCTGATGTTGAAGTGGGGAAAAATCTTATTCTACAGATGTAAACAGAGAGGCTTACATTTAAAACAAAGAGATGGATGTTAGGGCCTTTTCCAGATGAACCTATTCAGGAACTGATTTTCTCCAAAATACAAGTCCTCCCTCAAAACACTCAAGCAAGCGTCACACGCCTTTGCTACCACTGCTCCTTCTGTCTCCATTGTCCTTTTTTTTTTTTTTTCTTCTCTTCTTTTGCTGTGTTCCTTAGAGTCTGTTCCACCCCCACCTCTTGCCTTGTCTTCCTAATGGCATTCAAGATAAAGATGTCATCTGTGCTAGTGCCAAAACATAAAGTTCTCACAGATCTTCTGGTATGTCTCTGATGCCCATTTAAGGGTATGTTTAGCTCAGAGGGTGCAAGGTTATAAAATGTTCTTCCTAGTGACTTTAATAGAGCAGAAGTGTGTGTGTGTGTGTGTGTGTGTGTGTGTGTGTATGTGCGTGCACGTGTGCGTGCACTCACGTGCATGCACACACTGGTGAGACGTGTGCTCACTGTCGTATTAGCATGTGTGGGTTTAACATTTATACTTAATACTATCTCTTCTTTTCAATTTCCATTCTACTAAATCTTAGGTAAGAAAGAAAAGGGAAATTCACTTCTGAAAAAAAAATAGATTAGCACATTACAGTAATTATAAGTGATTACGGACCTTAAATAGTATTAGCATAAGGCTGAGCCATAATATTGTTTCTTATATCAATGTTGGGGCTAGTCTGATGGCATTTTAGTATGGTGGAGAATTATGCATTCTGTTTTTCATGCTACATTTGCATGGCTGACAAGAATTCTCTAATTCCCCCCAGTTAGGAAGCATCTCTGAGCTCATTACTTCTTTCCATTCCTATTATGGTATCTACCATGGATCCTACATCCTTGTGTTTAAAGAGGATTTCCAGTTCTGGTCTTGAAATGCACAGTTAGCCTCTTGTGAATGGGGTCTACACTATTTCTTCATAAGTATATTTCCAATACTTTATAGGTTCTTACCGAATATTTGAGTAAGTAAAGGTTAAATATCCTAATTACATGTAGTTTAGTTGTAGTCACATATTATAATTTATGGCTGAAAATGAAAAAAAGAAATAAAATACCAAAAGCATGAGAAAAATAAACACTTATAAGATTTTAGAATAAGAAACGGTTTTCCAAACACATTAAACAAGGGATAAAACACGCAAAGCTTTTCCACGGAAATGAGTAGAACATGTCAAAGTCTCCGTTGTTTGCAAACACCCAGAAGCTCCATCATTGTGATCACAGGATGTATTTAAAAACATATCCCAGGGTACAAGTTCATCTACAAATATTTTTATTGCACGTAGCTGTATTCAAAACAAAACAAAGGATAAATAAACTTGAAAATGATCCTAAATGTCAAATGACGAAAGGCAGTCTGGCCAGACACCTATGCTGGAGGGACTAAGCCTGGGGTCTTGAGTTGGATTGCAACATGTATCTTCTGATTTTCATTATCACAGTGCTAAAGGTCTGACCTGGGCAAATTTTCCATGTCTGTGAGATTGGGAAATAGCTTTATAAAGGCTTGGTGTAGGTGATGCAGATTCATCCTTATAACTACAGGATGCAATGCAGCCATCACAGACCATGGCGCATTTGACAGTCCCAAAGGAGAAAGGGAGGATAAGAGTGTTTCAAATTATGGAAGAGCAGATTCTGGTAAGAATGGCAAGATTATATTCTTTGACAATATTTTATGTGCAGTAGGAATGACAGACTCAAATTCTCAATTAAATAGTAATTAAACCTGAGCCTAAGAATCATGAATAAGTGGAATTTCTTCTATCTTGTATTGTTATCTAAATTATTTTATATTACACACATAGTACTCTTAATTAAAAAGCATAAGATATAGTTTAACTAAAAAGTATTGTTTACACTTTTCTCGAAAGTATCAAATGTACTGTCCATAGATGTCTGTAGGATACCAGTTTGTTTCTTCACCATGCATTCCCATATTTCTGCTCATATTATTCACGCTCTGTGTTACTAAAGTACTGTGTAAACCCACCATGCATCCATTATAATAAATTCCAAGCCTGGAAAATGAACACAGGTTAATAAGTGTATGGATTCTTTACATCTTGGGTTTTGTCTATGTAATTCCCTGAATTCAAAGAAACTCCAAGACGTCTCTCCTCTTGTTTTTGAGAATAAAGACAAGGTCTAAGTGACTTGGTGACTATCACAATTACCTTACCGCTTGACATGTGTGTGTGTGGGGGGGGAGTGAACAAACATGCAGACGATTCAAACCTTACTAATGGGGCCGGAGTTAAGAATCATGTCCACTCTAGTGTTGACTCTGATGGATCTGTGCTGCTCTCACATTGAAACTGAACCTGATAACAAAGGATGAGTGTGCAGACTTTAAATGTCTGGGTGAGGTAAGAGAGAAGAGTGTAGTATTCAACCAATCAGGACACCGACAATGAAAGTGTTGCAGGTGGACATGAGTGAGAGCCCTGTGCCTTCAAGGCTCCAGGAAACACCGGAGTACTCTGCCTCAGCACCCTTTTGGACAATGAGCTCATGTATCAGTCTCTACAACTGTTTGATTTTATGAGAGCTGCCCATACATGAAACCGACCCTGTATCATTTTCTGTAAACTAATGAAAGCTTCACTATTATAAACGAATACAAGTTGCCCCGACAACTTGGTCTCACAACACTGTCCTTGCAAAAGCACACTTTGGAAGGACTTTTCTTGAAAACCCTGATAGATTCAAAAACTAACCCTCTAGTTCTTCTTTTTAAAAAGCACCTTTTTTTTTTTCCTACTGCTGGGAAGACTTAAGTTTTAAAGACAATGTCTCTAGGTATCAGGGTATTTGGAGTTTTATAAAACTCAATGCTTTGCTAAAGAAAACATATTTTATATGACAAAAATAATCTGTAGGCACAGTTTATGTATAACTAAGAGGGTGGGACATATATTTTTAACATATGCTCTTCAGAGAAGCTTCAAGGGAAATTCAATCATTAAATAAGTATTCACTGAAGTCAAAAGAAATTTAAAAACTGACTCTGGGCAGACCATATTTGGAACCAAATAATCATTTTAGTGTGCCTAAATATCTTTTAGATGGACTCACTTATTTCCTGTGTCCTTGAGATTTCTGTTGATAAGTAAAAAGGTACTCTCAGTACCAGGGGAAAATGCTAAAGAATGCTGGTTTCTGTTCCTGCTTTTTCTCAGGTGCATAGGAAGTACAATTTTTTTTTCACCTGTATGGTAAAAGAAGCAAAAAAATTGAATATTTTTATGTGCTTTGGACACAGTTGAGCAGTCAGCATGTGACCACAAGGCCTCTCCTCCCCTCTCTCTGCTAACTATAAAAGGTCATTGTGTGTATCATAAAGACAAGAGACTACAGCGTTTCAGCTTACAGCTCCAAGACTCAAGTTAAATAGCTTAATGATGCCAGTCATTAGCTACCCTCAGCCCCTGCCTGAGTCCAGGGAGCACTCTGCCAGAACCCAGATAGCTGGAAAAGCAGGCCTGCTCTAAGGGACTCCAGAGCACAGGAGGCTAGTATAAAAGAAAATTATATGTATTCTACATTAAGTAGAAAAAAATGTCTTTGGCTTTATAGAGCTCTTTTTTTCCTTGTGTAATAAAGAACATGCATTCTGAAATAAGGAATTGAATAAAAACATGAACTTTAACTATAAACAGGCAAATTAACCTATTTACCCAACAAAGTGGGTCACCCCTCTTATATATAGTAGTTACAGTAGTTCTTAAGAGAGGTTATAAACTCTAAGCTTATAAAAATCATTATGTACACGTGAAAACTGAACTGGAAAAAAAAATGTAGTCCTTGAAATGTTAAAGTTCATGGCTGCAATTTTGGAGTGGAAATTCCTAACTGCTTCTTTGAAAGAAACAAAGCTTTCATACTTTCATTACTGCAGGGTAATTAGAAACATTTTAAAACCTGTTTTTAAAAGTATCCTTAAGGTCAACTCATTAACTGATTCATTTTACAATTTCTTCTGAACACACGCTACTGTACATGTAAACTGTGCGTAACTCTCCTGGAGTCAAAGCTGGTAAATGAGCCACTGTTGCTGAGCAGTGATGTCAGGCCTGGAAGCCTGGGCTGAAAGGACACAACCGACTCCTGTGCCAGTGAGGAGCTGACTTTCAAATCTGCCTTGAGATGAAAGAGCTGTAGCGTCGACATGAACGACAGAAAACAATGAGCCTCGTTTCCACCCGTCATGACTGTGTTTGCATTTTTAAGTTTACTATCCTCCATTCTGCGCTCTTTAAATCACATCGCTTAGGAAATCTGTATTCGTCCATTCCAAACAACTTGTGCTAGCATTTCGCAATTCATTTTCCTTCCCTCAATAAGAACATCTGGTAAAAGCTTTAGAATTCATCCTAAGAATAATGATAAACTCTGTCATCTGTGGAATGTACTTTAGTCCCCCTAAAAATCTCAATTACATTAGGAATAGCATAAATATCTCAGTGTGCATACACACAGACATATGCTAAAGCTGGCGTATGTCTGATTTCTCATACTTTACTGTGTAATTCAAATTTCCCAATTTATTCTCAAGACTTACCCTGAATACCAAGATGAATTTTTTCATGAAGATAATGAGTATAGGATTTAAAGTACAAGATCTCACCATCCAAAGGTTCTTTGCACATATACCTGTAATATTTCATTGACATTAACTCCATACACTTTGGTTTTCCAATAAAGTGCTATGCACCTTTAGATTTCACCACAAGATCAAAGATATATCCAATAACGTGAAAATGTAATATTACTTTTAATCTAAACTTACATTTACTGTCATGACTCAGTGCTAAGCAGTTATTTATTGCATTTTATGAGGTTTACCTTCTCTGGTGGACCATGGCCACCCTTGCTCTCAGGCTATACGACTAAGAGCATCAATGCAGTCTGATCTCATCAGCTGATAGGAAATTGGTTTAGTTGCTACTGCAATCACTGTAAGCTGATTTCCTATTGGTTTTAATGAGTGTTTATAGAGGCATGATGGTCAGCTGAGGATGCTTTCCTGGAGCACCCATTCATCAAACCAATTTTTCTTGACCAAAGAGAGCTCTATTGGGTTCCCATTCCCAGCCACCCTTTGCATGTAGCTTTGGTAAAGCTTACCTCACACCGTGCTTCAGGAATGGGTGCTGAATCCAGAGCCAACATAGTAACACTACTCTTTGTCATGGAGTATTATGCAGAACCCAGCCTTAATCCCACCAGCATGAAATATCTCTGAAGACTATAAATGACCAAGAAACAGTTAAGGAGAGGCCTCTCCTTACAGATGGAATAAGGAAGGATGCTGCCTCAGTAATTATGACAATATTCATACAGTCACAAACAATAACAACAAAATGCTCGAACACCCTTCAGAGTAAGATCAACCAGAAGCACCTGGAAGAGTAGAGCCAAGAGAAATGGAGTAAAGAGCCTTGATCACATTTGATATGAAGGCCTCGTAGCTCTAGACTTGTGTTATGGAGTATAGTGTGTTTCCTTATTGTGTCCATTTGTGTCACATTTTGTGGGGTTCAGCCAGGGACATATTGCTGCCATCATCATCATCATCATCATCATCATTATTATTTACAGAAGAGGGAATACTCCCAGTAGTGTCTAAAAAAATATGAAGTACATGATGAGATTCTGCCATCAGTCGGTCATTCAGCATCACCCTGGAGCAACTGCTTTTGAACTGGCCTCTCAGATTTGTGTCATTGTAATGAAAACCACTACTTCTGCTTCTAAGAGCGTGGCCCCAAATCTTAGCATTCAAGCTACTGGCACATCGAAAACATACTTCATTAGAATACTTCCCACGGAAGAGCAACACATCCATACACTGCTAAACCATTATAGAGTAAACTCTGAAAATGTAAGTTCCCCAATCTCTTCTCCCCTCTTACCTCTTTCACACTGTGGCCCTGTGAATCCGTAGACACAAGCACAGCGGTTGGGGCCGATGCAACGCCCACCATTCTGGCATCCGTTTTCACAGACAGCTGTACACAAAAGATCAAGGCACAGCTCATTAAACAGCACATCTCCAAGCACAGCAACATCCTGCAGAGATGCTGCCAAGAAAACCTGTTACGTCCAGTCACTTCTCTAACACACAAGTGAACGCATCTGATTGGTAACTAAGACAGAGATGCTTCAACAATTCACAGATCTTATCATTAAGCAAATGTTTATTTTAAATTTTTATTTTCTTCATCAGATTCGTGAGGATTGGCTGAGTCTGACTCTCACAGAGTCAGAAGATCACTATTCAATATTCTACTACTTGTTCATCTGGGGCATAAGGGGCACAAGGGGCAAAACACATTCATGTGCCCTTCAAGTGAGGTACATATCAAAAATAAGAAGCTCAGTAAGTAGAAGTAGCACCTGCAGCTACTCGGCTCCTTCCTCAGCAATCATCACTGTCCAGAATATAGCGTGACAAGAGGACACACACTCGGAAAGAAAATACCTTCTTCCTCTTAAAGCATCACCGTGTCAATGACCTCAAGGTCATTAGTATAGTCACACTTTGATCAAAGGCATGATGCGATACGGTTCTGGATAAGTGTGTATCCATAAGAATCATGCCTTCTGCTGGATAGTGGGGGGCTCATGTCTTTAATCCCACCACTCAGGAGGTAGAGGCTCTGTGAGTTTGAAGCCAACATGGTCTACAGACCGAGTTACAGGACAGCCAGGGCAACATAGAGAAACCCTGCCTGGAAAAACAAAAACAAACAAAAGAATCATGCCTTCTGCATCTTCACCCATCATACCATTGCCTTAAAACAAGGGACAGGCCAAGAACTAGATGAGTGAATATAAAGGACAGGAAAAGGGGGATGAAGGTCACGAGGGTTGTGAGACAGATGGGGGTGGATAAAAATGCCGAAGAGAACACAAACTTCCCAGAGATCTCTAAGGAGTATGTAATTCTTAGAATGGATTGCCAGAATTTGAAGTCTCAATTGTAAACAATTACTAGATTTGGATCTAGGATTTCCCAGCTGCCCAACACATATTTTGTAGAAGGATAACTCTAATTGAATGCGATTAATGAGAATACAAGGAATCTCCTTTCAATGTCATCAAGTGGAAGGAAATTTGAATGAAAGCCACTATCCCAAACACTTTGTCTTGTTACTGTATCAGCCTTTGCAAAAGACACAGATGGGGCTGGGGAGCTGGCTCATCCAGGAATGTACTTCTTGTGCAGGTATGAAGGCCTAAGGATGGACTTTAGCATTGTACAGAGTGTGGTGCCCCTATAATCCTAGCACTGGGGAGGCAGAGGCAGGCAGACTCCTGGAGCTCCCTGGCCAATCAGTCGGCTTCAGTGAGACACCATTTCCCACCCCACCCCCACTCCAACCCCCTCCCAAAAAAAAAACCAAAGCCAACTACCGAGAAAGGCATCATCAATCTCTGCCCTCCAGGTACATGCACATCTGCGACATTTGCCCAATTTACGAAGACTCAATGAGGAGAATGTGTCTGCTCTTGACTGAGATCTATAGCAGAAGGAGGCTGCCTTTATTTGGGTTTCCCAAACCCAGGCAGGAAGGAAGTACTGAAGAAGGTTTGTCTTTGCCGTAGGACTGGCCCCTTACAGATTAAGCCTAACCTACCATGTCTGGGTTACACTAACATGTCCCTACTTCACAATGTGTTTGGAGGTTCAAAAAGTAGAATTATTGCTCATAAAAATAATTACATGAACATATGACATGGGTTAACAGCGATTTTAAAATGAGTTAGCAAATCATTCTTACATTTCCCTTTCAAATTTCTAACACCGTGAATATTGAGAAGGGTCCTGTGAACAGAAAGGCTAGGACCCACTGCATGGCCAGTCATTTGCTCCTGTTCCTGTCAATCACATAAGAGGAACAGTTAGCTGGCCTTAAGATCCTCCCTCCATGAACTGTGGTTGAGGATGCAACCCTGCCCCATGTCAGCCTTTCCCAGCACCTTGTCTCCCACTTTGCCTGGCAGATGGGTGTAAAGAGCAACAAATCCTGTCCTCCATCCCAGTGTTCCAGCCTCCCTGATCCTCAGCAGCCTGCTCATAACAGCTGGTGGTCCCCAGACCACCATATTGTGACGATGAAGTAAATCTGCATGAAAGTCCAAAGGCATGATGTAGCTTTTTTATACTCTTTAGGGGGGAACTGCTTTGTTTGGTTGGTTGTTTTGAGATAGGGTCTCCGCTTGCCTCAAACTCGCAGAGGTCTGCTTACCTCTCCTCCCAAGTGCTAAAATTAAGAGAATGCATGCCATACGTGGCCCCCCCTTTTTTTTTGCACTCTTAATTGTGTTTTTTTGCTATAGAACACATGCACAAAATAGGAGACTTGTTTTCCAACACCCAAAGGTTATACTAAAGAACAACAAGAAAAGAAGAGAAGCAGAAATTTCAAGTGGAGTATTAAGCACTCAAAACTAAAATAGGATTAATTTTCTTCTTTCGAATGAAATATGACTTTCTTAAACTATTCTTTTGTAACAAAATTAATGGAAATAGCATTTTACAGTTAAATTACAGCTGGAAAGACACTTGAATACATCCGAATTTCTATCCTGGAAGGAATATAGGCCACCCAGTAAGAAAAAAAAACGTTTGTGTCTAGCATGCGAACAAAGCAAGGGCAGGGAAAAGAGCGCAGACACCATCTGAGTGGACGCTGCTGCCTAGACTCCCAGCAGCATCTGCAAGGAGCGCACTAATTAGCATCAGTCAGCCTGAGAACAGAGCATGCTCACTTACTGGAGGAGCTCGGACACTTAAAGAACACTTCGTGTCAGGCATGTCCCGAGCACATGCCTTGTGTTAGGCCACAAGACAGGCACATATTTTCACGAGACAACTCCTGTATGCTCCATGGAGAACAAGTACTGGGGCCCAAGGTGGGTTTGAAATTGTGGCTGTGACTTCTACACAGACACATTAGACAAAAATAACATTCTCAGCCACGTTAAAATGTTTAAAAGGAGAAATAAGTAAACTGCCTTGACCTGGGGCGATATAAAACTGTATACTGTGATCTTTTCTCCATAGAATCAGGCCTGCTCACTCTCTTCCTATATTTTGTCCATTCTTTCTCACTCAGCTTTCTTGGCATCTTTCCACTTCTCTATATTAACATGGTGAGGCTTACCAAGGCTGTGACTTCAAGTCCATTCTTTTCTCTTGTCTGTAACTTTCCAATGATCACCTATACCTATGATTGAAATAGTATATATCCTAAAACATTAATTGATATACATCCCAATGTATGTCTCTGTCATTGCCTCTGTCCTGTTTTTTTCCAAGACAGGATTTCTCTGTTGTAACTCTGTCTGTCGTGGAACTCACTCTGTAGACTAGGCTGGCCACGATCTCACAGCAATCTGCCTGCCTCTGCCTCTGCCTCCCAAGTGCTGGGATCACAAGCATGTGCCACCACCGCCTGAATGGCCTCTCTCCTTATATCTGTGTTCACAGGCAAATCCACTTGGAAGTCCAGTAGATCTTTGGACCTAACCCAACTATAGATGTTCACCAGCCTCTGTCCATCTATTGTCCTTTCTGCTGACCCCACATAAGGAAATGGTATCATCATTCAGCCAGGCTCTACTGACAATCCTTGAACTGTAATTTGTGGCCTTTTCTTTTCAACCCATCACACCACAGACAATTTCTAAAACACACGTGTGACATGTGTTTCCACCAGCTCTTTAGTTGCCATGGTAGCCTTGTGTCCATCATCTCCTCTGCTTCCTTCTTGTACCCCTCACAAGCAGTCTCAACATGGCAACCATGGTGACTTTTTAAAAAAATGTTAATCGGATCATATCATTTGATGTGCTGGCTGGTTTTATATCAGTTTGACATAAGCTATAGTCATCTGAGAAGAAAAAACCTCAATTGAGAAAATATCTCCATAAGATCTGGCTGGAGGGAACCCTGTATGCCATTTTCGTCATTAGTGATTGATCCCAGTCCACTATGGATGGTGCTTCCCCTGGACTGGTGATCCTGGGTCTATAAGTAAATAGACTGAATATGCCATAGGGAGCAAGCCAGTAATCCTTCCATGGCCTCTGCATCAGTTCCTGTGTCATAGTTCCTGCCCTGTTTGAGTTCCTGTCCTGGCTTCCTTCAATGATGAACATTGATTTGGAAGGGTAAGCCAAATAAACCTTTTACTTCCTAAGGGGGTCATGGTGTTTCTTTAAAGTGACAGTAATCATAACTAGACACTTAACTACTCAAAATGTATTGGTTTCCCATCATATTTGGGAGATAGCTCAAGTTTTCTTCCCTTGGCCTATGAAGCCAAACCTTCCTCTCCAGATCTATCTCTCAACCATTGTCCCTTGTCTCCATTTTACTTCAGCAACAGAGGTTCTGTTACTGTTTTCACAGTCAATAGAGTCAGGTTTTTGCCACAACATCTCTGAACTTGCTTTTCCTTGTGTCCAGAACACGTTCCCACAGGATCAAAGACACAGATAGAGACCGTGTGCAAATATGGATTCCCTTTCCCTTACCCTATTTCCTTCTCATCTTAGACCCTCTCATTACCTAAATTTACATAAGATTCTGCCCTACTTATGTTTCTGTTGCTGTAGCGAAACACTGACCAAAAACCAACTTGAGGAGGAAAGTTGGTTTACAGGTACTCGTTCATAGTCCATAACGAAGCATAACTGAGGTAGGAATTCCATCTAGGAACCTGGAGGCAGGAACTGAAGCAGAAATCATTAATCAACACGCTTATTGGCTTGCTCATCCTGCTTTTACATACGACATAGGACTATCTGCCCCAAGGGTGGCATTTCCCACAGGAGCTGGATCCTTCCCTATCAACCATCAATCACAAATGCCCACAGACTTGCCTACGGGCCAATCTGAAGGAGGGATTTCCCAATTGAGTTCCCTCTTCCTTGATGAGTCCAGCTTGGGTCAAACTGACAAGAAACTAATCAGCACAGATTCTCACTTATTCATCTACCTGCCAATCCTCTTTCCTACCTGTGCGCACCATTGCACCGGGAAGGGCAGAGAGTGACAATGTTCCATAAAATGCAAGAATGCTTCCTAAGGAGTGCTGCTGAAGTTTCTGGAGATGTGTAAGGCAGTTTAAATGTTTTCACAAGTCTCATGGAAACAATCATCATATTTTAAGGCTTTTCTAGATTCAAAAGCTGATAGTCATCTCCTTCACTCTCAACAATGTAACACCCTTTCCATATAAGAAAACTTAGAAGAAAATGTCATCTTAAACTATTCCTGTCCCTGTTGTCCACCAGTTATTACCTTCATCTTATCTTAGCCTTTGCTTGTACCTTATGTTCTATTGTCCCTGTGATAAGAATTAGACAGAAAGACTCCATCCAATGAGATACTCAGGAAAGAACTGCTTGCATGTACTTTTCTTTATTGGGGACTCGGTGCCTTTCATATTCCTGAGTAGAGAGCACTCTTCTACGAGGAAGGGACTTTCTAACTCCATAGAGTTATGTGTGTTAGAAACAGGCAAGAAACCCTTCTATTGTTCTATACAACCCATGTACACCTGAGTACTGAATCCAGAATGAAAAAGACCAGGCCAAAGACAGACCTAAGAAGTGCTCTAATCACTTGAGGCTCTGTTCTGCTCAGTGGTTCTAAAGAAAATATCGTATTCTGCCTTAAAGAGCAGAAGGTTGAATTAGGAAGAGTACCTGTGCCTTTCATCTGGTTACTGACATGCTAAAACAGTGGGAAAAGAAGGACAACAAGAAATTGGAACATATTCCAGATGTTCCCCTTTGTCTCTTGTTCCTTTTGTTCTAAGAAAATTGTGAGAAAAGTACCTATCTGAGAACTCAGCTCTTTAGCAACATGGGCCCTGGTGCCTTCCACATTAGTGACCATGAAAAAGGCAAAGCCTGTTCTCATCATTTGCTGATATGATGTGATTCATTGGTACCCAGTGACCTTAATAAAATCCTAATCTTACCTACCCTGGGTAAAGATTCACCATTGGAAAAAAAATGTCTGCAGTAAGCATTCCAGTTAAACCTCTCTTTCTTTCTTCCTCAACTTTATAATCTGTAGGCAAGCTTGAAAAGCACTCAGGGTGAGCAATTTCCCACATGGACTTGTGGTATCTAGAAAATAGAGGATGTTCTTTGTCCTCTACTGCTTATGCCACAGCAACTAGAAGGTGACAACAAAAGCAGGGTGCTAATGAGCAAAGGAGAAAGCAGGTGGAAGGAGGGAAAGGATGTTCTATCTCAATTAGAGAAAATGAGGCTTGGCGATGCCAGGCAGAAAGATCGGGCAGTAAGACCAGTGGAGCCCTCTTCTCCAGCCTCCATCCAAGGAGGCTGACTCTTCTTTGTCTCTAGCTGTTACCTGTGGCAGCCTGCCTGGCACCTGGACCCAGGCTTCTGCAAATTCCCATGAGCTTACCAGCTGTAGCCATGTTAGTGTTAGAGAGGCGTGGATGGGGAAACTCTTAAGTTCAAATGTATTTCCTCTGTGAACTGACCACCGCAGTGCTGAGGATGGACCTTAGGGCACTGCCCACAGCTCCACGGCCAATGTGCCCACTATTTTTTTTCTTTCCTACTCATTCATCAGCTTGGGGTCTTGCAGAGCTCTGAGTCTTCTACGAGTCCAGCAGGGAGCTTTGCATATACAACAGGGACATGGGGGATTCTGGGCTGAAGAAAGAGTGTGGGTGTGGAGGGGCCATTTGAAAGGTCGAAGCTGTCATCCACCAGACAAGCTTTGCTACAAAGAGACAGAGCATCTCCTCTAGCTCACCCAGCTTCTATTTGAATTTCAGGCACATTCCACCTCAACTCATAGCAAGGTGGGTTTCACTTTTTCCCTCTATGTTGGAAAAGGTCAACACTACTTCAAGTTTTGCCTATGTTGTAGAATGGTTCAAGAATAGAACCGGGCAGTCTTCCCTTCCCATGAAGCCTACAACCAGGTGCCCACACTTGGTTACTTATGGCATAGGAATCTGAGAACCAGGCATGGGGTAAGAAGCAATTGAGCACAGTGACCTTCCGTATGGGTATTTCTGAGGCATATAGGGTGTGAAATATGCCTTTTCTTCCCTTTCCTCCCTGGAAAGACTTTGAATCTTGGGGTCTGGTTTTCCCTGTCTCTTGCCTTAGGAGGGGCAGCACAAGCCTCTTCTCTATCCAGGGAGAAATCTCTTGTCTAGCCATAAAAGATCAAAGCACCCTGCTATGATTCAGCCCAATTCCCTCCTCTTCTTACTCTAATGCTAGTCTTGGTGATGGGTGACTGGGAGTTCCCATCTTGCTGGTTAGGAGTTGGGTTGTGTCCCCTCTCTCAGAAGAGGACCTCAGAGTGCAACCACTTCTGCGTCTTTCTCTGCGAATTTTGGTCAGGTATGCAATCTTGAATAGAGGTCTTCTCATATTCCAAATGGGAGTCCTCAAGTACTGTAATGGGCGTGCCATTGATCTTCCAGGGGATTGCCCATTCCCTGGGATGGACAAAGAACTGAGCATCCGAGAAAGACAGAAGTCTGAGCTGCAGGGAAAGTAAATTCATCCCTTCTGGATGGGAAGGGCCTAAGACTGGGAGTTCGCTAAAAGGGTTCTGGGCTGGGTGTTTAAAGTACAGGGCCCCTGGTTCTTCCTTTCACCTTAGTGTTCCTATTTAGATAATGGCCCCAAGCTGGTTGTGCTTGCATTGTCTTCTGGGAACAAAAAGCCATCATCACACGGAACTGGCTTTTCCCATCTTATATCCCTCTAACTCTCCCTTAGAAGCACAAGCCTTTCATTTAACATGTTGCCTGTGGTCATCTTTACATAGTGGCAGAGTTCGGTGTTTGTAACAAAGAAAGCAAACACTAAAAACAAGGTATTATCTAATCTTTGAGTTGTCTATTCCTGCCTTTACCAGAGTATTTTGCTTTAAACAGATTTACTTTCTTGAGATTGTTTTGCACCTATATAGCATTGTTTGAGATATTACAATTACATCTAAATGGCAATATAAAACTAACTAGAACAACAACGTAATACTAATTCATACCTTTTAGTGGTTTTCATTTTAAAAAATGAAGAAGAAAATATCAAGTATTGGCAAAGTAAACTGGGCCCTTCTGCATGACTATCAGGAATGATTTGCAGTTGTAACAGAAATATAGCTCTCCCTCAAACACCCTAAAAACAGAGCTTCCCTATACCTAGCAATTCTATTTCTGGGTAAATATCCAAAAGAATGGAAAGTAGGGCTCAACCAGTTATTTGTAAAATGGTGTTTGCAACAACATTAGGCATAATAGCTAAAGGATGATTTAACATATAAATATCCATCATCAAATACATAAACACCACATACTCACAACACACACACACACACACACACACACACACACACACACACACTTACATATGAGTATTCCTGATAGTAATGAAGCCTTCAATCAAAAAACAGACAAATTCTGTGCTTACATGTCAATAATATTATACTTATATAAGTTTAATAATTGTTCTACACTTGTAGAACGATCAGGAGCATAAAGATACAATGGTGAGTGCTAGAGTTTGTGTTGAAAAGGTAATGAGGATAATGATCCCACGGGTGCAGAGCTCCAGCTTTACAGCACAGACATCCTTTAGGTGGGGTCATGAGCCTGCACTATAATGTGAAAAGACTAATGTCACTGAACTGTTACTGATACTATGTTTGAGATGATAAATGCCAGGCTCAGTACCAAAAACAAAAACAGTCAACCAAACAAAAACAGTATAAGCTCTCATAAAAGTGTCACAATTTGGCCAACGTTAACCAAATGTATTCCCCAGGGATATGTGACAGCCCAGGAGCTACAGCGTACACCCTCCTCCAGACAGGACTATTTCTTGATCAGGGCGTGATTCTCTCCAGTGAAGACAGTTCTATTTACTGGTGTAGGGATATAGCATGGGATAAACTGCTCCCTTGACAAATGCAAGACCCTGATTTCAACCTCTAGTATTGGAGAGGGGTGACAAGCTCTGCTAAAAGGCCTCTTCTTTCACAGTCATATCTAATCTTTAAAAATCATTCCATAGGCCTGTATTCTGGTATTAAATACATTTAAACAAATGGCAATTTGTGAAGTTGGATCTCATGGGGTTAATTTGGAAAGACCCTTAAAAATTGTTTGTATGAGAGGGCTAGAGGGAGCTGTAGAGTTTTCCAGTACACTTGACTATTTTTTCCAGGCACATTTCTATATTTTATACCACAAATATTCATGATAAATGTCAAACTTGATAGTACATCACTAGAGCTCAACAACCATATTATAAAGCACAAAAACTATTAAGTTAGAAGAACTCTTCCAGGCTGAAGTGTACAGAAATACTTGTGAATTATGACTTACTAGATAAAACTACGTCTTTCAATGACTGACCATGAGCTTTGCAAGAACTTAAGTTATGACTAATATGGAATGGCCACTGAGTTACATCGTTTACAATAAAGTTGCTTGAAAGGTTCCTTACGTTGTCCACAGTAAGTCCCGATGTATCCCTTCTGGCACTGGCAGTGGTCTTCGGCACAGGTACCACCATTCATGCACCTCACACTACACTGCTGAACTGCAAAAAACAGCAAGGAAAATACATACATCAGTCACTAGATTATACCCACCAGCTTATACATCTGTACACTACATGTCCAATCTGACAACAAATATAAATATGATGATGCAAATGTTATAATCCAACAAATGGTTACTATTTGTCATTAAGTCCACACATGTGCATATACCGTATTAAGTCAGCACATGTGACTTAGGATGCATTTAAAATAAACCACAATGACAGTGTCAAAGGAAGTAACTAGAAGGTGTTAGTAGCATAGTTTAGGGCAGGTGGGTGACACTCGTACCCACTTAGAAAGCAGGGTATATATGTCTACTGTTGGGATGGATCTGGAGTCAGTCCTCGTGGAATCTGCATATCAGACAGGCAGGATTCAAGTTTAAAATACTTCAAGGTAATTGTAAACTGCGATGAACAGTCTGGAGAAAGGAAGGAGGAGAACTGCCCAGATTCAATTAGAATCTTAGATACAACAACCAGAAATCAGTCTAAGTCAGTAGATTCAAGTCTATGTTGCCTCGAAGAGGTGAGCTGGTTAGGTTTTTGCCAATTTGACACAAACTAGCATCATCTGGGAAGGGGAGCCTGAATAGAAGTATAGTCTCTATATGACTACCCATGGGAAAATTTATGGGCATTTTCTTCATAATGATTGATGTGGAAGAGCCCAGCCCACCACACCTGGGAAGGTGATCCTGGAAGGTAAAGAGGGCAGATAGAAATCCATATAAGAAAGCCAATAAGCAGTATTCCACCATGGCTCTGCTTCAGTTCCTGATTGTAGGTTCCTGCCTTGAGTCCCTACCCCAACCGCCCTCAGTGGATGGAATGTGGCCTGGGAGTTGTAAGGTGAAATAAATCCTTTCCTCCCACAAGTTGCTTCTGGTCCTGTTCATTATAGCAAGAGACATCAAACTAGGACAGGAGGTTAGTTAATAGATGTGTGCCTCACTTTCCTTCTCTGCAAAATGGGATCACATCAGTATCAAATAATGTTGATGAGAGGATTGAAATAATGCAAACACTCCACACAGAACCTTGCACATAGTGAAAGCTCAGGAAGTTACAGTTATTACAAAGAATTACTTCATGGGATCCTAACCATGCCACTACCCAGACACATTTTCTGTTGACAATTACCCACTCAAGGCAACAACTAAGGCACCAAGAGGGTCTTAGTGAGAACAACTACCAACCCACAAGTGTCACAGGACACTTGTCTCAGGCTTAAGGAAAATGGAGTGAATATAGCCACAGAGAGGGGACATACTTGATTTTGCTCCACAGGTCGGTGATATCTGTCCACTGGAACAAGTACACATGTTGGGGCGGGAACAAAATCCGTCTCCACAACTGTTTCTGCAAATGGCTGCAGGGAGCACAACACAAGTAGAAATGAGTGATAGCACCCTGGGCCGCACTTCACAGTAAAAACCCAGAGGTCTGGAACACTAGGATATGAAATTAATGTTGCAAACAATCTGCTTTTCAGTATGTAATAAAACCATCCACTGGAGACATGGGACTAAGCTTTACCATTGTCTTGTGATGGTATACAAACAAATGAAGCTCTTTTAAATTCTACTATACTAATTAATACCGATTCTTTAACTTGGTTATCAATACAAATTGCCTTTTCTATTCAAAAACGTTTGAGCTCAGAATTCACCAAAGAGACAGTCTTGATCTTAAGGAGCTGTCAGTGGCAAGAAAATCCAGAGAGAGTGAACATCTTAGAAAATACAGTCTACTATGTAGGATGTTTAATTTGTAGAGCCAGAGACCCCAGGCTCTAATGAGACGGCCAAACGTCTGGTTCCCTGCACATTCCATCCCAGCTGGCTTCTGCCCTGCTCTGTCATAAATCTTTATTCTCCCTCATAATTACTTTCCTTCCTCCAGTCTTTCTTCTGCCATATTATCACCACAACCTAGCCCACTCCTTTTACTCTAAAAAACCATTCTGATGGGGGTGGGGATTGAAGCTTCCTACAGCTGTGACCTCCAGTGAATAAGAGGGTTATCTGAGCCAAGACTATTAGGCTCACTGACACAGCACATACCACAGATACTCAAAACCTACAGTCAAGTGCCTTGGAATGGGAACTCTCTCCCAAATTTAGTCAGGCCATTAAGGAGCTGAAAGATTTATCTCTAGATCCCCAAATGAATTCCCTCTTTGAGCACAAAGGCTGTGTGCTGATTTGCACCATGCCTGGATGCAGGAAACAAGAGAAGGGTATGGGAATGCCCTGTAACTACCTGTGAATACTGACAGCAACGTGCACATGCATCTTTTGCTGTAGAGAGGTCTCAAAGCTTTCAAAGAGACCAGGAACCCCCAACAATGTGATGAACACACTCTACAGGAGCAAACCAACGTGGAAATTGCTTTCTTTTTCTAAGGTTCCCTTTAACATCTGTATAATGTGCACAGAATCTCAACTAGTTCTCCTGAATGAAAACACTGTAAAAATACTATGGTCTTAAGATTTAAAATGTGTGTGGGGGGGTGTGGGGGGGAGAAAATGGCTTCCACTATAGCATTGATACTTAAACTGTATTAGTTTATGACCACCAATAATTTTTCTATGGCAAATGCTTATTAAAATATCTTAAAATATAGATTTCTTTCAAGGGTCCCTCCGTCTTAGCAAACAGGTGAATCTAGGCTTATATGAAGTGTCCCCATGTAGGTCTCAACCCAATGGAAGCTTTGAGGGGCTGAAGGTTGGTCATTCTCAGGCAATTAGTTGTCTGCTTCAGTGTGTACTGAACACAAGCCAGGAGGAAGAAAGAGGGATGAACTCCTCCCTCTCTATGTTCATTTCCGTCTGTGGTCTCATGACTACTCCTCCACTTTAATTGAAATTAGGAATCCTAGGAATGTTGGAGGAGTGGGAGAAGGATGTACATACTAGGAGTATGGTGATGTTAGGAGAAGCTGCATGGGCTGGCACTTAAAACACGTGGTACCCAAGAGGTGTGAAGCTGAGTTCTCACTCTGCCAGTGACCCACTGTGAGCACAGCAAACACTCCTAACTTCTCTGGGTTCAGTTTTCTCATTAGAAATGTAAGTTAAAGGGATTATATTGGAAGCTTCTTTTTTCCCCTCAGTTCTCAAATGCTATGATGTGAAGCCAATGCAGCTCCATTGTTTCCCCAATGATCAACACACCTTTGCATAGTCTCTCCACAAATAAATGCAGAAGCACACTCTTCTTCCATTATTTCATGTTCTAAGATAATTTTTAAGACTTTTTTAAAAAGGAACTCTAGAAAGTCAGTTTGGAAACAAACATGGAAACTTGGAAGTCCTTCAATGACATTTCAGGCCATAATTAAGAATAATGACAGTGGGCATGATGGCCCAAGCCTGTAATCTCAGCACTTGGAAGGCCAAGAGAAAGGTTGGGAGTTCAAGTCCAACCTGAGCAACATAGTTAGCTCCATTCCAGCGGACTAGCTAGAGACCCTGTCTTTAAAGACTAATAATAAAATAATCACCACAGAAAAAGAGAACAAAATCACAATGCATCATGCTTTAAAATTAATAGACAAATTTTTTACTGTTTTCCTGTGCAATAGCCTGGCAAGAGTCAAACATTAAACTTTCATTCTCCATAGAAAAAATCTGGAAATACAAAGGTATGAGAAAATTAGTTATTGGTCCTATATTATTATCTTTATTTGTAAATTGCCTCAGAGTTTGTCTGTGCTTCATAGGAAAATATAAGTAAATTCAACAAAGAAAGACTTGTTATGAAGAAATTTGAGGATTAAAAATTCCTGGTTTTGCCAGGCAGTGGTGGTGTATCCCTTTAATCTCAGCACTTGAGTGGCAGAGGGCAGAGGCAGGCAGATCTCTGTGAGTTCGAGGCCAGCCTGGTCTACAGAGTGAGTTCCAGAATAGCCAGAGTTACAACAGAGAAACTCTGTCTGGAAAAAAAAAAAAAAAATATATATATATATATATATATATATATGTACACATACATATCTCCATCCTAGTTTTAAGTCTACAATGGTTTTAATTTCCTCATTTCCTCACATATGATGCTTTTCAGATGCAAAAATAACATAATTGCTTAATGTAATGTAGCTAACATTAGGTGACGCTCATGGAAGAGGGAGAGTGCCACTGCAGCAATCCTCTCTGTTGATTTTGTACATGAGCTTTATACTCTCATGTAAATTATTTTCCTAGGGTGTTAATAATAAACACTACTTAGATATTCTTGATGTAAATATCATAAATACTTCTTGGAGATACGAGGATAATGTCAAGGTTTGCTAACATATCCCATTAACACCCAAGTATTTCAAGTAGAAGAAATGTGGGTGACAATACTCACTTTGAAGTGCTCAAAACTGATCTTCTAAAGAAGAAATGGCACGTAACAGTCAAAGGCCCAAAGTATTTAAAGTGGACAGTCAGTGGGTCATACATATATTCCTACTGCAACTAGGCTGGAAGGCTTTACTCTCTGGTATTCCCATTCCTTGCTGATCCAATAAAACCTGATTCTACAGATTTTCAACACGTACCATAAACCTATCCCTTCTCCTCGGCTGCTCTCCAACTCAATAATGGCAGTCACATTCATTACATTTAGTGAGTCAGATTTTCCACAGTGCCTAAGTCATTCCCAGCTAGTGTGGCAGGTGTGTGGTGAGTGACGTTTAGCTGTTTCAAAAGTCTAGGAGTTCCTGCTAGTGTGAGGCAGCCACAGAAATGCCCCAGTGGCCTGAAAGAGTAATACATCTTCTATAAATACTGCACATAGGACTTTCTGTGTTCAAGAGAAGGCAAGTGACTACCTTTCTTTCCTTTCTTCTTTCTTTTTTCTTCATAAAACCAAAGACCTATACATACACGGAGGGTTTTTTAAAAATATTTATGAATCGATGACTTAAAAGTGCACCGTAGTTATTTCTTATTTCTGCTTCATTACTAGAGGTTGTGAGATTTTCGAATAGAAGGGGAAAAAAAAGAGAACAATCTTCACAATTAAACTTCAGATTTCTGCCCTTTTAAAGAAATGCCCAGAAATAGCATTTAGGGTCTCTTTCAAACCCACAAAACCAATAAATACAGCGTTGGAGATGCCACTTTACCCACAGTACTCCTTGGCTAGAGTATCTTGCCCTTTTTCGGTTCACAGTGGCATAATTATCTTTTCCCTGGAGAACACTAAGGTCAGTCTAAAGTCAAGATGGGCTGTAAATGCATATGTTGTCAGTGACCTGGCTGCCCTCCAGAGTGGACAAATGTAGCTGGGCTACACAAACACGCAGGGAAAGGCCTGTCACACTGCACCCCACCAGCCTGTGAAATAAGACCCCTCTGAGTCCTTGATCCTAACACTAGAAACTAAATGAGCTCTCCATTTAGACCTGCATATACACTTTGGAAACTATTAAAAATAATCCCAACCTTTAGTTCTGAGACATTTTCAAGGTGTAATGGACACATTAGAGAAAGCGTACTGTCCACTATAAGATTTGGCATGTGGAAATTATAAGTTTAATTGTTCCTTGCCAAAAAAAAAAAAAAAAAAGTCAGTGATTTAGATTAATTCTCTGGAAGAAAAAAAAAATTCTGTTAATTTTGGGTCAATTCAAAATCTGTGAGAGTGCTCCTTTTAATTCTTTGCCAAGTGGCCACTGAGAGCAACCCAGAGGCAAGAAAATGGTATCAAGGCCTATGTCTGGTCTTCTGATGGTCAAAGTCTAGGAGTCCAAAGTGTGATCCTTTACATAGCAACACTGTAGTCTTATCTGGAATTTTAAAGGGAAGGTGATTCTGAGGCGTCCAGGAAATTGCTCTCACACAAAGCCCTTGGTCTGTATGGATATACATAAATGGTAAAGCCAAACATCCAAGCATTCTAAACACTTTATCAATAGCTTCCTCCCAGGTTTCTGTTAGCGAAGTCTCAGCTGATGCTGCTTCTTCTATACCACTGAGCTCTCATTACTATGCTATGTGACCAATGGCTTTGTACAGGCAACTAACTGAACGTTTAAACACTGACTGTAAGGTCAGCCCTGTCAGAGAGCTGAGTATGTGGCCCTAGACTGTGGGCCCACCGAACACTCACGGACAATGCACTGATTTCCTCCTGGGAGCGTCTTCCATCCTGGGCAGCAATAGGAGTGGAATCTAGAGCCGCACACGTTGGGCCTGCAGGGAACAAACACTACACATGTGAGGATGGGTGCAGTAACACAAAAAAACCTCTCCTAAGCGAAGTCTGGGGCGGTAGATTTCAGGTCAAGGAACAAATCAAAGCTCCACTTCAAATCCTTGGGGTTTGGGAAGCAGATGTCGAAGTAAATGGGCTAACGCTGGAATGAAGGAGGGTCTGGGACATCTAAACATCCCCTTTCATCTGCCTTCCCTTGCTTGCCTTTTTAAACCAAGAAAAACGAGAAACACATAATTTGCTACTATTCTAGCGTCCGGATGCTGAGAACAAAAGGAACACTCCGTTCAAAACTCCTTGCCCTTGTTCTCAAAGCCAGCCCTCCCTCATCTACTGTGTGTCTCTGGCCCCTCGGTGTCAAGGAAGGTGGAGCGGCTGGAGCCGGGTACTAGAGAACCAGCCTCTACTCCCGCACACGTCCTCAAACAAAAGGCTCTGGAGCTGCGCCCCCGACGGTGGGGGGCAGGCAGACTCCGGGGGCCCCTGCGCAGGGCAGACCCGGGCCCGCTTTCGGCCTGACATCGGGAAGCTTTCCCGGTTGCCGCAGCCGTGGCACACGTTCTGCCATCCTCGTCCGAGGCCCGGCTTCCCACCGCCAACCGGCCGAAGCCCCTAGGGAGGGCTCTCCGCGGAGGAATTGAGGCTTTCAGGAGAAAATCCAGGGGCGCTCCTGGAGCTGTTGGGGTCTTCGAGTGTCTAATTGAAGGGACTGTGCCTCTACCCGCCAGAGCAACGGTCAGGGAGGACGTGGAAGGCAGGGAAGCCGAGGTCCCCGCACGGGCCGCCCCGCCGCCCACCTACCCTCGCAGTATGTCCTGCTGTCCTCGTCTGCGGACGCGGCTCGCCGCTACCGCGCCCTCCTCGCGGTACTCGGGCGCCCCGAAGCCGCCTTCGGAGCTCGCCACCGCGGGCCGGAGCTGTTGCGGGGGCGGCTGGGGCCGGAGCGTCTTAGGTGGCGGAGGCTGGGGCTGTCCCGCTGTGCCCTGCGCCCAGAGCGCCACGCAACCCAGCCACACGAAGTAGGGCCGGAGACACAACCGCCGCCGTCTCCCCATCGCCAAGCGCGCCGGGATCGAGGCCCGCGGACAGGAGGCTGCGGAAGACCAAGTCCGTGCCGCCCGGGAAAAAGTCAGAGTCTGGGGGCGGGGGGGGCTCCCTCGTCAGCTCGCGGGGACTCCCTCGGGTTGCGGTGCCCTGGTGTGGCGGGACGCGGGGTCAGCTCCCGACCCGCAGCGTGCGGGGCGCGGGTTCTAGCGCAGGAGGCGGCAAGGCGCGGCGGCAGTGCAGCCGGCAGCCCCGCGCGGTCCACGTTGCATCCCCCAGGCCACTGCCCCGAGCGACTCCAGGACCGCCAGCGGGTGGGGGCGGGAAATTACAAAAGTAACCCGAGCGGCCGCGGCATAAAGTTACAAAGAAAGCGGACCTCACAAGGGAAAAAAAAAGGCGGCAGGGTGGGGGGGGAGGTACAGAGGTTGAGCGGATTCCCGTGCGCTCCGGGCACAAATCCTGGAAAGCTGCAGAAGTCACGAGAGGAAGCAGGCTCTCGAGAGAACAAAAGTCACCCCGAAAAGAAGAGGAGGGTCTCCTCGGGGCTCGTTTTGCGGGGAGTCCTAAGGGGCAGCTAGGCGCGGGCGGCGGCTGCACAGCCCGGCGGAGGTGCGCGGGGACCGGACGAGCGGCTGGCGGGAGGGAGGGCAGGAGGCTGGACGCCGGGGAAGATGCCGCGGAGGAGGGCGCGGCGCCGGGGTTTTAGAGGCCCGGCGGGGCGCGGGGCGGGACGGCGGGAGGCTGCTGTCAGAGGGGGCCGGGGCGCAGCGGTCCACACGTGGAGCGCAGCCGGGACGGAGGGGCCGGCGGCGCGGGGTGGGCGGGGACAATGTTAGGGGGAGATCTCAAGCAGAGAGGAGGGGAGCGGGCGATGGGGGAGGGGAAGAGGCAGGAAGGGGGGCAGGGCGAAGGGAGCGTAGGAGATTGAGATTGGGGAGAAGTGGAGGGGGGCAGGTTTGAGCACCCAGTCTAGGTTTGGACTCGGAGTTTTGGATGAGGGATTGGCGAGCCTGGGTGCCAGAGGAAATGAGAGGGGGTTGGGGGAAGTGAGGGCTGGGAGAGAAGTAGGAAAGGGGAGGGCAAGCCCTGCGGAGAGGAGGGGGCCAGGGCCCGCTGGAGGGGCGAGGCAAGGCAGCCGGGCTTCCCGTCCCGCTCCTTGGCCGCTAGTTCTGTTTTGACTGCCTTACAAAGCGAGCAGATGGCGGGGGAGGGGGCAGCAGGCGACCAGATTGGGAAAAGACCCCCGTAGTGGCCTCTGCCTCTTCTGAGAGTTCGGGGTCTTGAGGACTGGAGACGAGGGTCCCTGAGAGTGCCGCTGAACTTTCCCATGGGACAGAGGCCGCATGGTAGAAGATGGGATTCGGTTCTGAAGGAACCAAGACTCAAGATTCAAGGGGGGGCCGGGAGAGGGGGATTCGCAGATGGCCAGGGACAGATCCTCTCACTGGATCGCAGCTTCTGTCCTAGGAGTCTAGGCCCTTTGGAAAGCCCTGCTACCCCCACCAGGAACACCATCAATCGGCAGGACTGAGGGGCTGGACGTTTCCGGATTGGACTGCATCTACAGTGTACAGAAGGAATTCATATCGTGGCAAAAAGCCTTGGCCATGCGTTGGTGCCACAGGCGCAAGGACTTCTTAGAAGAGATGGGCTCAGATGTGACCCCTGGCAAACTCTGCCTGGGTCCTTAAACAGGGATGGTTTGTTGTTGGGAAGTCAGTAGTCAGTATAGCTGGTAAACGGGACTAGGGCGTGGCATTAGTTTTTGTCTTAGACCCCTTTCAGATTAATGATTAAACCTGGCAGTTGGTGAGATGAATGGTCTATAAATTTAGGGTATCTCTCCGCCAGATTCTGGGCTCTTTTGTGGTGCTGCTTTCAGGAGATCTCTGTGAAGCCCTTGCCATCTCTTAGTCAGTGGAATTAATGGACCAGGGGACCACACACCTCTGAAAACTAGTAATGAACAAGAACAGTTTAGGAAATGACTCTTAAGAACAGTGTCCAGTTTATTCCAGCCTAGAGAGCCTTATTTTAAAAGAAACGAGTGTGGATCCTTGTTTTTCCTAGCCCGAATTGTCCAGATGTGCTATTTGACGGCCAAAAATTCTTGGAGAATTGGCACACCTCCCTCCTTTATTTCCCCAGTGCAGTTGTAGTTGGCAGACAAAGACTCTCAGGTAGTAGTAGCTTTTGCAACAACATCCTCATAGAGCAGAAGAAAAAGTAGGAGTCACACAGTTTGGAGGAAGGGACACTGACAGCAATAGAGGTACTTTTTTTTCTGCATTTCGAGTCAAACAAATAACTATTTAAAGAGCTAAATAAATGATCTCATGGTCAAAGCATTGTTTTAATCTTACCCTATGATTTTTTTCATTTAATACTTAAACGACTTCATATTTCATTCCTGCTTATTACAGTAAGCCCAAATATTCTAAAATCTCATATGCCTCCGCCCTTTCACTTCTTAATACCACTTTTAGGAGCCTGCATAAAAATACGTGGAAAAATACAAAATAATGGATCCTTTAAGCTCTTCATTACAGCACTGGTTGTAATAGCAAAGGACACACACATTTCATCAATAAAGAATTGGCTGCATACATGCTTAATTCATTCTATGGAGTAGTGTGCAAATACACGGAAAATTAATTAGGAATGCTGTGTTTCTCTGGTGTTCTGTCTAGCAAGACGGTTGGGGGAAATCAGCAAGGTGTTGACAAAACAAGTCATTTATTGACTCATAAAGTTGAATCCAGATTAGCAGGAACTAGAGAGGGAGGGAATAATTCTTCCGTGGGTGCAGGTCTTTTCTTTTTAATTTTTTAAATTTCAGATTAGGAGACAGCTTTAGGAGGAGATGAACATACTCTGGGTGTGAGCCATCCTATTGAACTCTACTCTCAAAATGATTAAGATGTTGAGTTTACATCATATACCATTTTGCTCTAATTATTTCAAATGTAAGATATATGGTCTCACATGGTATGCTGCCTTTTGTCTGTGTGTTTGTGCTGCACATTGTTTTGTAACAGAAGCATAAGTCAAATCTAACAAAAACGACTTGTAGGGAAAAGAGAATGAATTTAGGCGACTATGTAGTGGATGTTAAACCTACTCTTATAGATTCGAAGCCAAGTATATATCTTACATAATTAAAAAATTAAACTTTAAAAGAACTGAAAGCCAGGTAAAATAAGTTTGGTTACACTTATTGTATAGCAGAGTAAGATGTTAGTCAAAATCATATTTTGGACAATTAGTCTGTAGGGAGATATAACTTAAGAATGAAAGAAGCATAAAAAAGTCTAAAATCTCATTCGGTGGGAACAACGTGTGAGAACGAGGAAGAGAAGTGGGTGAAATCTGTGTGAGCCCTAAACATGAACCCAAGCCCCCAAACTCACGTCAAAGCCCAGATGTCCTGTTGCATACCTGCAATCACAGCATTCCTATGATTGAATGAGAGGGAGAGATAAGACAATCTCAGAAACACCATGGACCAGGTAGCCTAGAGAACACAGCACAGCAGGAGAGCAAGAACTGTTAGTCTTCATAGGTGGAAAGGTGAGAACTAACTCTCAAAAGTTTTCTCTGACCCCACACATAAAATGTGACGGGTGCACACGCGGGTGTACACATGCACACACCCACTAACAATTTTTTAAAAGAATACTGTGAATAGAACATAATAGGAACTTAGAACACAATGTTGAGAGAAATGTGGACTGTAAAGTCCTGGCTCACGTATTACCAGAGGGATTAAGGGCTTTATTGAGAACTGGACCAAAAATCATTTAGGTTTTATCTGGCAGAGAATCTGGAAGTTTTCGTCCATGGCTTAAGATCAGTCAAACTGAATTCTGAAGTGATGGACTACTTTATCTGATGGAGGAACTCTTAAGACAGCATAAGATTTAGGTTTCGGTATGGTTATTGCTAATTGTATTTACTTTTACAGGGAAGGAGAACAAAAAGTAGAACACAAAGAAAGTAAAATGTTCTGTTTGTTGGGAGGAGGATCTTGACTCTGTCAAAGTTGAGGACAGGGTTGGTGTAGACAAAGTGGCAATACTTGTGAGAGAGATTAGCACTATCAATGAGATGCGTCTATTCTGCACTGGAATAATGGAAAAGAGACACTAAGAGCCACGCCCCACACTCCAATGCCAGGTGTAACAGGGCAAATTCAATTGAAAGATTTTTGTCTGAGAAGATAGAATCTTCAGGATATCCTGCTGGCAAATGGCCTAAGGAAGTGTTTCCCTGGTTGCACAAATGCCAGTGCAGCCATGACCCAGAGGGACCGTGTTGTACCTCAAACTGGAAGAAGAGTGTGGTGTCATCCACATGATGCTGATTTTGCAGATACACAGAATGAAAGAGTAAGGCGGTCATTAAGCTTTAGTCCAAGTTCCAAAAAGCCAGAAAATCGAGTGAATGTGTAATAGTATCTATTCCCTAGATGGAGCTCCTAGTGCTTGGTGTGAAGCTGTGAAGGACATCCCTAGCTAGCATTTTTTCCTCCTTAGGATATTGGAGTTGCCAGAAACATGATCTGTTTGATGGGTAAAGCTCCAGAATAGAGTCAGCCCTTGAGAGAGATCACATGTATAACAGGAAACAGGGCTGGTAGGAGGAGGCATCCAAACTCACTGAAGAACAGATGATGCCATCAGGGTCCCCAGATGTGGGACATAGAGCTGTAGGATTTGCTATTTGCCTTGCTGGGCTTTGGTCTCGATGATTTGGAATGATAATGTTCACTTGTGCCATTGTATATTAGAAATATGTGACTTGTTATTATATCTCATTTTGTTTTATAGGGGTCTATGTAGTTCAGAGATCAGTGAAACTCAGAGGAGACAAACTTGAAACTATTAAGACTGTAGGGAGATTTTAAATTGAATTGAATGTATTTTACATTATTATATGGCCATGATCCTTTGTGTCCATGGTAGACTGTTATGGATTAGATGTGAAATGTCCACCATTGGTTGAACACTTGGTCACTAGCAGATGGTGCTGTTTTCAGAGACTGTACATCCTTTACAATGTGGGGCTGATCTGGAAGAAGTATATCAATAGGAAAGGGGGCAATCTTGAGTTTATAGCTTGGCCCTGCTTCCTATCTTATCTCTTCTCCGTGATATATCAAAAAGTAGCTTCATGCTTCTGCTGCTACAGCAGAGGGCCACTTCCACCACCAAGACATGCCTTGTTCACCATGATTGCAGATCATGAGCCAAATAAACCTCTCCTCCGTCAAATTGCTTCTTGCCAAGCATTTGATCACAGTGATAAGAAAAGTAACTAATGGAAACTGAAGGCAAGAACTATCAGTCTATTAAGGCCATGTCCAAGGGGAATCATTTGGACATATTTGAAGGTACTTTCTTATTGTCACAATAGGACAGTAGTGTGAGGGGAGCATCAGATACTCAGCTAAAATGTCTTATAACAGAGGAGGATCTTTGTCAAGTTCAGTATCCATACTAGACATTTTCAGATGAAGAGCAAAAAAGATTTTTTTTTTCTCCAGAACACTTTCCATAAAATAATGGCCAAAGAAAACTCTGTAAACAAAAAAGAAATGGTGAGAGAGGGAATGTGGACACACCAAAGAAGAAAGAACAGCAGACAGTGCAGACACATGGGGAAAGAAGGGCAAATGTGGCACGTTTTATTTCTTGTTTATCTAATTTTATTATACTGTTTATGTGTTCCTCAATGTATGTGCAAGAAGTACTCAGGAGACGTATAGAATAAACAGAGGAGCATCTAGGCAGCTGCACTATATTAGGATCTTGCTGGATATCTATGCTGTGATAAAACAGAAAGGATACCCAGAGCCACCGTTGCGACAAGGAAGTCACTCTCTGCTGCTTGGTGCCGCTGACCAAACCTTCACATGTCAGTTTTCCAGTTTCTGTATTGTATCTGAGAAGTGGATTTTGGGGAAATCTGGATGAAGAGCAGATAAGGTCTCTTCACCGTCTTTTCACCTTTCTATAAATTTATGCTTAAGAGAAAACGGTACCAGAGAGATGGTTTAATATTTGCTGCCAAGTCTAAAGACCTGAGTTTAACCCCCAGGACTCATATTATAGAAGGAGGATATGGATTTCCATGGATTGTCCTCTGGCCTGTACAGGTACATCATGGCACGTAAATGTCCACACACTACCACCCTACACATGATGAATAAATAGATAATATGTAACGTACACAGGAACATTTATTAAGTTAGTGGCTCAAATTTACCTAATTAGATTAAAAATAACTTAATAAATGAAGTAAAGTGGCAAAATGTTGGTGATTGTTTGAACTGGGAACAGCCATTTATCAGAAATTGGTGAATTCAAAGGGAAGAAATCTCAAAGGGCAAAGAACTGAACATCACCACCAATCAACTGGATCTAGGTGAATTTTATAGAATAGTTTATATAACATTCACACAACACACATTCTTCACAAGGCCATGCAAATTATATACCGTGGTAGTTATCTTTGCCAATCAAACACAACTTGCCAAATTCTGAGAGAATAAAAATCATACAAAGTATACCATGAGACTACCAATTAAACTCGAAACTAATAAACAAAGATGGAGGGAAAATACCAAAGCAATTAGAGATTAAATAATATTCTTCCACATAACACTCGTGCAAAAATGTCACAAGAAACTAAAGAATACATTATACTAAATTAAAAAGAAAATAAAATTTATTGAACAGCATGTACATCGTGAAATCAATACTTAGAGGAAAATTTTAGAATTGACTATATATTAGAAGTAAAGAAATATTTAACATTGATAATCTAAAATTTCATTCTTTCTAGGAAACTAGAAGAGAAGAGTAAACCTAATTCCAAGCAAATAGGAGAAAAATAAAAATTAGAGCAGACATCAGTGAAACCAATGACAGGAAAATAATAGAGAAAATAGGAATACCAAAGTCTGAGTATTGAAAAAGGTCGATAACATGAATAATCTAGCAAAGAGAAAGACACACATCGTTATATTAAATTAAATAACCATCACTGTTTCCCCTGTGGGCATCAAAAGGGTTATAAACTCACAGTATAATCAGCTATGCTACAAACAAGCTAATTTAAATGTAGTGGGCTAATGGTTTGTGGGTCAGGGACTACCAGTACTCACCCTGATGAATAATCTCCCTGAGCAGTCCTTGGACTGTTAAACAATAATTAGTAGTTTTCCAAAGATTATTTCCAGGCCCAGATGGTTTGAGTGATAGTTTCTAAAATTCACTGCCCTTTCATCAATCGTTTAAAGGATAAATAATATCAACATTCTACAAACTTCTCCTAGAAAATGGAAACATAGTGATTACTTTCTGCCTCATTCCATGTACCATCAACCCTCTAATAACAAAAATTCTCTACTGTCCAAAGAAGTCATTTCTGCTTAGTCATTTTGTCCTAGAAAGCATATTTTAATTTTCTAGGTTTTTTTCTTAAACTTTTGTGTCCAGATGCTCACAATATACAACTATGATTTCTTTCTCATCCCAACCTTAGGTGATTGCTACGTTTTTGGTATGTGATGTGTTCATTATCTTAACTTTTAATTTCACTTTGAATTTGAAATAGTTGAAGAAAGGATATACAGTTTTAATACAATTACATATTTCTGTATTCGTGATTGCTAATTTCTAGTTATCTTGAAACCTATTCAAGGATGATGGTCTGCCCTCTACATATTCATGTAACTATCTGAACATTATCTGTCTCATTACAGGGTATTGATTTTTCTAAATGTTGCATGAGGGCTTAGAAAGAGAAGCATATGTGAATGCTCTTGATACACAATTTGGGACATCTGTTGACTAATGTATAACAATTAATTATATACTTCAAATTTTCCATCAGCCTTTTCTGTCTACAGCTAATCTCTCCTGACTGTACAAGATGTAAAGTAAGATTTACTGCTGATATTGTGTATGAGTCCAATCTTGTTTTTTTCTGCAGTCTTATGTTCTTTTAGTATAAATTCTCACAGTTTTGTTTGTTTGAAACAGGGATCTCAGGCTGGCCTGAGACTCACTGTGTAACCCAGGCTAGAGTGGGCTTCCTTATCTATTTCCTAAGTGACAGGCATAAACCATGCTTGGTCTAAACCACACAACTTGGGTAATTGTATCCTCACAATAAGTTGTGTGCCTTATATTCACACAGCGGACTGCTATTTTGTGGCACTTGCTTTAAGTTTAGTCCCTCTGAAAGTGAAATTTATACCCCAGATTTCAGTTTTCTCCTACTACATGTCCATTATGCATTTAACCTGTCTTTTAGTTTTTGCTGATGCTTTTTTAAATTTTGTATCCAGTGCCTCCTCTTTCCCCCTACCTTCCCTCTCTCCTTCCATCCTCCTCCTTCTCCTCTTCTTCCTCCTCCTCCTGTTCTGCCCTCTTTACTGAACTTGATAATCTTTGGGTGGATACATTCTCCATATAACTTTATGTGATTTCATTTTATATTTTGGTTTTAAACACTCCGTGGTGTGTGTGTGTGTGTGTGTGTGTGTGTGTGTGTGTGTGTGTGTTACTCTATCCTTTCAGCTTAACAGCTATTATCAGCCCCTCTGGAGCAGCTGAGCCTACTCACAAAAGACCCTTAAGACTGGGCTTGTTGACACTCCCTCAGAGAGGGAGGGCCTCAGAAAGGTCATTAGAGTTTCACCTGGTCTAGCGCTTCCTTGCCAACTATGTGCATCAGCTGTATCTGGTCTTCTGTTCCCAAGAGGTGCTGTGGGTAGAAAATGGAGTTAGGGCTCCAACATCTATGTGGCTCTGGGCAAGTTCCATGTTGGGCTGAGACTTTCCAGTGATGTGGCTGTTTTGAGGTCACCAGTGTTACTAAACAACCCCTAACCCATGCTCTAGTAAGTAAGCACAATAAACTCCTTGGCTCTCTGTCTTATACGGTGGAAGAGCTGTACTTTTGTGGAATTGTATTTTGGTGGAGTTGTTCTTTGGTGGAGTTGTACTTTGGTGGAATTGTACTTTAGTGTGGTCTCATTGCTTTGCAGGCAGGTGAAACTTTTGAACTTCAGTTTAGCTGTGAAGTGTACATTTCCCATGGTTTGCAAGGTGAATGTCTTGTTTTTATTTGTGACTATGGAAACATTGATCAGTATTTATATTTTTCTAGCCATAACATTTCATTATAGCAGCTTTAGACAGTATTGATGTGTGTCCCCATGAAAAGTCAAACAATCACGACTTTGCTATTATGCCACATACTGATAGTATAATGTCATTCACGTACTTATTCACCTTTAAGTTGTCATTGATGTATCATTAATAGAATAAGAAAATGAATATAAAGGCAATTCCCTCCAATTTTGGCTTTCTCATTTTATTCTCATAGCTTACAGTTTACCAAGGCATCATCCCCTTTCCTTAAGGATTAATCTTATCTCAGTCACTAATTCTTATACACAAATCATCATCATCACCACCATCATCATCATTGAAGCTCCAGAAAACACACATGACTAGTGAACCAAGCCATAGCTCTGTCACTGAGCTGTATCCCAGCCCCTTTGTTACATATTCAAATTAGCTCTGTGTTTCAATGCACAATATTGGAGAGTGGCATGTGCCTCCCTTAGCTGTGTGGACATTGGTAGCACATTTTCTCATGACTTTGAATGGGGCTGTAGGTCAGGACGTGGCCTGTCTGATTTGTCTCCTCTGTCATTTGTCCTTTAAACACATTCAACCTGCTTTTGTTCCCTCCTGGAAATGTTTGTATTATTGTTGATGTTTTACGCGTTCATCTAAGACCTGTCTTGGAACATGTTGTCATTTATGTTTTTATTCTTAGAATATAATATTATATACTTATTCTACAGATCCAACTGTTACTCTTTTCACACATATAAAGTTTTTATTGTTCTATCTCTGACTATCTTTTGGATTCTGTATGCAGAGCTCCTCTTTCCAATGAAAGATGATGTGTTCACCTGGCTTGTTATCTGATCCTCTGGCTTTGATTGCCCTTTTTTCTATGCTGGTTGTGGTTATCTCAAAACTTCATTCTTGGTGATTTGATTATCAACCAAGCCGATGCTTGTTTAATGTAGTTAGAAAGATGTTAATGTTCAATTTGGTTTTGCTTCTTACTATGTAGTTTAGATTCTTAGATGCAAGTTTTAAGTTAATGGTCATTTATCATGTCTTTTACTTTCAAATGTCTTGAACTTAGTGTTTAAAAACTGAAGCAAGAGAATTCAACTTACAAATTAGTAATTTATTACAACAGTGCTAAACATACTTATGCTGCTACAATTAAGCTAGACCATAATTAAGAGTTTGCTTGTTCACACAGGCATCACTAAACTTACTGGGTTAAAAAAAAAAAAAAGAACAAAGATTGTGGGACTGTCATAGAGCTAAGAGTGGATTGAAGCTGGCTTGGAACCTCACGTCATCCCAGGAGATGAGAACAGTAGGCGTTTGGCTGCTCCTCACTTTAGCCCTGGCCAAAACCCAGCTAAATATTAAATATTGCCTTCTTCACAGAAGCAAAGGAATGTGGCTTGGTTGGTGCTTATCTGTGCTGTAGCTAGAAGCACAGGGATGAGTCCATTTACTGGTAAGGCATCTTCCTCTTTTCCCCTGTGAGACCACACCTTATGCAGAAGGTGCCCTTGCAAGACCTTGATGCTTAGACTTGAGCCCCACATGCAAATAAAGCTACCCAGATATCATTGTCTTAACCAATGGATCCCAATCCTGGGTACCAAAGACCCTCTCCTGCTTGTAGCCCTTTATATGTACCTTCCATACTGCATTAAAGCAATTTCGGCTTCCACCATAAGTGGGTCCCAGGGTTTTTTCTTCTACCTTGTAGGATGGATGATTCTCTGCATGGCAATCTGGTCTGCATCAACCTGGATCCTCGTCCCTTTCCCTTCCCCCACACTCCTCTTCCTGTGTTCCTGCCTCCAATCTGCGATCTCTGTACCTGTACCATACCTGGAACAGAGAGATCCTCCAGAGCACAGGGGAACCTACAAAAGAAGGTGGAGGGCAAAGTGAAGGAGAGGTAGGAGAGGAACTAGTGAGAAGAGGAAGTGGGTGGACTCAATCAAAATGTATTCTACATGCCTGCATGAAACTTTCTAATTAAAAAATCCTTTCTTTTAAAAAGATTCTTATTGGGTACATACTGTCATTATTTCCTGGGGAAATCACATCTGATTCTCCGATTACCTTTCTTCTAGATACCTGTCATCTGTAGCACGCAGCACATCACTTCCTGGGCATCCACACTGCCCTGCTGACAGTATCTTAACCACTTGCTTCATTCTGTACAGAGATGTCCCCAGCACAAAGCAACATTCCCAGACTCTTAGAAACTAATGGTGGCTAAGGCAATCTCTTTAGTTTCCTGTCAGCAAAAGGACATTGAATTTCCTGTCGTAGTTATGTGTCTTCTGCTGTGATTAAACACCACAGTCAAAAGCAACTTGGGGAGAGAAGAGTTTATTTCATCCTATAGCTTGTAGTCCATTATCCTGGAAAAAAAAGGCCAAGAATTCCAGGTAGGAACTTGGAGGCAGGAACTAAGTAGAGGGCATGAAAGAAAGCTGCTGACTGGCATGTTCCCCAGGGCTTGCTCCCCATGGCTTGCTCAGCTTGCTCGGCTTGCTTTCTTCTACAACCCAGGAACAACTTCGAGATGTGCCACTGCCCACAGTGGACTGGGCCTTCCCATATCAATCATTAACCAAGAAAATGCCATCACAAACTTTCCTACTGGCCAATCTGTTGAAGGAATTTTTTCAACTGAGATTTCCTCTTCCCAGATGACATTAGCTTGTGCCAAGTCGACAAAAACAGACCAGCACACTTCTGATACGTTTCCCTAATACAGGCACTGTTTTTGTTTGTTCCCTCAGCTTGTACTATGGTTGAAAGTCTTATTATAATTAAAATTTTTTTGTCATATATTTTTTTTACTATGTGTTCCAGGGTTGAACTAGAAATTTTATTTTGCAACACAGTTGAGATGGATGGGTTCGAGAAACTTCTCTCTTCTACCCTCCTCTTCCCTCCTTTCCATTTGGGGTTGCACATTTTGAATTGTATGTCATGAAATCCTGCCCTGTCTTTTGACAGCACATGAGGAATTTTGACTAGTTTCTCCTCTTTGTTATTCTATCGTTGGGAATAGGGGAGTTTCAGTTGTTTTCATTTTACCATCTTAACTTGGAAGTCTGTATGAGTACTTTAAATAAATTCTAATCAAAGCAATATAAACAAATGGTCACAAATCAAACCATGCAAAAATATTTTGTTAAGAAACAACTGAACCCAGCTCCAGGGTGACTGAACCCAACCTCAGTTCCCATAGGCATTTCTCCTTTTCTCTCTAAATGGAGGGAAAAATTACATATTGTGAAGTGTACATGCTGTAAGTGTATAGTTTGGCGAACTGTGATGATGACCCATAGCCTGGTAACTCTTTCTGTTATCATATAGACTGTTTCCATCACTAAAGGAAAATCCCAAGTGCAATTACTCAGTTAATCCCTGTTCAATTCCACTCTTATCCAGGTGGCACATTCTGTATATATTGTTGCAATCCATGTTAGTTTGTCTCAGGAAGAACATATAAACTTCATATGAACTGATTCATACAGTATGTTCTCTTAGCTTCTTTCATGTAGTATGAAGTTATATCTCATTCATATTGTAGCAACTCTGTTTATTCCTTACTACTGTACAGTATTCTATTACCTGTTTTGCTTACTAACTGTACTGTGGGAGCATTTCAACTGGTACCTACTTTCTCCCTATTTATTTATTTATTATTATATTTCTCCAGTCATTTGATGATGGATATTAAGTTTTTTCAGATTAGGTCTACTGGGAATTTGGAATTTCAATGAATTTGTGGACAGAATTCAGAAGAGTGGCCATCACATCAATACTCAGTGCTTGAATCAATGAGACACAGACACAGAACAGCTCCTATTAGACATTTGTATTTTCTCTTAGTAACATAATCCTTAATATTTTGTTAAGTTCATTGTAGATATTTTAAGATCCTTTAGTGCTGTGGAGATCCTTTAGTGCTGTGGAGAATAGTATTATTAATTATTATTAATTCTACTTTCCATTTTTTGTTCAATGAAGCGGTCAGTTTTATATGTTCACTGAGTATTTTTATAATCAAATTGATTGCTTGGCTAGGCATTGTGATGGAGTCATTTTGTATACTTAGCAACTACTGAAACAACTGTCAGTAAGACTTTCCTTGCTGATCATGCTGGGCCTGATACAATCAGTTGAAAGGTCTTAAGAGTAGAACTGAAGTTTCCCAAGGGAGAAGTTACTGTATCTGGTTACTACCTATTTCCTCGCTGCCTGGGTGGCTCTTTCTTGCCTTCATGACAAACTAGCCCATAGATTCAGTACTTACCTACCTGACTAGACTACCATGCAAACCTAATCCTCATTATAAATTTATTTACACTCATCTTCCTGACATTCACCCACCCTATATTCCATGTACCCACTTGCCTACCCACATCCACCCGCCCACCCCACCCCAACAAATCAGTGACAAAACATAGAAAAGGAAACAAAAATATGGTGAACACTAAAGAGAGCAGCCATGTCTATACTGTTGCTTATGAGCATTATAAAGAGAATTGAATTTTAAAGAAACTTAAAAATAAAATAACTACGACTTTAAAAATACAAACTTAGTAATAAGATCACTAAAATGATGTTTATATGTAAAATAAAGACCCTTTATAGAAAATGATGTTGCCTTCTGCATATATTCATCAAAGGTAGACTTTAAATAAATAATATCCTTTGGAGTCAATGTACTTTAAAAGGGTCACTTAAATTTTCCTTCATAGTAAGCGGTGATCCAGTCTACCTTGGAACAAGCAAATCTTCTATATAAAGGGTGGGCCATCCAAGAGTCTTAAATATACTGTTGCAGTTGGCTTCAAAAATCGACCCTATAAATTGCCTAATATAGTTTAAAGAGTGAAATCTGAACCCGCGTGACTCTACTCTCATAACTATTTCAGGGGGATAAGAGGAAGGGGACCAAAATGAAAGAAAATGGGTTTGTAGAAAAAAAAAAAAAAAAAAAAAAAAAAAAAAAACTAAGCAAGTCCTAGTAAATCCAAAAGTTTAAGGCAAAAATTAAGGAGGCAAGAAGCATCTTGGCAGCTTCCTATCGCTTGCATAAACCATGGAGTTTCCTAGATAAATAGCTTTATGGAATAACCCATGTTCCTTTGGGAAAAGTACCAAGTGCCTGGCTTACTCACTGGTTCTTTTTAAGTAGAGCAAATGGAATTTATGAGAATAATGGAGTTTTTATTGATTATATTTAAATGGCTTAGTGAAAAATTAAATAAAATTACTACATATTGTGCTAATGTCAGAGCCAAAAACTTGTTGGAAAAGGAATAAAAAGATAAAAGTAATGTAAAGTTCACTATAGAAGTTTAAAGTTTTGTAGCAGGACGGAGGTTTTGGTTTCTTGGAGTAAATCAGTGGACATAGAAATGAAAAACATGCATTTTCATGATCAATGTTTTAGTAAAATGAAGTTAAAGCTACAGAAGCATTGAAAAAAAGGTATCTTAAAAAAAAAATCTTCCTTTCGTTTCCACCAGATGTAGGATGATACTAAAACAAAGGTTTCCTCTGTTTCCATAGATGTGAAAATTTAACACATAACGGAAATAAACAGAAAGAAGTAGTAACAATTATATTCATACTTAATTTAGTAAGTTAAATTCTGTAAGGAAGAATTATTTTATATAGTTTTGGAGTCTTTTTAATATATTAATAATTAAATAGACAAAAATGTAAAAGATTATTATTATTTTTTTATTTAGAACTAAACCCAAGCTACATGGTAGCATAACTTTGAGCTATGACCTATAGCTCCAATTCAAAATGTCTTGTTCTTTTGTGTGATGATCACTGCTTATCATTAATGTACTCAAAAAATTGTAGCACACATACATAACTAGAGAAATAATATGGCTTCAAATATGGGAGGAAATGGCTGAAGCCTTCCCCAGTAGTGCTTCAATTCTGTCATTACACAGTGTTGTCTGTGTCAATGAACATTCATTAGGGATGTAATGTTGAAGGGGCAGGAAGAAGCCAAGAGAGCAGGTGCACAGCATCTAAGCAATGACAAGCCCTACATTTCAAAAGTGGCCATTCGACACACAGAGCTTTGCTCTGTAATTTTCACCACAGCTGTCTAACTTTCTTTTTATACAGTCCCTTTCTGATTCGGATAGTTACTATCTCTTTGTCTAACAAACAAGAATCCTATTTTATTTTATAATTATGTCAAATGTCATGTAATAGACTTGAAGATATCTATGGGTGAATTTGGCCTAAGTGGAGATAAAAGCAAATTACTGGTTTCTACATTGTTGGTATGTTCTGACTTTGAGGACAAGACTTTAGAGTGATTCATTGGCTCTGCCCATGACCAGTACAAGAATCGCAAGGAACACAAAGCGTTTGAACTAGTGAACTGATTCAAAAGGTCTCAGATAGGTTGGGGAGCAAGGAAGGCATACCTCTACCAAATCCACAAGTTCTAAGCCAGAGTTATACAAAAACTAAGGAAGGCATATAACTTTCTTAAATTCAATCATGTCTTTTAAAGTGACAGAACCATCCAAGGCAGGGTCTGACTTCCAGTTTGATATGAATGTTGCTGACAAATAGTATCAATTCAATTTACCCCCAATCAACCTAATCAAAGATTTTCAAAGTTATGTGAAGTGGGGTTACAGAGATGATTCAGCAGTTAAGAGTGTTTGTTGCTCTCCCAAAGAACCCGGGTTCCATATTCACCACCCATATGAGAACCACGTGCAACTGCAGCTCTAGGGGATCCAATACCTTCTTCTGGTCTCCAGGTCAGGCCCCTGCACACATATATGAGTGTGCGCATGTGCACACACACACACACACACACGAATTTAAAAGTTACATGAACCACAGAAAGAGAAGTGAGTGTTCAGTTCAAAGGGACTATATGCAATTCAACATGCTTGCTGTCTTTGCTGACAAAATCATATCTTTCCAATGTTGTACACTGCTAAACACTTCAGATACACAAATTCCTTGGTAGAATATAGATGAAAAATTCAGACTTCGAGATGCAAGGAGATGGAGTGCATTTATCAAGCGTGTCCTGTCTATATCACACCAGCTCTCTAGAAAGATCCCAGGAAGCATTAATGTTACCTACGGCTTATATCATACAAGTAGGGGATATGGGGTGGGGAGGATAACTTAATGAATGACAGCCACCAAAGTGTGAATGATGATTTCCTACAGGTCCTATGTTTTACTATGTTTTAAAAGATGATTTGCTATTTAAATTAAAAGAGCAATTACATCATGGGCTCTGTAATATATATAGGAGAAAACTATATGACAAATATTATACTAATAGATGGACATGATGGCTCATGTCGATAATCCTAGCCCGTAGAAGGCTGAGGAAAAAGAATTGTAGGGAGTTACAGGCCAGCCTGGGCTACAGCAAGTTCTTGTCTCAAAAATATTTGGCGGGGGAGCTCTTTTTTCTTTAATCAGAGGAAGACAAAGATCCTGTTTTCTGTTGGGTTGCATGAGTTCTTTGAAGTCCCATGGGACAAGACAAAGCAGCCCAGACAGATGCTGTACAGATGGTGGCTTGCTATCACAGCAGTGTCACACAGCTGAGGGATCATATGTTTTTATAGCATCCAGAAGCAGTCTACTGACTCTGACTCTGGAGAGGAAGGAAAAGCGTTATCTCATCCTTTGCTTGCCTGCTGCAAACACAACCCTAAAAAATGTTACATACAGGAAAACAGAGAGGGTTACATTCTCACCATGGGTGACACTCAGGACCCAAGGCAAATTGCTGGTTGCAGTATACTGATTCCTATAGTCTGAGTACTTGTGTTCCTCCACAATCCATTTGAAACAATCTCCAATTGAGATATGGCCATACTGAGAGGAGGGACCTTTGGGGAACATTTGGATACTGAAGGTTCCAACCTCATGAATGGGATTCTTACTCTATTAACAGAGGCTTCAGAGAGCTCCTAGACCTTTTAGTTCTTCTGCTAGGTGAAAGCACATGTCTCTTGCCCTTCCTGCTGTGGGAGGATGCCATAAGAGCTGCTGTCTATGAAGCAGGGAGCTTCGTACTTCAGCAAACATTGCATTGTCCTGAGTCTTAAGGGTTTCCCAGCTTCTAGATCTTCATAGTTACAGTATTATCATCATCTTCCAAACTTATGCATGTATTTCTTCAGAGATAAATTTCCTTTTAATTTCCTGTAGAAAAAGGAAGGTCTAAAAGATATATCCATTCTACACTATTTTTAGGCTAACTCTTCTTCTAATTTCCCAACTGTTCCAAACACGGAGACATGAAATCATTCCGCATTTGTTTATGCTTGTTTGTAGAGTCTCACATGGATGTTTCTAGTACACAGTTTATTGATCGGGGAGAGACTCATCTATCATTTTGGACTTAGGACTCAGTGTAAGCAGAACAGTAATTCACTATATTGTCTTTCTCATGGATTTTGACATTGTGTGACTCTTGATATTCTGTCTCTTTTCTATGAATTCCATTAGTTTTTTTTTTTTTTTTTTTTTTTAGTGGCTTGCTGGTATAAAAAAAAGAAACATTCACTAAACAATAAAATAAATAAAGTATGCAAGCCCTTGGAAGTAAAACAAAACAAAACAAAACAAAACCTAGCAGCATGAGGGATTTCCCAGAGGAGCAGCACGAGAAGGAGGCACAGTTCAGTTCAGAGCTGAGAGTGGAGCAGCATGAGTAACGGTGCTGATGTGATCTGTCTGAAATATATTTACACGTTTATGAAATGTAAGCTTGGATCACGTAGTGTCCATAAATTAAATAGCCAACGAGATTCCAGGATGAAATCATTTTATTACATAGGAAAGTTTAATTTATCAACTTCAAGATCCCAGAATACTGTCCTTTGAGTTTTCTGAATCCATTTGCTTGTTTTGGTGTTTGGCCCAATGAAAGATATCTCAGGAGATCATATTTTATGAGTGAAGGCAAGCATATGAAGCAACTTGATGGTCTGGAGTTTGTATTTAAACAAGTTAGTGTTATCCTGGTTTAATTCTGTCCCCCATAATGCAGACGAGTCATATTTTATTAAAGAAAACAGACAAAGGCCTGTCTCAGAAGTGCCGCAACTGCAAGTGGGGAGTTGCTTGAATCTATAGAGTCAGCGCCGTTAATTCCGCACAGATGTCTCGGTGCATTCCTGTAAATTTTCAGACTGAAAAGGAAATGTTAGTTACACCCTTCCCCTTCATAGCCTAGGTGCAAATATTTCACATATTCTACATATGTTTTACTAACAGCAAGAAAAGCAAAATGAAGAAATCATTACTTTGAGCTCAGTACTTTATTATTTAAAAAAAAAACAAAACAAAACAAAAAAACCCGTGCACTTAACAGACAGCATGTACTGTCAGTCTCCACATTTCAAGCATAAAAATGCAATTTGTGCGTTTAGGTAGTGATTGGGGAAATGATGTGTTGACAAAAATTATATTTATTTCACGCACACTGAATAGTGTGGCTGACACGTGTTTGTGCTTACTCTGAACCGTAAGGGGATGGATGTAATCGTTCTTTATAAACATTGACAAGGGTAAAGAATCATATGAAGGGATTATACAATGGTTAGTGTATAACCACCATAGTGGATGGTTTGGATCATTTTATTGTCTCTATATTCTCCATACCATCTTCAGGTGGACCACTGGGTGAGCAGCTCTTAGTTGGAAACTGAAGAAATCATCATCATTTCTTAGTAGATGTAAGTACATAGTGTGGATGCCAATCTTTTTCTTCTTCCATCCAAGTACCAATCAGGCCCGACCCTACTTAGCTTCCAAGATCAGATAAGATTAGATACATTCAGAGTGGTATAGCTATAGATTAATCTTTCTTTTCTAGCATCCTTCTTCCCACAAAACATAACTTATTCTCAAATCTTTCTTAATGGATCATTATTATTAAAAATATGGATGTAACTTAGGTCACAAAGAATACTTATCTTCCTTGATTCAATCTGCGTGTGTTTTTTTAATTTTCTGATTTAAAAAAAAAAATCTAGGCTCAGAAAAGCTAAAGAGCTGGCCAAAAGTCACTTGGGTAGAAAGTGTCAACAAATAGAGTCTGAATCTGGAATTTAGTTCTGATGACTTTGATGCCCATAATACTCCAGTGGTTAGGATGTGGGATTTCCCTAATACTCACTTATTAATCAGTTAGCATCTAAAGGCAACTGGAACTTGGCATTTCTTGCTATGAAGAAAAGCAACAACTCCATTTGGACCTAGAGAAGTAAGAAATGCTTTTGAAGGAATTTAATGACAGGGCAGATGACTGAGTGTCATTAAATACTTTTAGGCAAATATAGGCTGCAAATTTTCAAAGACAAGCAAAGAGCATACAAGGCCCAGTTTTAGGACTATCACAATGGCTTGTATTATGCACTAGTATCTAAAACAATGTTATCGAAAGGGGAGAGAGAACATATTTCTATTGTCTATCTCGTTTAGGAGCTTCTCAACAGAAAGATTTTTTTTTGAGCACATGTGTTTAGACTGGGGAGACACAAGCAGTAAACTTTCTTACAAGGTGATGAGAACCTTCAGAGGTTGAGATTGGTTATAGCCATATTGAGTATGGGGTTGATTTGTGGCTTGTAAACCCCATCCAGATGTGACCTGCCAACAGAAGTCAAAGCTATTACTAGCCTCCTGGCTGAATCTAAAGGCCCTAGGCTTACGAATCAGCATCCTACTTGGGGACTACTTGCAGAGAAAGATGCTGAAGGAGACTTGGAATTCATTAGTACCATGCAGTTAGCTTGGTTTCCTTGCCAGCTACCATAGTCTTGACTTGATATTATTCTTCCCTTCTTAAAGAAAATACATACAGAAGAAACAATGTGAATAAGACACATGTGCAATCAAATTGAGGCTTCCTCTGCACTTTGAAAGGTTAAAATGTCCTATCATTTCTCTTTGTTTGGTCAAGAAGTTAGAGTAAGCACACAATGCATTTCATGACAGGATGTGGTGCTCTGCTTACAGTTGTCATCATTCTACATTAGCAGGAGTTATGAATTAAGGAAAGGTGCTCCTTGTTCCTGTGCATAGGTAGGAGGAGGTACAGAAGGTTAAAGGGTCATGCAGAAAGCTGAAACAAAGAATCTGACTCCAAACTCTGCCTCTTTCTTCTAGATGCTGTCATCTCCCTGTGTACAGCAGGTATATGAGTTCAGGCTTCTTATCTCTAAAGGCTAACAGTGGGACAAACAGTTTTACAATTAGATATGCTAGTATGTCAGCGATCAGAAAGACTGGGGGCCAAACAGATGTCCAGTAGTAAAGAACTTAGGTGTCACGAGAAAATACTACAGTCTACATAAACATGAACGAAGTACTGATCTTTCCAGAACAGGATTTGAGGGAAATAGAATGGCAGTGGTTCATCCTTAAGTTAGTGACTAGCTCTTAATCTGCTAAACTTTGTAGATGGGCTTTTAGTTTTCAGGTTAGAGCCAGCATGTAGAGTACCCTCTAAGAAAGGTGCATGTGGGAGGAACCAGACAGGCTGAGAGCTATAGAGATGTGGCATGCACCTTGTGCAGCAGAGCTTTGGGAGACATTGCATCAGCCAGAGTTTCCAGTGAGAAACAGCTGGCACATTTGCAGTAGAGCAATTTTAGTAGTGTAAGAACAGGAGGACTCAGACCTGAGAAGATGACTCAGTCAGTAAAGTATTTGCCTCACAAAGCATGCGGACCTATGTTCAGATCCCTAGCACTCATATATAAGCCAGGGGTAGCAGCACACATCTGTAACTTCAGTGCTGGAAGGGGTGAAGCAATTGATGACAGCCAGATCCCTCTTGGTTGCCAGACAGCAAGTTTAGCTGAATTTGTGGGCTCCAGGTTCAGTGAGAGATCAACACCTGATGTCAACCTCTGGCACATGCACATATACAAACTCATACATACACCTGCAGCATACACAGCACACCTGCACAAAAGAAAATAATATAGGCAGCATATAAAGAAATTATATGGGTTCAGGCAGACTTCCTACTTTAGTTTTTTCTTTTTTTAAGACATTGTCTCTTCTCTAAATTTTGAGAAAGACCTGCTTTTCAAAATGCAAAGCCAATAAAACTTTGATGGAGGGACTGCTTTTTCAAAATGGAAAAGCCTCCATGCTGGGGTAAAGGCAACCTAGAGCCATCCTGAAGAGCAGGGTCTGAAAGAAGTCAATCTCTGAACCTGCTGTACTTTTCCACTGGAACTTGCTATGGACTGTGTGACAAAGAAGTCAGTAGGTGCTTAATATGCAGCAACCTGCCATAGGTCAGGTTGAGTGGGCACATGGTAAAGATGGGTATAGGCAAGAAGAAAGTAAGCTGATGTTTGAAGCACTGATGTTTGAAGAAGATGTTTAGAACATTTAGCTATATAATTAGAATACAAGCCACTATTCCATACCTCCATGAACATGTCAGTAGACCATCTCCATTGCATATCTGTGCGTGTGTGTGTGTGTCGTTTGATGAAGTGTTTATGAACTTAAATTTAAGACATATGCCAAAGGATGTTTAGTTGATAGAATTCAGTTGAATTAAGTTGTCTATATTTGGAAAGTAGTAGTTAGGCAACTGCTTTATTTAAGAAAGGGAATGGAGGTAGTGAGATGGCTCAGCAGATGGAAAAGCACTTGCTGTGCAAACTTCATGACCTCAATTCATTCCTCAAACACACTAAAACCCTTGTTTGCCATGATATGCATGTGTGCATGCTTACAAATGGACACACGCACACACACGCACACACACACATCCCACAGTAATAAATATAAGTTTAAAAGTCTAAAATTCTCCATTTTGTGTTATTCTTGAGGATTAACATAATTTTTAAAAAAACCTCCAAAGTCACTTTCTATCACTAGGAAAATGAAGACAAATCATTAGGTCGAAATTCATGATTGGACTGTTTCACTGGAATGTTCTCAGAACTTAGGATAGTGCTTTGCACAGAACAGAAATAGGATATCTTAAACTGAAATAAACGTATCTGTGATTATGTAGACTACAAGCAGTGCTAGCTTCTTAAAAGAGAAGCCAAGGGGAGCATACACCTCTGTGGAAGCAGCTTTCATTGTTTGTGTTTCCCTCCTCATCCACAGGGTCAGTGAGCAGTCATTAACACCTATTGTTCATACTCACCACGATTCTGTCCAGAAGCCGAAAGACCTACAGAGGTCTAAGAAAATGAGTCTTACTACTTGGAACTCTATCTGTCTCACCTCTCGCAGACCAATGAAAATCTTAGCCATTTATTACACATTCTCCCAGTGATAAACAGGGCCCCTGAAGTCTCACAGTGTGTTGTGAAGGATGGAGCACCTTCGTTGCACACAAGGGTGGGCTGCAGACAGTCTTTATGATGACTTTGTTACAGAGTATCATCTTACTGTCATGTAGAAAAATAAGATAATTTAGTTCAGACCGAACCTGACCAGGGTGGTAATTGGTATTTATTTGTTACCATATCACACCAGGTTACATTATCTTTTACTTTGTTTTTAAAATAGGGTCTCATGCAGACCAGGCTGGCCTTAGACTTTTGATCCTCCTGCCTCCACTCCCGAGTGCTGGGGTTGCAAGCAAGAACCACCCTGCATATCTTTGAAGTTATGTTTTATTAATAGCAAGTGCTGGTCTGTGAACTGTAGCAAGGCTTTGAATATACTTTGGCAAAAGCTCCCCTACTCTTCTGTGTGTGTGTTTCACCATCTCATTTTCATCATCTACATTTGTCTCTGTATTTCTGCCAATTTGTTTGATGCTGTGTTTAAAACTGACCTACACACTTATGAATCCATTTTCCTGTTGTCTTTGTGTCAAACGCCTCATGAAGCAATAAATCAACCTACAAGAACACGTTACACAATCTAAAACATCTTAACTCTTTTTCCTGTTAATCATAAAGATTCCATATATCACTGCCTAAGGACTAATTTTTCAAGTACTCTTAGAATACATTCTTCTTGGGACTTACTTACCAGATGATGTTAGTAGAAGAATGTTTGTGAATTTACTCCTTCTTTGTGATTGCCTTGTTGACTGTTGGTGTTGGGTTTAATCCCTTCTAGAGGGAAGTATATTATTGATGTTAGATCAAGTGCTAAGCCAAATCTTGTTTGTATAACCATCTTTTCATATCATTAGATTGTCTCTTGTGACAAACCTTCTTGGACTTACCTGTACATGATCTATTCCTCTGCTCAAATTATGCTCTATTTTCATCTGAAACAACGTTTCCTCTGAAAGCAACCATCTCATTAGCTCCCTCTGACAGTGAAACTTAGTTTTGGGTTTCTCCCACGTGTTGCATACTTCCATTTTATCTACAGGAAATAAAAACATTTCTTCTGATCTAAGTCACAAGTGACTAAATATCAAAGTGGGAAAGTCATTTTTTAAAGATATATGGAAACTGAAGATTCATAGGAAAGGAAAGGTCATAGAGGGCCAAAGAAATTTTAACCAAAAAGGACCCGGCTGGAGGTATCACATTATCTGACCTCAAACTATACAACAGCGGCCAGGGAACTAGAAAAGAAAGCACAAGAAGGAGCCGGGGGCTTTAAGGAAAGGAACGGTAATAGAATGCATATGATACAGAAATGGAAGCGGGGTCAATGAAAGTGTGAAGGTACAAATGGTGATCAGGGAGATGGGGGAAGCAATATGAAAGAATCTAGAAAGTACATGAAAATGTCATAAAGAGACCCATTACTTTGTATGCTAACTAAAAGATAAAGAAAAATGTAAACTGAGATAGGACCTTTCAGCTCTGACCTATAAAACCTGAGAAGCTCTCACTCCTATCCTCACATGAAGAAAAATGTTTGGTAAATTGAAAGTCAGGGTTTCTTTGGACTCATTAGAGAATTGGCGTTACAGAGAAAATTGTCGTTGTGAAATCAAGGCAAGCTGAATAAAAGAATCCCCCTCTGTGGGACTGTCAGCCGAGTCCACAGCTTGGGGTGTAGGTTCATTCAAAATGCAAGAATCAGTCATGGGATTATAAAATGTTTCCCAGTCTACATCTCGCAGGCTCCAGAGAGTCAAAGTATGTGATGCAAAAACTGATAGGGCTACAAGGAAAAATAAACAAATCACTGTAGAGTTGGATATATCAGAGCTTCTTTTCTTTCCAGTAATCTGAGCATTGGTGATGATGCAGTTGAACATAATAGCACCATCAATCTACTGCATCTAATGGGCAATTGCAGAATGCATCACTTGGAAACAGAAAACTTCCTTTTTTCTAAAACTTGGGACATTCAACTTGGAACAGCCAGGAATTCAGACGATAATCTGGGGCAGAAGCCATTACTTCACAAATTTAGACAATAGAGATCCTAGAAAGTTAATTATCACCACAATGGAGTTAAAATACAAGTCTACAACCAAAAGTTGGAAAATTTTAGGCTACCAGGAAATTAGATGACATTTTTCTATATAACGCATGTGCTGAAGAAGACTCACATACAGTGAATATTTTGAGCTAAATAAAAAAGAAAAAGCAGAACTTAGAATTTTAGAAGTTCTGTGAGGATAGTCTGCTATTGAAAGAAATGTATCATATTGAAAACATACTGGTAAGAACAGGAAGAAATAAAATAAATAATTTATTTTTTTCCTTGGGAGCTAGACAATCAAGATTATTTAAGGACACAGTAAATAGAATAACAGTAAAATTATAATAAAAATCAATAAAAGTAAATATATAAAATCAGTACACACACAAAAAGATAAATGAAACCATAACTGGATTGTTGTAAAAGTCAGTAGAACTAATAAACTCCAACCTAACTAACCCAGAAAAAAATAAGGAGAAACACAATACTGATGCCCAAAATGGAATTCATATCATCTTTTCCAATTCAACAGACACAGGACTACACATGAGATTGATAACCCCCCACCCACAATGACAATAAGAAACGTTGGCAAAGATGTAGAATAGAAGAAAGTATCACTCATTATATTGGGAATGAAAAATGATACTGCTATTTTGGAAGGCAAATTTTAAAAAAGTTGTTAATTTTTTTTAAAACTAAATGCTGTCTTGTCATATAAGACTATGGTGTGCTCTTGGCTCTTTACCCAGTTGGTCAAATTTATGCAAATTAAAAACCTGTACAAGGGTGTATATACAGAAAATATTAATAGTTGTCCAAAACGGAATGAATTGTGCTGACCTTCAAATAGTAATAAAGGTAAATAAATGGTAAAATATCTATGCAGTGGACTATTATTTAGTCATACAAGACAGTAAGTTTTCAAGCTTCAAAAGGATGTTAATGAAACATAAATACATGTTACAAAGAAAAATAAGCCAATCTGTAAAGGCTGTGTGCCACATAATATTGCAAATTTTCTTGCAGTTTTGAGGACGGAAAGCCATAAAGCCATTAGAAATGCCCACATTTTACAGGATCCAGGATAAAGTTTCAATTGTGGCAATGAGTAAATAAAACACGTGAATTTTAGGGTTGCAAAACTACCCTGCAGAGCATTGTCATGGTGGATACATATCAATATATATTGTCAAAGCTTAAGAAATTATTAATACAAAGGGTGAAACTTAAATGAGCATGAGTTTTGAAGAGACTCTTGGAAGCTCAGGGTACCAGGAATAAGTACAAACATTTAGAAAAGGGTCATGACAAGAGTTGGAACTGAATCACTGGACAGGGATGGCCTAAGTAAGTGAAACTGATGGCAGATTTTTTTTTTGTAAAGAATAAAGACAAGAGGAACTGTATAGACACTACTCTTTAGTTGGTAAAGTGTATTGTGTCCTTAGACACACTGGAGAATCAAGGCCAAAAAGAAAACTGTCAATGTGAGTTGGAGGCACGCTAAGGACAGAGAACGACCTTCAAGATGAGCTGAGCTAGATAGAAGTGGCTGAAGCCAGAACTTACTGTAACACGTGAATGGCCATTTTTGTGAACTTACGGAGAGTAAGTTTTGGTCAGTTTAGAGCAGAAATATTCTGGGGATGGGTTCCCCTACTATGATATTTTGCATGCCTACTAGAACTGAACAAATAATAAGCAGATGCCACATGGCAGTACCCAGTTTCCTTAATGTTGGAGTGAGCTTTTCAGAGACGCCAGGAAGGGAAATTAAAAGAAGTCATGTGGATACAATTGAACAATGAGCAATAAAACATGGATAAAGATGATTACGCATAAAGTATTTAAGGTTTTATGTTGTATGTGAGTTAGAATTCAGTCATGTAATTCTTTTGCTCTCCCATTAAAGGGCCTAAATGAGGCAATGGCATGATTTGAAGAATCTATTAAAAACCACTTCAAACTCTTCCAAGAAAACAAGACCTTGTTTTCTAATATACTATTCATTATCTTTGAAAAGGAGCTGATAGTGCTTGATATACAAGATGGGTCTGAGAGTTGTAGTCTCAAAATTAATGACATACTAAAGCAAAGAAATAACTTTTGAACAAACCCATATCCATTGATGGTATTTTCTAAAAGACATAGGAGCCTATACCAGCTAGTTTTTATGTCAGTTTGACACAGGATACATTCCTTTGGGAAGAGGGAACCTCAACTGAGAATTGGCCTCTGGTAAAACCTGTGGAGCATTTTCTTGATCAGTGATTGATGTTGGTGGGCCTACACCACAGGAGATGGTACCACTCCTGGATAGGTGGTTCTTCAGTGTTTAAGAAAGCTTCCGACAAGCAATAAGGAGCAAGGCAGTACATAGCATTCCTCTACGACCTCTATGTCAGTTCCTTCCTCCAGGTGCCTGCCTAGAATTTCTGTCTGACTTTCCTGGATGAGGGACTATAAGCTGTAAGCTAAAATAAACTCTTTCTTCCCTTAGTTAATTTTAGTAATTTTTTTTTCTAGTTTTTAAATTACAGCAATAAAAATCTTAATTAAGACACAGCCTATTAAAAGAGCTTCCGATATCTGAAACTGAAAAATTTGAGCAACAAAATAAATAAAATAGCTTTGGATTATAGCCCAAATTATAAAACACATATCTATGATTTCATGAATAAATTAATTAATATGGGACAGAATGTAACTCTTCCACGAATAAAATGTTTAGCAAATTCCAAAGTTGTTCCAACTGGAAGGAAGGAAAAGAGAAACGCCTGCTCCTTCGGAGTACATAGTGATTTCCTTGCAAAGAGTGAAGTGGGAAAAGATGAAGAGCAAAAGAAACTTCACAAACGCCTTTAAGCCAGATGTTAAAGATCAACATCAATCCTGACAACTCATTTTGAAGTTATGTTATATTGACAAAATACGACAAGTGTGCCACTTTATCTCTGTGATTTTGACTCTACAAACGTTAACTTACCCCAGTTTAATGACAAAAACACTAGATTCCTATAAAGGGCATCCTATAACACGACTGTCCAGTATGCCTTAAAACCGTTAGTCATGAAGGCTGCCGCAGATTTGTGGTCATTCAAACTTTATTATTAGCGACTTCATGACTGGCATGCCTGTCCCACCCTGCAGAGACTCATGCAGAGGTGATATTAAATGTCCACTGAAATATTGACGTTTCCTGTTATTTTTTAGAATTATGTTTGACTTATTATTAAATCCCATAGGAAACACTGAGTGGAACTAGAAAAGCCCCTGTTTTATTTTTTAAAGAACCTATTGGTTACCCCAGAGAAGAAAAGTCTGATAAAATCAAAGGGTGCTTATAATGGTTTATATTGATTGTCTACTTGACTGGATCTAGAGATAACTAAGAGACAGTTTCTGGGCAGGTCAATGAGGGTGTTCCAAATAGAATTCTGATGTGGAATAAAGATCGGGGCTCTCCAGGAAGCTTCCAGGCTTCTCTTAGGCTCTTTTTGCACACTCACATTCATTGTCCTTAAGATTGCCTGAACATTATGTATAGTGTTGTAGTTGTACAAAACAGGGTCACGTATTACCATTGTTTTGACCAATTGTGGGCTTCCATAACAGCCTCTGTCTGCTACAAAAATAACCTTCTTTAATGAGGGGTGTGAGCTAGCTACACCTCAGGGTTAGTCTGAGCAAAAACATTTAGAATACAATTGGAACTATATTGACTTAAAAGATGGCAGTAGCAGGTTCTCTTCTAAGCCTGTACGTTTTATGAATGCCCTCCTTTTGAGCAGGACTTAAGTTCAATTAGAGAGATTTTTGTTGCCCATATGATATATATGTCACGAGTGGACCATATATATCATGCTGTGCTGGTCATTGTTGTAGACACCAGGCTTTACAGCTGGGTAGGACTGTTAATTGCTATTTGCCCGTGGCAGTTTGCAAACTACCTTCTGATTTTATGATAACCTGTTTTCAGGGAGGATGCTCTCAAATCAGTTCCTGTCAATTTCCCCATGTCCTGTGTACAACATGTGTGGTGTCTTTAACAACAGGGTCTTACCTTCAAGTACTAGAAGCAGTCAAGGGCAAATGCAAATGGCAATAGCCCCCATTATTTTGTGACTCTCTTGGAGGCCTCAACCACCAACCACAAGGAAAGTTTCCCATGCCTGACATTAGGATTGCTGTGAGGTGGGATATGGAACTTGGGGGAAACATTAACTTCTTATGACCTGACTTCTTTGGAATAATAAATGTAGTTTAATATATATGATATTCACAAATATTATACCTGTGGTTTTAATTAAGCTTATAAAATAATATGCTTCTCTCTCTGCCTTTTTTGTACCTCTCTTTTTTGTACCCCTGTGCCCTACAATGCCCTCTCTAGATCTCCTCCCCTCCACCATGATCATCTTTTACTTTTCTGTGGTTACTCCAGGTTTTCTACTCGCACCTGAAGATTTAAAGCTAGGATCCTCCAACAAGAGAACATGTGGTATTTGTTTTTCTTGCTCTAGATTATTCCGCTAAGTGTAATGTTTTCTGGTTCTAATTATTTACCTGCAAATTCATGGTTTCAGTTTTTATGGCTGAAAAGAATTCCATGATGTTTATGCACCATATTTTCATTATCCATCAGTCAATTGGAGAGTGCTCCAGTTAATTTTTGTCAACTAGATATAAGTCATTTAGGAAAAGGAACACCAATTAAGAAAATGCCCCTATCAGATTGGCCTGTAAACAAGCTTGTGGGACATTTTATTAATTAATGATTGATGTTTGATGGCCCAGCTCTTTGTAGGCACTGTCACTGCTGGGCATGTATGTTGTCCTGGGTTATATAACAAAGCAAGTAGAGAAAGCCGTGGGGAGCAAGCCAGTACGTGGCATTCTGCCATGGTCTCTATTTCAGCTCTTGTCTCGAGGTTCCTGCTTTGAGTTCCTGTTCAGGCTTCCCTCAGTGATGGACTGTGACCTGAGAATTGTAGGATGAAATAATTCCTTTCCTCCTATGTTTCTGGCCATGGTTTGTCACAGTAATGGAAACCCTAAATAAGGCAAAGGGCATGTAGACGCATTCTCTTTCCTAGCTATTGTGAATAGATGGGCGATGAAGGGGGTCAGCAAGCATCTCTGCGGTAGGATTTCAACTCCTTTGGGCATATGCCAAGGAGTGGTATAGCTGGGTCATATTATAGATGTATTTTATCTTTTTGAGAATTCTCCATACTGATTTCCATAGCTATTGAACCAGTTCGTAATCCCATCAACATTGAACAAGCGTTCCCTTTCCTTGTCTGCTTCCGCTGTCAGTTATTTGGTTTTCTTAACCATTCTGACTGGCATAAGATGAAATGTCAAAGTTTAAATTTGAATTATCCCATGAAGCAAGTCTATCACTTTTTAACCTATTTCTTAGCCACATTTAATTAACATTCAAAAAATTTCAATCCGGAGAATATAAAGCAATAGTACAAAATACATTTTTAAAAATAGGAGTCACAAATCACACGTCTATAAAATTCTTTTTTTTTTTTCTAATAATAAGACCATATGGCTCCAGAATCTAGGCAATAGTTTCCATCACTTAACAAATGATCCATGTATTCTAGATATCCACCCAACCAGTGCACGGATGAGTGTTAAGTTCAGACGACAAGCAGGTAGTTTCAGGGCCTCAGTGCTGACACTGAGCATACTGTTTTTCTTTGCTGTCTTCTGGAATTGTTTTTAATCAACATAGAGTTATATCACTTTCCCATTTGGCTTTTCTCCCTCCAGCCTCCCCCAAGTATTTTTCCTCCAACCCTTTCCATATGCCCATTCTTAAATTGATAGCTTCTTTTTCATTATTATTGTTACCTATGTGTGCATATGTATGTATATCCAAAAATATATAAATACTTACTGCAGTGTCTGTTTTCAATGTTTGTTTATACATGGCTTCAGGTCCAGCCACTTTGTGTTGGATAGTCAATAAGAAGTGGCAGTTAGAGATATTCTTCTAATGTCCATGACCTCACTAGCCTAGTACGAGGCATGATTTCCCTCCTGTTGAGTGGGCCTCACGTCTAATAAAACATCTGTGGTTTATCACTGATATGTGAGTACCACTTGCAGTACCTTTGTGGATATCTTGCATGCTGATTATTGTTGTTTTTTATAGGTGTTGCTGCTGGGTAGGACTATTAATTGCTTCCTTCTCTTGGAAGCTTGCATAGTATTTTCTGGTACCGTGGAACCTAAACCACAGGAAGAAGGTTTTTCAGGTATGATGCAGCTCAAATCATCTAAATCCATGCCTTAAGTGTGTGGTGTCTTCAGGAATAAGGGCTTAACTTCAACCTCTGAGCAGAAGTCAAGGGCTCTATCAATAGTCTCGATTGGAAGTCACATGGACTATGTTGACCAACCATAAGAAAGGAGGTTTCTTTCTCATGCCTACCACCGGGGAATTTGCTAGTCTGTGGTTTTTGTGGGGAGAATTGTCAGGTCAAGTGGCTTAGCTTCCTTGAAGATGTATGTGTATGCTCATGTACCATATATATAAAATATAAAATTTTGGGTAAATATATAATAATATGATTCCTTGAGGTTTTATCGAACAACTTGATGTTATTTGTCCCTCATCTCTCCTTGTCCTGCTGTAATTTATTTCTTCTTTTGAGAACTGCTAGAATTCATATCCTATTTTTTTTTTTTTGCTGGATAATTTTTTTCTTGATTCTTTGTTTTGTTTTTTTAACTTCCTTATGTATTAATCTTTTCTAAGATATGTAGCTGGCAAAGAATCTCTTTCACTCTGTGGGCTTCCTCTTTTCCTTGGTAGATTTTATTTTTGCAGAGCAGAAGCTTTTAAGTTTTATGGGGTCCGGTTTCTCAGTTTTTACCCTTAATTCCTGAGCTAATGGAATCCTATTCAGAAAATCCTTTCCTGTACCTGCATATTGCAGGAGACTGCCAAGTTTCCCCTCACACTTTCAGCATTTCCGGTTTCACATTGAGATCTTTGATGTACTTGGAATTGATTTTGATGAAGGATGATAGTTACAAGCCTGATTTCATTCATACACATTTGGACATCTAGTTTTCCAAGCATCTTTTGTTGAAGACGCCATCTTTGCTCCAGTGTGTATTTTGTCTAATATCAAATGATTGTCACTATGTGTACTCCCTGACCTATATGTCTTTTTTTTTTGTGCCAATGCCATATTACTTTTATTACTATGGCCCTGCAATATGACTTGAATCCCTCTAGTATGTTTTTCAAGTTGATTTGGTATCATGGTGTTGTGTGGTTCAACTTGGATTTTAGAACAGTTTTCTATGTCTGTGAAAAACATCATGGGGATCTTGGTTGGGACTTATTAAACCTGTGGGTAGTTTTTGGTAGAATAGAGTCATTTCACAATATCAATTCTACTAATCCATGAGCATGGGGGGATTGTTTTTACTTTTACTCTCTTTCTTCAGAAACTTAAATCTTTCATCATAGAATTTCACTTTATTGTTTATGTTTATTCCTTGATATTGTTTGAGGTGGTTGGGGCTGGAAGTGTTCCCACAAACTCTTTCTCAGTCTGCTTGTCATTGGTATACAGAAAGGCTACACATTTTTCTAAGTTGAGTTTGTAGCCTGCCACTTTCTTGTCTCCCCTGTCTTGTCTATCTCTATATCTAATTCAGATTCCAAGATGTGATATCTATTAGACAAATACTGAGTTGTTCTCGTACTTCAGTGACTACTAGCAATGGGAGTCAGTTTATGCAAATATGAGAGATTTTCTTAGCCACAAAGATAAGGAAAGTATTCTATGTAGGAAAAAAAAATAACAAATACTCACAAGAATCTATCATTAACCTACCAGCATGTGTTCTCCCTCTCTCTCTCTCTCTCTCTCTCTCTCTCTCTCTCTCTCTCTCTCTCTCTCTCTCTCTGCTGCATTCCACTGACCCCCACTGACATAATGACTCTATTACACACACACATTAAAATTATCTCAGTGGCATAAAGTAGACAGAGTTAGCGATTGTGCTTCAATATGTCCAGCTTTCAGCCTGGAACCTCTAGATGATACATCAACGTTGTTTCTTCAGCTGCTCTCAAAGTCTTACCAGTTCATCTTCCCCATGGCCCTTTATGAGGTGCTGCTGTTGTTTTCACTGTTGTTTTACTAAGCATCTCTTAGGCAGTATACATAAACATAACTGTTACTAGCCTTTGTCAATTCTGAGAGATCTGTTTGAGCAAGCCATTAGTCAGCACAGAGGCAGAAGTGCAGGACCTCTTCTCTGGCTATTTTTCTGTCACCAGCTAACCAATAAGGAGAGAAAGAGAGAGAGAGAGAAAGAGAGAGAAAGAGAGAGAAAGAGAGAGAGGAGAAGAAAGAAGAGGAGGAGGAGTGTGGAAGGAAACCAGCCTTTCCCACAAATGGGCTCACAGAAACTCTATGCAGGAGGGAGTATGAGTGCAGGAAAAATGAGGAATGACAAACGAACAGGGTAGTTCATTCTTTATGGGACCCAAGGAAATGACACGCACGATCGCGCTTTAAAATGACATGTGGAACACACTTTAGAAGTAAAACACAGGAGCGTTTTTAATAGGGGAATTAACAGTATTTATAATAAGAAAAGAGAGGGACAAGAGAGAGAGACTGACAATGTAATGCTCCTTGTCAGTGGAAAAATCACACCAAGAAGAGAAGGAGGAAAAGACTTACAATATACATTACCAGGGAAAGGGGCCACACCAGAAAGAGAGAAAATTGCTCTGGCCAGAAGTTTTAAAAAACCAAATAGATTTTTGGTATGTAGGTGTTGCTCAGGCCTTCAGAGGAACTGGCTTCATATGTAGATGTAGTCACGCCCAGGGGGGAGGAGCCGGGTGTCCTTCCTCCTGCAGACTTACAAACTTTGAGGTTATCATGTTTTGCTAAGAAAGAACATTTGACTTAATACTGTTAGCTGAATAATATCTCTGTCTGCCTCAAACAGAGCAGAGTGCCATGTAGGCAAAGAAGGTTTTTATTTTATAGTTTTTAGCTGTTTGGTGCATATTATTTTTTCTCTATCTAGGCCCCTTTTGCTTCTATCTGTTCCTATCAATATGAATAGGTGGCTTTACACATGCCAGGACTTAAAAGCCCCCAAGATAGTTTACAATGACAATTACTTTTGAGTAAAAACTGGCCGCTTCTCCTTCTCAGCTAACACCAGCCAGCTAAGGTATTACTAGGCCGTGCAGACATAATGAAGGGCTTTTGTCACCATTACAGCAAAGGGAGAAAGGGCTGGTAAGCTGAAATTCCCAGCCAGGGAGTCTGGAACCTTGTCGACAGACTTCAACCACGTGGCCAGGGTATTGGGACTTCCAGCAGAAGAGGAGGAGGAAGAAGAGGAGGAGGAGGAGGAGAAGGAGGAGGAGGAGGAGGAGGAGAAGGAGGAGGAGAGGCAGGGAGTTATGACTCAAAAGTCTTCCCACTGAAAGCACAGTCTTTTATGGCCATATCTCTGTGGGAATATAACTCAATTACAGCCTGAATTAGCATAAATTCGAGAGGGAGAAAACACTTGACAGCCAAACCTGATAAGTTACCCATTGTAGCATACTGTCACACTCAAAGAATTAAAGAATTGTCCTTTCCTCATACAAATTAACCTCCAGAGTTTGTTTATTGGATTCTTTTGTATCTAGATGTGATCCTGTCTTAACGGACTGAATAGAAATAGTAGCATAGGCCAGGGCATTTCTGTAATACCTGTGTTTCATTTTCAGCCTCTTTCCCTCAATGCTACCCATGGATTCAAAGAATGATGATGCCCTATAGATGGAAAAGACACACAAAGAAAAGATTATAGACCTGTGGGATTTATGGGAATGAATGTCATCTTTCAGGATCATATCCATATTGGACTATCATGTGAGCAAGGAATCCACTTCTACTGTATTAGATTACAGAACTTTGGCAGGCATGAGTTGTGTAGGTAAGCTTTAGAGCACTCAGCACTGAGACTTTCCATTTGACCTTTCTTTCCATAGTGGCTTTGACACTTGGGTCAGTGAGCCACTGTAAGGATTCTGCCAGTGGTCATTTATGTATACAGTGCCAGTTTATAAAAATAATAATCGGGTCACTTATTGCATTGGCCTTGGGCATGGTCTTTGTTTTAGCACATGATGCCAGGAATCTCATTCTATTAGGCCACATTGACTTTGTGGGTTGCTGGAATAAAAAGTACTGAGAACACAGTATCTCCAACTACCTAAAAGGTTTTGGCACATCTTTTTCTTGCTTTCCACAGTGTTCTGTACCTTGAGTTCATCTGGGGAAGGATGGAAGGAGGCAGTAGAGAAGCTTTGTGTTGAATTACAGTGGATCCTTCCTTTGTCTTCATTCCCAGGCTTCTAAGTATAGAGAACTAATTTGGAGGCCATGACAGTGTTTTGTGAATGCCTGAAGTTAGGTGTCTAGAGTGTTGTAGGCTACACAAATACACTAAGTTGTTACCACCCATTAGTTATACTTTGGTAGTTGTGTAAGTAATAAGTTCTGGCTAGAGGTGTTTGTTTCTCAGAAGCTAGACATCCGGGCCGTTCCTGAAACTTGCTTGGCTTTGCTGATTTCTAATATTTGGCATGGTAACCATGCATGTTGCTCTATTAGTACCTTCCAGCTTCTGTCATTTGACTCCATGGAGTCTGTGTTCTGTTGCTTATTAATTATTTTGACTTTATTATTTGATAATAAAATGAACTTTGCATGTTTTCTTATCATCTTGGTCTGGCTGTCCAAGCATTCCCTTTACAATTCCTGATATCAAAAAATTCCGTTATGAAGACTTGGTACCTATCTCAGAGGATAGACATTTTAGACAAATAGTTGCATTTCTAACCAACATAATTAGAAAGGTAGGAAATTTGTGCTTAAAGTCCATTAATGATCCTAAGCAAAATTATCCAATTAACTAGTACAATGAAATCTTCTACACCGCTGGCTTCCAGGAATATGAAAAGCCTCTGTTGTTTGGTTTGCACAGCTTTTAAAAGGTAAGCAATTCAGATGCTATGTTCTTCAAGTATTTGTGTAAAATCTAATATTTCAAGATGTTATAAACAGGACATTCTGTTGCTTACCTCTGTGCTCATGTACACCCCACTATGAGATGCACACGGATAATTGGGGGCACTGCTAAAGCCTCAGGAAAGTCTGGGGTAAATCTGAGTGCCTATATCTGTCTTTAAATCAAGTAAGGATATTGCCATATGTTGAGAGTCAAAGGTTAGGGAAAGACTGATGGCCTCGGAGACATTGGTAAATGGTTAAAACAGTTGCTTTGGGAATTGGAATTGTGTTGGATGGGTAAAATATCTACAGAGTGCCAGCGACCTTTCCTTCTCACGTAGCAGAAGCAATAAACTGGAGCTGAAGTGATGCTGCTGCTCTTAAGAGCACATACTGCCCTTGTAGAAGACCGGAGGTCAGTTCCAAGCTCCCATAGGAGGAGGCTCACAACTCAACTGCCTGTTACTCCAGCTCTGGAGGATCTGTGACACTTTCTTTGGGCTTTTGAAGGCATCACACTGGCACACACAACCCATATACAGATATACACATAATTAAAAATAAATCCATTTGAAAGGGGAGAAAATGAACTTCATTAAAACTGAAGCCAAATTATTATGAGGTTGAGGTTCCTTCTGCTACTATCACACTGCCTGTCCTGGGTAAATTTAAATTACTCCGGAGATATTTAGTAAATAAATGATTTTTGCTTTAGGTATTAGTTAGGTCTGCAATAGTATAATTGAAATAAACATCCTTGTACATTGTGTGGAGTTGTTTCTCCCTAGGCCCTCAAGGCCTCGATTCTCTCCCACAGCAAGCAGCCAGGCTATAGGCCGTACAGCCAAGCCACCAGTAGGTCCCGGGTAGGACCTTACCGGAGGAAGCGCAGGACAGGGGTTGGACATGCCTGACAGGTCTCAAGAGTCGATCAACTGAACACAAGGGATTCAAGGAGAGTTGTCAGTAGAACCTTCTTAAGTTTAATGCAAGGGTCATCATATTTTATGAGGTAAGGGGGAGGGTCTTTTGGTGCTCAGGAGTAATGCCATTGGTTAGGACAGGGTTGCTGGGATAGGTGCTTAGGTAAGCAATTCTGCCAATATAGCCTGCCCTTTGAAGGAATTGGAGTTTTGCTGTGGCATGTGGTGTCAGTGCAGAGACTGCAAAGGGGAGGTGCCCGGGATCCTGCCAGCTCCTCAGTTCAGGCTGGGGTTCCAAGCGCCCTCAAATCCACGCCCACTGCTTCTGTGTGACCACATCCACGAGGGCACTATATATTGAATAATTAGAGAAAAGGAGACTAGCAGCAGAAGCTGGTTAAAATATTGAAGGTGGAATATGGAAGCCTTACATAAATAAATAGCTCGTACTGAAGACTGAATAGTTTGTACTCATGCAGTATGCAAAACCACAGATTCTTCATGCTTTTATCCAGCCAGAATAGTGAAATTTAAATGACTACTGCTGCATTTTGTTATTTTTCAAGTTTATCCAAAGTCAAATACGGCCAGGTTTTGTAAATAGTCTTTTTACACTTACCTCCAGGCAGCTTAGTGATTTAAAAAAACAAAAAAACAACTTTAGCACTCACCAACTCACATGAGAGAGGTCAGCCTAAGATGCTTACCATGAAACTCATGTGCAGACTGCTGACTTACCCACATGGGCAAGCCACAGTGTCTCTTAATGGACTGAAGATATCAAGATGCCAAATCATGGCAGGAATCCTCACTCAGCCCTGGAATGAGCTTCTAGTATTGCAATAAAGGAATCGCACCACCAGGCATGAAGGAAATAACGGCACATCCTCACATCCTGCCTCCCACTGCCCCGTGATCTCAGAAAGGGTTTTTCAATCAAAATTTCCTTCCCAGGTCTAAATAATAAGATCATAACAGAGAGATAAAGCCAAAATTAGAGTTTAGAGCTGTAAAATACCAACAACTAATGGATTTCCCATTTCCCATCAAGGACTTCAACCGTTACTCCGTGGCTCATGGGGAATATTACTTTCCTTCTAGTCTCACATGAAATATAAATAATAAAAATAAGTTAGGAAACTTCTCTCCAGAATCTGCTCCTAACTCATCTTAACATTCACAAAGAAAAAAAAAATTATGTAACTACTGGACTTTGAAGGACAAATGGAGCTTTTGAACATCTTTTATGTTTTAAGAAGTAAAAGTTCCAATCATAAGAGTAGGCCATAAAAAGAGCATCGTAATATAGAGACTGAAATGCTTCTATTCATAATTTCCTAACTTTCACAGGTATTTTATATTAAGTTGGAAAACAAATGTTATGTGATTTTCTTAAGAGCATATTTCACGTTAGTAATACATTTCCAGAATTGAAATGTAAGGCTTAGTTGACATAAATCATACTACTCTCCTGGATACCAAAAGTTCTCACTCATGTGTTCAGAGTTCACAAAATTTGAGGAGAGAAACGTATATTGTTATAAAATATACATATTGATAAAATTTCTGTTGTCACAATGCTTCTGTAACAATTCTAAGGAAGAATTGTTCACGTCCTTAACCAAAAGTAATCAGTCCAGAATTCCAACAGTCCCATTGTACCTTACAATACCTACCATGTATATTTTAAGCATGCATTTTAGTAACGTTCATAAGTAGTGTTAATAAAATTAATTTTTCCCTCTCTGTATCTTTTAAAAGGATAATGTCTGGTCACTTAGGAGCAAACAAATATGAACTTTTCAAGTTCCAAATGGCAAAAGGGAGAAAAGAAGGAATAAGGATTTTTTTTTTTTTGGCAAACAATGTAGATTGAATGTGCATCATGTCTCCTACAGGAGACAGAGTAAGAGAGTCAAGAAAGTGCCTCTCACAGACACACCAAACTAACTTCCCAAGCCCCAAGGAAGTGTGATGAGAGCTCCCAGTGCCTGCCCCCGTATGTAACAACCAGTATTAAAGAAAGTGTGTCCAAATGGTTTCACAATGTCACCTTTTCCAGTTCTAAGTAAGCTCATTGTGGAAAGCAACCACTTCTTGGGAAGAAGGAAAAAAAATAATTAAATCTAGGTTTTATATCTGAAAGCTAGAGCTGCCTGCTGCCATGCATTTCTCCTCTGGAACTGTAAGCCAAAACAAATTGTCTTTGCCATAAGTTGCCTTTCTTATAGATATACTATCATACCAACAAACAAGTAATGGGCATGCTACTAATCCTCACTATAAACTATAATCTATAAACTAATCCTCATTAAACTATAAATCCATTAACTATATGTATATAACAAAAAATAATAATGAAGACATCAAAATACACCACAGGAACTAGTGGGACGCTGATTTGGTACCTGATTGCTACACAGCATGAGGACCTGAGTTAGGATCCCAGCCCCCACATGAAAAACCTAGGTGCAGTGGAACAAACCTGTGCTCTCAAAGCTATGGAAGCAGAAGATGAAGGATCCCAGGACTTTGTTCTCCAACCAGTGGAGATGAAATGGTGAGATCCAGGTTCAGTGAGAGACCATGTCTTAGTTACTTTTCCTCTTGCTGTGATAAACTACTGCCCCCGATCCCACACAAAAACAAAACAAAACAACAACAATAACAAAACTAAAGAAGGACGGGTTTGTTTGGGCTTACAGCTCAAGTGAGGCAGTCAAGGCAGCAAGAGCATGAAGCAGCTGGTTCCGTTGCCGTCTCAGACAGGAAGAAGTCAGCGATGAGTTCTTGTGCTCAGCTCCTTTCTTCCCTTCTGAAGTCTCAGAAACAAACTTGGGGGATGGTGCTGCTCTCCTCTTAGGCATGTCTTCCCATCTCTACCCAAGCAAGACAGTCCCTTATAAGCATACCCAGAGGCTCACCTTTTTAAGTAACCCCTCACAGGTGTGCCCAGAGGCTTGTCTCCTAAGTGGTTGTAGATTCTATCAAGTTGGCAATCAACACTAACCGTCACAGACTCTATCTCAAAATTTAATATGGAGAGCATTAGAAGAAGATATTAGACATTGGCCTCTGTTCTACACATAGGTTCATATGTGTGCTCATCTGTACACATACACAGGCGCACACACACACTCAGGTATGTATAAGCATGTATACCACACATACAATAATTCATTCATTAAAAAATAACTTCAAGACTGATTATTTAACCATAAATGAATACTATGAGGAGAAGGAACTACAAAAACAAGTATGCGACTGGTTACATAATGGCCTTCGTAGGAACTTACATGTCAATAAACACTGTGAATAAGAACAGATTTAATTCTGCAGTCATAGATGTGTACAAAAGTATTGAAAACAAGGCCCAACTCTACATTCCTATGAGAAATTCACTTCCACCTTAAGGATATACTGAAAAGAAAAGATGAGATAGTCCATTCCATGTACATAGAATCTAAATTAAAATAGGATCAGTTATTCTTAGAGCAGATAAAGTAGACTAAATCCAAAGAACTAAAAATAGACAAAGGAGATTCTTATTTAATTCTGTCAGTTCAGTAAGAGGATAAAAACAGTTCTGAACATACAAGTACCCAACATTAAAGAAAATATTAATAGACTGAATGGGCAAACAGACAATAACAACCCACACATAGCATTGAGCACATCCCTGAGACAGATCATTAACAGAGAAACAAAATTAAACCGTATCCTAACTAAACAGGTCAAGCAGACATCTACAGAAAAATTCCGCCCAACAGCTGTGAGTTATACATTTTTTCTCATTAGCACATGAAAGATCCTTTCAAGACAGACCATATGATGGTCACAGAGAAAGTCTCAACAAATTTAATAATAATTGAATTCGTATTGAGTTTCTTTTTGAACACAGTGAAATACAGCTAGAAATTAATAATAAGCAAAAGTTTGGAAACAATATAACCACATGGAAATTAAGCAGCTTACTTTTGAACATCCAGACTATGCAAGAAGAATTCAAGAAATAAATTTTAAAAACTGATTTAAACAAATAAAATAGAGGACTAACATATTAACATCTATAGGATAGAATAAAAGCAGTTCTAAGAGGGACATTTATAACAATGTCCATATAAGGAAGAAGAATGACCTCAAATATATCTTAAGGAGCCAGAAAAGCACAAGTAAATACACTACAAGTAGCAAGATTGGATCACTATTAGAAGGTCCCCACTTAGAAAATCTCAAAGAGATGGCTTCACTGTTTTCAAAAGTTCATTCTTATTATCCTTATGGTTACTCCAAACAAACAAAAAGAAGAAGAGGAGGAGGAGGAGGAGGAGGAGGAGGAGGAGGAGGTGGAGGAAGAGGAGGAAGAAGAAGAAAAGAGAGTCTTCCTAAAACGTTCTCAGAGAACAGAATTTCTCTGACACCAAAAGGAGACAAGGATACTACGGAAAGTGAGGGAGTGAAAGAGTAATCCCGCATAGGTGCCCAAGATAGATTATAGACTATAAACCAGTGGTTCTCAACCTGTGGGTCATAACCCTTTTGAGGGTCAAAAGACTCTTTTACAGGGGTCACCTAAAACCATCTGCATATCAGATATTTACATTATAATTCATAACAGTAGCACTATTACAGTGATGAAATATCAACAAAAACAATTTTATGGCTTAGGGGTCACCACAAATGAGGAACTGTGTTAAAGGGTCACAGCATTAGGAAGGCTGAATGCCACTGCTCTAGGTGTTTGATCACATTAGTGTGTTTGATGAACGTCAACATAAAAATCCTCAATAAAATGCTAGCAAACCAAATTATTAAAAAGAATATCCAGGGCTGGTATAAAGCACTACTGTGCAAGTATGAAGACTTAAATTTAGATCCCTAGAAGCTACGAAGAGCCAGATACAGTAGTGAGTACTTCTTAGAGGAGTGCAGAACTTCTACAGTAAGATGGGAAGTGGCGATAGGATATTTTCAGAAACTCATGGTTCAGCTGGCCTATAGTACACAGACATGAACAAGAGGCCCTGCCTTAAACAAGGTAAATACCACACTTAAGGTTGTCCTCTGACCTCTACTTTTGTGCTGTGATAAGCCTGTGTCCCCCCACAACTCACACACATGAACATGCATGCACAGGAACACATTACACACAAATACAGACACCAGAAAAATATATTCATGTGATCACGTGGGATTAATTCTGGAGATGGAGTCAATATATGTAATGTATTTACTATATCTGGGGATGGTTCAATATATGTAAATCAATAAACATGATATGTCACACCAACAGAATGAAGGACAAAAGTCTTATTTTCATCTCAACAGACACAGGAAGGCATATGATAAAATATGCTATCTCTTTTATATTAATAATAAACAACAATGAACAAATTATGTATAGTGGAACTCATCATAACAAATCCTGTTTATAATAAATCAATAGCTAATGTTCTATTGATTCAGGAAAAGTTAAAGCTTTATTGGCTAAAGTATAAAACAAGACAAGGGAACTTACGGTCACTACTCTTTCTCAATGCATGTAGTTCTCCATATCTAAGTCCTAGAAGCCATCCAGCCAAGAAAAGAACATTTAAGGCATTCAAATTGTTAGCATTTGCAGATGATATTATATAAAGTTTAAATATATTCACTAATAATTTTTAAAATAGCCTATTAAAAATCAATGAATGAATTCAGCAGAGTTTCAAAATACAAAATCAACATATAAAAATCACTGGTATAGATTTATGCCAATAGTGAATTACCTAAAATAAAAGCTAGGAACAAAAATCCCAGTCATAGGAACTATAAAAATAAAATAAAAACAGTTAGGAATAAATTTAATCAGAAAAATTGAGGCACCATATAATGGAAACTGTGAAACATTTGAGGAAGAAACTGAAGAAGGCATGACACATTTCATAGATTAGAAGAGTAAATATTGTGAAAATACCCTTACCAACCAAGGGTATTTATGGATTCAGTGCAATCCTTATCGCATACTAATAACAATCTTCAAAGAACTAAAACGATAAAAGAACAATTGAACAAAATTTCTGAAATTTTTACAGAACCATAAACAAAGAACAGCAAATAGTCAAAGCCATCTTTGAAGATACGGAAGAGCCTGGGGTGCGTTATTTGACTTTAACACACAGTGTAAATCTGTAGAATGTAAAGACTGTCATATTGACAAAAGGGGGAAAAGTCAATATACAGAACCAGAGACATGGACAAATGTCACAAAACACAGGGTAGATACAAGTCTACACACTGAGAGCCAAATGACTAAGGACTGTAGGTGACAATAACGTATATACAACTCAAAAACCTCAAAAAGAATTTTGAAAAATAAAGAAATGGCAAATGTTTGAGAAGATAAATGTTTAAACAAACAACGAACATATGCATCAAAACATTACAAGGTACCTCATCATTATCTGGAAAATTATAATGTTATATCTCAGTTAAAAGAAAGGGAGAAAAAAAGGGCTCCTCCATGTAACTCCCCAGCATGGCAGGATGTCATATATCTCACGTGCCAAGCAAACTTCATGCTTTCCATAAAGATAGTAGATTATTGCTTCTTGATACCAGGTGACAAAGTGCAACTTCATAATATGATAGTCTTGTTGTCCCTCTTCTACAACATTTTGTCTTCCTCACATCACTTGGTTCTTTCTGCCTTGCGTTGAAAAAGTGCTTTAAGTGTTGCTTTCCCACAAAAATAAAATATTAAAATATAAAAGCCTTGGCCCTGAGAATGAGATGCTTCCAACACAAGATTAAAGGGCATCTGCCACCCACAAGTATGTGTGCACACGGGGGAAACACACACAGTTAGAAATCATTTATTCAGTGGCTCTTAGCTGCTTTTGGGGTGATGGTCTTAGCATTGCAGAAGCACACAGTTGCCAGTTGGGGAGACCAGCATAAAGGAAAATATAACATAATGGGCTTTATGGACTGGCACAGCAGGGCTGAGATCTGAGTCATCAGAGAGGTTCTAGAGGAAGGAATGTCTGAGCTGGAGTCAGAAGAAGCAAATTTCACTAGGGAAAGAATGAGAAGAGAAAGCAGTAGTAGAGGCAATCCTCTCCTTTCTGCTAGCAGAGACTTAGGCCAGGAAAACAGCATATATCTGAAGAAACACAGGCTGAAATGAATAGCAAGAAAAGTCCCAAAGTAGAGTCTTTTGAAGGGAGGGGATTAGACGGTCCATGATCTTACAGGTGTGTAGTGTTTGGACAGGCACTGAATCATTTTAGACAGAACAACTTGTGCTTGAATAGCCATTTTCATTACTGAAAATCTGCTAGAGGCATGAAGGAAATTTGACCAAATTTCAAGATGCATTGGGTGAGGGGGTAGGGTGGGGGACTGAAAGATACTGTTTCAGTCTCTGGGATAAGGCCTACCTAGGCATGGAGAGTACCTGACAAGTAACAGACTCTAGATTGGTTCATATGTTTCAGTTGAGGACCTGGATAGTTACACTTCATCTTACTGAGAAAGGAACCACGGAGAAGGAAGGTGGGGGCCAAGGAAGGATGCCCAAGACAGAGATTACATTTAGGTACTGTGCTACCTTGTTTTAATAATGTAGCTTCAAATTAATTCAGCTGAATCTGGTTTAGCAGGGATGTCTGGCCAGGACAAAGCTCTATTTCCGGCGTTAGATTTAGATATCCAGAGGGAGCTTGCATTATCAGCTCTGTGGAAGTCACTGACTGTTGAGGAGAAATGTTCCCTTCAGCAATGCTGGGCACCAGTCCATTTGGAACCAAAAAAGGCTGGAGAAAGAAAAGACAAAAACTTCATTTGGCTATTGTAAAAGGAAAAGGGGGATATTTTAAACCTGACTAAATAAAGAGGGGTTAATACTCTGTAGCAAAGACAAAATCCCTTTATGTATAGTTACTGGATACTAAAGAAAAGATATTTGTGTGGAAAGTTTGTACACTTCTTGACTTTGAGCCTTGCTTCACAAAGTGCACTCTGTAGAGATTTTTCTCCATTGTCTTGCTAAATGGAAGGCTTGTTTCTGTGTTATTTTCTAAATTTAATGAAGTGTCCTCTGAAACAGGTAATTTGAGAATTCTAATGGAGGTCCTGTGGAATCTGCTGGAGAGAAAGGGAGTTAGGTTTCCATGAAATTTCAAGTGTGTGTGTGTGTGTGTGTGTGTGTGTGTGTGTGTGTGTGTGTGTACTGATTAGTCTCTTTCAATGGCTATTTTGAGATATCCAAGGAAGGAAGAGACTTGAGTTCCATGGACCTCTGAAATGCAAAGTTGATGTCTTTGTCAAACATAAATCGCTATGGCATTTGGTAGGGATGGGGGCTCAGTCATACATCATGATATATCCCTTTCTTTTCTTTCACTTATGGTAGGATGTAGGGGGGAACTTTGATATCTGTATTAGTCATAGTTCACTATAGAGACAGAACTAATGAGATGAATATGTATATACAATATATTGAATTGATTAGGTCAGATTAAGAATCATAAAAACAGCAGAATCATACCTGAGAATGGTTATTTGGTCTGTGTGCCTTCACAGTTAGAATAGTCTCCAAATGGCTGCCTCTTGCTGGGGAATTAATTGGCCAACAACCAATAGTTAGTTGCTCAGCTTCTGAGGCTGGGAGACTCAACAGTCCCATTCTGATCCTGGAAGTCCTGACGTTTCCTAGAGTGCTGTGTAAAGCATGGTAACACTGTTTCTGATATGAGGGAAGGAGTTGGCAGCTCCAGCAACTGGGTAGCTTAAGTTGGCAGCAAAGAGAGGACCAACGTAGCAAAAGGGGTTATGACCTGCCTTCCTCCAGACCCTTCATCTGGACTGCTATGGGACAGGGCCAGCCACAGTAGGGTGGGTTTTTCCATATCTACCAAAGCAATCAGATCACTGCTACTGGTACCACTCTCACTCAGGTGATGTTAATTTAGGGCAAGTTGACACTAAAACATACTAATGCTTGGCTTTTTGATACATCTGACTCCTAGCTGTAGGAAGAAAGGGTCCTATTGTAACAGATCTGTGTATTCTTCCTGCCCTCCTTTCAGATGGGCTAGCCCCACAGGGGCTGTCTTTCTTTTACAGTACTAAAAATAGTTTTGCCTTAGTTAGCTTTGCATTGTAAACAATGGAAATTTTTATTTATTCCATTATTTATTTATTTATTTACTTACTTACTTATTTTATTCCCTGGTGGGAACCAGGGATGGCTAGGCTGTGGGAACACAACCCAAGTCTCCACTCAGAAAAGCTCTGGTCTATACATTCTCAGATTGACCTCTGTTGATGACCTCTGGGACACTAAAGTTCAGTGGGCACTTATGTCCTTAAACCTATCACTCTGTTTCCCTGTGTTTTAAAAGAAACTTGGAAAAATAAATAAATAATGGAAAATAAATTTATTTACAGGTTTTGCCAAACTGATGCGAAACAACATTTTAGTCTCTTCCACATCACACCCGTGGCATCTTAGAGTTCACAGAAAGTCATGAAACAGAATGTAATGTACATAAATTTAACTACGAAACTGGATACCTGTTTACCTGTTTCTTTGTTGGTGGAGCAGGAAACCTGGGTTCCAGGATCCCTCTGTTCTGTAAAGGGGCAGGGTTTTTTTTTGTTTTTTGTTTTAAATTAAAATCCAGGCCAGGGAAGATGAAATCTTAAAGATTCCAGGTATTTGAAAGAGAATAGAATTGGGCTCTGTAAGATGTAAGATCTGCATCCATTCCAGGCCTGGCAGAGTTCCTTGTCCCTGGCTTCTTTTCTTTCACAGGTGGAGAGTGAAGCCTTTTGTATCTTCCTTTCCCAGAGTTAGGAAACTCAAAGAGGAGTCTGTTTCTGGGGCTGTTTATTACTTTACCTCTTCACAAAGCTACTATAGAACTTACTAACTCAGCACAAATTGTATCATTAGCTCCTATCACTATTCTCCTTTAGGAAAGAAAATACAGTTAGAAATGTGTAAATATTGCTATGACTTACCAGGGCATAAGAACCAGGTAGAACCCTTAGCTTGCCCTATAACTGGCCAGGAGGCTTCCACTGGTACCCGAGGCTTTCCCTTCCCTGTGTGTTTCCTTACTTTACTCTCTACCAGCACCTCAGCTGGCTGGGGTCATCTGCCCAACATGGTCAGCAATCCTTCCTTCTCCAGGGAACTAAGTTTTTACTTGTTCTGCCTGAATGGAGTGCCAGAGCCTTTGCCTAAATTTTACCAGCGGACACCAGAACTGTGAGAAAATGTTCTGTTTATGCTGTCCTCTGCCCAATAGTAGCAATTTGATTTTTCCTTGGGAATAAAAACAAGTCAAGCCAGCCTAAAACACTTCATTATCTGCATCTTCATAGTTCCAAAAAAGGTGAGGTGGCCTGTCTCAGGCATCATTTCACTGGATTCTGGAAACACTCTGAATCAACACAGAATGTGTAACCAGGTGGATGTCATTGTCTTTTTAGACTTTCATCTCTATATTGTTCTAATTTAGTTCAAGAAAAACCAGGATCCTTTACTGTTTATTTGCTCAAAACAATTAGTGTATCACAGAGCTTACCATTAATGTTCAAGATTATTCACTGAACATGATAACTTCAATCCACATTCATTTGCCCTCTCTCTTTATACGTCCAGTAGACTCTAGGCAGATGATAAAACCGTTGCATTCACTGAAAATTTCTAGCGTAAATGTTTTGGTAGGAGCAAGAGTATGCAGGATTTCATGACTTGACAATGTGCTAATATACTCATAGATGTTATTATACAGTTAGTACTGTCATCCTACATTCTCAAGATTTAGCATTGGCTCTTGGGCATTGCTTGTATTTCTCTGAATGTCTGGGCATCTTTAATTAATTAAAACACAATTAACTTGGTTAATGCCCAAAGTCACCAAGTGATTTAGTCACTCTGCTGGATAGTTTTGTGTCAACTTCATACAGGCTAGAGGCATTTTGGAAGAGAGAACCTCAACTGAGAAAATGCCCCTACCAGATTTTTAATTCTAACCACTTTGGTTGTGTGTGATAGTATATCGTAATTTGCACCTTTCTTATGTGGAATATTTTTTCATGTGCTTTTCCTTTCTGAAAATTGTTGATTTTCAAGCCTACTATAGAACAGATTTTCTATAGGTTGAAGAATATATATCAGGAATCTCCCCAAATTCTTCTTCAAAATCTGTAGTACAATCACAAGTTTCTATATCTTATAATTTTATAAAAATGGGGAGGTATCTCTTCTTATACAGCCAATTGGGGACACCAACAAAGGTAAGAAGATCACCAGTGGTCACACCCATCTGACTGGTAGTTGGTGCTTTTGCTGGCTGAAAGGCTTAGCAGAGATCTTCCTCCAGTGGTTCCCCACATCAGTCTCCTTTTACGGCTTCTTAGACACCCCAAGACTTGAATTTCAAGAAGGAACATTCCAAAGGGTAAATTCTAAAGAGCAAGTCCTTCTTAAATTTCTGTTGCTGGAATGGGTGTCAGTGTCCCATTGGCCAAGGCTTGTTACATCGTCAGCCCCAGCGTTTTATATGTATATGAATGAATCCTGGGCCAGCTGAGAAGGTTAGTCTTTGGAAGTACCTTCAAGTACATCACAATTTTCCTTAAATATTCTTTTATATCCAGTATGCTGAACTAGTCTTTCTGTCTTAATTAGCCAGTTGTCCGTTCTTGTGCTGATTCAATTTTGTCAACTGATATAAACTAGAATCACCTGGAAAGAGAGAACCTCAATTTCCTATATCAGATTGGCCTGTGGGACTAATGAATGGCTGATGTGGGAGGGCCAAACTCACCTGTATGGTGCCACACACTAGTCCAAAGTTGCTGAAGAAAGCAAGATGAGCAAGCCATGGGAGCAAGGCAGTAAGCAGCTTTCTGATGTGGTTCCTGCCTCTGCTCCTGGTTGAGTTCTTTCTCTGAATTTTCAGTGATGGGCTATGATGGGGACAAGACAGCCAAATAAGCCCTTCCTCTCCAACTTGCTTTTGGTTGTGATATCTACGACAGCAACAGAAAGCAAACTCCTGTTTACTTTTGTTTTCATTAGAAACAAAAAGGATACATCTGCAATGCTAATTCGAATCTTCTAAATATCTCTCTTCTTAAGTTTTGGTTTTCAATTTTGGGAGAAAAGTTTTGAAACTGAACAAGGATATGTACATGTAGTTGAAACAATCACACATTTAATAACAAGAAAAGTGATGGGAACATAAGAGTTAAGAGGCCTTATCTTGATTCTCTCTTAACTTTTGGGGGATTATAATGATTTTTTTCCTCTCTTCAATTAAATGAGGATTTCCATGTTTAAAATTTGATCATTGTGTCTGTTGTTTAGACTACTATTAAAAAATACCCACTAGGTGACTTGTAAGAATGGAAGTTCTATTGTTATTATTATTATTATTATTATTATTATTATTATTATTATTATTATTATGCTAGAAGGCTAAGACAGGGTGTTGGTATTCTTGCATTCTGGTGAAGATCTTTCTCCAGTCTGAAAACAAATAACCTCTAATTGCATCCTCACATGGAGGAAATAAAGCCAAAGAACTACCTGCAATCTCTTTCCTTATAAGGGTTCATCCTGCTCATGAGGCTCCACCATTATGACCTGTTTTTTTTTTTACCCCAAAGATTTTGCTGCCTAAAGACATCGTGCTGGGGTTGAGATGCTAACATACAAATTTGGGGTGAAAACAAAATACTTATTTTATAACAATGTTGGTACCAATTAAATTATTTTTTGGAAACTTTTGGCACAAAAAGTCACATATTCATACTATAAAGATCTAAAGCATGTATGTGTAAGCATAATCTCTTGGCTAGCTCTAAGTTTCACCCTCAAAAGAAAATGGATTCAAACATGAGCCACCACAGTCTTTAAGAAGTTAATTAGTGTGGGAATTATCAGCAAGTTATAGTTGGAAACCCAGGGTAGAAGCAGTTGTTTACTCTGGCCAACTTAAGTCAGTATCAAGGATGTGCTGTTAACAATCCATCATTCGCCTCCATGAGTGAGCGTTTTAATTAGTGTTTCACTGCACAGTGGCATATGGAAGCCAGCTGATTCAATTCTTTCTCGGAAGCCAGCTGATTCAATACTTTCTTAGGAACGCAACATAATTCTTACGAACTTGTATTTCTGTTATTCTTGGAAAATCATTAGAATATGGAAAACTTTAGCCCTTCCTATTATAATTTTTATTCTCCAACTTCTGTAGAAACTACCTGTTCCCAGAAAGAATATTAGAAATATACTGACTCCTAGGGTGGTCAGTTTTCCTTTTCTGAAAAAATACAAACACTCTAAAAACTATGTAACCTTCAGTGTCAGGAGGGTTAACCAACATTGAGAAACCACATTAAAACCCCAAGTGTGCTAGTGTGCAGTAAGATAAATTTTAATCTTACCAGTCAAGCCACGGCTTGTCAATGATATCCTTGGATGTGATATAAAGTATACTAGGTCAACCACAGAACCATGTTGATTTGTTCTGAATTCCACTAACCTTGGATTCTGATAAAAGGAAAACCTTCACTCTCAACCTGATTGAGGGAATGGTGAGGCAGAGGAGCTTAGGGTTGGAACTCAATGAATGGTATCCTGACAGTTGAGATTTCTGTCTTAAGTCTTTTCAGTGAGAAGCTGGTCGTTTCCTTCTTCTTCCTGAGCCAGGATCCAAACTGTATGTACTGGCTAGTCTTATGTCAGCTTCACACAAGCTAGAGTTATCTGAATGGAGGGAATGTCTATTGAGAAGATGCTTCCATAAGACCCAGCTGTAAGGCATTTTCTTAATTAGCGATTGATGGGCAAGGGCCCAGTCCATTGTGGATGGTGCCATCTCTGGCTGGTAGTTGTGGTTCTACAAGTAATCAGGTTGAGTAAGCCATGAAAACGAGCCAGTGAGCGGCACTCCTTCATCGCCTTTGCATCAGCTCTTGCCTCCAGGTTCCTGCCCTATTTGAGTTTCTTTCCTGACTTACTTCAATGATAAACAGTGTTGTATGTAATAGAATAAGATAAATAAAGTCTTTCTTCCTCAATTAGCTTTTTGGTCATGGTGTTTTGTTGCAGCGATAGAAACACTAACTAAGATACTTTAGTTTTAGCTTTCTTTCTCATAAAAGATTTTTTTAAATGCTAAAACAGAATTGGTATATGCAATCACCAAGGTGAAATCACATACTACTCACAGCACAGGGATGTGTGTCACTGATTTCCAATTTCAAAGTTTTATGGGTGTTGTTACATGAGGAAAAATAATTTTCATATTAGTTTCCAAAAATTCACAAAATGAACACTATACAACTATAAAATCAATTTTAAAATTTCCCCAATCTAATGTCATGAAGTTTTGATACATATGATTAACATTTTGGCATAAACATAGGATTATTTTAAAGAAATTATATAATATATAAGCAATTATATGTGTGTGTGTGTGTGTGTGTGTGCGTGTGTTTTATATTTACTGCTATGGGGTGGGAAGTTTATTGAGATACTATTTTGTGTTTTGTTTTCTTAAGATAGGTAATTTTCTCCAGAAGAAAAAATTGCCAAAGTAATGACCATGTTTACTGTGAGTTTTCAGTAAAAGGAGATTCATGAAGCAGAGATAGCATCAGGTTGCCAAAGGAGAGGTGGGCTTCCAGGAGGCTGGTGAGCTTTTTTGAGTTGAAAGCTTCTGAGAAGTCCAACAGCAGCTATTGGGGAGTGGGTGGAGAAGTTTTGCTCCCTGCAGTCTCTGTCAGCTGAGGCTGTCAGGACTTCAGCTGGGACTGGGCACTGGGTACTGTGATGCTCCATCCTGGTACCCTGGTACCAAGGCTTGCACTTGACCTTGACATCAATATGGAGATTCCAATCCATAAGACAAGGCAGGATTGGATAGTTTACATCCACAGTGACCAGCTAGACTAGAAATGAAGATACTGAGAGACCTAAGGAGATGTGTAGAGGACATGGTGTTCTCTTGTTCTCAGATAGTATGAGAAAAAAAAACAGGGATGTTAAATATGTAGTTCTTTTCTCTTCAACAGAGGGATTTCCACCCAGAAGGCTGGAGTGGATGTTGTTAATTGTCTTGTGATCTTTGATATTCTGTAAAGCCAGGCTCCACCTGAATCTCCCAGACTCTGAGTACTGCTTCTCAGTCAACAGTGCTCCTTATGGAAGAGGAGGTCAAAGGTATTTTGCAAAGAAGTTTCAATGTAGTCATGACTTAAGCTTTGATGTGATAACTGTCACAAGGAAACTTTTTTCCAAAGTTGTATTGTGTTTAAATCTGTCAAGATTTAAGTGCTTAGGATCAGAATCAAGAAGTTTAATCCTGCCCAACTAAGTTCTATTGAACTGAATTTCCCTTTTGCCTCAGTTGGATCATTTCTCTGCCAGCCATAAGTGTTTGCAGGGACCCCTACAGACATGTCTACAAATTTTCTTGCCTGATAATTTCTGGGGAAGGAAAAACTTTGAAGATTATCAAAGGCTCCTCACCAGGTTTATAAAAGGACAAGCCAACAAACAACCAAAAACCACAGGAGGAAGAGATTCTGGCACCTAAGTTACAAAGAAGAGATTTCTCAGACCTGTTGAGCTGCATGTAAATTCTGCAGAGAGCAGCTCCCATAAGTTCTCACCTGTGTGGAGGTGGGCTTTATACTCACACGGCTTTGGAGTCATCCCTGATTTTGTAAAGAATTGTTCATCCATACTCTTGTTGCTAACTCCAGTAAAAACACGTTGGTTCACCACCACATTGGACTTTGATGTAATTGTTGCTTTAGTTTGTGGTGTGTGCTATTTCATTTCTGGGGTGATGAGCTGTCGGGGGGAGGCAGTATGTGTGCAATATGTGTCTGTCAGTCTGTCTGTTGGGTAGTGGGCATGTATGATTTGGGGGAGGTGTGTGTCTGTGTGTGTTGAGACTCCACAGGAAAAATTCCCCACATAACACTAGTCTCTCTGGGCTTTCTATAAAAGCCTAAAGAAGAACACTCTACAAACTTCACTGGAATGAAATTTCTGTGTTAATGTAGGTGGTCTTTGGAGAAATACAGAAGCCTGTTAACATGCTATTTTGGGGTAAAATTCAGAGCACATAAACACTCACCTAAGATTGCATCCTAGTTGGTTCCTAACTGCAGCTATTTGACTTGGTCCCCAATAACTAGTGAGATGGAATTTCTTTCCATCTGTGGGCTTAAGGAACAATTTGAATTTATTTAAAGAAAACAAAGAAACCGTGTTATTTCATGAAACATAGCACAGTGGTTCTTAGAGTGAACTCTAACCTACCACATAGGTTCAAGTCACATCTCCGCCATTATTACCCATATGATTTTACACACATGGTGTTATGATTCCGTGGCTCATCTTTTCAGGTCAGGGGCGCTACCTGCAGCATCGGGTTGCTAAGAGGAATGAATAAACTAGAACACACCACTATCTGGCACTATGCTTTTCAGCTTAGAAGTGCTAACAAGTTGAAGAATTTCTCCCTTGTTTCTAGTTGGGCACGGGTATTATTTTGAATAGGGACTGTATCTTATTAATAAATACTGTTTCTGCATGTAGTAGGCTGATCATGTGACTTCTTTATTGTAGCAGTGAACGATCATAGTAAATTTTATAATATTAAATCAGGTTTATATTACAGTTCATGAACCTTACTTTGTTACAGTGTATGATTTGGTGTATTTTGTTGGATTTAATTTTATAATATATTGCTAGGGCTTTGTGTGTGTATACATATATATTATATTAACATATATAATATATTATAATGTTATATATAAATATATGGTTAATTAAGTTTGATATATATGTGATATATATGTATGTATATATGTATGCATATATTTATTTTCTTTTTCTGTCTTTGATAGGTATAATATGTGAGCCTTTATTCATTTCAAAAATAATTTGGGAGCACTTTTCTGTGTTTTAGTTCTCTGAAGCAGTAACTATAAGAAAAGAATTATCTTTTCTGAATATAGTTAGAATGTGTCTTTCCACCTGGTCCTAGCAAGGCTTCCTGTTTTGTTTTTGGAAGAGTTTAGACTACACATTTTATTTATTTTATGGTTAAAGAACAACGCAGGTAATCACAGATATTCTGTTGTTCAATTTAATTTTTAGCAATATAAACTATTATAGTGACTCATTGTCTTTATAGTTTATTTTTAAGATTTTATTTATTGTTTATTTTATGTCTGTGAGTGTTTTGCCTGCATGTATGTAAGCATTCTGTGAGTTGCTGGTACCAGTAGAGAACAGAAGAGAATGTCAGACCCGACCCCTGGTACAGGTGCTAAGGATGTAAGGATGGTTATGAGCTGCCATCTGGGCTCTGGTAACCAATCCAGAGTCCTCAGTAAGAGCAGCAAGTATATATACTTATTAATAATTTGAGTTTCACACAATGTATCTGATAACACCCTCTTCCCATTCTTCCCTGTTCAATCCTCCCTCCCCATTCCAAAAAAGGCACAAATAAAAGAAAATAAAGTCAAGTTTGTGTGACAGGAGTGTGAACATCACCATGGTATTTGGAGGCAGCAGGCTGCTCTGATCATGGACATTAACCTGTCCCATTCTAGCACAAGACCAAGCATGACAAATTTCCATCTGAAGTTGAGTGTTACCATCCAAATGGGCAGGCACCTGGGCCTCCAGAAGGCACCTAGACATGGATTTGACACCCAGACACCAAGCAGGCACCCTGATATCCTACAAGCACCAGAACATCCTGTAGGCCCCCAGACATCCCTCAGGGACCAGGTCCTCTGCAGAGACCTGGACATCTTGTAGGCACCAGGACTTCCCAGGTACCAAGACCTCCCATAGGCACCAGGACATCCCCTGGACTCCAGAGCATCCCACAGATACCAGGGCATCATACGGTCACTGGGCCAACATGCAGATACCCAAACATCTCACAGGTACCTAGACACTACTCAGACACACAAACATCATTCAGACACCCAGACATCATGCAGGCACCTGGAAATCTGGCTGACATCAGGGCCTACTAAAGGCACCCAGACATCCCACATGCACCAGGACATCCCACAAGCACTAGGGCATCCTGCAGATGTCTGGGTATCATGCAGCCTTGGGAAAACTTGCAGATACCTGGACATCACACAGGCACCCTGGAACCATGCAGGAACCCAAACATCCCACAGGCACCAGGGCATCCTGAAGACTCCTGAACATCCTATAGGCACTAGACTTCCCGTGGGCACCAGGTTATCATACAGGCACTCAGCCAACCTGCAGACATCTGAACATCATGCAGGTATAAGGTCTTCCCTCAGGTTCCCAGACAGCTCACAGGCACACAGACATTCCATAGACACCTGGACATCAAACATCAGACAGGCACAAGGTTATCCCTCAGGTATCTGAACATCCTACAGGCACTAGCATATCCTGCAGGCATCAGGATCTCCTGCAGGCACCCAGACCTCATACAGGTCTTTCTGTGGGATTTCCCAGAAATCCCACAGGCACCAGGATGTCCTGCTGCCACCAGGGCATTCCTCGGGTGCCCTGATGTCTAGCAGGCACCAGGACAACTCCCAGGCTCTAGAGCATTCTGCAGAAACCTGGGCATTACACAGGCACTGAAAAAACCTGCAGAAACCCAGACATCTCACAAGACATCCTGCAGCTACCTGGACATCACACAGGTACCTGGTCATCCCTCAGGCACCCTGACATCATGCAAGCACCCAGACATCCCATAGGCACCGGGCTGTCCTGTGGGTACCAGGGCATCCCACAGACACCTAGTCAGACCTCAGGCACATGGACCTTCTGTAGGTACCAGGGCATCTTGTAGGTCTCTGGACATTCTGCAGGTATCGGGACTTTCTGTGGGTACTAGGGCATCCTGAAGACACCCAGACATTATGCAGGCACTCAATCAACCTGCAGATACCTAGACTTCACACAGGTATCTAGTCTTCCCTCAGGCACTAGGACACCATACAGGCATCCAGACATCCTGCAAGCACCAGGGCATTCTGTGGGCACCTGGACATCCAACAGGCACCAGGGCCTCCTATAGGTACTAGGGCATCCTATAGATCCCTGTAGGTATGTGGTCATATATGCATGTCCTTAAATTCTATTCTGTTGATCAATGTATTTGTTTTAACGCCAGTACCATGCTGTTGTAGTTCTATATCTCTGTGCTGTAATTTTAAATCTAGGATTTAAATTCCTTGCATTTTCAGAATTCCTTGCATTTTCCAGGATTGTTTGGGTTATCCTGTTTTTTGGGGGGGCTTCCATGTAAAAGTTTTTTTTTTCAATTTCTATGAAGAATTGCATTGGAATATTGATGGGGAATGTGTTGAATCAGTACATTTCTTTTGATAGAATAGCAATCTTCACATATTAATCCTATCAATCCATAAGAACAGGAGGCATCTTTCCATCTCCTATTATTATCTTCAGTTTATTTATTTGATATCTTGAGGTTTTATTTTACAAATATTTCACTTTCTTATTCTGAGACAGGTTTAAGTCTATTGTGAATGATATTGTGTCCCTGATTTCTTTCTTGGTATGTTCATTGTTTGTATATAGGAAGACTACTAATTTTTGTGTAATTTCGTATCTTTCTTACTTAGTTGAAAATATTTATCAGCTGTAGTTTTCTTGTATTTAGCAGCTATTACATGCAAAATCATGTAATATCCAAATAAGAATGTCTACCTTTTCTCTTTGTATCCCTGGCTCTCCTGCACTTGTCTTCCTGTTACTGTAGCTAATAATTCAGATACTATATTGAACAGAAATGGAGAGTGCACACATCATTGAATTATTATTCCTGATTTTAGTGGGAATGCTTTGAGTTTATTTCTGTTTAGATGTTGTTGGCTGTGGGCTTATTTTAAATTGCCCTTATTATATTGAACTATACCTACCATATCCCTAGATCTCCATGCTGAATTTTGTCAAAGGCATTGTCTGCATCTGATGATATCAGATGGTTTCTGATCCTGAGTCTGTTTATGTGCTGGACCACATTTTTTGATTTATATACAGGGAAACATCCCTGTATCTCTGGGATGAGGCTGACTTACTCATGGTACATAATCTTTTTAATGGTTTCTTGAATTTGATTTGCAAGTATTTTATTGAGATTTTCTTTTGCATATACGTTTAACAGAGTGGTCAGCCTATAATTTCCTTTTTCTTTTGATCTTTTTCTGACTGATCAAAAAATATGGAAGTGGTCCTTCCTTTTCTACTTCGTGAAATAATTTAAGGTGTATTGGTGTTAGTTACTCTTTGAATTCTGGTAGAATTCTGCATTGTGCCCATCTGGTCTTGAGTTTTTTTTTTGTTTTTTTTTTTAGTTGGGAGATTTTTAAATTACTGCTTCTGTCTCATTGGTTGTTATGGGTTTATTTAAATTGTATTTCATCCCAAATTTAATTTTAGTAGATTACATGTATGTGTGTGTGTGCATATACATTTCTTTTAGATTTTTCAGTTTAGTTGGAATATAGGTTTTTTTTTAATACTAAGTCCTTATATCCTTATGGTTTTCTGAATTTCCTCAGTTATCTGTCACAAAGTTTTCTTTTTTCATTTATGATTTGACTAATTTTATCCTTTATCTCTTTTGGTTACTTTGGCTAAAGATTTGTCATACTTCAAAGAATCAATTTAGCCACAAATAAAGGTGTTGTAGGCATGTAACACACACACACACACACACACACACACACAATTGGAGGAGGGAAGAAGGAAAAGAAAGCATGAAAGAGATATAAAAAATTTGTAGAATGATACCAGAGTACCCATGTCTAACAATTGTAAGTGCAACAACATTTTTTACAACAGATAGAAAGAAACACAAATTTCCACACTCAAAAATAATTCACTGAAGGTCATATAATTCCAGATGATAGAAGGTTCCCCTGAACTTCACAGTGGGGCTTCTAGAAGTTCCATGGCCCCTCCAACTTCATGTTAAACCCACAAGGCTGAAGCTATTTGTAGGTACATTAGTTTGTCTGTGTACTGGAGATGCCTTCATCCAGATGTACCATATCTGCCTTAGAGTTATACAATATGACCACAGAGCACATTTTGGAACATTCAGGCCAGGGACATCATATCTTGCTCCAGGACAGCCAAATATGGTTCAAAGACATTTCTGAAGACGGTGCTGTGGTATTAGAGCAAATAGCAGTTACTCAGACTGCTTTGGCTACAAGGTCTCCATACAAATAACTGAAAGTTTGGACACAGAGATCTGATAGAAACAATGTTTGTGAGGGATGATTTATAGTCAGTAAAGTCTCAAAAAGAACAGGTATGACACTCAGACTAATTTAAGAAGATTTTACTTATTAATGGGACTAATTACAGCCGTGTGTGGATAGGGAAGTTATCGGTGAAATGCAGAGATAATTAAAAAGACTGGAGCTATCTGAAACAAACATTGAGCTTTCTACAAGCTGAATGAAAGATAGGAAGAAGCCAGTTGGAGAGCAGAGAGGGAAGGAATGTCTTAAGAAGCATCCCCCAGTGTGAAAACCTGGCCATCTGTTTGGGGACACAGGATGCTTATCTTTGTCTACCCACTCACTTCCTGCTGGCTGAACACACTGGATGTCAGAGGACACAGAAGCCCATTGATGTTTCCCAGGCAAGTCAGCAGTACTAGGTAGTGAGCAAAGGAAAGAGAGGGGAATTTGTGTGTGTGTGTGATGGGGGGGGGGAGAATTAAGTAAATAATCTCTAGTATATAAGAACTGACCTATAAGCTAAGACTAGTTACTAACAAGCATATTATTTAGTGAGCCAACCTCGTCTGCACAATCACCGGGATAATTTCCCCAGTGATTTGTTTTTCTAAAGCATCCATTCTGGTGTGTCAATCACACTGACTTTCTTCACATTTTTCTTTTACTTCCCTCTCTCTACTCTAACCTACTTTATTCTTTCTAGATGTTATTCTGATTATAGGTCTTCCAAAACTTTTCCAAAATACTTTAGTTTTCTAGGATCTCTGCCATTGGTCTATTTTTTCCTCCTCAGAATTTTTTACTGCCTTGGACAAAGCCCAGGTGGACAGAGTTTTATTGGTGTTGGGTCATGCGAACTCATTTATCACTTCTGTCTTGCTGACGTTGTAGCAAGCACAGTGGGGTATGAGGCCAGTTCATCAGAATGTTCTCCAGACATTTCTACTTTTTAAGAATCACATGGGTCATGATGGCTTGACAATTTTCATCATTGTGTACACTCGTATTTAGGAATAGATAGTGGATAAAGGTATCCCTTGGAAAACTTGTTCAATAATGCAATGGGTAAAACTTAGAATATTGACCAGTTTTGGATGTTTAAAGAAAATAAATGGTAGCTTAAACAAAATGGTGTTATTATGATACTATGAGACATTATAAAGAGAATCACATAAAAAGAGACAAAGAGAAATTTTGTTTTATCATCTTTGTCCAAATTGGTAGGAAAGGCATTCTAGAAATGGTATTTAATTGAGCCATGTACGTTTTATGAAGCACAGAATGCAGAGTGTGTGAATCTGTATCTTAATTCTCCCAAGTATTATTTGAGGGCATCTGCAATGCCTTTATAACCAATGTAATGTGAATGTTGGACACAAGCCTTTTTTGTTCAATGAATGTCACTAAGCCCAGTGTTATTTATAAAAGTTTTTCATGGCTATGCACCTTTTTACTGAAAACCTTCAATACTGGTAATGGTAGTTAAGGGAAATTCAGCACTTTCACATGTTCCATAAGACCTGGTTGACTCCTTCTTTTCCTCCAGCTTCAATCCAGTCATCACCTTTCTAACAGCACTTGAGCCTGGCCCATTCTTTTCTGTGTTTGTTTCTGAAAAGCTCCTATCTTTTCAAGTTTCAAAGGAATGTGATTTCCAGCAAGCCACTGCTTGCCCTGCACTTCGGCACTGTTCCTTGATACAGCATTACTGTTCTCTTTATGGCATCTTTCGCTCTTCCTTCAGATTCCTTACTGCACATTCTAATGCTACATTTGTTCCCATTATTCTTATTCTAATGTACATCTTCCCCATCAGAAGGCATGCTCCAAAGAGTCCATCTTTTTCTACTTTTCCATGTCAAGCTATGTGGGTCAAAGACGTCAAGAGATACATGATCTAAGTGTTTGCCAGCTACCCTAGACACCAAACTCCTACACGGACACTTGAGACTCAATTTAGGGTTATTTGGGACTGGGAGCCTTGGGATGTAGTTGGGTTATGAAGGCAGAGCCCCAAGGAATGGGATCTGAGCATGTATGAAAGAGGCTCCAAAGAGCTGCTTTTGCCTGGCCCTTCCTTCTATCCTCACATCCTACTCCTTGTCCTCCTTTCCAAAAGCTAGATCATCTCCTCAACTAGTCTGTGCATGTGTCCTCCCATCTTCCATCCCTGGCTCACAATGGCATTACAAATGTTAGGTAAATGCTTTCCAGCTGAGCTATAGCCCAGGCCCCACCTTTCCCTTTCTGTCATGTGAAGACACCATGGGAAGGTTCCATCTATCATTCAGGAAGCCCATTCTTCCTTGTCAGCCCCAGATTCTAATAGTGCTTTGGATCTTGTTATGAACAGACAAGGGCTAGGAGGCACTTACACACGCCAAGCGAGTGAGCAGATGGCAGAAGCCCAGGCCCCTCCCTGTCTTGTGTCTGTTCAGTACTGTTGTAGGTGACTGCAGATAGAGGTCAGCACTGTAGTAGGAGGTGCTAAAACAGTGGACAGTGCAGAAGTCCTCACCAAGGAAATCATGAGGGCTCTACATGCAGGTTCAAGTCACTTATGTCCTCAAGGAAAGACTTTATCAAGTTTCTTTTAAGTGAACACAGTATTTAGCGTATGCAAATTCACTTGATAGCAACGGATTCAACGATGAAGAAAAGAATCTTGGCACTCATATATAACTCAGCTAGTAATGCAGTGGGAAGCGGTAGAGACTGAGAACTACAGTGTACATTAGCCTCACGACTTTAGAGAAGTCATTGCTCTTAGAGGTATGGAGAAAACAAGAGTCGACTCAAATTATTTCTCTACGCTCTTTCAGGATTACTTGTATATGACAGCAAAGAGTACGTGAAAATGGAGAGGAGTTAATAAAGTGACGGAAACTTTTGAAGTTATGGGAAAATTTTTTTCTGACCTTGTGTTAGAAATCAAGTTCTCTGCATCATTTGATCTTTGTCTTTTTCTCTTTGATAGCCTGTGTGGGCAGAGGAGGAGGACTTACATACGTACCAATGAGCTACCCTCTTGAGACTCTCTGCTTGTGTTTCTCAGAACTAGGGTTTAATCCATGCTGTATAAACTTGTAAAGAATCCCTGTCATACATAATTCCAGATGGAATTAATGTGCTTAGTGAGGAGTTATACAAGAAAGGAAATCCAGAAAAACACATTTGCAGTCTATGGAAAATTAGCAATAAAACGAGCTGAGATCCACATTCTGTGCATGCAGTCTGTCTAGAGGAACATCTTCACAATGAAAAGAGCCCTACTAAGTATGGACCATGAGGAGATGATAACAGACTCAGACTAAATTGAAAATATTACTTGGAAACTAACCACTTTATGACCTCAGAGTTATAGCCATTTTGAAAGTCCAAATAGCATTATTGTTCAATGACTTCCATGGAAATTTTTCATTTTGTATTGACCAAAAATAATGTTATGCCTGCGTAATTCTTTATCTGAGAATTAAGGAATGTGATGGACTCTGTCACTTGAAGATGCTTTTACTTTGAAAAGCATCTTATTCTGTAATTTTGTTTTGCTTTGCTTTGGTATCTTTTTAAAGACAAAGTCTCACTATGTGGCCTTGACTGGCCTGCAACTCACTATGTAGACCAAGCTAACCTCAGACTCATAGAAATCTGCCTTTTTCTGACTTCCAACTGCTAGAATTCAATATGTGTGCCACCATAGCTGGCCCTCTCATAGCTTTTTAATGGCTTTTGTCCAGAGCTAAGATTTCATTTATGCCACCTGATGTCTAGAAGAGGTAGTTTAAAATCGCAACATCAATGTTGTCTATTAATTGGCACTGTATCTTTATAGCAAGGAAATGATGACAGAATGGGAGATTGAGACATTAAATGTAAATCAAAATGTTACCCAGCCTTGAGACATATAGCCGCTGAGATGTCAGTTCCCACACTTATTAACAGAGTTGTCAGTTTCCTAATGCTCAACCTCAGACCTCTTCCTCAAATCACAGCTCAGCATTTGACCCCATTTAGACCCCAACAACGTTCTCTTTGTATTACTGGTTTGTCACTTCAGGATGCTCCTTTTTAGTCCTTAGTACGTCTTATGGTTTTGTGTAGGAAGAAGGGTGTTTTAGACACATGGGTTGATGGGTATGATGGTTTGTATTAATAGCCTGATAGCATTTAGAATCTCCTGGAGGATGGGCCTCTAGCCATGCCTGTGAGGGGTTATCTTGATTGTATTAAGTAAGCTGAAAAGACCTGCCCACTGTGTTTGAGTGACACTATTTTCCTAGTTGGAGAACTAGCTAAGTGGAGAAAAGGAGCTAAGCTGCACCGAACATTCATTACTCTCTATTTCGATTGTGTGTGTGATGTGACAGGCTGCTTCAAATTCCAGAAGCCTTGACATCTCTACCGTGAAGGATTCTATTATTGACCTGTGAGCCTAGAATTAACCATTTCTCCTTTAAGTTACTTTTGGCAGAGTAGTTTATCACAATAGCAGAAAAGAAAGAAAGACACAGGGGTTAGGTGGAGAGTTAAAGGAGGCTGTGAAATATGAGGACACAGAAGGGGGCATGCAACAGAAACTGCACTTCGCTGATCAATCAACTTGTGTGGAATGAATGCTGTCAAGGAGACTAATTTTCAAGAGGCTAGGGATTGGCGTTTGTTTGTTTTACAGCTTTACCTGAGAAGAATGGTTTCCGGCTTGTAGGCTTGCAATAAATATTTATTGAACAAACAAATAATAATGTTCAATTTGGTTGAAGGCCCCTGGCCAAGCCTGTGGCTCATCCCAATTTGTGGTTGAAGTTAGAAGAGAATAGGTAAGATGTGTATACTAAAGCATGCAGTTCAAGGAAACCTCAGGACCTCGGTTATTTGCTTCTAACTTGCTTAGGGTGAGGAGATATGTAGAACCTTCTGCAGTGAATCATGTTATTGAGATTTCTTAGAAGTTACCAGAAATCTCCAGAGAATTCCCATATTAAAGATAGTTTGGTTCCTTAGGCACATTACTGGAAGTTCAAAGGGGACTTGTTTTTGAGATACCTGTTATTACTTGTTTGGGAACAACTGATCTTAGACGTAAAAGCATGAAAATTAGCCCCAATTCTAGCATTTTGTAATAAATGCTGCATTCTTTGAAGGAAGAACTTGTCTTAGTGAGAGAACGTGGCCCAGTGTGTGGGCAATGAAACTTATGTTCTACAATAGTATGTCCTAAATTATTTGGGAAAAAGGTTTCTTTTTGTTTTTTTTGTTTGTTTGTTTGTTTTTGTTTTTTTTAAAATTCTAGTTAGTCACAGAAAAAAATGCTTTAAATATAATGGAAATGTTTTTAAAACTATCACATGTTTCGTCAAATGTTAATGCCATGGTGTTGCAGTGAAAGTTTTCTGTACAAAGAGCATAGTCACAGTGTTCCAGGCATCTGCTGTTAAAGAGGTCCAACAGGGACACAAAGCAAAATGAAAGTGTAAGAATTCTATTTTAGTTACACACATTTTGTCATTGTGATCAAGATGCGAGAGAAATAAAAGGAAGAAACAGTTGATTTGGTTCAAGTTTTCATAGATTTTTATCCAATGCTATCTGTATCTGTTGCCTTGCCTTGTGTCTGAGACGACCCGGAATATAACAGCAGGAGAAGCAGGAGATGGAGGCTTCTTATGTAGCCTGCTCATGGTAGCCTAGAAGCAGAGAGAAAAAATAAGCCAAGAAATATTCAACGATACACTCTAAGTCAATTTGACTACATCTGTAATCAGCTGAACCCCAAGCAACTAAGACACCCCTATGAAGGATGTTTTTGACTGGGTCAATTGATGTGGGAAGACCCACCCTAAATCTGTACCACACCTTGAGTGGCAGCCCACATAAAATGACACGGAAAGAGAGAGCTGTTTTTTTTTTTTTTTTTTTTTTTTTGTTCATCTGCGTTTCCTCTTTACACTGGCAAGTTCATCTATACTGCATCTGAGGCCTTTCTTCATTGGTATTTGAGTCTACTTCTTCATAATCCCAATGTAGCCTGGAGACCAGCGGCTCTCTAGGACATCTCCAGGATTCCTGACAACACTTGGGGTGCTGAGACATCCAGTCTCATAGACTTGAATCTCAGCCTTTTCATCATGAGACAGTCATTGTTGGACTACCTGCACCATAGCCTGTAAGCCGCTCTATTAAATCCCTTTAAAATACCCACGGTCTTTGGTATTAATACTTGCCACATGGACACGGTACTGTCAAAATATTGTTGTATATGTTGTCTTAGAAACATGCTAATCATGCTGAAAAGTTATTTTCTGATCATAGGAATAGTGTTTATTTAATAACAACATTAAAATGATTAAACCATAAGGATTTACAATTCTATGATTTTAAAATTTATTTACCTTGTACATGGTTATACTACTTTAAATATTTAATTTTTAATGATATATGTGTGTGTGTGTGTGTGTGTGTGTGTGTGTGTTTCTATGTGCATGTGTGATATGTGTGTGCCACTGCCTGTAGAGGGCAGAGGAGGGCATTGGATCTTTCAGAGCTGGACTTAGAGGTGGTTGTGAACTACCTGTCATGGGTGCTGGAAGGGGTCTTCTGCAAGAGCAGCAAGTACTCTTAACTGATGAGCCATCTTTCCATACCTGCATTTTAAGTATGACATATTACTATTTACTAATAAACTCCACTATCTTAATAATAGATGAGTTTGTTCTTTCTTACTCATCAAGGCTGGGGTGAGTAGGATCTCCCCTACCTCCATAAAGATGTTAATTCTTGCATCCAAGACCACATTTAATTACTTTTTTCTTTTAAGAGTCCTGTATTTTCCCATAAAGATGTTTCTTTTTCTGTGTAAAGTACATTGTTCAAGCACATTTCATGTGTCCAGCTTGACATATAAGACAGTTGTCTAGAAATAACATAATAATTAGGGTCTTCTTATAAGACAGATTGCATAAATATCTAACGACAGACTATTCCACTTAGACAAGCACATCTCACTTAACATTAAGGAGGAAATGAAACCTACAAATGTCATATGGATATGGTTCATATTTGAAAGCTACAGGATGACCCTTTGCATTAAGAGGCCTCTTGGATACCAAGAGAGAAATGAACGTTTTTCATGTCTCATGTCTCATCTGTCAAAATACCCAAGAAAGGGTAAAATAGTGAGGCTTTGATATATGCAATGTATCATGGAAGATCATTAACTGTATCAATATGTGTCATTTGAGAAGATGAGAGAATGAAGGGGAAGGAAGGTGCAGTGTGCAGTGCATTGCTGGTGTTACATACAAAGGGAGCCACACACCAGGAACTCGGAGAGAGAGGATGGCGAGTGCAGAGTGCTCAGGAATGCTGAATGTAAACCTCACCTTCTGCATGCTCTTGCTAGCACTCAGTTCTGCTTCCCAGGTCTTTCCAATTTGCTCCTCAGACACTCTGGTTAAATAAATTATTATCCCACCAGCGATGATAACTGTTCCAAAGAGCCGATTCTCAGAACCACCCATTGAGTCCTTCAGCTCTAAAACATGCCTGGATGTTCTTGGCCCATGATCAGATGAATAAATAGAAAGGAGCATTAGGTACTGAGGGCTGGAAAATGAGTTTTTAAATGTGGCTGAGGAGGCATCATTTTCTTTTTATCCCACGAGATCATTCAAAGAAAACAGAAAGACAAGAGGATTATGTTTCTCCTAAAGTGACCACAGAAGGAGTGTTTTATAAACTAATCCATTAAAGCTATGATATATAATCCCTTAATTCTGGATATTAATCTAAAACACCAGAGAAACTAACCAAGATATTTCTGTGAAAGTTCAATGTTTTCTGGATTATAGTTGAAGAACATTATGTTCCCTTGGAACAGCTAAAGAATTTTTTAGTTCAACACTTTGAATTAGCTATTTTGAATATGTTATATAAATTAGATTTGGTCATTTTGACTTTTAAATTAAGAAGAATGTTTTCAGAGCTACAATCTATGGATTTCGAGCTTGGTTTTCCATAGGATAAACTCCCATGAAATATATTATCCATATTTTTAACTAATTACCATTCTATTACTTTCATGTCACATTTGATTTTTGTACAGTACCCTGGAGTACACAGTGAACATGGTTTAAGTTTCTCTAATCCGTACTAACATGGGCATTACTGAAACCTCCTGTTCATCATTTTAAAAATATCAGACAAGGGACTACAAGATGGCTCAGCGGGTGAGGGCACTTTCTTCCAAGGCTGATGTTCCAAGTTTGATCTTTAGGACATGGAAGAAGGAAAGTGTGGTTCCCAGAGGTTGTCCTCTGATCTCTACCTCCATACTATAGCCCAAGAGTACATATACATGCACACACACACACACACACACACACACACACACACACACGTAATATACAAACTTGATAAATCAAAAAAAAAAAAAATACAAATCTCACACACCAATTCAGGCAGACATCTTATGATCCAGACTGCGAAGAGAAGGTAAGCAGACTCCTCACCTAACCCTCCTACCAGAACACCCTGTCTCCTCCAAACTCCAATCCACCCTGATATCCCTACATCTGTTCCTTCCCACCCATCCCCACCTCCACCTGCCTGACTTGAGTCCCACATACCAACTTAGGCAGACATCTCCAGCACAACAGGGAAACCAGCAGAATAGATAGGAAACCTGCTTGCTCAACCTTCTCACTAAAACAAGCTTTGACCCCCCAAAATCAACCCACCACCGTCTTCTCACCACCAATATTAACCTCTCCACCACAGCCACACACCTAAGTCTCAGATACCAACTAGGCCAGATCCCCTCCCTCCCCCCCACACACCAGAAGGAGACAATACATTCAGCCAGAAGAGCAGGTAGTAAGTCTACAAACTCTGTATCTCAGCCCCCAACTTGGGCAGAGATTCCCTGCTTGACAAGGGGCCACAAAGAACAGAAGATCAGAGAGCAAAAAAGAAACTGAGGAACAAGACCCTCATCCAATAAAAGAAAAACTTAGGAATTTAGCACCTAAACCTAGAATCACCCAAAGTCCAAATGCCAAAACACCAGTAAAAGAACACAATCAATGTCCAGGGCAAGATGATCCCATTAGAGCCCAATTGTCCTTATACAAAACCTCCAGAACACTCTGCTACAGGTGAAGCAGAATTATGAAGATGATAGAGGTCCTTACAGAGGAAATGACTAAATCCCTCAAAGAAATCAAAGAAAAGAAAAACAAACAATTAGAGGAATTAGTAAACTCATCAAAGAAATACAGGGAAATGGAAATAATTAGAAGAAATGAATAAATCCCTGAAAGCAAGTAAAGAAAAGCAAATAAACAACAGAAGAAAATGAACAAAACTATCTAAGACATGAAAATGAAGATAGAATCCATAAAGAACAAAACAGAGGGAATCTTGGAAATGAAATATCTAGAAAAGCGATCAAGAACTACAGAGGTAAGCTACAGCAACAGGATACAAGAGATAAAAGAGAGAATCTCAGGAGTTGAAGATATACTAGGTGAAATAGATACATCTATAAAAGAATATATCAAATCCAAAAAAAAATTACTGACACAAAACATACAGGAAATCTGGGACACCATGAAAAGACCAAACCTAAGAATAATAGAAATGGAGGAAGAAGAAGATTCCCAGCTCAAAGGCCCAGAAAATATTTTCAACAACGTCATTGAAGAAAATTTTCCAAAGCTAAAGAAAGAAATGCCTATAAAAGTACAAGAAGTTTATAGAACACCAAATAGATGGGACCAGAAAGGGAAGTCCCCTCGGCACATAATCAAAACACGAAAGATACAGAACAAAGAAAGGATACTAAAAGAGAAAAACAACAAGCAACATACAAAGGGAAATCTATTAGAATTACAAAGGACTTCTCATTGGAGACCCTAAAACCCAGAAGGGTCTTACAGAAGTACTACAGACTTTAAAGGAACCCAGATGTCAGTCTGGACTATTATACCCAGCAAAACTCTCAATTATCATAGATGGAGAAAACAAAACATTTCATGATAAATCCAAATTCAAACACTACCATATATCCACAAATTTTTCCCTACAGAAGATACTAGAAGGAAAACTCCAACCCAAGGAAGTTAACTACAATCAGGAAAACACAGGAAATAAATAATCTCACACCACCATAATCAATAGAAGGGACACATACACACACACAACAACAATAACCAATAAGTACAAAATAACAGGATCTAACAATCATTGGTCATTGATATCCATCAACATAAATGGTCCCAATTCCCCAATAAGACACAGACTAACAGAATAGATTCAAAAACAGGATCCATTCTTCTGCTGCATACAAGAAACATACTTCAACCTCAAAGATAAACATTACCTCACAACAAAGGGTTGGGAAAAGATTTACCAAGCAATGGACCTAAAAAACAAGCCAGTGTAGCCACTCTAATATTCAACAAAATAGACATCAAACCTAAATTAACCAAAAAAGGTGGGGAAGAACACTTCATACTCATTAAAGCAAACATCTACCAGTTGACATTTCAATTTTTCACATCTATACCCCTAACACGAGGGCTCTCATATTTTGTAAAAGAAACATTATTAAAGCTAAAAACACACATTGACCCTCACACACTGAAAATGGGAGATTTTAATATCCCACTCTCACAAGACAAGGCTGTACCCTCTCTCCATACCTATTCAATATAGTACTTGAAGTTCTAGCTAGAACAATAAGACAACAGAAGGAGATTCAGGAGCTATGAATTGGAAAGGAAGAAGTCAAAGTATACTTATTTGCAGATGATATGGTAGTTTATATAAATGACCCAAAAATTCTACTCCAGGGATGTCCTATTGCTGATAAACAACTTTGGTGAAGTGTCTAGCTACAAAAAAAAAATGTGTAGCCCTCTAATATACAAATGACAAATGGACAGAGAAGGAAATCAGGAAATTAACACCTTTCACAATAGCCACAAATAATATAAGGTATCTCAGGATGACTCTAACTAAGCAAGTGACTCATCTCTTGATATCCAAGGAGAAATCTTATGCATCATGTTCCTGATTGCAGTGGGTGACCATTATTTGCTTTGGTCTGGTTTATATTCAGGAATACTTATTTTCCAGAAATGTCCTCAGCTTTTTACGCAGATGTACCTAAGCAGATTTGGATTTGCCAACTTTCAGGAAAGAAGCAAATTTTAGTTCATGTTGAAGTATGGAAACCTAGATATAAATCTAATTGTACCATAACTATATCCTGAGATTTTTCTAAGTAAAGAGAGTGTCAAATATCTCTTTTTATCTAAAGAGTTACCCTCAAATTTAAGGCTTAAAATGTCAACACTTTCATGGTGTTACGATTTTGTGTCTCAGAAATGTGGGCAGGGATCAGGTAGGCAATATTTTATTTTTCTACGTACTATGGCCTGGGTTTACTTGGTGGTGTTTAGTTAATTGCTAGGACCCAATGTACTTTCACTCACATGGCTAGTACCTTGATGAGGTCTTTAAAGCTGTTGTGATTTGACCTTCTGTGTTTCTTTATGTAGTCTCATTGCCTCTGTTCTCAATCTCTGCAGCATATAATTAGACTTTTTACATGGAAATGGCTGTCTCATATGAGGATTAATTCTAAGAGTTCATTTGGCAAGGCTAATGTGATCACATATTTGGTCAAGCATCAGATGAGATGTCCCTTTGACGGTATTTTGTTTTCAGATGTGACTAATTTTTATAGTAATGAACGTCGAGGAAAGTTCACCCTACACAGTGCAAGGGGTTGTCACCCAACCTGCAGAATGAAGGGAGGGAGACTGAGGGCTTGTGAAGAAGAATTCTCCATCTGATTTCCTTTAGAATTCACAGTGCAGTATCAGTTGTTCCTTGGATTTCAAGTCTGTTATTCTACCCTAATAATTTCAAATATGCAAGTCCCTATAAAGCAGCTCTATCTCTATCTCTATCTATCTCTGTATCTGCATCTATTTTTGTCAGTGTTCTCTAGTACAATGGAGAATTATTAGAATGGATATATACTACAATGGAGAAGTTTTAGTCTGGCATCCACACTATGGTCTGGGTTGTCCAACAATGGCTGCTGCAATACTGACAATGTTGAGAACCCGGTAGCTGTGTAGGTCATGAGGCTGGATATTTCAGAAGTCCCAATATGGTGCTGAGGCCTGAAGGATTCCGGGAGAACCACTGGTCTTTAATTCATGCTGGTAGGCCAGAGCTGGGTCCCAATGTCAGTAAAGGTTGGCGGCGGCTGCAGCAGCAGCAGCAGCAACAACAACAGTGGTGACAGCAGAATGGAAGAACTCACTAGCAAGATAAGAAGGCACACAGGCAAACGGCACCCCTTTTCCTTCAGACCTCTTTACACCTGAGCTGCCTCAGGAAGATGCTGCCTACACCAAGGGAGGGTCTTTCCCCTCAGTTGATCCTTCCAGTAAAAATCCTCACAGACCCACCCAGAATATGACTCTTAGTTGACACTAGATAGAGTTAAGTTGACAACCAAGATTAACCATCACAAGTTTATCCTCTACCAATGTGACAGCCAATCACATCTCCTCAGTTCATGCTTAATTTCCATATGAAGACAATGAAAAACTCTTACTTCCACTTAATATGGTTTAGCTATCCATGTACAAGAGAAAACACCCAGAATAGGATGACAAAATCCCTTGAGGGCTTCTTAATATTCCTATAATTTTATTATAACACTAGAGACATAACAATTATTGATATTTTCTCAACAGTGTTATATGGTAAAGAAGTAGAGAAAAACTACAAATATATGTTAAATATGTGTGTGTGTGCATAAGCATATTCTTAATAAAATAAGACATAAATACTCATTTCCATTGCAACATGGCCTTAGTTGACGTTTAGGAATATTTTCTTTTATTTCTCATTCCCTAATTCCTTACCCTCAGCAAACACTCAGCAGGAAATGGTTCTTTATATTTGTGTGTGATGTATACCCTCATTTTTAAAGGGTCTGAGCCATTTATATGTCTTCCTGGATGAGGTTGCTGTAGTTTCCACTGACCTTAATCAAAGACCATTAATAAATTGAAGAGGTGCCATAAAGAGTCCCCTGCTCTCTGATCTGATTCTTTACCTCATTGTGGTAAAGTAGCTTGGCCTCCCCCGAGTAGTCTGGATAAATCACCCCAGTTAACATCAGAAACTCTGTTAATAGTTCTCCATCTGAAACAAAATCATTTAGGCAAGCAGAACATAAGGATGTAGGAACAGGAAGTCAATCAATTGGTAGTGGATCATTAGGAACAATATCACTACTTCTATGCCTTGATTCCTGGAAGAGTGAATCCTGTATATAGGAGAAACACCATACATCTGATGACAGTTCAGTGCACATACAGTCTTTTGAGAACCACGCTCCTGTGTTCCAGGTTTTTGTCACCTGGGTGACACTTGAACTATGTCTTTAAAAATCCATTCCACTGTTCTGCCAAATTAGCTGCTTCAGGTGAGTGGAAGGCATGGTAAAATGAGATAATTTAGTGAGGAGGATCTCGGGGCTGTGCTTCTTTAGCTATGGAGTGAGTTCCTTGGTCAGAAACAATGGTGTGTAAAATACCATGATGAGAGCATCCTCAAGACCGCAGGGGCTAGGTTTGGCAGAAGTTTTACAGTCAGGAAATACGAGTCTGTAAGCAGAATAAGTATCTACCCCCAAAAGAACAAAGCATTGCCTTCTCTATGATGGAACTTGTCCACTGTAGTCTACTTGCCATCAAGGAATGGTGCCGTATCTGGGGTTCAGTTCTAGTCTCTGTTGCTAACAGAGATCTGTCACTCAGCAGCAGCTGTGGCCAGGACAACCTTGGTGAATGGAAGTCCATGTTGTTGTGACTCTACATGATCCCAACTCTGCCAACATGCCTATTTTGTCCACAGGTTCACTGGTCAATGACAAGGATGGCCAGGCTAAAATGTTAATATTTATACACAGAATAAGTCATTCTATATACTCGATTATTTGGGTCCTCCCCTGCTAATATCGTAGGGATATTTTAGAGCTATTTAAGTTCTGATTATTGCTACTGCATTTCTGATAATGTTACTGCTGTTTCATGTCTTGGTCAAGGCTGGCTTCTGGCCTGTTAGCCAGAATTCAGTTGACTTCGGAATCTGTTCAGGAAGGATTGTCAGGGTCTTATTATCAACCCAAAGGAAACATAAATAAAGTAAAATTGATGGTCTCTCTCTACTCTATCAGTTGGTGAACCACCCCCAAAATGATACATCACATCTTTATGATATTTGGGTCTCTTTATGTGAATCATGGTCTTCTCTTCCATGGAGACAATGTCTATATAACATGGTTTTTTTCTAAAGCCAGCTATTCTATTGTTACACCAAACTGTCACTTAGTGTGATGCTATTTATCAAGATTGAAAAAGGCACCTTAAATCATTTCTCTTATGATGGAACAAGAGATAAGTGATGATACCACACATTCTTGGATGCCTTTCTCAAAGTATTTTGACTGCAAAACAATTTTTACAATTATAAAACTCTTCCCAATACAGCTTGGGTAAACACTTTCTATTCTGCCTGCTGATGTAAACATTATTGGCACTGTTTGCTTTTGGAAAAGTGCCTGGAACTTCAGCCTGGCCAATGAGACTTGAAGAAAGACTGTTATCATGATTGAGTCTTTAAGTTGGCTTCAGCTTTCAATTTGACACAGCCCAGAATTATCAGAGGCGGTCTCAATTGTCTTGATCAGGTTGGCCTGTGGGATATTTTCTTGATTGGTTGCTAATGTAGGAAGGTCCTGCTCAGTGTTGGTAGTGCCATCTCTGGGCAGATGGATCTGGGATGAATAAGAAAGGCAACCAAGTCTATCAAATACAAAGTGGTCAGCTCTAAAATCATACACACACACACACACACACACACTTAATGATAAACAACTGAAAAGAGGCTGCTAATTTGAGAGGAGATACAAGGCTTGTATGGGAGGGGTTGGATGGAGGGAAGTGAAGGGGGATATGGAATAATTATATTCAAATTCAAACATTTTAATAAGACACTATAAAAAAAAAAAAGTAGCTAAAAGCAAAACTGAATGCGAGCCATTAAGCATCATTCCTTCATGATACCTGCTACAAACACCTGCCTTGAGTGACTTCTAAAGCAACTTCTAAGAACTGCAGATATTCCCTGAAATGTTTATCCCATCTTTTTTTTTTAATTTTGTTCTTTTATTTTATTTTTACTATTGATTCTTAGTTCATACAATTTTGATGGTTGACACTAATAACAAATGATCTAGTAGTTGACGTGATGGCACTGGGAAAGGATAAGGTGTCCCATTGGGAAGTATCACAGCCAACTCAGACTGTGAAAGAACAGGACTTGACACAGTATTCTTAGATGCGTGGGTAGGGTTTGGAGAGGATCGAAGAGTGTTTCATAGGGGAGTGTGCCGATGAGAGGGTGATTTTTCCCAAGTCTAAGGGAACACAAGGAGGATTCTTAGGATAAAAATGTTGCTGTGGACAGCCACATCCTTCCAAGGATGTATAATTGGGCTGGAACTTCTAAATAATATTGCTTAAGGAATGGCGATGCTCCATTGTACAATCTCTGGGATGAAAATATTTCAGATTTTATTGGGGTTGGGAGATGCATAAATGTTTTTCCTATGGATCAACTTGGGGAATTCCTGCCTAAGATGGAAGCCTGGATTGAGGCAAGAAGGGACCTTTTGGGGAAATGTCACGCATTGTCATGCTCCTGTGAGCCAGGAAGAAATGGAGGAGTTTTAATGTGGGGATGACATTATCTCAACTGTATTAAAAGGCTGGTGTTCACATGGTTCTGGATGTTTTACTATGTATCAAGCCCTCTGAAAGACGGGGCAGATGCCACACTGCTGTTGGGGTACAGAGGAGTGAGTCCATGCTCCAGCTTCAATGCTTGGTCCTAAGCTGATGGAACTGCTTTGGGAAAAGAGGCTTGGGGAGGGGGAACTTGGTTTCAGGAAACAGTCACTGAAGTCACCGTTTTGACAGTTGTAATCCAGAGATCCTTGGTCTCTTTCTTCTTCCTGTCTTCCTGGAGGAGAGCAGCTCCTCCACACTTGGCCTATGATAGCTGGAACCTCCAAAACAGTGAGCCAAACAAATCTCTCCTCCTTTTAGGTTGTTTGTTTGAGACAGTCTGTCACAGTGATGAGAAAGCACACATAGTCATCAAATATGCCAGGCTCCCGATAAGGATTTTAATTAGACACTGAGGAGGTCCTTAGCCAGCGTGACTATCTCACAGTGATGCCCTCATTTCCACCAATGCCTGGCTTGTCTGGCTTGTGTGCTTGTTACTTTTAAACAGTGATTGCAACATTGAAACAAAGATTTCCCTCTGCGAAGCAGCTGCATTTTCTCAGTTATGGTTACTTGCTGGCTCCTTGAGTATTTATCATTTTGAATTTTCCCAGAGGACACCAGAGCAGTTTCCTATGTTTTTCTAATGATAAAACCTAATACTTCAGCAGCCTTTTATTTGTGGACATTAATTGCATCTTTGATGAATAGACTTTTTATCACAGTATATATCTGATGTTTATTCAGATAATAGTTTGCTTAATTCAGAAATTCAGGAAACAACTTATTATGTTCTTCTTGCTGATGCGATTTCCCATTATTTTCTAACCTTCTTGGAAGAACATTGTGCTTTATCTTCTCTAAAAGATTAGAATCTCGGGATCTGCTTGGAGGAAGTAAAATATATGTTTCTCAAGGAAAAGGAACATCAGTGATAGGCATTTGCTAGGCTCCTAAGAGTGAGATTCCATCAAAATAAGAGTCCTCTAGAGAAGTAAGAGCCTCCTAGCTAAGGGAAGAGATAAAGAGAAGATGACAACTCAGGAAAAAAAAAACACTTTTAAAGAAAGATGATGAGAGAAAAAGAGGAATGGGAAAATCTCTAATGTATACATATACAGAGGATAGGTTCCAAAAGTTAAAGAAAACAAATAAAACCATGTGAAAATATTCTATGTATAGTTGCAATTTCAGAATTATCATTATTACCATCAAATCTAATGTTAGAAGTAGATTTGTCATTTTAAAAAGAAACAGGGCCTTCAGGGAGCTGAATAGGAGATAATGGGTCAATTACAATAGCGTAAGCTAGGTAAGCATGAGGAATGCAGAATTTGTAGTGGGAAAGATAGTCTTCGGGTCGGTTCCCGAGGCATATGCCACAGGGTGAAACGGAAAGAATAAGGAGTGTTCTCATGGCTGCCACCCAAAAGGATCCCAAACTTGAGCTGGACAAGTTATTTAACCCTTCTCAGACTTAACCCCCTCATAGAGGAAGTGAGAGGTTTGTTTCGAGTAATTCTAGCACTCATTGTATACATTTAAAAAATAAAGGAAATGGTTATCTTAAGTTTCATGTGTAGACTGGTGTAAAGTCACCCCGGATAGCACACCAACAGACCAAATAAAAGTTTCCTTCCATCTCCAGCTTCAAGAATCAATATGATCATTGGGGATTCGTACACGAGTCTGAGTGAGGGGTTACATATGAGAGCATGTGTGACTCAGAAGTGATGGAACCGGTAAGAACTCACTGTCCGGGATAGATTATGATGCGTGAAAGCTGAAACACTGGAATCCCAACTCTCAGTCAGAGGTCTCGTTCTGATGTACTGCAGCACATCCAACACTGCTTGTAGCTGAGGAGTGGGGTGCAGAAGAGGGCGCTGGCTAGAATCTCAGGAGAGGGGCCGGTGGCGAGCTGACCCTTGCCTCCTCCTATTCACTCTTACTACTGACCCAGATAAGAAACATTGCTTTGCTGTGTTTCTTTTATTGTCATGACTTGAGGAGGATGGCAAGGTATTCTGAAGGTATTTCCTCAAGCTATCTGATACTCTGAACATACTGAAAACCTGCCCAAAAGGCTAGCTTTATTAATAATGTCAAACCTCAGAAACAACAAAGATTTCTTTTAATAAGCGAGTAGATAAACGGACAGTGACATGTGTAAACAATACCGTATTTCTTGTTACTCAAGAGAACGGACATTTCAGGCTACAACACCAGGGATCAAAAAAAACCCCAAAAACTAACAATTGCATTTCTATATACTAGAGGCAAATAATTCTAAAATGAAATTAAGAAACAATACAACTCTATTAGTCTCTACCTAGATCATACAAATTTTCAGTTTAAAAATGTCGCCAGTGAGCTGTCTTCTCACTGAAGGAGACATTCCAATGAGCTCATACCACCAGCATATCTATCTGACCCCGTCTGCTTTCACCACTCCTACCATTTTCCTTGCTTTGGGCTTACTGGCACCTTCTGTCCCTCAGCTTTGGCAGGTACATTCCTGAAACCCCAATCCCAGAGGGCTGTGTTGTCTTCCTCTGACACTCTCAGTAAAGGGATCCTTTCCAATCAGCATAGAAAACTATCCTTCCACCCTTGCTGCTCTTTTCCCTTTGCAGTCACACACATCAAGCCACACACACACATACACACACACACAACTTTGGTGAGCTCTGCAACTTTTTATTTTGAAATTGTTTCAAAGAGTAGAAGCAATAGTCAGTGGAAAACTTCTAGCACTCACCTGCCTTCATCTACTTCTGTGTGTCTTTGCCAAGAACACGAGGCCATTCATTAAAACATAATCACAACCAAATGCTTACTTTAGGAAACGTTATGTTGATTCCATTCTATTATCTAATCTTTAGTTCAGATTTGAATTATTTAATTAATGGTTTTATGGCTGTGTTTACATATTCAGATTCCTGTCAACAATCACTCACAGTACACTATTAATCTTTCTAGTTACATTTATTCTACATTAGTTCCAGCTTATTTTGTCTTTCATGTCAGTAACAACTTTGAATAATTTTTTAGCATTTATTGTGTTTAATTATTCTCTCATAATTAGAGTTCAGTTAAACATTTTTGACAGGAAAATCCATAGATGACACATTCTCCTCACATCAGAAGCTGATGCTGTCTGGCTTCCATTTTCCCCATTTTCCTGATTATCGTCTTTTTCTGTCAGAGTGGAAGTTGCATGAATGGTCTAACTTCTTTTATTTTCACTCAGCCCCAAGTTTCACAGATTTGGCAAATAGTTTTTGAGTTGGTAAATGAATCTGCGCCCAGCTATAATTGTCTGGAATAAAACAGAATAGTTGCCTCTACAGTTTGCCATCAGATTACTCCAGGTAGCTGCTTTATGGAGCCTACATCCTACTCAGACAAGGAAGGGGTTCCTAGAAACGTAACCTTCCTTGGCTTCTGGGATATTTCTTTAGATAAATGTTGATTGTGCATTGCACTTATGTATGCCTGCCCATTGTCTATGAAATGATATATGCTTCTGTTCTACGAGTCTAGGCACATCCTAAACATGTGCATAGTTGTTAATTAATTACAAAATTAAAACAGTTAGAAATTATAGTAATATTTTCTTTCCAGACCTCAGTGGTTTGCTTTCCCAACTCCTGGCCTGTACACAGACTTTTAGTCTGAGATCAGGTGTATCCTTAGTACATGAGCTGTGGTATGCTGATCATTCTTTTTTCTGGCCAGCATTTTAAGAAAGGACCTGCCAGATTGATAGCTTAGGCTTTGGACATTCTATATTGACTTGTCCTGATAAATCCCAGGCAGATCCTTCAAGCCCCCGGGGTCCTCTGAAAATTACTCACAGTGATAGCATTTTAGATAAAGACTCTCCAGATATCAGTTTTTGACTTCTGGATGTTCTGCCAGGAAATTTCTTTAGTTCCTGGAAAACAGTAAATTCTCAAAGGATAGCTCTTGCAATCCAGACTTCCAACGGTGCAACTCAGAATGTTACCAGGAATCTGAACCATCTAGCACGCTTTGAAAATCAGTCCCATAATTATCCGAAGAGCTCCTTTAATTAAATCCATGTTTCCAGGATGCATAATCCAAACTGAAACATTCCAGAAGTGTACTTACCGAAAATAATAGATTGTGACTGTTTAAACCCCTGGTGCTTTAAATCAGCCACACTGTAGTGGGTCCTACAGTACTGATGGCTTTGTTTCCAAATGCAAGTCCCATTTAAGAAGGATTGCCTTTCTACAGTGGAATGAGTTCGTGTCGGTGTTTCTTTATCAAATCGTTTTGTTCATAGAGTGTCCATACAAATTATTTTTTTCCGGATGAAATGATATAACATACATTCAACTTCAGTAATATTTATTTTAAGAATTTTAAGATGTCTTTAATTTTCAAAGTCAGGCTTTGCTATAGTCCTGTGTTCAAGTAAACAAAAGTCTAATTTTAAAAGGTGTAACATCTCAGATTATTAGAGAGGTTACAATAGATTAATTGTTCCCTTCTTCAACAGATTATTTGGGACAGTAGGATTGTACTTATCTCCTGAATCATGTGCCTTCAGGAATCATGATGGTACGTGCGGTGACTGAGCATTTGCTGTCTGTACCATGAGCTTGTTTCAACCAAAAGAAGTAGCCATTAATAAATTTTCTATATATCGGTTTTAGGATTTTGAAAGAGTTAACATTTTGAGATTATAAAAGGCACAGATAACACACTATTTATTTCAAATGAGTATAGAATTCCTAAGGGAAAGGAAGTTCTGGTCAGTATTAAAGATTATTATTGGCAAATGTTTTGGGAGAACATTTAAGACATTTAGAAATAATTCCTGCTAAATCTTTTATTTGGGACACATTATTTTCCTCCCAGTCTGGGAATGATTAAATATCTTTTTGGTCTGTCTCATTAGACAGAATTTTTTTACCCATACAAAGGATGTCTGGAGATTCATGTATTAAAGCCAAACAAAAGCGGTGAATTAAAAAGAGTGTACCAACAGACATTCCCTGCCACACACGTACACTCTTCATATAAAGCTGACAGGTGCCGTCGCTGGCCTCAGCTCTGGAGGTGCAGCAGCAAGCTTTGCCGTTTACCCAACATCTCAGCCGCCTTTCTATGCACTCAGTTGTATCCAGCTTTCCATTATTGTTGGCAAGACATCCCCTCTTTGGAATGTCTGCTCTACTCAGGAGGTGATCTGGTGCCAGCCTTCTGCAAGAAAGGGACAAAATGGAATCTGCAATTTAAGTAAAAGCTAGTGGCATGATAAAATTGGCAATGGCATAAAACGTTCCTAAAATCTCTACACTCTGAATGAAATTCAGCTTTGGAGGGTCCTAAGAGTGAGTCCCCCACACTCTGAAAGCTTTTATCCTATGGCAGAGGTCCTCAGAGAAAGACACCTTCTTATAACCTTAGTAGGAAGTTGTTTGAGTTACTGTGTCAGTAAATATCTAGCTTGTACTTTTTAAATTAAAAGTTGGCTTTGCTCTAGGTGAAACAAGGCAAGAAATGATCCTCGATAGATTTTCCATAGAAGCACCTGCCTTCGGGTGCGACCACACATCGAAAGATTTTGGCAAAATAAATGGTCTAACTCATTCAAGGGATGATATTTTGGATTCAGTTCATGGCACCTTTTAAAGGGAATTTTTAGTGTCCTGTCTAGACTTATGTTCTGAGGTCAGCACACAGCCTGGAGATACTTCTCTTTGGGTTGAAATAAGAGAAAAGACAAAGAAATTCTAATGAAAACCCCACCCTGTTTGGGGAGGGTGCGCCTGAGATCACAGGATCTTTCAGAAGGGAACTGTTTGAAGAGACCAAATTTGTCAGTATCAGCCAAATAAAAATAGTTAAGACCAAGACAAATTTTGTCACCTTATAGTACATTAAGATTTATAGTGAGTCCATATACTATATATACCAAAACATTAATTTTTATGATTAACAGAGAAGTTAGTTGGGTACATTTGTAAAATCAGCACAGTTAGGGCTGTGGAGAGGGCTCAATAGACAAACACTTGTCATGCAAGCTGAGGACCAGAGTTCAGATCCTCAGAACTTGAATAAAAGCAAGATGATATCCCACCTGTAATTCCAGTGCTGAGACGGTGAATACAGAGAATCTCTGGTGTTAGACTGGCTAGAATAGCTGAAGAGTTGGGCCCATGGTTCGAAAAGAGAGCTTGTATTAATAAATAAAGTAGAAAGCCAACTAAAGAAGACACCTCACATCAACCTCTGGCTTCCACATACATGGCTATATACATGTGAAGACACAGAGAGCGCGGCGGGGGGGGGGGGCTGGGAGATACACATACATGTGTGATCACATGCTCAAACAAAACTATCACAATTATTCTCCTTGCTTGAGAAACACATGTATACTCTCCCCTGTCCTCAGCAATGTTGATTAGATTTTCACTTCTGCTTCTCCAAATCACTAACTTTGAGACAAACCATGAAATGTGTGCCACTATGACATATATCAAACACCTGAAAAAAGTCATCCCACTAACACATGGTATTCTGAAACTCAATGGCCATTTGAAGGACACCTAGGAGGTGGCGCTCATCAGAGTTGAGCTCTGAGCAGTTTATATCCTGAACAGTAATGTCCTTCTATCAAACTCAGCGATTAGATGTTAGCTCTGGCGACTGATTGCCTGTGTTATTTTTGACACAAAAGACATAAAATTTGTAAATGAAAAGTTGTCACGCCTTTGAAATCCATTCATTGAAGTTTTCTCATTGATAGTCAAAATAAACATTATTGACATGACATACACTGGCCATATAATTCAGTTTCTGTCTGCTTTCTCCCTCATTCCAACTTCATTTCACATATGAGCGTATTTAAAGTAAGAGTTAATTAGCTTATCTTAGAGCACCCATATACTACATGCTGGAGTCAAGACTTAATTCCTGATCTCATACAAAAATGCATATTTTTTAAGCATGGGGCAACACTGTATAGACATTGCCCTTTACTTTTCCTTCAGCCTTACCTTCAAATTACAAAAGGCTATATGGCTTTAAGTCAGATGGTTTTTAGAGCTCTACCAAGATGGGGTGCCTGTCTCCATGAGTACAGATATATAGAGTCTATTGGGACAATGTGCTGGATTTCCACCAGGGGCTTCTGTAACTTCAACTTCTGTAACTTCTCTGTAACTTCAAATAGGGATTATCCTGTTGGAACAATAGTTCAGTTAGTGGCAAGGGGTAATTCCACCCTTCTACAGACTCAGATACATCACTAAGGCCTTTGGGAAAACCTGTAATATGTAGAAAACTACACATTGACATGTGTGTAAGAAAAATGTATGTCTTGATATGATTTATATTTATGCCAACAGTGTTTTGTAATCTGTTGAAATGATTTTTTTTCCTGGATTTTACATTTATGTCATGTTGTTTAGAAGCCAGAAAGAAACTATTCTATTACATTTTATGTCCAGAAAGTTACTTAGAAAACATATTTTCCTCATCTTGCATATATGAGAAAACAACATTCGTGTGTAGTGAGGCAGAATGCCACACAAGGATGAAACCAAAGGAAAATAATTGGTAAACAGGAGTACTTCTGTGATAGCCAGATGTGTCAAAAGTAGTTAATGCTTCTTCCATATATAAAAGTGGGGAGAACATTGAGTTCGATAATGTCTTGGGATATGTAGAAATGAAGATCCTTGAAATTTAAAATGCTGTTTTATAAATCATGTCCATTAATAATTGGCATTATATACTATTGCTTGTTCTATCAAATTATAAGACTGTATTTTCTTCCTGAGTTTTTGATTGCTCCTCTTTTCTGAACTTTCCAATTTCTCTTTTGTTTATGTTTATAATTTGGATCAAGGATAGGCAAATGCTCAGTTTTACATGTACAATTTAATTCTTATTTCTCAAAAATCAATTATAGACAAAATTAGCACATAGAAGATTTTAATCATCCAGATCCTGTTATTAACATTGACAGCAAGTTTATAAAGTATTCCACCTCATGATAGCATATCATATGTTCATAAAGTACTTCAACTCGTGACAGTAGGTCGTGTGTTCAAGAGCACCTTAAACACTTGCTGATTACTAATATGTTGCATTATAAAACTGTCCTAGGTAAGTTGAAAAGGATTTCAATAATATTTATAATGTTGTCTGAATAGAACTGTTAGATGTCAATAACAAAAAAAAAGAAAGGTTGAAAAATAATCACGAAGTACTTGGAAAATAAGCAACACTCCTTTTGCCTATGGAGCAAAGAAAGTCGTAAAGGAAAGTAAAAATTATTTTGAGTTTAATAAAAATAAAACATATAAAAACTTATGAATTGTATCTAAAGTTGGGCAGAAGAATCAGTTCTAATATTTATCTTACTAAAGAAAAGCACCTCGTATCATTGATCTAAGCTCCACCCTTAAGCACAAGAGGAGAAGCCTGTGCCTAAAGATGCTCAAGAGAGAAAATGGTGAGAAAGCCATTGAAATAGAAAGGAAGAGAAAGAAAGAATAAATGAAACTCAAAGTTCATTCTTTGCCGTAATCAACGCAATTGTTGGACTGAACAAGAAAGAAAGATGATATATTAATTAGGTTTAGGCATCCCAGTCAGTTGTTTTCTGATTTTGACCAGTTGAACATTTTTATGAGGCTTGGAGGAGGTTGAAGGAGAGGAGACAGAAAGGTCTTGAGATAGAGGATCAGGACACCTGCCGTGAAGTGGTGTCATCCGCAGAATATATAACAAGGAAGTTGCACCCATGAAGTCTCAACAACATGGTTGTCTAAGTAAGACCTGAATTATGGCACCATCAGCTGACATGCCAGTGTGGATAGGGTCAATCTCGCAAGACCCCCACCTACATTAATAGCTATAGGCAATTAATAACTGAGGGAGAAGAACCAGTCTTCCCCAATGATGGGCCCTCCGATCGATTATCCAGTACTAAATGTTCAACCCTAACATATATTCATGTGAATTACACTAAATGGACTCACCTGAACACACACGCACACATACACACACAGACCACATTTGTGTTATATATTTATTATATAATATATTTATATATAACAAATATATGATGACATTAATACTATGTAATATTATTTATAATATATAAAAGTCATCTATTTGTTTATATTAAACCAGATATTTACAAGATGGGAGGCCAGACAAATATCCATTATGAATGTAGAGTTGAAATACTGTGGGTGGAAACAAACCATACCCGATATCATAAAAAGGGTACAACCGTCATCACCATTGGGGTTCACCCTAGGATGTATAGCAGTCAGTGTCATTCACACCTTAACAGCATTAAGGAGAAAGTCAATCCATATCAACACCTAGAGACATGTGACATCATTCAGCACCCATTTGAGTTTCTTAATTTCCAGCAAAATATATTAATTTCTTAGCCTACCTAAAAATTATTTATGTGAGCTGAGGAAGAGGCTCAGTGGGTATAATGCCTGCCTACCATTCTTGAAATCCTGGATTTGATGAAGCAGGTGTGGTTGCCCATATGTGTAACCCCAGCATGTAGGTGCGAAAGACAGGAGGATCAGAATTTTAAAGTTGTCCTGGATTAAATAGCAGTTACAACTCAGCCTGGTCTATGTGAGACCTTGTCTCAAATAATGAGAGTCATTTATGGGAAGTAGTGTAGTGGTTTCTAAAGAAATTACATATACAACTAATTAGGACACAACCAAAGGAAATGAAGTCAGGACTTCATAGAGACCCACGTATTTCAATGTTCATTGCACAACTATTCAGAACCCGAGTGAATAAGCAAATAACGAAACCGTGGCGCGTGTACACAATGAAGTATTAATCAGCCCTAAAAACGTGGTCTTGCCATTTACCACAAACTTGTGCTAGATGATATAAGACAGAAGAAGAAATTTGCATCATATCATTTACATGTAGACTTTTTAAAAAGTTCAACTCTACAGAAGTATTTTTAAAAAAGCAGTAACTATGGGAGCGGGAATAAAGAATGGATAGAGAGGAGTGAGGATAAGAGACATAGACACATCCAACTAGAAACCCTACAGGTCTAACACATAACATCAAAAGATTTGATATACAGATCATACTTAGGTGTAGTGTAAATAAATATGTGTTAGCTGCTTTTGTAAAACTCAAGAGTAAAACCAAAGAGAAACAGAAACAGAAAAGACGCCTCCGACCTTGCAACCCTGTAATTATATGCAGTGCTCTACTTTACTCCTCGTTTCTTGCCTGACCTAGCTAGCTGTTGCGGAGGAGGGACATACAATACATTTTAACAAAACTCAAATAAACCATAGCACTTATGAACATTCTGCTGCATTTGATGTATCTGCTTCAGGATCAACCTACACCGTCGGTTCTTTCTGATGCCGATGCCTTGACACAACGTCAACATGTTTTAGACGTTAAAGGAAACTTTTAGGCAGAAGGCTTTTCGTGAACCATCAGTTTATATAATATATGAAATTACTTACTTGTATGAAGACATTCCTAGACATATATAAATAAATGTACCAAAGTAGAGCACAGAATAAATGTAGCAATAATATCATCTTTCTGCAATGTAGATAAAAGATCCCCTTTTACTCAGAGGGAATCAGTAAGGGTGAACAAGAGAAGCATTTCATTTTCTCCAGAGAACTTGTGCATATTAATAAAAATTTTAAATGCCTTTTCAAGAAATGTCCTGGAATCGAATTTCGAACCCTTCTGACAGCCAACTCTCTCGAGTGTATCCCTCCACTATATATTTAACTTACAAAGTAACTTAAACAGTCCATGAAGCAGAATTTCTGATGAGAAGTGTGAGACCCTCTCATAAAGGCCATGCAGAGATTTCAAATCCGTTCCAGTCACCCCATGCTTCCCTTGCTGTTTATCTCGATTTTCATTCACTAGTGAGAAGAAATGGCTGCGGCTGCAAGTATATATAAAAATGTTTTCCCAAATGTCTTGATTCTCAAATATGCTATATTTGTGACTGCTGACAGGCTAAATCTAACGGCATTTAAAATTATGTTCTCATTACAGTGTTACAATCATTGTTTCTGCCTACTTCCCATTAGTGTGCAGTTAGGCGTTCCACTGTTAATCAATGGAGGAATGTTTACTTTTTGTGGATAGAGACAAATCTCTTCCTCGAGAGGAAAGCTGTAAATGACTGTCTCCAAAAGAGTGGAAATGAGGTTACTTTGAAAATTTTACCTACTCTTAGAAATGTTAGAGAAAATAAACAGTTACATCTAGGTAAGAGGTCTTTTAAATAGACATTTTGTAGGTTGGAACCTTGAAAAGCTGAGTCTTCAAATAGAGAAATTGGTTAGAATGCTGCCTATTGCTTCCTGGTGGCTAGAGTACAAGACATCGGGTTCAATATCTGTGAAGCATCCTCCCCAGTCAGTTCCTGTTTGTTATTCTAGACCCATGAAGATGGGGCCACTAGCTGCCCTTCACGTGCATGGACTGTGAATTCATCTTCTCAGCAATCATATTTGAATTGATTCATCTCAGTGTGTGTGTGTGTGTGTGTGTGTGTGTGTGTGTGTGTGTGTGTGTGTGTGTGAGAAAGAGAGAGAGAGAGAGGAGGGGGAAGCCATTTGAGAGTGATCTTTAAGATCCAATCAAGTGCCAAACTGTCTAGAAATCCTTCTCTGTTTGGTCAAGCTGGAATATAAACAATGGCTTGTGTAGACTTGACTCCACACTGTAATTTGAAATTATACAAATTTCAAACATGAAGGTCTATCAGCCCAAGCTGGTAACACAGGCTGTGAAAGTGCAGACTTGCCAATAAGAACATTTATGCCTTAACTCCAAACAGAGATGGAGATATAGTTCAGTTCCTAGAGTGTTTGCCTAGCATGTGTGAAAGCCCTGCATTCAATTTCCCAGCAACCCATAAAATTAGGCATGGTGGCATATCCAAGCTCTTGGGAAGAGATGGAGACAGGAGGATTAGCAGTTCAAGACAGTTCTTGGTTACATAGTAAGTTCAAAGCTAGCCTGGGACACATGAAACCTGTCTCTGAAACGACCCCTCCCGAAAACAAAGAAAAAACAATAAAACAGCATTTACCCATCAACATCAAGGACCATTGCCATGAAAGACTGTATGAGCAATTTTCTGAATTCCACTGTGCCCTAAGAACACCCCACCACCACCACCACCATATGAAGCCCTTAAGTTATAAACTAACAACTCTGGCCTCCAAAGACATTGTTCATCTCTCTCCATTGTGACTGGTGCCATGTAATGCTGTCATTCATATACTGTGTCTGTGAGGTGCCTTCAGTGTGGCCAACAGGAAGAAAGGGAGGTTCAAGTACCCCAGTGTCAAACATATTAGCTCCTGCCAGTGTCTCTCTCCACAGTCTCTCCACAGCTTCCTGGGCTTCCTCCAGCTATTTCTCAAAGTGTTGGCCAATCTGGTAGCTGAAAATCATGGTGACTGTTCTACTACACTCAAGAGTTCCTTTTGCTTGGTATGTATTATTGTGTAATTGTCCTCTTCCTCGTCGTAAAATTCAGAAAAGCTTCATCTTATATTTTGTGTCTTAAGATGAAGTATGATGGGAATATGAAGAAACCGGATACATCAGCTGAACAGTGTAATTTTCAAAAATACATAAAAAACATTTTGTTAATTAAAAACAGTTTTTCTCCTAAAGAAAAATAGGCTGATTGTTTATTCATTTCCTTCTGTGTTGTTTTTTTTTTAAACCACATTCTCATTTTTGTTTTCTTTATTTATTTTTATTGGTTGGGGATGTCTTCTTACAACTGTGAGTAAAAGGATCAAGAATGGAAAATAGCATAATAATAGAGATAATGTTCATAAAAATAGTAAGATATGGCTAAGATAGCTGTAATTTATACACTGCATGTGTTTAAAGACAGATGAAAATAATTGTGCAAATAAATAGTGAAGTGATACACAATAGTGATTTACAATCAGCCTTATGGGTGTGACATACCTATTGGTTGATGAGAGTGGAATACTGGGCTGGTGAAATGACTCAGAGGATGAAGGCATTTGCTGCACAAAATCTGACAACTCAAGTTCTAGCCCCAGGCCCCACATAGCAGAAGGGGAGAACCAGCTACTGCAAGTTGTGCCCAGACCCCTACACATGCACATTGGAACTCTGTGTCTTCCCCCACAAATAATAATAATAATAATAATAATAATAATAATAATAATAATAATTTTTTAAATTTTCAACTTAAAAAATTTTTCTTCTCCCTATAGTACATCCCAACACCCTCCCCTACCTCATCCCTCCCTGAATCTCCTCTCTCTCCCAGATCTACCCCGTCTAAGAAAAAGTTGAATACTAACAACTATTATTCAACTTATGTACAATAGAGATGATCACCAAAACTCAAAGAGAACAGATGAAACTTCAAATACGATGTAAAATTTAAACAAAATGGTCACTGGCAAGAATAAATGACAAACAAATTTTCACTCATTGTTTGCATTGATATTCAACAGCATACTCAAATTTCCTAAAGTTAACTTTCTTAATGGATTAGACAAATGATGACACAATAATAATTTCTTCTACTTATGTAAGACTTTAATAAAGCTGAGCATGGTAGTGTGTGTCTATGGTCCCGGATGCTTTAAAGGTTAGGGCAGAAGTGTCACTTGAGTCCATGAGTTTGAGAACAGCCAGGTTACATAGAAAGACCCTGTCTTATAAAATATATAATCTAATGATACATGTCATACATTTTTAACATGTGGCACATAATTTATGATGTACTTAGCTCCATTCTTCTTACAACATAAGATACTGCTTATTCATTCATCCACAGTTTCAATAGACAAAGTTGTCTGCTAGGTTTTCCTTCTCATACCAGCAAAGAAATATAATCTTTGAACCAATTTTCTATAGTAGATTCACAAAGAAAATAAATTATGGATACAAATGGCTTGCCAGTGTAGATCACATTGTAACGAATACCTCTGTGTTTAACTATATTATATTTCTAAGAAGCTTCAGTTGCCAACCTAGCAACAAGATACCCTCTTGCAGCGTTTAGCAGTTGGTGAGGAGGAAATGAAGGAGAAAATACACACCAGAAAAGAGACCCTAATATGGACATGAATCAGAAGCAGTTAGAGTGTAACTCTGCCAACTGGAAAGGCTTGTTCCACTCTTGACTGGAGAGTGTTCCATATGTCTCCAATTTTAAACAAAGCCACTCCCAACAGGAGCTCTACCTCAGAGAAGCCTGAGAAAAAGCAGGGCGTCAGCATCTTCGTGATACTTAAAATACACTCATTCTGACGGGATCTTGAACACCTGCAGTTATTTCAAAGGAATTTTGATCCAACAATAATTTACACAATTCATCATCTAGAGATGCCAAGCTTTCTTTTAAAAACTGTGCTTTAGTTAGAAAAAGAAATGAGTAATAAGAAAAGATGGTGGGTGGTAATATTTTTATATAGGGCTTTTTACAGGAATCATTAAATTCTTAGGCTTTTTTTTTCTGTCTACTCTTTTTTTGTTTGCTTTTACATAAAGTATTTCTGAGCTGGTTTATTTATTTATTTTTAATTTTATCATGTGCTTGCCATTAGCATACACACAAAGGTGATGTTATTATTCCACCCCCCCCCAAGAGATCCCCAAGGTTTTGGTTTTATTTCATCTTAAATGAGAACAAATCTGGGAGTCTCACTTTAATAACATTGATGGTTGAGAAATTTCATGTTTTTCCTTCTAACAAGATCATCATGGGGTCTTAAATGATAAACATCAGAAAGAGTAAGGATTTATATTCTTTGCAATCCCAGTCTTAAACTAAATGTCTTTGGCCTAAATAGAGAACTCGGGACAAGCTGTAAGAAAAGATACAATGCTATAATTCCCTTAAAAACAGAAGTAAGGGACAAAAACATGAGAGAGAGAGGAGCGTTCTAGACACCGTGGGACCAGGCTTGATTGGGAGAAGCAGGGAAACAAGCAAGCCCATTTTTTAAAAAAAATAATTATTAAAATCAAGGGCGAATCGATGTCAGAAGATGACTATGAAGTGAAGAAGACAGGCCAAGTTTATAGCACTGTCTCCTAGCCATGACTAAAGGAAAGTCACTGGATTCTGCTTTGCCTCTTCCTTCCTTCTCAAACTGTCTCCCAGATGTCTTTACAGTTAATGAGAACTAACCCACATTGCTATTATTAGCTGCTCTTCTTGGATGAAACACTTGTTAAAAGCAAAAGTATGCTGATTCCCTTGAAAGGCGTTTACTGCCCTACCTCCCCCCCAACCCCTGCCTTCTGTGGTGGTCATTGATGTCAGCTCAGCCCTCCTGAGAGCCATCTTCCACCCTAAGTCCCCCTACCCTCTGCGCCCTGCGGTGGCCCTTGATGTCACCTCATCATCCATGAAAGCCATCTTCCAGCATTGGCATTTCTCAGAGAAATAGGGAAACTTTGCACTTTTCCCTTTTGCAGTTTTTTTTTTTTCTTATAGAACAGAAATGGCATTTCATCAGAGCAGAATTTAAAAAGCGATCCATATATCTTTCTTTTAAACACCTGAGTAGAATTTCTAGCTCTTTGTTCTCCGGGTCCTGGACTTTCATTGGTTTTAATTAACCAATCTGGGTTCAGAGTGAATGGCTTAAAGGATGTAGCACTTGCAGAAATAGAACCCCCATTTCTGCATTGCAGCAACTTGCCGTGGAAAATCTTGCCAATGTCATTTCATTTAGTTCTTCCAAACCTCAAACTGGATTTCCTTCTTGGAAATCTTTCAGACACCATGCTCCTAAGCAATTTTGTTTTGTGCCTCTAAAGACCAAGCTATACCCAGAGACATGGGCAGGAGAGAGCCTGGATGGCAAATGGACCTCCCTCCCACATAGGCAAGGGAAATCAGGTGTGAGATCCTTGGAGCAACACAACTGAACAGGGAATATTTTTCTCCTCTTTGAATTCTTTTTTCCTTTTTAAAGGCCAGATTTATTGACCTACCAGAAAGTAAAATTAAAGAATGTTGTGGTTTTGACTCGGGAGGTGAGTTTAAACACTTTGTGCTTCTTAAATTGTATGGCTAATTTTTATTTTATTTTATGGTGGAAAAATAGACTTAGCAAAAACTCAGTCCAACTTTTCATATGGATACTCTTGAATCAATTGTTTCTATAGATGGTCAGCTTTCTGGCTTCAGAAAATATACCATGTCCAGTCTGAAATGGCGTAGAGTGGACACATGGCCTTCTGGGTGACTTGACACAATTCTAAACTAGAGACCCTTTTCATAGCATGACTGGAATTATCTCCCTTCCTCCCTCCTGCTGTTTCTTTATAGTGGCCCTTGTTTGCAAACCTGCTATTACAGCCTTCTGGGATCCCTAACCCTTTCAAAGTAGATTTACTCTGCCTTGTCTTTCCTGTTCACTCTGTTTTTCTGTGACCTGGTGGTTTTTGTAGGCCAATCATATCCCCCTAATAACCACAGGCTATCATGGTGCAACAGAGTTGACTACGTTTCAGTTGCTACAGCGGACCTGATGGTTGTGAGATCCTGCCTCTGATTTTGTGGGAAAAAATGTGATGTTCCAGACTGTAGGATCTGTACGACTTTTGAAAGACTCTGTTTACTCGGATTAGATTTCTTATCTGAAAAGGAGCTGAATAATCAAAGGCACCTCAAAGAGTCCTGAAGATTAAGTGACTCGGTGTATGTAAAATAGCCCAAGTTGTGCATGGCTGCACACGTGACTTCAGCGAATATTAGCTGTCAGGAACGGGGATAGCTAATGTTGACTGTCAACTGGACAGGATCTAGAACAACCTACGAGAAAAGCCTCTGGGCATGTCTACTAAAAACTTTGTAGATTGAGTATAATCGTTCCACGGGCTACGGTCCCAGACTGAATAAAAACAAGAAAGCAAGTGGAGCACCAGCTTTCATTTCTCCGGGTTTCCTGGCTGCAGCTGCCATGTGATCAGCTGCCCCAAGCTCCTGCCGTCAGTGACTTCCCTGCCTCCAGCCAAAACAAGCCTTTTCTTCCTTACCTTGTTATCGTCAGGCAATGAGACAAGTGACTGATACAGTGACTGTTAAACTGTGGGTAAGACCTAAGTTTTCAGTATTTAAGTTATTCTGAGAATCTATTATCGGTATAAAACTAGCTGTATCAGTATCTAATTTAGGACTAAGACACGAAATATTTAAACTTCTTATCTTTAGTAGGTATAGAAGATATGTTTCATATAGAGTTAAGAGGCCACAGATGACTTTCCACTGAAGAACTGGCCACTGGAAAGGCTGTTCTTTTAAATTAGAAATCCATATTGGATGAATGTCAGTCCTAGGACTGGGAAACCCAGTGGTGCTCAGAGGCTCGGGGGCATAGCCGCCTGCTGCCCCCTAGTGGCTGTTGACCTCACTGCATTTCTCTTCCGGCAGGTGACCCAAGGTGCGCCATGAGAAGAGAATCAGTTTGTTTTTACTGATAAAACAAACACAGTCTACTCTGTTTCTATCAGCAAAAAGCAGTGAGGTCAACAGATGAGAGGGGAAGAAACAAGAGTCCTCTGAGTAAGGAAAGAACCAAGTGTCAGTAAGAACCTGGGAGTAGATGGCTGGGAGAAAGCTGTTGGTCCTACTGCTAGGAGTCTTTACGCATGAGTTTGCAGATTGAACTTGGCAAACCTCTTTCATTTTCTCCATCACCTCTCTGTCCATCTGTCCACCTATTTGTCTATCTTTGTATCCACCCATCCATTCATCCATCTATCTTCTATAATCAATAGATCAATCTTCTTTCTAATTTGTTCTTCAAGTAATACTATTTTATCAATGCGTTTGTATTTATAAAGCTAACAATTAGTTGACACTTCAAGTCATCACATTGAAAAGACATTATTTATTCCTTATTTAGATGAGACACGTTTATTAGAAAATACACATGATGCGTGTGCTACTGGAAAAAAAATCATAGTTACGCTGGGAGGTTGTACAGTGGGTAACAATGCTTGCTGTGTGTCTGTTAGGGGCTGAATCCATATCTCCTGAACCCATGCTATAAGCCAGGACTGCTTATGCATATACTTTTACACACACAGTGCTAGGGGCGGGGAAGAGAGATGGGAAGATCTCTGGGACTCGCTGGCCATCTGCTTAGATCCAGGATCAGAGAGAAACCCAGTCTCAGGGGATTAAGATGGAGAGTGATAGAGCAAGTCACAGGACCTCCATTTCTTCTGGCAGCCCAGGGCATGAGCGTGTGTGCCCCACATGTACGTGTATGCTGCACACACATGATACACACGTGTACACCCCCATGCTATCATAGATACCTATCTCTCTTTTCAGCCTCCTCAAGCAATCTGTCTCTGACTCTTAACTTTCATAATCGGCAAAGCAAGAGTGAGATGGCTAGTCTCTGTTCTAGAAGGCAGTGTATGGATGTCTCTTGTTTCTAGAGAGCACACCTTACTATGAATCCCAAGCAGCTTATCAGCGTATTCTCTCTGCATGCACAGATCTCACTTTAACAGGAGTCTTGGGTGTGTGTGGGAGTTCTCATTCGGTAGTTTCAGGCAAGTTTTGGCAACTGCTAGCTATTGGATTTTTAAAATATCATTGGCTCCCTTTTGGCCTGGCTTTTAAAATTGGATTTCATCATCTCCTCTATTCCTTCCTAACATGTTGTCAGATTTGGTCAATTTTAGCTTTGTAATATTACCCTCCCAACCCTGCTGTATCTCACCACTCTTCTGATGCTGTCGAATCTCAAGCCCAACTACGTGTCACCTAAGCTTTCCTCAAGCCCTTCCACCCTTGTCCAGAGTCTGCATGCTAGTATAAAGGTCGCACATGCATTCGAGAGAATGCAATGTCGGAATTCCAACTACACAATTATTTTGTCATGTAATCTTTGGCAACTGATCTTAATAGCCTTCATCTAAAATTAGCGAGATAACTGTTTCTTCAAAAGCTTATTACCACATAATTCTGACATTCTGTTTTGACACAGTATCTATACTGATGATATATCAATTACTATCTCATCTTCCTTTATCTCTAGAAGATTCACAGGCAAGATAATAGAACCCATCCCTCTAGTTGCAAGTTAAAGAAGTACATTTTAGATTATAGGGAATTTAGATATAGCAGTAATAAAGACTAAAAGGTCCTTTACACATTATTATATCTCAAATGTATTACATTGAACAATGTCATTGATAAAATTGTTCTTTAAAATTGTCTTGTGTTAGCATAAATTCCAAAGACATTAGGAACATTTATATGGTCTTCCTGGGCATGTTGGAACATGCCTATACTCTGTGCACGGCCACCCTGGAATATATAGAGTTCCAGGTACAGAAAAAGCCGATCTCACCTGAAATGTTTTGAACTGTATTTTATTTTGCTTAATGTATAATACATCTAAAAATATTTTAAAATGAAGAAACTTATATATGTAGATCTATGGAAAACATGTTTTTTTAAAAGAAAACTTACATATGTAGATTCTGGTGAAAGACAGGAATGAATATTAACGTGATAATTTTTGCAAGGAGCCTCATTGCTGCAACTTTACCAAGTCCCCACCCAATGTCAGGGTGGTAAACTCCCTGTTCTATTTCATTTCTAGTTTTTAGTGATATATTTTAGTGACAAAATTTTACTGCAGTGTCATAGAAAGGAATCTCTTATTTGTTATATTTCTTCTGCTGCCTTTGTATTCATTTGGTTTAATGATTATTATTCAAATGTATTTACGAAAAGCAGTTGGACACTAAAAAGTTATGTACAGTAGTAACTACCTCAGTACAGACCTCTCCCTTCAGGTTTCTTTATAAATTAATGTCCATTCTATTTCTTAAAGCACAAACCCAACACTGTCATTGCCTGGCAGGTATTTTCTGGAGCTTTTTCTTCCTTCCACAGCTACATTAAGCCCTTCTGGTGTCTGGCTTTCATGGCTTGGCACCTTCTTCTGTTCCCCATCTTCTCTTTGTGTGCCTCCTGCTGCAGATACTTGCATGACTCATGTAGGGCCTCTTGAGTCTTATCTGCCTGCTTGTGCTAGTTGTCTCCGTGACTGGGATTCTCCAGCCCCTTTCTGTCCTAATAGACTCTGGTCAGCTCTGTGCTGTCCATCTATCAAGCCCTCCGAATGCTCTCATGGGAAATATCAACTACTTCGATTTCTCATAGCTCTTTGGCAATTAAGAATTCCCCTTTCTTCTGAATTCCTCTATCTCTCACTGTATTTTACATCTCTCATTTCTTTTATATTCTAATGAACACACACACACACACACACACATTTTTCTCCTTTTTGGAATTCAGATGTAAGCCATCTTAGTTGTGTGATTCAGAGAGTCAACAAGAATGCATAGATAAGCTTCCCTCTTCTTCTTCCCTTGCCACACACCCCAAAAATCTTTACTTAGGGAATCCCCACTTATTCTGGGCTCCAAGAAGCTCTGACATTGTACAGTTAATGTGCTTTTATGTGCAGCTGTCTCATTAAATTAATTGGACATTAAGGGATTTAATGAACCATCAGGTTTTTTCAATCATATCCAGAGAGTTACATTTTCTTGCTCATAGATAATATTTTGACCACTTGCTTAGAATTTCTGATCCTTACAATCACAGTTATGACCTTGCTTTGGAAGTTACAACATCCTGACTGTGTGAACTTCTACCACAGCCTCCTGCTACTGTAAAACAAAAGCACTGAGAAGTTTCCGTCACTCATTTGTGCTTTTATATGTGAGATCCTGTAAATGACTAGCCTTCAAATAAATTAGGCAAGATTCACAGTTTCCCTGTGGTAACTTACTTCTATAAGGCTTGATACAGACTGCAAAATATCACTCTATTCTTTATAATTGAATAATTCAGCTTCTAACTGGAAGTTAAAATCCCTATTAACCAAACTGTGCTCACATCTCCTTCACCTGAAATAGTAAGGGAAACACCCCAGCACTCACAATTCTCTTATACTGTGATAACATCCATGCCCCCAACATTTTGTAAAACCTCAAGGACTATGATGAGTGAAGGATTTGGGAGTCCTGGCATAAGCAGATTAAGACATGATTTGGACTGTAAGTGTATATGGCGCCTTTCTTAGTATCTTTGCCAAAACTGTAACAGAGAGTTTGATTGCAATTGGTCTTTTTTTCCTGTAGCTATTTGGTCAAATGATCATCAGAGCAGGCAGTTCTTATCCATATTCCATTTAATACAATTGTGTCAAGTGTATTTTCTATATGTGACACTTTAAGTAGAATTTTCACTTGGCAAACTGAGTGCTCTTGGCATGTCAGATCCATGTCACACAGTGAGGACACAGTAGCCATCAAGTCACAAGTGCTGACTCCATGGAGCCTTGTTTCTCTTACTACCTTGAGTGGAATCTTTTCCTTTATTCTTGGTACGTGCTTGTGGGAAGCATCTCATACATTTATTAAGTACATGAATTGGTGAGAAGGCAAATCTAACCTTAACAGTGTTGACTTTTGTCACTCTGACAGGAACAGGATTGTTAAAACTGATCAAGTGGAAAGACTGTAAATATCAGAACAGTCTCATGTGAACTGAAAGAAGCTGGTAAAAACTGGGACCATACCAATGACTCTATTCTTTTGGCCTCTTAGCTGCTGTGGTCCTGGAGTAGTTTCTGCCCCCAGAACTGTTCCTGAGTAAGACAATAGGAGTCAGCACTGCATGTGTGTGTGTATGTGTGTGTGTGTGTGTGTGTGTGTGTGTATATAAAATGTGTGTGTGTATATGTTACCTTTTGACATCTAAAACTTTAGTGTTCTGTTGATAAATTCTTGTAGTGGCACATTTGCTTGGTATCTACAGCATGGTAACATATGTCCTTGGAAATGGTGTTGAGAATAATTAATCAAAGTCTCTGTTACAAACAGAGAAACTTGTAGCCTAAAGTAAGAAAAGACAAAAAAAAAAGAACTATATGATATAAAACAAAATAGAAACTATGGGAAGGGTGACAGGATGTGAAGCTCCAGGTCTAATAACAGCAACAGAATACTGAATCTTACAAAGATGCTGTTCTTGAACAGAAGGATGGGAAGTGTATACATTGGAAAGAAATAGGAAGAGCAGGGACAAAAACAGAGAGACGAGTGTGAGCACAGAGTACATGCTGTCTCAGTAGGACACATTTCCCACATGGGTTTGTCATTGATACCCAAGCAACATTGTAGACCCCAAAGAACAAAGCCGCATCTTTCAACTTAAGGTGTTGTCCATGAATCATGGACCAGCCATTCTGGGCCATGTATGAAGATAGCATGCAGCAGGAGCTTTCCTCCTCTTTAGAGTCTACTTCACTTAGAGGCAAACAGAGCCATGGAATATGTTTCTTATGGAAAATGAGCAAACATACTTGCTGTTGAAACTCAAGTCTTATCATGTTTTAAAATTGCCATCATTTTTTCCATATACAGTCACTAAAACTAGAATGTAGGTCTGCATGTTCTTGGGATCACATTTAAAACCTTCAGCCACTATCCATTTTTCATGGGAAGGGTCATAACTTAACAGTCACATACTTGACTCCAGATCAAAATAGTTTTGCTCTTGTTTTAGTTCTTTGTTCCTATTTATCTGAATTCTCCTGAATTAAAATTTTGTGGTATTTATCACTTACCTCTCCATATACATATATTGTACATTTATTTCCACAGACATAAGTGCATAAAATATATTTGACACCGAGAGTTTAATTTAGTATGGAACTTCACAAGTTCCATTGCAAATGCCTATTCAAACTGGATAGACATTCACGGAGTTATTCAGATTTGAGGTCTGGTTAATTTGGGTGTGTGATGTTTTTATCTATTTACAAGTAGTTTTTTGTAATAAAGTTACAAAAACCTTAAGCGATTCATGATTTTTTTGCTGCTCCCAATGCAATGCTTTAAGTCACTGTCTAATCACCCTTTGGAATGATTTTCTATACTAGTGTTAGTGACCATTTTGGAATTATCTCTAATATTTGAATATTTTTTAGTTTCCTTTGTATTTCACATTAGCTGTTATTTTTCATGATCGTTTAACTCACCATTCTCCAGTTTAAATGTCTGCAATGTGGACCTTGTTTAAATATTTCACCCTCCCTAAATAGTAGAACTCTATAGACTATGGCTAAAACTGTGAGCTGTGGACTCAACACCTCTCTCTATCAGTTCGGCAACTTGGTAACCTCAGGAGAGCTATTTAATCTACTTCTTCATTGTCCTCAATTGTAAAATGTAAAAATTGTATGTGAGGATTAGTAAGATGCCTTTAAATCCATCATTTAGTATTGTATTCTTGAGAGCTGGAGAGATAATTTGGTGGTATCAAAGAGAAAGAACACTTCCTACTCTTTCAAGAGACCCAAGTTCAGCTCCCAGTACATATGTCAGGCTTCTCACAACCATCAGAAGCTCCAGTTACAGGAGATGCTACACGTTCTTCTGGTCTCTACAGGCACCTGTACACACACGGCATAAAATCACATAGACACATGCATATATATCCTACACGAGTTGGAAATTAAACTAAGTCTTAAAAAGTACATTCTAAACTTGAAAACACATTCTGTTTAGACCATAGTCAAGAGTTTGGTAGTACATATCCCCTGTTCTCTGTACTTTCTCAAATATCTTTACAACTATGATAAGATACATGTTTAGAGTTCTTCACAATCCCACAACCCAATCAACTTTGACCATTTTTTAAAAATAACAATCATCAAAGAATGGCTACAGTTCGTAATCCTTCATCTTCATAGAACAATGATCATAAAGAATTCTTGCAATGTTTCATAAAACCTCCCATGTAGATCACTTAGTTTATTGTACCCTTCCTCTTCCTTCATGGCTATGTACAAGTTTTAGGGCTGACAGAAGTGATTTGAATACTAGCTGAATAAAATGGGGTAGGCTGTTGAGCATCTCTCAGCCTCGATTTTCTTATTTATACCTATGGAAAGAATTGTATCTTTTATGATTATGTTATTAAAAAAAACAAACAGGGAAGGCTCTAATTCAAGTATTTGCTGAAATAATTCTTTCTATTCCATTTTAAAATCATTCTACCCCACACTCATGTCAAATTTTCTCATTTTTTTCCCTAAGTGAAAGATATATTGTCTATATTTTAAGAGGCAGTTGGGCTGGGTATGTTATATATACTATGTAGTATATATTATACGAGGAAACTTCATTATCAATTCTAAACTGAACCCAGTTAGGCAAATTTCCTTAGAAAGTTTTTCTTAGAAAAGTTGGTTTTCTGTTCCAAATCAGTCTTGGATATTTGACTTAATTTAATCTATAATACTGGAAATAAAACCACTTTTTTTTTTTTACCTTGACACTGTCAGAGAAAACCAAAAACCGATTTCCCATTCATACGTGCTGTAAATTAAAATGATGTAAAGATGATCTACTTCATTATAGTTTTCTCCAAGTATGAAGGCTAGTATCAAACTTAGAAGTTCGTGACTCTGCCGACGTGTCTTCTGTTATACGATCCCCAAACAACACTCCAGTTGATCGGTTCACTTGTGTTCTTTACCACAGAATAAACAGGGTGACATCTGCTCACTGTTGTACGACTCCATCCACACCTTAAACATTATACGCAGACTTTTACAATGAATTTCCAACTTGGATAGGTGATATTTATTCAAGCTTGTTTTCTGGACTTCCAACAGTGAACCCTGACATCATTAATTTTCTATCATTTCTCAGAGGCTTGTCCAGTTTCGAAAATATTTGATGTAACAGAAGAAGGAGCAATTACATGAAATCAGCCTTTTGGAATTGCAAATGAGATCATCACTCAGGTTTGAAAAGCGAATTTCAGATCCATGCTTAACATTATTCAGCCCTGTCTTTTTCTTATCACTATTTACGCAGAATATCTCATTGCTCGAAGATTGAGTTATTCTCTTGAGTAGATATATATTTTTTCTTTTCCATCAATATTTGGCCCGAAACACAAATGGCAGAAGCCACCAATAAATACGATATATCATATAGTCTAATTTTGCTGTAAAATGACACTAGAGTGAAATGTTTTCACCTAAAAGTTATGCATAAGAATTGACTGAAGTAATATGGCAGGCTACCAGGAATAGAAGACCCAAGGGCTATGCTGTACAGACAATGAATTGGAACATTGAAAGCAGAATTTTATTGCACTGTTGATAACTGTGCTTATTAGATGTGAATTGTGCTAAAATCATGTCCAGTGTTTCTCTGTGAGCTTCCAGTGTCAACATCCACAGGCATGGTTTAAGGAGCTGGTTTAATGCCCGGAGTCCTACCTCTCAAGTGTTGTGAGATGGAATTACGTCTTCAACTCCTATTTTGTGGTTCTCTACTACAACCCTTTTAGCAGTGGGTGCTCGGTTACTACCAGAAACATAGCTTCTTGTCTTTAGAGACAAATATAGGCATATATTTTCAAACTCATATTTCAGATACAATGGACTAGGGCTTGGTTGACATCTAGGGCAAATCACCATTTTTCTTGAACTGATGGCCGTTTGCTCATCCAGGGGCTTTTCACTTAAAACTCCAAGGCAAAGGCAGCCTTCTAGCAGTGTGTCCCAAGTGAAACTGGGGCCCCTTTCCTGCCGACTTCACCCAAATTCCCCCCACCTGTTCTCTAGTGCTTGAAATTCCCGTAATAAAGGGCCTGGATTTAAATTCCACATTTGAAGATAAGAGAAATGGGGATTAAGACACAAATAAAGCCTTTGAAAGAGTAGGCTAACTCAGTCACACCAAAATACCTGGTTCTATCAGATCTGCGATTCAAAGCCTGTTTTGTTGTCCAGGCAAAGTGAGAAGAGAAGAACGTCACAGAAGGTGCGTGAGAACGGTCTGGAAGTGAGCAGGGTTCCCCCTAGTTTCACCTGTAAGCAAACTCACTTCACCTGCGTTAAGGTGAATGTAACACTTCTCTCTTTTCTATGCTGAAAACAGTTTATTCTAGTTTGTTAGATGATTTATGTGCTCCTCAGACTCTTTTAGTTTGGAAAAAATTATCAAAAGGAACACTGAGAACACATGTGGACATGTTGTTGCGAGCTTTTGTTTTGCCATTTTTAAAAGTGTTATCGAGATACATGGATGTCCAAAGACCAGAACTTTTTTTTTCTTCAGATTCATAGGAAAGTAAATTTTGCAATCTTATCTTGGATCTAGGAAAGACTCTAGAATAAACTGTTAAAATATTGCATATGCTCGAAACCCCAGTGTGAACCGTTGGGTTAATGGAAAAGACAGCAGAGCTATTTTGGGGTGCATTCCCTTTTGGGTCATTGATCAGGTCATGGTGCAAGCAAAGTACTCCAAAAGCAAGAAAGCACCAGATTGACTCTTGAGGTATTGGTGGAGGAAGATGAGCCACATAGCAGTACATCTAGGGGGATTTATGACTTGTCAGAAGACCATGTACACAAATTACCTATTAAAAGTATGTTCTCATTGGCCCTGGGTCTTTCAATATCAACTGACTTGATAAAGATGTAGCTAATATGAGAAAGCAGAATTATCTGCCAAGCAATGGAATGAGTGTCGAAAATTCACTGACTGGCCTGCTACACTGTCACATTATAGTATAGGAGTAATTTAGGACCCCAAATCTCTTGGCACAAATTGAAAATGACTTAGATAAGACTTAAGAAAAATATGGCAGAAAATTTTATGGGCAGAAGAAGTGCTATACACAGAAAAGCAAGGTGATAGGCCTACTCTATGCTAGGCTACCTTGATCATACAATGCTAATGTTCTTTGTTTAATACATAATACCATGCTATAAATGTAACTTGACTAAGTGGAGAAAACCATTATTAAGTACATTTTGGAAATTATGTATAAAGCTTAGACATTCTTGTTTTCTGAAAAGGGTCCAGTCACTTGCAATTTAAGCCAATGCTAAGGATGGTGATAGTTCTAATAACTGTGGCACTTTTTCCCTTTCCCCGTAGCCTGATGAAAGCCAGTTCTGATGAGTGAGAGAAAAGTCTTTTCATTGGCTTCCTTAAAATTAAAATGGTGAGAAGAGAGAATGAATAGACGTGTTGTCTATCAATAACTGTGCAGAAATCCAACTTTCAATGATGGATTTGGATTAAGGCCTCCTATTGGATCGTACAAGCCAGTATCCTCTGCTGCCCTTTCCTCTTACCCGTGATGCTGTTTGTTGTCTTTACCTAGCTCCATTGTCTGAAGCCTCTGATCACACCCAGACTGTGTGAAAGAAAAGTTTTAATTGACATGTGTTACAGCTACCCATTAATGAATATCTGATGCTTTTCAAAGGGTGACATGTCTTGGATTTTATGCAAAGACTATAGAAAAATAAAACCTGGAAAGTTTGAGGTGGCCTCATTTCTTGAGGTTCAAATCCAAATCCCGTTTAAGTAAATGAGAGTCCAAGCACATTTCGATTTGGCTACTTATTTAACCTCTGTCAATTTAAAGGAACTTTATTTAAAAATATAATTTGGAAACCTATACTATCCACTTAATAGAGCAAAAAGGGACAGAGAGGTGGAAAATGTCAGCACTTAGAGAATGTGTCATTCCAGAGTCTCCAAAGTAAAGCATTAGCCACCAGAAGGGATCTGGTTGCATGCCCTTTTGTTGCTGGCATTACTAAAAGGAGAAAGAGGAACTGGGGAAACAAAAGAATAAGGTTTTCATGATTTTGTGGTTGGGGTTACTAAGCACTTACAGTAAATAAAGCTTAAAACACAAGTCCGTCATATTAAAAGAACCTTCCGGACCAAATCACCGTTTTCCCAGAGACAGGAGTAAATTATTTTGCAGGAACAAGTTATTTTGTAGGAACAGAATATCCTGAATGTCTTGATCATTCAGAACAGTCATATTTGTTCCAGCTATCACTCTTAGAACATTCGGTTGGTTGGCTGAAATAAAAGCACAGGGTAGAGGGACAAGGTAAGTGTCTAGATGGGCTTTGCGTGTTTACTCTTTTATGTTTAAGGGCCATCATGATGTACTTTTTGAGTCTCCCCCTAAAAGTGTACTTTGCTCTGCTTGGGATGTGTTAATAATTAACCAGTGCTTATGATAGAGGGTAATTGCTAATATTCAATGCAAACTAAATAATGCAATATTGATGTGTTCAGAGAAGTTCTATTTTTTTTCATTGCTACCCAGGCAGTGTCTAGCAAAATGCAGTAGCTTAGGATTCCCATAGCACATAAAAGACTGAAAAAGCTTTAAAACTTTGCTTCTCTGAATTTGAATGTTTTGGCTTCTGGCAATTGCAAAGGCCCATCAATCAAGAACAGAGAATGTGTGAAAAACATGTGTGAAAATAAAATCTCTGTTAGTGCCCTTGGCGGTGTGAGAAAGCACCAAGGTATGAAGTGTCCTGGAACTAATAATAGTGTCGTGCGAACCAATCTTCTATTAATAATTCTGCTGTCATCATTAGGAGACAGTCGAGGTGCATCGAAATCAGCTATGGTGACTTTCTTAAGGTACTTCATTCTTCCCAAGTGCAAATAGCTACGGTATGATGAAATTCCCTTAAGAGAAATAACTAGACTTGTTCTTGGATTGCCAAAAAGGAAAGGATCATGAGAACACTCTGAAAAATGATGAAAATGGTACTATTAATTAAAAATTTTCATTTCCAGATGTCTCCGTGCATTGCAGCTCCATAGAAACTGTGATAAGCTCAGCAAATCCCTTGTAGAAATTATTAAATTTGGGGAAGACAGATGAGAGAAATTGGCCCCAGTTACTGAAGTCTAGCCTTAGCAAATCATATGAAGGTACGCAGATGGAAGTGTTGATCTGTAGATGTCTTAGATTTTGAGGATAAATATCTCATGAATGGACATTTATATCAGGAAGCTTCAGAAAATGCTGATGCACAGATATTTGTAGAAGTTAAATAAAATATAAATTACACTATAACTAATACTTATGAAGTAAATTACTATGGAAGTTTTCCCAGTCATGAAACAGAACATTGTTTATTTTTGGTAGTCTTCTGAGTGTTCAATCGGCTCAAAACCATTTTAGAACCTTTATGGTGTTTCCTGTGGTGGGTTTGTACTGTCTGTACACATGTGGAAGGAATATAGTTTAGATTTAAATCTTTGATATTTATATTATTAGAGCTATAATGCATAAATTCATTTCTTGCTCAATTTTTTTCATTCTTATATGTATGAGATATGTTTCTGAAATATGTATGGTGATAGTATTACTTTTACATGGTAGCCATTACATATAATGAAATACTACATATAATGAAATACATCTTTTTTTTTCCTTCAGCTATGATTGGATATTGGTTTATTTTCTAATTTTTAACCTATTGATAGATTCATTAAAGATCATTCTTGCTCCATGTACTATAGATCATATGTGTAGACATTTCTATAGGGAACATAATTAGAAGATATTTGTTGGATGGTATGGTTTTAGTGTGAGCACCTCTCACAGACTCATATGTTAAAAGCCTTGGTCCCCAGATACTGGCACTTTTCTAGGGAAGTGGAAAACTATGATGTTAGGCCTAGTGGGAAGAAGCAGATCACTGAGAGTGATCACTCACAGTGATGAGAGAAGTACCCAAAAGTCCCTAGCAGATAACATCAAATTTTACTCAGTGTGGTTATGCTAAAGGACATACAACACAGCTGCTTCTGAGAGTCCTTGTGGCTGTCTCGCTGTCATGAGAGTTCCTGCTGTCCTCAACACTTGGTGTTGTCTTCAGGAACACTGTCATGCTTCTTTTCAATATTATTAGTTATTATTAGTGAAATAATTTGCACACTCCACTTCTTTTGTAAATATTCCCCGTGACTTCACAGTGAAACCAAAATGTGTTTTTCCCCTCAGTGGACAATGTTCCCTCTTCCACACTCCTCTATGTGATTGCTATTCTTGATTGTCAACTTGATTACTCCTGTAATTAACTAAAACGCAAGCAGCCGGGTACACCTGTGAAGGATTTTTCTCTTAATTAAATCATTCGAATTAAGAAGACCCACTTTTAACCTGAATCTTTTTAGGTAGAAAGATACAGCTGTAATCTGGGCCACGCCTTCTGGTGGCAGCCTATATAAAGAAAATGGAAGGAGGAAACTCTTTTTCTTTGCCTGCTTGCTCTTGCACTGGCTGGCAAGTCTTACTCCTTCACTGATATTAGAGTCTACTTTTTTGGCATTCTGGCACATACTGAAGATCAGCCGAGACATTCAGCCTTGTGGACTGAGAAAATACTGGATTATTGGATTTTATGTTAGTAAACAGCCACTGTTGGACTAGCTGGCCTGTAAGCCACTCTAATAAATCATATATATCAGGTATATGCAGATATATTATATGATATCATATCTATCTATAGAGATATCTCTCTATATATATTGATAGATATATCTATGTCTATATAGATAAATGTATCTCTAGACAGATCAAACTGAAGCAGGCATTGTTCTTTCTTACTCTCATTACTCTCTCCTCTGGCTATTCTATAGTTTTTTGGAATATTTCAGTTCTTTATTCATTATCACTTTCTACAATACCACTCATGAGTTTTTTATGTTATATTTTATAATATAAAAATTTATATTATATTTTATATATATTTTATATTATATTTTTATATAATTTAGGTGACCACCTCAAAATTATGCACTACATTTTCTTCATCTTTGTCTTCCATGTATAGCTTCTATAACTTGGTTATTTTTATTATTATATTTATTATATTTACTATATAATATATATTTTTATTATTATATTTATTATAATGTATATATTATAAATATACATATTTTTTATTATTATATTTATTATAACTTTGTTATTAGTTATTTTTAACTGTTCTCATCAAAATACCTCACATAGACAACTTAACTGATGAAGAATTTATTTTTAATTATGTTTTCAGAGTGTTCAGGCCATGGTTGCTAAGGCCATGGTTTTGTGCAGAGAACCATGTTGTGGGAACATGTAAAATAGAGCAATACGAGCAATATACTTCATAACTGACAAGGAACCAGAAGATGTGAACAAAGATATCAAGAGTATCGTACTTCCAAAGATCTGTCCCATTGTCCCATGTCCTCTGACTAGGCTCCTAGAAAAGTTTCTAGAACTTCCCAAAATACAGCTGCTAGCTGGGGATTAATCCTTGAATACATTCATCTTTGACACTTCATACTCAAACACCTCACCCTAACCCTAACCCTAACCCTAACCCTAACCCTAACCCTAACCCTAATCTTCATGTTTTCTCTCCATGGCCATTGCCTTAATCTTGTTACTAGGGTCAATTTCCGCGTTTCTGAAAGATAACATTGAAGGATTCACCTATCAATGTGTCCACCTTTATTTTTGACTTCTTCTGGGATTCAGATGTAAAGAGTGTTTATGTCCCACCTATAGTTCCTTGCCCAAATTGTGTTTATTTACCCTTACTTAATGTGTGACTCCCACATGTCAGTGACTTTCTGTCTCATTCATTTGTGCTTTTCTTCCCGTTTCTGTTTCTTCTCTGAGAGCTATCTCTGTGCTACAGGGTCTTATTCCAAGACAGCACAATGTAGACACATTTTAGGAAGATGGCACACAGCTTCACCATGGAAATACTTCAACTGATGGAGACAGAGTCAATATATCATGCCCCAGCCTCCCCGTTCTCTGGCAGGACCATTCTGAGACATATGGTCCCAGTGAGAACGGACTCTTTGCATGGCTTTGCTGGGTTAGTTACATTCTTTTCCTCACTCACCTTCTTCTTCACCACCACCCCTTACCCCATGCTTTATGAAATTGCCTGTACTGCCTTGGTCTCAAAGATGCTTTCCAGAGACACACATGTACTTCTGATATCACTGCCCTTAGAGTCTGTGGTTTATAATTATATTCATTTTAGATGTGCACTCAGTTCTAATTTCCTTGTCCTTCCCATTTTGGTTCTAGGAAGTACTTTCCTGGGCAATCTTTAATCTTTGTTAAACATGACTTTTATTAACCCATGGCTTATCCTTCTCCATGTCTTATCATATATATGAGAGTCTACGTGTGAATTTATTTGTCTATTTCAATTACTATAATCTATTATGACATCAGGAACTTTGCCCTCTCTTCCTTGCTTTTTATCTCAAAGTGTCCAGAAAAATGGCTGATAATTCAAAGGACTCTTTGATAGTTTGATATTATATATTTAAGACCAATAACCACAAATGTTGTGAAAATAGTTTAATTTTTAAGCCAATTTCTCTGTCAGATGGGGGTCTTAATTGATTCAGTATTCACACCAATAAAAGTTCTTGTTGACAAGGAACCAAGACCAAGTTTTAACTCAGGAAGTATTCTGCATGCCACAAGTTACATTATTTTTCTCTTTAGAACAGCTGGATTGTAGTTATTTCTCATCAAAAAACATTTAGAATGCCAGTTTTAGAAGACCAAAGGTATAATGTCTAGAGATTTTTTTAGTAGAGTCTAAGTAACTGTCCCCCAGTATTTACAAATATCAGGAGACCTGGGACTGTTGATGACTGCCTATGTACCTAGAACCTAATTCCCATCTAAAAAAATCAATGCTTTGCAAGATTGAAGTATTAGGATTCTCAGTGATTTCAATAGCACTAAATATTGTTTATATTTTATATATACATTAATTCAATCTTCAAAGCATTGAACATACAGCATTAAGGAATCCCAAGAAGTAGATACATTAATCTTGCTTTGAAAATGAGAGAAATTGCTGAGAAAATTTAAAAGATTTGCTCAAAGCAACAGCTCTCAGATGAGGGTCAACAGCTCCCATTTCATTTCTTGAATGTAGCTCTATACCATCTAAATGGGTAATGCAAGCTGCGTTAGTTGGCTATGTAATAAATACCTTGAGCAATCAACCTAAAACAATAACAGGTTCATTTTGGCTCACAATTTCTGAGGCTTCAGTTAATGATTGAGCGGCCATGTTTATTTTGTGTTTGTGGTCACGTGGTACAACATGAAAGCACATAAATGAACAAACATGTATACCTCATGGCCAAAAGTGAATGAGAAAGACAGGAAGAAACCAGGAGCAAAAAGTCAGTTTTGAGTGAACCTACCTGCTGTTCTGAAGATCTCCCAAGGGTTTCACACTTTGAAGTTTCCATCAGTTACCACAGTTACCAATCATAGACTAGGAGAGTCAATCCTTTACTATATGGGCCCTTGGGGGGACATTTGCAATTCAAATTAGAGCATAACCTTAATAATTCTTGCATTGTGAAAGTTTTCTGCATGATTTAAAGGAATTAAGTATTAAGAGGTATATCTTAGGAGTGTTGGGTTAAAAGTGGTCGCTGATTCTTTGGTTTTCTTCCCATTAGGAAATAGAAATTAGCAAATAGTCTTTGCACTGACTTTGTTCTTGGCCAGCATTAATGATTTATTTTACCAACAGAATGAAATGTTAAGTAAGCAAGGCATAGTTGTAGTGGGACTTGCAAATTTTGGGACATACAATCTGAGAGCCCTGTGTCACCACAGAAAGTGTCAGACTGCCTTAGAAAGACCAGGAAGACAGAGCTTGTGGCTGAGTGGAGAAGTTTCTCCTGAGTCTAACTTTGTCACTTGCACCAAATCGTCACTTTAGCATCTCCAAATCTGTTCTGCTGTTGGTTGATGCCACGTGGAGCAGAAGAATCTGCAGTGGGGCTTTACCTGGATGTCCAGCACATAAATCCATAAAATGAAATAAAGCACCATTATAGCCATAAAGTTTGAATGTACTTTGTCACAGCCGTAGACACCCAGAGTGCTACTCTAAGAAGCAGCAAATAAAGTGTTACTATTACAACCCCAGTAAAATCTTAGCCTTGTTCACTTCAACATTTTCTCTCCATTTCTAAATTATGTCTTCAAGTTTAGATAATATAAAGAAATTTAGGTTTTCTTAAACAACTCATCAGTACACTATTAGCATAGAAAGTGATAATTTCTCTTTGGGAAGAGAGATCAAATAAGTCTCTGATCTTTGGCTATCACTGTATACACTCCCCCAGATCCCATATCTTGTTCTCTTCTTGGCTAATCTGAAACCCAGGGTACACTTCATCAGTGACTTCAGTATCTACTCTAAGGCTTCTCCATCATTCTATTGTTTGGCCAATACCAGTGACATCTAGATTTCAGATTATTGTCCCTTTTCTTGCTCATGATCATCACGGTCCTTTGGTTCATCTGTCTGTCTTTAGCCATTCAGTTGTGATATTTATCTTTGACCTAGTCATTCCAAAGAAGTATTGAACCCTATCTTCACTTTGACTCAGGCTCTTCTCAGATTCTTCAACTACATGAATTCTTCAAAGTCTGTCCTTATTCGTCTCCTGTCTTTCTAGTATTTCTAACCTAGTCTTTCAGTTATTGATCTCTCCTTGATGTCAAAGGTCAAAGATTTTGAAACCAAGTTAAACATTATTTCTAAGAAAGCAGCTGACCCATTCTGTTAGCTTAGTATGGATCTCACTAAGTTCTTTGCTTGTAAATATCTACTTTATTATTTATTTCTGTGTATGTACGCATATGTGTGCAGCCAGCCTAGGTGCTCAGAGCCAAACTCTGGTCCTTCACAAGAGCAGCAAAGACAGAAGTTCAGGAGGGGAGCTCCACACATCTGAGCCCCACCTGTCAGCAGAGTAGATTCTGTCCAGTCAATGCTGAGACCTCTAAGAGCATGATGAAGTTGATTTTAGGAACAAGGCACATGGACAAACTAAAATTATTTGACTGTTCCTCAAGGGACAAACTTCAGGCTGAAGGAGAACTGCTGAGGCTCTCTGGCATTGTACTGAAAGCAAGCAGGAAGAGGAAAATGTTCTTCCATAGCTTCACAGTATCCCTTTAGCACCTGTAGCACTGCCTCCACCCCACCCCCGTGTCTCACCAAGGAGTAAGAACCTCCCATTCTCAAGCATTTTCCAGCCTTAACTCATTTTTAAAAATTATTTATTTTTGAAATTATAATTTAATCATATTTCCCCCTTCCTTTTCCTCCCTCCAAACCCTCTCATATACCTCTCCTTTCTTTCTCAAATTCATGACCTCTTTTTCATTGACTTTGTTCCATGCATATATGTATATACATGTACATTCCTAAATATAACCTACTGAGTCTGCATAATGCTATTTGCATGCATGTTTTTAGGGCAGACCATTTGGTGTTGGCTTGCCAACTGATGTGCTCTTCCCTGGGGAAGACTCTTTCTCCCACTCTCAGCACTCCTTAATCGCCTGTAGTACTTGGTGTAGAGTGGAGGCCTCATGGGCTTTCCTGTCCACTTTGGCATGTCTATTGGTCTAGTTCTGGTTCTGCTCATGTTTAAGCAGTCATGCTAGTTTATGGGTGTGGCTCCTTATGTTACTAGGAGACACAACTTCATAGAACACTCCCTGATCCTCTGGCTCCCGCGATCTTTCTGCCCCATCTTCAGCAATGTTGCCTTAGTGTTATGTGTGGGATTATTTTCTAGATGTATCCATTGGGACTGGGTTCTACATTTTGTTTTGTGGATTTCTGGAATGTTCTCATTCTGCTGCAAATAGAAGTTTCTTTGATGAGAAGTGAGAATTACATTTATCTGTAGGTATAGTGGCAAATATTTAGAGTTAGATATTATGCTGGTTTAGTAAAGTGGTGGTTGTAGGTTCTCCTCCAGAATCCATGACTACACTGGCCCTAGATAGCTGGCTAAGTATCAGTACCAGGCATGGTTTCCCTCTTGCTGAGCAAATCTTAAGGAGGACAACCAACATTCCTTATTCATTTTTGAATGCTGTTTCTTTGGATTATATCACATCCAGACTCCTCCAATAACTTCAAAATTCTGTATTTCATAGTCCAACTCAACACGTACTATGTCCATTATACCTACAAATTCATTGTGAATTCATGTGATTTCCATGCATCTCTTAAGATGTGTATCTGCTGCCTCTTGTTATGAGTAAGGCCATGCTTTGACCTGAATATTAAAGTCACGGATTCAGAATCAGCCAGAAGCGCTATTCCTGAGTCTGTTACTCAGCTCTGCATCATTAGGCAGGGAAGTAAACCTCCTGAGTTCCACATTCCTCGCAGATCAATTCAAAGGCACGTGTTCTTAGTTTCTGCTCAATAAAACTTAGTTAGTAGGTAGAATTTAAAAGGGCTTGGCGTATTTTAATCATCTCTCAGAAGAAATATACAGTATACCTAAGCATTGATTGCTTTATTGGTTTACTGGTATATCGGCAGTCAAGTAATAGGTTAGAAGAAAGGATTCTCTGTAATTCGGTGGATTAAAGTGAAAATAAGCACAGCGTCCAAACTTTTCTTCTTCAATAGTTACCATTACGAGATTTCTTTAATTCTTTAGCAGAATGAAAGTTTGAAACAAGTGGCTTTTTTTTTTCAAGAATGATAGACTGTTGCATCTCTAGCCACTAGTTTTCCTCTGTACTTGTGAGTAATTTCTTAAGCAATTAAAATTAAAGTCCTACCATCTATAGATTACTCTATAAATTATGAGTCAATTATGAAAAAGATCTAGCATGGGCTAACAGACACCATGATTTATCAATATGCCCCACTCAGCACATGTGCCTGGAAAGCTTTTAGAAGAAAATAAAGAATTCTGATATTGTTGAATTGGAGGATCCAAGAAACACTTGGATTTGTGATTTGTCTGCTGTTCTCTCACAAATTTGTTATGAATCATTAGCAATAGAATTTTCCATGTATTTGGCAGCTGTTTCACCTTGGAAGTTATACTGTCTTGCTGTGTTGGGATCTGGAAAAGCCTATTGAATACAGTAACAATGAAAATGAGTGAAGGGAAATATCACCAACCTGGATGTGGGCCAAACGAGTAGAAATTAGGTTCCTGCCGTTTTAGTCCTTGTATGGGCAGAAACTGATTTGGTAAATTAATGAAAGCCTTGCATACTCTAAAGAAAATTTAATTTGCCAAAAGTCGTCTCTAAAATATGGTTGAGATATAAGGTAGAGGATTCAGGCAAAGAAGAGCTTGGGGGATAGGTTGGAGAGGGGAGAATGTGAAATATTTAAACCTGAATTGTGTACACATAGTTTAATGGACCTTTGCAAAGGAAGCTTAAGTTCCCTGCTATGCTTTAGTGATTTTCAAGAGTGAGCTTCATCTATTCTAAAAGTAGGTTTAACCTGCAGTAATGAGGATATAATCTAATCTTCAAGGACTATATTAGGAAAATAGAGGCAGTATTATTCCACATGGTTTGAAATTGATTGGGAATTCTACCCCTTGTTCTATCAAGATTGGCTCCACTGCCAAGGTAAATTACTCTTACTTGGTCATTGATGTCACATGCTAATGCTGTTAGAAGCAAATTAGACAATCAAGTTCTGCTTTGTAGTTAAGCAGACCTGGATTCTTCCGTTATAAACCTGCTGCTCATGGAGAAGTCTGTGAGTCCTCAGCTTCAGTTGTCTCTGTGCACACAAGTGACAATGCGCAGACTATAACGTTGTCACAACTGTAACAGAATATGACACACGGCACGAAGGAGACAGTAAGTGACAACTAACATTGTCTTCACGTTTTTCTGGTGTTTACATCTGAGTCACAGGTTTTTATAAAAAGAAAACATGCTTCTATGAATCTATAAAATAATAGAATCCTAACCTAATTCACACTGTTCTGCAGGACAAATCTATAAGTCACTTCAACCCTGAAACTCACTCTGCTCTGTGTTACCTTCATTGACATTATTAATGCCTTCTTGTCTCAGCAGCTGGGAATGCAAACTGGACTTTTCTTAGATCTCAGACATTCTGTGTTGGAGAAAATTAAAACAAACAAATCAAAACCAAACCAAATTTAAAAAAAAATTCTTGGGGAAGTTGAGAACTAGACAAAACTATTAGACCAAAAGTGCTCTGTATGTGATCTGTATTCTGAAACTCTGCTGGAAATTACAGAGCGTGCCTCTTGTAGGCTATTCACCCCCTGAAGTTAATTGAAGCTAAATTACACAGTGCATACTATACAGGAGGTTCCTAGGAAACATTTCCCACTGGTACTCTATAACATGTTATTCTACAGGCCGTTTTTGAAAATTGTAGTAATGAATGAAGTTCAATTGGGTCATAAATAAGGCCGCATGATATAATTCATTCTCTGCCATTTTAAAGACTCAGTGAGAAGTGGTTAGGAACAGACTGGGGAGAACAACCTGGGAGGGATGGATTTTGATTCTTCATAAATAAAATAATTTCCTGTACTCATTCTGCTGTGCCTTGTGCATATGTCCAAAAAAATAAGAAAAAAAAAAGAAGACAAGAAACCATTTTAATAGATGATGGGGCAAACACAGCTTGTTAACTGCTATTTTGCGGCATTGTGATACTTTGTTCTCATTTTCAATTTTGTGTGACCAGAATATATTCATTTTTACAGGAAGAAAAATTTAATCAAATCAAAGTTGTTTTCTCACCTCCTTTTCACCTTCCTCTTTCTAATCTTATGGTTGACTGGAAAAATGAATAAGTAAATTCCTATGGGGCCAAATCAGAGGCTTTTGATGATATAGAGGGAATCCAGATGTTCGTCCTGCCCCCACCTCCTATAGAGGGTTCCATGGAATTCGCTGCAGGTCATATTACGTCTCCTAAAGAGAGTTTCTTCCTGCAGTTTTACAGGTAATATTAAATTAAATTTCAACCTTTTGTTGCAAATAGCCCAGGAAAAGCCTTTCACTCGATGATGAACTCTCGCACTTATTGGCAAGATTTTGTGTACTGTTGTAGATGTATGACGGCATGATGTCATTTGAGAAAGACTTAAGTCTAAGGCTATTCTTGTTTGCTTTCTGGTGCTGTGATAAACACCAAGTCCCAAAAGCAACTTGGAGAAGGACAAGTCTCATTGCAGCTTACAATTCCTGTTCTCATTCTATCAATAAAGGAAATCAGCGCAGAATTCAAGCAGGAACCGAGACCAGAAACCACCAAGGAAGGTTGTACATTGGTTTCTTCACTGGCTCGTGCCCAGCTGGCTTTCTTATATACAGGATGGTGCTGTTGCCAGTGGGCTGTGCCCTCCCACATCAATCATCAATAAAGTCTGCGACAGAAATGACCATGGGCCAATCTGACCCAGACAATTCTGTAGTTTTGTTCCCTCTTCCAAAAGAACTCTAGATTATCTCAAGTTGACAATAAAAATTAACCAGAACAAAGGCCAGATTGATCCAGGTTTGATCCTGGCTAACTTCAAGGGTACTTTACTCTTCCATACTGCCCTTAGAGAAGAAGGTAGGGACTGACACAGCTATTGGCATAAAACGATAGATAGTCATGTTTTTTGAGAAAATTTAAGTCTAGGAAAATGATTATTTTTGTGCTCATTTTAGAAAATTATATAATAGACTCAAGATAAGACAATTTAGCATCATTTCAACTTTGAATCATTTATTATTATTTATGCGTTATATGCTTGATGATGAATAATAACATTGGTAAATGCTTACATACAATAATTCACTAGAATCAGGAACTGTTTTATCCTCTCCAATAGCCTCACTCCATTGGGAGATAATTGAATGAATGGTATATCTTACCTTGAACTTATAAAGTGAAAAATGAACACTAAAACTATTAAGTTCTTATGATGGGCTTTAGAGTATATAGCACTGAACATTTCAACTCCAATAAATAAAAAGAAGAAGAAATATGCTCCTGTGGATTCCAGAAATAAAGAAAACAGAATAGAAAACTAATCCCCAAGACAGGTCACTCCTGTTTGTAAGAAGAATCTGAATAGGAAAGTCAATACAATATATTGATGTAGTAACCTATTCAAGACACGAGTCATTCTGAAAACCATTTTATGGATGAATGAAATTCTGAAATTTTAGACAAGGCTTCAAAAGTTTTAGGGCATCGGCTAGCAAAGAAAGTAAAAGTGGGACATCTGCTAAAAAAAAAAAAAAAGAAACTCTGACTTTAAAAATTAAATTAGTGCTGTTAACAGAGTCTTTTGGAAGACAGAAATGTTCTAGAAATAGTCTTTTGTTAAGATCAGTGCAAGCTTTGTATGTTTGCCTTTGGAAGTTTAATATACAACATCCTGTTTGCAGATAAAAAATGAAAAAGAAAATCAAAGACTGTGTAAACTACCACGGTAAAACAATTTCTGTCTAAGTTTATCTGAAACTGTAGGTTGGGTTTGAAGTATAAAAAGCTTCAGTTGCTACATTCAGGCCTGGCCAAGTACAATCAGACATCTGAATTTATAAGACTATCAGGGCTGTTTCACCTAAAACAGAACTTCCTTCCCGTATCTATTCCCCTACTCTGCGGTGTGGGATTAAGATGCTATTTTCACATTCTTGGATAGGAGATTAATAGCCCTCCTCTGTTATTCTTCATTTTTTATGGCTCTATTACAATGCTCCATTGAAAATATAATATTACTTGTAAAACTATGGGAGAAATCGCATCAAAGAATTAATGAAGAAAAAGATGTAAGAGAAGAAAACCTTGTGAGCTGCAGAATGTATTTCAAAGGCATATTTCAAATACCTGTTTTAATCAGAAATTATACAAGGGGGAGACTTGGTAGAAAGTGATTTTTGTTCTAGACCTGTCAGTCATAGGGACACAATCTTGTTCACAGACTTGTTAATAATACAGCCATTACCAGTTGCATTCTGGATCCTGAAACCCTTCCCAGATGAGGACCAGGATGGTCCCTGACCCAAGTGCCTTCAATCTGCAAATAGAATGTGTTTATTACTGCATTTGGTATGAAAATACCAACCCAATTAAGGATAGTATTTATCCTTGCTAAGTGGACCCACTTAATTCTTTTAAATGAATTTCACCTAAAATATGTAAAGACTTGAGTGGACAGCAATAAGAATGGGCAGACTGGTAGAGAGGCAAACAGAGTCGCTGCACATGATAATGAGACTAACCAGAGCTGCCTGGGTCCAGAAAACTTTCCACATCTATGTCAATGAGACTGTGGACTAAGATTCCATAGTTCTCTCTCTTTTACTGCCGAACACATTTTTATAATCAACCTCCATTCCAGAACTAACCTAAGGGAGTCATAGGACTTTTCAGCTGAAATAGTCTGAATCTAGCAGAGATGAGTGCCCATCAACAAATCAAGCTTTGCTAAGCATCATGATTAGAGTGCTGTGTTGTGCACTTGCCAAGAGTATTTTGTTCCATACGTGCTCTGACTGGAGAGAAACAGAATCATGAATAGCACAGAGTACATTAACTGTCAATTACTTGACAATCACTAAATGCCCAAACTGGAAAGAATACATTAATAGCACGTTCCTGACCGGGCTCCCATTTTGTACTTGAGTACACATCCCAGCTGAGTTAGCCATGTGATAGTTAAGTAAATTTGGGCAAGTTACTTAACCAAATGGTTTCTTAAAATGTCGTCTCCAGGGTCAGCACATCTGTCATGCCTTGCTCTAGGACTTCTGAGACTTGGAGATTGGGAAAAGACTTTTATTCTAACACACCCTCTAGGGAATACTGATGCAAACTCAAAGTGAGAATCACAACCTAATCAAAGTGTTAAGATCCCTGTTAAATTGAAATCAGAGGACTAACAGTGGAAAATGTATAATAACGGAGTACAGAAATTTTAGTAAATGTATTATTATTTATTATTGTTGGACAGAAGAGGAGAGAGTTGGTCCTGCTCTGAGTGTAGGGAATAGGAAGGATTGAGTGAACATTGAAGAACAAGAGCCTATACCTGGAAGAGATAAGTGTTGTGTTTCCAAGAGTAGGTAAGGAAAAGCTTTATCAGAAATTGGAATCATATACTTTCTGGAGAAAGCTTGGAAACAAATCTGAGTTCACATTTAAATATTGTATCACTGCTTTATGATCTCAAGTGATTTAGTTAGAATAAATTACTAGAATCGAGCTAGGTTTCCTGGAGAATTACAGAGATGATTAAATGGGGTAATCTATGTAATGCCTATAATAGGATTCCTGATGTTTACTAAATGTTAGCTGTTATGGCTACTGTCAGTGTTGTCTATTCATTGCTAAATTCATTATTACTTTTACTCCTGTTTTCTCTTTGTTCTATTTTTAAACAATTAAATTCTCCTTCTCACCCAGATCCTTGCCTAAAGTTGTCCACTCTCGAGAGCCTTCCACGATTCAGCAAGGAAGATGACATCCTCCATCCCTGCTGTCTATCTAAAGCAAGTTTCCTTCTCTCTCACTTGCTTTAAAGTCCATCTCTCTATACAAAGATGTCTGTGGAATTCACTCTTCAAACATTACCTGGATTGACGTAAAATACTGCATATGAGCATAATAGTTGAATGAGTAATTACTGACATAAACGTCACAGGAATTATAACAACTAACACAACATTCAGGAAGTATTCAAGTTGCATCAAACCAGAGTCATTCTCCAAAGTGCATCTCCACTGCATCTGCGTCCAAAGGCAGGTAATGAAAGAGACCATCAGGGAGGCAGGATTATGGCCTTTTCTTCTCTTTGTGATTTAGTGACAAGGACCAAAACAACGTCATTCAGATACACAATGAATATGGCCAGCTATATTATTAACTTTTAATGCATCTTTCTGGATCTTTTCACCTGCTTGAGAAGTTCCTCAAATGTATTTATGAGTTTCCTGGAGAAGTAATCTCTTAGCCAATAGCAATGGTTTAAGTTTTTAAAATTCTTACTGAAATTTCTAAATTATATATGTCAAACTAAGAATTGTCTAGATTTTTTTTTTAAGCACATATTGAGAGAAGATGTTCGTATCCTACTGAAAAGACTAAAGGCTTCAGTTTTGACAAAAAGCTAGTAGGCCCAAGTTTCATATCCCTGACAGCCTGTTCCCAGAAATGGGAACTGAAAAACAATACTGAGAAAAACCGTAAGTACAGGTGCCCAGCCACTCATCCCTGACTAGGAAATCCCCCACCCAGCTCGGAATGCACCCCATGCCAAGACCAATCAGTCTGAAGGTCAGCAACTGCTTATTTTCTGAACCAATGAAAATGCTCCAAATACTCTGTAACTGACTTTGCCTTTAAAAATGCTATAAAAACCCCGCGTGAGCTGTTCTCGGGGTCTCGCTCCTTCTCTTGCCTTGTAGGGCAGTGAGTGCTGACCCTAGCGCACTAGCAATAAAGCCTCTTGTGTTGGCATGGATCTGGAGTCCTGGTGGTTTCTCCGGGGTCTTCATACACTGGGCAGTACACTACTGTGGCTGAGAATGTTTCCCTTATAAAATATTGTAGGATTGTCTTCTGTAAGTCTATTAATATGTATATACCTTGTATTTATGTCTAATATAAAACACATTTGCTTTCATTAATGAGCATACAGAAGAATAGACAGTGGTTGTACTATTCTGTAAAAACGATTAAAACACATACCTTTTTGAAAGATTAAATGGAATATGAAAAACTATAGAAAAATACTTTTATTTTTTTCCTGAGTGAATTGATTATAGACATATAAGCTCTGCTGCATAAATACGAATTCAGCTTTGGGGACTCTCAGTATCTTCCACAGGTAAGATGTAACTAAGTCGGCATGTGCAACTGGCATCCTATACTATTCATGCCTGAGTCACATCAGTATGCTCTGGCAAGTTTTGAGTTCTGAGCCACACCTGAAGAGGAAGCAGGAGTAGTAACGGGGGAATCTCTCCTATAGGCCTTAGACCGATCTCAGTTTATTCTTAATTTTTGGATTATTGAATGCTGGTACTCTGTTAAGTTACTAAATTCTGAAAAGTTTTTATCTGTTGATTATGGGATGTTAGGCCAGAAGGAAAGGAATGCTATTTAAGAGCTAAAACTAACCCAAGAATAAGTATAATTAGCATCTTGATCCAGAACATTCCAACGTCTACACATCAACTGTAGTTCTACTCAGCCAATTTTTTATTGTTTTTTGCTGTTGTTGTTCTTCTTTTTGTTTTGCTTGTTTGTTTTCTAAAGCAAGAGAGAGAGAGAGAGAAAGAGCGAGAGAAAGGACATGGGGTTGGGTTGGTGGGATGACAGGGAGGATCTGGAAGGGGTTGGGGAGAAGAAACTAAGAACAGAATATATGATATAAAATTATTTTCAATAAAATGTACATATTTTTAAAGATACCTAAATTCTGAAGGTTCCCTTAGTTTATGATTCAAAAGTACATGATCTCATCACTTTAAAAAAAATCACAAAGACCAAAAAGAAACAAAGTTTTTAGAGTGAGACTCATGGAAAAAATAAAGCATAGAATCTCATTTACAGATGCGAGAGATAAAAACAGCCAAATAGAAAGTGTGTGTTTCAGTAAACACAGAATACATTAAAAGAACAATGAAGAAAAACAGGATATGAAATGTGGGCACTTAAAACAAACTAGATAGAACTTCTAAATATGAAAAAAAGAAATAATTAAGACACTTATTGGGAGGACTAAACAGCAGATTTTCATAGTCAAAAAAAAAAAATCAAATGGAAGACCAATCTGAAGCCAGTATCCAGAATACAATATAGAAAGAAAAGCAATGGGCTGCGGAGAGACATGAGACAGATCAGGGTAATGAATTACACAGAAAAGTATTTTTTAAAATGTTTTGTTTGTGTCTATGTAATATATATGTTATATATGGTGTGCGTGTGTGTGCCTGTGAAGAGGTCAAGAAGTATGTTCTTCTATTGCTCTCTTCCTTATTCCTGTAAGATGGTGTCTCCCACTGAACCAGAAACTCGCCCTTTCAACTGTGTTGGCTAGCCAGTGAACTACCTATACTCTTCTGTCTCACCGCAATACAGGGCCTATACATGTCTCCATGTCTGGCTTTTTTACAGGGATGCTGGGAATTTGAATTTACATCTTCCCACCTGCAAAGAAAGTACCCACTGAGTCACCTCTCAAATCAATGTTCTTGAAAGAATAGCTTACAAGAGAACACAACTTTTTTTCGGAAACAGGTGAAAATATTTCTATCTTCAAAGACAGATACTAGGCCACAGCTTCTGAGTGTTGAATAAATCCTAAATAAAAACAAATAATGGAAGTAAAGAAAGATGTATATCTAATTTCATTAAAGTTCAAATGCACAATGTCAATGACAAGCCTTTTTATTTTTATTTTTTTAAACAAATGGAAGAGAGAAAGAGAGAGAGAGAGAGAGAGAGAGAATAGTGTACCAACAGACTGCCTCTGATGCTTAATATGGTGACAACAAGACAAAATTGCCTGTCCTCCAGCTGCTTAATTTGTGATGTTAAAAAGGTGAGCAGCAGCACCTTAAACTCACTCGGTAAAAGCCTAAAACAGAATAGTACATGGCAAATGCTAGGTTAGTGTTTAAGTAGCAAATTACAATATGGTAACATAGAGGGCCGAATTCTCAACAGCAGCAATGGAAGACAACAGAATAGTATTTTAAAATTTTATAAAAATGTACAATCTAGAATTATGAACTCAGAAGAACATCCTCTGAAATAATTATAATTTAAGGACACTTACAAAATAAACAAATAAATCAGTCCTGACAATCCTAAAGAATACACTTGAAGGAAGGGTCACAGAGATGGCAACAGATGCATAAAGCAAGGTTGAACAGGAAATGACACACAAATTGGTGGAGCCTACCTATGTGAATTTTCACAAAAATGAAAATCATTTCGGTGGTGTGGAATGAAACACTAAGTAACAATAGCATGTATTGGAAAATGGGGCTATTTGAATGAACGAGCTCTGAAATGTTAGGGCTTCCAGGAGGAAGGAAAAGACCTGTCTTTAGAAAGTTTACGGTAAGTACACAAATTAAACATACAGGAAAGCGTTTCTAAAGGAGCCTAGAGAACATAGGAAGAGATAAGGGAGGACCTGCTTGTCTGGAATGAAACTAAAGTTTGACAAGAGTTTGAGTAAGACCACTCCTCTAGGCATCGCGGTAAGGGGCAGAACACTGCCTATACTTCCAGCTAAAACCACATATTGTAAGACTCTGATCCCCAATCAGCAGTCGTCATGGGCAGAAACTAACCTGTTTCTGACCCCTCAACAGGTAACAACCTCCACCTCTCAGCATCAGGAGCCACCAAGTGTTTTAGTTCTGTTCATGGCAGTCATCACTAGAGTACAGAATTTCAAAGCCATGCCCTATCCACCAGAATTTCCCATATGGCTTTGCATGTTGCTTCTCATTTAGTCTATGGTTACTCCCTTCCCATTCTTGTTCAGTTAAAATTTAACTCTTTTTTTGATGGCCTGGCCATCCCTTCATTCTTCATAAAGAGTGGACACTGGGCCTGGAGGCTTTGTGGCTGTTTTTCTACATTTTCCCTGACACCTCTGGACTATTCTTTCTCCTTCATCCACAGACCTGTAACACTAAACTATTGGCTATGAGGTTAAGTACAGTCGTCTAATATCCTCTTCCCTGGGGTGTATCATTCCTTAAAGATTTTAACTCCTAGATTAATGTCTATTGGTTCCCGTGATGTCAAGCTAAAAATCTCGGTGGCTTCATAAACCATTGCAAATTTTACTTAGATTTTACCGGAAGTGGAGAAGGGGTGGGCTAGGCTCTATGTATGATTATTTAGGGATTCAGGTGGATAAAGTTTCTGAAGTCTTTGCGCTATGACCTCCAGGATTGTCCCGAAGAAATCAGTGCTACCAGAAGATGGAGAGTATACTATCAGGAGTATTTTCCTGAAACAAGAAATGGAGACTGAGAAATACAATCTGGATGAGAGTGTCTTGAAGGAAGATGATTGGTTAGTGAATAGTTGTCCTAGTCTGCTTCTCTGGCCAACTATATGACTTGTTTTCTATTGAATGTTCCCTAGAAGACATAATCAATTCTCAGTTTATTCACTGCATCTTCTTTGAATGCCAGGACACATGCTGTTCATCAGCTGTAAATACAGCTTCTGAAATATGCACATGAGAGACAGGTGTGTGGATGCTGCCTTTTCAACCACATTCAACACACACACACACACACACACACACACACACACACACACACACACACACTCCACATGGTGAAGCAAAGGCAAGGGATAAGATCATTATGATTCAGATTTCCATTTTGAGAATGGAAGTCATAGCAATGCTTTTAGGACCCTCAGAGAATATCACATATCATGTTACTTGCTTGGAGTTGATCGGGTTCTCTATAGCGATTCTTATCTATAAAATTGATGATTCCTCTTCCACTTCCTAGGAGGCTTGTCATCCTCACTTATCTTTCAATGTCACCCCTGAGTCCTTCTTGTGGAGTGTATGACTCCCTTAGCCATGCAGCTTTGTTTCCTATTCATTCTGGAATGTATATTAGGCTCCAAGAATTACGCCCCAACATTTAAAGTCATCTTTTGTTGAGATTGGTCATTTTTTGCTAATATAAATCCCTTGAGAATTGAATAGGCTGTGGATTGAGTTGCTTTCATGAATTTCCTGTGTCTATAAACGTACGGATTTTACCCTGAATGCAATCTTCGAGCCTCACGTCATTGCTCTTTTGCATACTCTCAGCAGATGGTACCTCATAGGAAGTCATCAGACTTAGTCAGAAGCCACACCTTGAGTCTGATCATTGGCAGAAAGATGTGTTCCTCAGCTATTCAAGGCCTTTTCATTCTCCCCCTCCCCATAAATAGAGTTGGTAACAAGGGACTTCCCTAGCCATTTTGTAAGCCTCGTGTCCATTTCTTCTCTTGGTTGCATTTTATTGCTGCTTCTAAGTAGCCAACTCTTACCTGACTCTATTTGTTAGAGGCATCCAAGAAAAGTCAACATGAACTTTCCAACATCTCCCCAAACTTCCCCCAATAGAGCCAGTGTCTCAGAAACAGCATCTCTGCCTTGTAGACAACAGCAGATGTCATTCTCCACTGTAGTGCGTGAGCGCAGAACAAGTACCTCCAGCATCCGTTACCCTGTGCCCATTCAGCCAACCAACAGGCTTTTACTCCATTGGTGCTTTTTTGCCTGATTCATGGCACTTAAGCCACTCTGCCTGAGCTCCAGGTATGCTCTTATTTTTGGGTTTTGTCTACTATTAACCATCTGTGCTTAGAATATTCTACTAAAGCTATTCACATCCTAGACCTCAGATACAGTTGTATACTCTAAATTCTGCCTTTGTGTGAGGACTTCAGTGGTTATCCTATGACCAACCCATACAGTAATCTTTTGTTACATTAGTGATACCTCTCAATTTATGAGGGTACCTCATAAATCCTTTGTAAGTTGGAAATGTTGTAAAGGATAAGTTTTAATCTACCTAGCTTACCAAATACTAAGTTTTGCAATATAGTCAGTGTAGAGTATTGGCTGTTGGCCACCTGGGTGATTGGGTGGCTCAATGGTGGCTGGAGTTCCATGTAGCCATTCCAGGATTCAGACTTAAGGTGGCTCTGCCATCTTGTCCCCATACCTCCTGACATCGGACAGTCTCTACTGAGTGTGTACTGATTTCCCATCATCACAAAATTGACAATTCAGGTTGAGCTGTTGTAACTTGGTAACCATCTGAACACACATATTGTTTTGCTTCTCTTCCTGGTCTTCTACTTCTGTCCCTCCACTAGATTGTCCCACACTTTGCTCTCCACCTCCTCTGAAACTCACTTGATGGATTAAAAATAATCAGTTGATATATGTTTCCATTGTTTCATTTTGTAAACACACATTCCCCCTGTGTCTTTCATGAAAAGTGAATACTCATCTGCAAAAGAATTAATTTTCCAAGTCAGGCAGGCAATCTCTTCTCTCCCAGCACAGTGCTCCTTCTGTTTAAAATCCACATACTCTTCACTGATTGGCTATATCAGTTTCTTCAGCTAATTACTTATTGCTGGACACTTGGGGTCTTTCTGTCATGCTCAGAACACTACAGTGAAAAATAGTGAAAAATTCTGATGACATTTTAGTGGATCAGTGAAATAGATTCTTGGAAATGGAATTTCTTAATCAAATGCATACCTGAATTTTCTTAGACCTCCCAAATTTCCCTGAATTGGGGTATCCTCATATAGCTTTCAGAGTTTAGTAAGGTGATAAGTAAAAAAAATCAATTGTGTAGTTATACATTTTGTTTCTCTTACTATGAGTGGTGATGGAAATTTTGCAAAATGGACATATTTGTGAACTTTCTGTTTATATCCCTTTTTCATGATTGTGTCTCATTTGGGGGACTTCTCTTGATTTATAGTAAAAACCTTTTTACATATTAGGAAAGTTTAGCTTTCTCTATAATAGAAGTTGAAAATTTCCCACTTGCTCTGTATTTTTCTTATTTACAACTACTTAGTTTCTGGCTCAAGTAACTTTTCGTTTACCTAGAATTTTAACAATAGTCTTGAGGTTTCGTATACTCACAGACTTTCAGTTCTTCAGCGCAGGAACTCTGGTGATTGAAGAGTATTCTTTGCAGACCTAGACCTGTGAATACTGGCATTAGTTTACATTTTTCAATATAAAAAACAATCCTGTTCTGAAATTTGAATTGGTTTTCCTTACAGTAATGATTTGAAAATATGTAGAAAGCTAATGTGTAGAATAATGTCATTCAAACAAGAATAAAACAGGCAGTCTAGGTGAAGGAAGAGCTCCCTTAGTAAGTATAGTATGATGTTCTTGACTACCAGCTACAGTACTGAACAGGTGTTCTTGATATACCTTGTATGCAATGTAGATCAACTAGAGTTTATTATAGCAAGTTGAGTCTGTGTATTTCCCATGTCTGTGGTAGTCTATTTAGTTACTGTGTATCCTGTTTTGCTAAATGAAAAAAAATTAAAGCTGGCATGTTTATGCTTATGTGTAAAAGTCTTATAGAAGTTTGAACACTTGTTTAAGCATGGCTTGATTTTACACCACTATTATTAATTCACTTATTCAGCACCTCTGTCGAGGGCCTCCTTCTGTCAGATAGTGAAGCCAGCACCAGAGATAAAAGATGAAGATGATCCAGTCCTCACTACTGACAAGTTAAAAAGCTGAGCAGGAAACTGGACTTATAAGAAAGAGTTAAGGAACAAAAGGAAGAAAACATTTTGATCCCTGTTATCATGGTAGTCACACATTTAATTGTTATAACAAATAGCTGAGGTAAACAGTTTATGGGTTTATTTTGGTTCGTGGTTTCCAGAGGTTTCTGTTCACCATCGTCTGGCTTCATCGGGGAAGGAAGTGTCATAGTGAAGCAGAGCATCATGGCAGAAGTGCATAGCAGGGGGAAGGTGTTTCCCTTGTGCAAACCAAGAATCAGAGGTTAGTCACAGGAATGGGACAGGAACATTTACGCCCTTAAGAGACCCATCTCTGGTGATTCACTTTCTCCAAGGAGGCCTGCCTTACATCATTCCACACAATTGATAGCCTACTCAAGTTTTTAATCCGACAATAGATCAAACTGTTGCTTAAATTAACACTCAAATGGGTTCATTATCTCTGAAACTTCTCTCAATCCAGAAATGTGTTTAGTAATCCCTTGGGTGTCTCTCAATATTAAGCAAATTGATAATTTTGATTAACTATCACCCTTACTAATGATTATAACAACCCAATACTTCAGTACTGTTATAACCACATACACATGAGGTCAGGCATATAGCTGGAAAGTCAGAAGATATATTCAAAGCACCAGGAAGGCATAATATGTACTTGGAGAAAACATGCAGAATGGTAATGAGATTAGTCTCTGTGGGAAGAAACATTTTGGGGAGACATCCTATAGAGTGTGGCCAGGCAGGATAATATAGAAAATATATTTTCTACTATATAAATATATTTTAATATATTAGATTATTATCTATATTATATCTATATTATTTATAATATAGATAAATAATATCTAATATAGAAAATAGACAGATAATTTAGAAAAATCAGTTAGAGAAACAAGAGTACAGAATACCAACTAAGTATCATGATATAAATAGACTTGATAATTAAATCAGAAGTAAATAAAATATTTCTTATTTCTTTTTCAGATACTTGGTAGGATAAATTGATTAATGGAAAGTTTAACCATAAAGGCAAGATATGTATAAGGGGAAGATAGTTCACTTATAAAAAATATTGTTTAAAACTATGATTTATAATTCCACAGATATTTTATTTTTCTTTTATTAATTTATAGAAAAATAATTATGAGGTTTTTAAATTTTGATTTTTTTCCAGTTGAAATCTTTATTATTATCAGTTTGATGGCCCACCATAGTATTTTCTTTTTAATTAAATACATCTCACACTGCGTAGTATCTTAATGTTTTATTATTCCATTGTAATTTTGTAATTACATTTGTAATTTGTAATAATTTGTGATAATTTATAATAATTCTTTGTGAATTTCATACAATATAGCTCGGTCACACTGATCCTCTTCCCCTAACTCTTCTAATATCCATCCCAATGTTCCTGCCCACACAACTGTATCTTTTTTTTTTTTTAACCCACCAAGTTCAATGTGTGTTGCCAAATATTCTTGGATATGTGACCTTCTATTGGCATGGTGAATCTACCAAGGGCTATACTCTATGTAAAAAGCTGATCCCCTTCTCAGCAGCTAACAATTGCCAATGGCTCCTGAGTTTAGGGTGATACTTCATGGCTACTTACCCTCTCCATGGTGGGGTTTGGTCTGGCCTGAGCTTACACTGGTCTTGTGCATGCAGTCAAAACTGCTGTGAGTCCAAATGTGCAGCTACCCTGTTATGTCAGGGAGACACTGTTTCTTCATAGCCATCTACTACCTTTCTTCTTATACTCTTTCTGCCTCTTCTTCAGTTATACCTGACCCTTGGGAGGAGACAGTATGATACAGATATCTCATCTAGAGCTGAGCATTCTGTAGTTTCTCTATATCTATCCCAGCTATTTGCTAATTACCACCTCTGCAGAGAGAAGGTTCTTTGATGAAGGTTTAGAGATGCCTTAATCTGTGAGTAGAATAATTAGTCTTAGGAATCAGTTAAATATGTCATTTAGCAGAATAATACTGGTGGGTTCTCCCTCAGAGCCTAGGACTTGTCTAGCCATAGGTTCTTGGCTAGATAATGGTGCCAGGTATGGAGCTCATCTTGTGGAGCATGGCCTAAATCCAATCAGAAAGTTATTGGTTGCTCCCACTCTCACACCAATGGGCATGCTGTGCCAGGCCAGTCACTATTGTAGATCCCAGAGTTCATAGCTGGTGAGACTGATGATTACTTTTCTTCTCCAGTTGCTTACATAGCACCTGCTAGCACCATGAAAGCTAGCAAGCAAGGACATCTCTTTGTGTGTGTGTGTTATCTTCTACAAGAGTAGATTTCCATTTGACATTTTGGACAGGTCATAGTATTATTCATCCCTCCCCATATTCTCTCCTGTATCTTGCCTTTTACCCTGAAACCCTAATTTAACCTTTTCTGTTCCATTATTTCACTCTAAACATTTATATCTCAGGATTTTGCCTCCCTTTCCTTGAGTTTTTTTAAAAATCAATCTATTAAAAATATCCTTAAAAATAATCCAGTTCAAAAGATAAATGTTGTTATTTTTTACACATGTAGTATCATGATTGACAAAAACTATGGAATGTGGAAACAGAAGTGGAACCAACTGGGGAGGAACATCAGGGGCGGGGAGAGCCAAAACAGGATGAAGGAGGTGTAACTATGGACAAAGTGTAACAACAACTAGGAAACCATTATAATGAAATTGATTATACTGTTACGGTAAAATTATTTTTTTTAAAGAGAAAAGGGGGACCTGCCAGGTTAGAGTAAGTACAAAACAATCACAGCAAGCAGGATTTGGAGAATCCTTTGACTAGGCCCTTCTGATTCTCTGGCAACAAGAAGTCAAAGTCCAAACCTTATTTCACCATTGTGGATCTGGTGTTACTTTATACATCTCTTGTCCCAACATCTAGCAGTCGCAGAGTTCTGGAAACCGTCTCTCTCTCTCTTCTCTGTCTTCTCTGTCTTCTCTCTCTTCTCTCTCCCCCCTCCCTCTCTCTCTTCTCTCTTCCCCCTTCCCTCTGTCTCTCCCTCTCTCTTTCTCTCTCTCTCTCAGTGCGGTTCACACAAAGTACATTGGAAGTCAGCTAGGTCCTAAGTGAACAAGTAATTTGTCATCGTGGTCAATTCAGTCTAACTAAAATTTTAACTATGCGTTTACTTACCTATAAAAACAATAATAAAATTTCATTAAGGATATTCTCAAATCACTCAAAGAAGGGGCATGCCTTGAAATCAATAAAGTTTACCTCTCAAAAACACCCTTTGTGAAATTTCTGGATAACACAGCAAGATGGTAGCCAATGGTTAAATCATTTTAAGTAATAATAAATAGAAAGAGGTTTTTTCTTTTTTCAATGTATGCATTAGTGGTATTCACCAGCTGGTAGTGTCTGCTCTGTTACATTCATTTACTAAACATAATTTATTAAATATAAGGCACTATATTAGTTCACCTGCATATGATTGTAAATAAGACACACTTGGCTTTTATCAATGCTGCTGTCTATTGAAAAAGAGAAAAAACATGCAAGCAACCACAAAGGGCAGGAAGCCATGAACTAGTGGCAACAGTATCTGGTGGAGCAGGGTAGAAATTGATAAAAATGCTCGTCTGAGGGTAAGTGGACTTTGAGTTGAGATTGGAGGAGTAATTAAGGGTTAACTTGACTAGAAGAGGTAGACATGAAAAGTGTTCCTGTAACTTTTGGGAAGGTCCAAGCAAGGAGGAAAGATGAGAAAGGCAGTTGACCAGAGTGAGCCACAGTGGACAGTACAGATGAGGCTAGATCAGAAAGGCATTACATGAGGCTGGGCAGGCACTGGAGATAAGACCTGACCATAAGAAGCCACCAAATATTTTAAACATAAATCTCATGACTTCATAATTGTTGTTGCTTTGTAACGTTTATTCTTGATAAAAGGAAGTATGTTGGACAGTGAGGAGATCAAAGAAGAGACCACTGTAGTCCTTTTAGGAAGCCAGGTTGATGGCCAAACCCCACACAGACAGTGGGAATGGAAAAGAATAGATGGATTGAGATGAATATTTAAAAAAAAAACTGTATTAACTAAGTCATCAGCAATGGCAAGAATATAGTATTTCAGAGAACTCTTTTCAGAAATCATGACTGATCGCTTAATATACACAAAGTCACTCTAATACAACTGAAAATGTCTTTCATAACTTTGGCACTCCATCTGGCTCTGTTGTTAATGCCTACCCTGTAATCCACACATGTCTTCTGCATATGTGCACCTGAGACTCTTTCTAGACTTCCTGTTGGTCTTCAACAGAAATGATTTCTCCAAGTAACATAAAACTTCATTTCACTAAATTAATTGAAAGCTTTCCAGTAGTTTTCTTAGTATGAAAGAGATATGATTGAAAAAGTTCAGAAGGGGTCTTCTGGTGTTAGCAAGGAAAGCTCTTAGAGTAATGCGTTCCAGATGAAAACACAAGGTTGGGAAGTGCAGGTCCACGAAGACTATTTCCTCTCAGCTCCTTCTCTATTGTGTCTCCCACCAACCTGATCTCTCAGCTGTGTAACTGGTGAGTTCCTTCAAAATTCCAGAATTTCTGATATTTTCTTTACTCCCTTGGAATTCTCAGAAATGAAAATATTTACCTTTGCTGCATTTCCCCCCTTACTGAAACTGCACATGTACCTCTGGAATTCCCATCTTTTAAAAGTTTAATTGTTAAAACCCTGGGTTAATTAATATCCTACAGCTCACATTGTCCTTTCTGCTATCATTTGTAAACTTTATGATTATCTGTGTTTAAGCAATTAAGCCTTTCTCAGTCTGGAAGATTATGTGTCAAGCATCTATGTTTTAGAGCCCAAGACTTTTTTTTTTTGAGAGAAGGCTCTTAACAGATAGTAGAATGGCCATGAAGATTGAGTGAAGTGATTTCTACAGCAAATAGTATTAATAAGGTTTACAGGGATCCCAGAATCTCAGCAGAGATCACTATATATGGACATTGATTCAAGGAAACAGTAGTACAATCCTGGGACCTGAGGGGCTGGTGAGATGGCTCAGAAGATGAAGCAGCATGCTGTGCAATCATGGCGACCTGAGATCTACCAAACTACTGCTATTGCTAAAAATCAGAAAACGAATTGTGGTGCTATTCTTCACAGAAGGCTCTGCCTTGTGTGATTTCATTGGACTGAAATTCTACAGCACAGAGGTGGAAGAGATGTTTACATATTTTCCTTCCAGGAATATCTAGATTATAACACATTTCCATTTTCTTGGAAGCAGATCACTGAATATAGATAGATGGCATGTTTATGTAGACTATCCAACCGGTGCACAATTGCCTAGAGCCCACACAAAGTTGGAAAACTATGCACTTTAACAATAGCAATTGGTCTTAGGAAAGTAGACTGAAATCAAGCAAATATGTGAGACACTTAAACGAATGTAGGGCCTACAGTTCTCCCTAGAAGGAGTGCAAAAATGTTGGCTTTGGAGGGTGGGGGGAGCAATTAGCTTTGGTGTGTTTCATCCAGAAGATGTGCTCTTGGCTGCAGCTGTGGCGCTGAAGAAGAACAGACCATCAGACAGTGCAGCTGTTGTCTCAGCAAAAAACTGGATTGTAAACAATCTAACACTAGCTCTTTGTTGGATGAAGAAAGGCATTTTCATGGGTATTATTTTGAATTATTTTTCCCCCAAATATTTCCTATTGTGAATTACTTGTTTTTCAGAAAGCCATTTACCACAAAGCATATTATAATATAATGCATATAATTATAGTTCCAGTGGTTGATCTCCCCCCACCACTGTTTAAAAGGATTTTTGCTTTATTCAATCACAACCTTGTGCTTCTTCAAGAAGGTTCCCTGTCTCTGTCTCTCTGTCTGTCTCTCTGTCTTTGTCTCTGTCTCTCCCTCTGTATTTTGTAGCGTTGGGAACATGGTGCGGTATTCTGATTTGGAAGAGAACTATCCTGGTGTGGTTTGAATGTCTCCACCAAAACACATTGAAATTTAATCCCTGTTTTGAGGTGTTAACAAATGACACCAGGTTAGATAATTAGGCTTAGATTAGACCATGCGTTATTTATCATGAGGAAAGGATTCAAGATCCAATAAGCCAGCTAGCTCTGTCATACCATATACTATCTTGGGACTCTTCAGAGCAGGCGAGAAGATGGCTCTGATCGTGAACTTATCATCCACCACAATAGCGAGATGTAAATTATGTTATTTTAAAATGCGTTCCCTTATTTGTGATATTCAATTATTATCAAGAAAAAATGTACTAAAGTATGGCCTTTTCTGGAAGATTGCATATAAGAAAAGCACACAGGTCAGGTGATGCTGTTCTGTAGGCCATCTACTGCTCATTCCTTGCCCAGTTTTCAAGAGCATTTCCTGGAGCAGATGTTTGTTGTGGCTGAGTAGAAAACTCAACCAAGGCAGTATAAAACTGAAAATCTAGAGTCAGACAGACATCCATGGAAACCAGTCATTGTTAATTTTCAGTAAGAAAAATAACTCAATTCATTTTTATAAGAAAAAGCTTTTTCCATAGTTACATGAAAATAAATGATCCCCATTTAAGTGACCGTCAAGCTAGACACCATAAAGACTATCCTGGGGCTAAGTGTTAGCTTGCAAAATGAACTCCTCTGTATTTGTTTGTAGAAGTGCAGCTCACAAAGGTAAGGAGCTGAGAACTTCTCTGAGGGAAGACAGCACTACAAATAAGCGTGCCAAAATGAGAGAACAATCACTGCAAAATTTTCACCAATTTCTTCATGACATATTTATGTGATTTTCTATTTATTCTCTAATCAAGAATTGATATTCATTCAATTCTTTCCCTTTTTTGATACATCCATTTAATATGATATGTCATCATGCAAGTCCCTAGAAGAACCTTTAACTTGACACAGAGAAAAACATAATCCATCCACATTTGGGTCAGCAATGTGTCTTCTTGATCTGCCTTAAAGAAAACATAACCAGTCAAAAGTGATTTATTTTCATAATTCTGCTTCAAACACAGCTGTTCCTCATTAGTGCTTAAGTTGGCCAGATCAGGGCACATTTATAGACAGTAATAATTAAAAAATAATAATTAGCCTTTTCTTCCCTGTAGTTTTTTTTTTTAAAGTAACATATTTTCTATGTAGTTATGCAGTCGCTGATTCCCCATCAGTTCCGTATCCAACACTGAATTTTTTGAATGTGTAAGAATATTTACTTTGCCACCAAGTCCAAGATGTTGGCTTGATCCCGGAAATGTGTCCTAGTGATCATGGCTAGCTTTGTGCATGTGAAATGTTCTAGTTAAGTACAAGATGATATGGTAGGAACAGGCTGCTTTCTAGAATATTATGGGTCCCTTATGTACAAAAAAAAGAGGGAATTTTCTCATTATCATAAAACTTTGGTTCTAATACAACCAAAATGCAAGCATGTTTGAGAGGATGGTGCTCGGGAACCCCGGGCATTTTAATTTGGTGTAATTCAGGAAAATTGGTTTTGAGACATTTATCAAAAGAAAGATTGAACAATGATAAAAATTAAAGTATAGCCTACAATGCTGAAAAAATATAATCAGAGGATTCACTGGTCAGAGATAAATACCAAAGATTGTCTCTTGTATCGGTTATAGCTGATGAGTTCTGTCTACCTTGCTAGTTCTCAAGACAATGCTGTTCAAAAATAATAAATTGAATTTTAGTTTTTCTATAGCAATACAGAGAGAAATTCTTTACTATGAACCTTGGAGTTAAGACACTAAGAAAAGGACAGTTCTGATGGATTAACTAAGAGTGTCCCCATGCATGTTAATTATTCTGTATGTAAAATAGTTCTGGGAAACAGCAGAGAGTAGCAGAAAGGGGTTCAGTGAATATAATTCTCAGTTGGGATGAAGCATAGACATTGTAGAAACAAACACCACTATTTTTTCCATGTGGAGATTAATTAACCAGGACAAAAGCTGGAAATAAGAAGAAGCATTAGAGTAGAAGGCAAGCTTCTGCCACATTCCCACAGAAGCAATAAGATGAGGATACTCTCAGAACTGGAGGATATAACCCTTCACCTCTCCTTTTAGCCATAGTTCTCCTTCTACATACAAATCGGGAAACTGGGAATTAGTGACCAGCAAACTGTGTGCCAATTCAAGAGATTCCACACAAACAAACCTTTTGCAACTACTTAAAATGTTGAGACTCAGAATTTCTCTATAGCATTTGGACTTGAATTGGGACAATAGATATTTTTGACACTCTTGTCATAAGCATTCTCCAAGGGAATTCACCCACTTACTCCTTCAGTCTGGGCTGTATGAGCTCATCCTCTGACTGCTGCCTCCAAAGGCCATGTTGAGCCAATCAGTTCTTCTGGAACTTGGCAAGAGTCCTTCTGAAAATGCACCGTGGCGCACTCAGCAACGGAGTTGGAAGCGCGGGATCATTTATAACAACTTGAGCTGCGTTGCCTGACTTGGCATAATTCAGAAATCTTTCAGGGGCTACCCACTTCACTTAGAATTAAATCTAAACTCTTTATGATTGCTTGCAAATCTCTGCGTGCTCCCCCCAGGCTTTTCCTTCAGACCTCATCTCCTCACGCCCTCTCCTCTCTCACCACAGGGAGATCCTTGGCTTCCTGCCAGTTCCTCAGAGGTCTTCCAGCCTCCTGGAATGTGGTCGCCTCTCTGGAATGCTGTCCCAGCTCCACCTCTACATGTCTGCCTCTTTTTCATCCCTTGCGTATCAGTTTATTTCTCTTTTTGAAGAGGGCATCTCTGATCCTCTTTTTAACATTTGCTTTGTTTTATTTACCAAAGTTCATTTTGACTTCCCTCCCGTTTAACATAGCACATATCGGAATTAACAGTTTACCTCCACACTATCTCACGTCTCAACTGTAAGTAGAGTAAATGGCAAAAGTAGGTACACGCGCAGTGCTGGATACAGGTGCCGAATGCTTTTTGTGAATTAAAAAATCTATTAGAAAAATTCCTGTCGTGAGAAATCATGAGCAACAAAACAAAACAAAACTCTTAGCACATGAGCGCACACCAGAGCAGATTGTACCTGGTAGATAGGCACCAGCTGGTGGAATTCTCCTTCGGAAGACTAAGCATAGACATATCATGGTATGTGATGTAGGCCTCAGATAAAAGCCAGGACAAAAGAAAAAAAAAGTTCAACAGATATTTATTGAATACTTAAGACTGTTCAGCACTGGAAGACATTCATGTGTCTTTTGAAATTTCTGGTAAGCCTCCTTCCTCAATCAAAGCAAACATGAGCTAGCTTGACTGTAATCTGAAATTGCTTAAGATTTCGTTTCTTGGCATTACTTCGTTGCTTCTATTTTTCAGTGGAGAACTTGTGATGTGAAATACTTACAGACTTTTTGATTGCCTGTGCCTTAGGAGTCTCAAAATCTCTTTTCAGAAGGAAGTTTTGATGGAGGCTTGAGCATGTGGCCTTTGGGGAGAACTGTGACACTTGGGATGTGTCTATCATCCTGCTGTTGAAATCACCAGGTGCACTGTGAATTAAAACCCAGCAAGTATGTGTCTGCACCACAGTTTGTGAGGTCGAAGTCCAGCGCATCTGGTGGTGAGCTAGGGAAGAAGGATGATGGTTAGGAAACCCGCCATATCTGTCTGAGCTGCTTTACTTGGCCTCATGGAACTGTCTCTGGTTTCAGTCACTCCCTCTTAGTTCTTATGTAGAAAATGAGAATGCGTTCTACATAAAGAGACATTAAAACATACCTGAAAGCTTCATTTTGAAAAGTTTTGCAATAAAAGAGAATAGAGAATAATTTGTTTCTACTATCCCATGGTACTGCTCACTGCAGACAGAGACTTAATAACTCTTTTAACCTAATATGACTAATTTTAAATTTTTTTCCCAAAATTCCTTAGAAATTTAGGAAAAAAAGTTTAGAAAAGAAGACTATAAAAATAACAAAAAAAGTAATTAAAAGGAAAGATTTGTTGCAAAATTGGAAGCTTAACATAATTCTATTTTCCTTTGGAGTTTCAGTAATGCTGGGAGGAAAGTCTTTATTCACATTCCACCCGAGTGGCCTTCACCCACTCCCCCTTGCTTTCTAAAAGAAAACATTTACGTCTGTGACTCGGTCAGAGGGAAGTACAAAGGACTTCGTTGTGTGTGAAAATGAAGCCGGGTGTGAGCCTTTTAAGAAAAAAATTAAAGAAGGATGTGTATGTGAGGGGTGAAATTCCCAAATCGTGTTCAGTTGATCCTGCCTACCTCCTACTTAGAAGGCAGGCAGCCCTGCATGGCCAGCCCCAGACGTTGTGTATGAGACCAAGGCAGTGCCTCCTGAAGCATGCCGCTGAGACACGGTGAAGCAGCACCCGGTTCAGGCTGTGCACGGGGGCTGTCAGGACACCTTGTGTGAGAGCATCCCAGCCAGGCAGTGCTTAGTAGACTTCTTCCTGGATGCTGGGTATTTCTGAATTTTTTTATTATCCTGATAAGTCCTAGCAGAATGTAAACTGACAGATAGGGAAAACCCAACTGAAACAATTTGGTATGTGATTGGGGAGATGCGGTTGGCTGGAATTGGTGTGTTTTAAAGACAGTACTTCATAGGAACGAAGGAAATATCACAGGAATATAAAAACAAATGACTTCCAAGGCAGTATCGAAGAGAGTGTAGAAAGTTCTGGGGTGTTTGCTCAACTGTTCTTCAGCTCTGTAACTCCCCCACTCCCAATGGGACTCCCCCCTTTCCCGGGTGTCTGCTTTCTCTGTCATCCTTGGCAGTTCCTGGTACAATCAGTCTTGCTCATGGCCTAGTTTATCCTGAAATTATGCTTCATTGTCTGACTGGTGCTATTGTCGTTCCTTTCTGTTATGAAACATTGTTCCTGGGGAGATGTGATCATCTAATCACTCTAAAGAGGTAACCAATGACAAACCAAAGTAATGATACCACCAGAGTCCAGCTCTGTAAAACATTGAGTATGTTGGGATTACCGATATGGGTAAGGGTTACTTAAATGTGGATGACTCATAGCTTAATCCTGAAATCCAGCCTAGCCAGGGTGACAGCTCATGAAAACTGAACCACAGTGTCCTCTGTGTGACTTGCATCTCAGGAGGTCACATCTCCCTCCTGTGAGCACTCGTTACTGCTCATGAAACCTAAGGTTGGAGGGACCTTATGAATCTGGTAAGTTTCAGAGACTTCTTCAGATATGTGAATTGCTTAATTCCTGAATCTTAAAGATCCTCCCTTTAGAACTGCCTGAGTCTAATGAGCTATCCTCCAGGAATGTTCAATTTACAGGGATCTGCTAGAGAGTGTCCTTAAAGAAGTCTGCAATGTGCCTTCATGGGCTTGTGGTCCTCAGGTGCCTGCAAGGTATTGATACTCTGTGCTGGGAATTCACCAAAAAGTCCTGTACATGTAAACTTCAATGACCTTTTCTCAGTCTAAGACTCCATTTCCTTTGTGAATCATTTGATCCATCATCTCATCTCTGCCCTTTGATCCACCATCTTAGCCTTCTGGAGTTCAATACTGTGATTAGACTTTACCTCCTCTTTCATTAGCTTCTGTTCATCTATTCTTTTCTCCTCCTCCTCCTCCCTCCTCCCTCCTCCTCCTCCTCCACTTCTTCTTCTTCTTCTTCTTCTTCTTCTTCTTCTTCTTCTTCTTCTTCTTCTTCTTCTTCTTCTTCTTCTTCTTCTCTTCTTCTCCTTCTCCTTCTCCTTCTTCTTCTTCTTCTTTTACTAACATTTACTCTATGATGTCTCTGAAAGAGCTCTTGTGACTGCTAGGTTTACCTTTAATTGGGCTACATACATTTCCTGTGTCCCTTGTCCCTGCCTCTTCTGTCTAAGATCTCCAGTCTCATCAATCAGACACAGTCATTCCTTTAGTCATATGATGTTACCCTTCTGATCAAAAACCTTTCAGTGACTGCCTATCTCCAGCAGAGTCAAAGTCACAATCTTTGTGATCTTTGTGAGATGCTTTGTGATATGGTCCAAGCCACATCCCCTGAGGTGAGGCCTTAGACTCAGCCGCATCTCATTCTCAATGCCCAGCCAACCCCAGTGAGTGAATACATGCTCCAAAGGTCATCCTTGGGTAAATGTGATGTTTGTGGGAGCCTCACAGAGAATACTTACAGGTTAAGACAATTAAGGCCTCACTCGGTGATATTGTCTGATAAGACAGTTGTCACATATGCAGTCTACTTAGTGGAAGGCATGATGGCCCAGCACTAGAAGTTCAGATACTGCAAGTCTGTCAACTTGGTCCTTTTTCAAAGTTGTTTTGGCTTTGTTAGATTCTTTGCCTTTCTGTATGTCTTTTATAATCTGATTTAAATTTTTTCCAGGACTTTGCTTGAAATTGCATTATTTAAATCTATAAATATGGGCATCTCTTGGCATATTCACCCACTATAATGGCTGAAGTGTTAAAGACTGACAATAGTAAGTATTAGATGCTGCCTGAGGCTGCAAACAGATACATTGCTTGCAGAATGTGAAATTGCTTAGCTTCCTTCTAAAGCAGCATAACAAAATACCATGGAGTCATAGGTGCACTTCCAAGATGACTCAGAGGTTCCACTACAAATTTCACCAAAAAGACATTAAAACATATTTCACATAAAGGCTCACATGAAAATACTTATAAGAATACCATACTAGGATAAAAACTCCAAACTGGAACCAGCCCAGATAGCTATCAAAAGGTGAATGGGTGACGAAATTAAATGCTTCCATTAAAATGAGAGATTAAACAGGAGAAAAAGCTATTAATATGTTTATGGGCATGGATGAGTCTCAAAAATACTCAGCATGGTGGACGGAGCCACAAATTGTTTGATTTGATTTCTACCAATAATCAAAAAATAGAATCTTGATGTTCCCCACCGGTGTAGCAGATAGGAGTGAGCTTACTTCGGCTCTTCTTGTCCATATTCCTCTATGGAAAAACACGTTTTGCCACATGCGGTTTGTCCCTGTGATGGTATACAGCTTGAACTCGTGAGAACTGTACTCAGGTGACCTTTCCAAATCCTCAGAGTATATATTGTCTGAATATATGCTCTGAATAAAGTTGGCCATTGCATGATTCTTAGTCTGCCTCATTCTTAGGCTCCACCCTCCCAGGTTCACTCTGCCAATGAAAGCCGCAACACTTAGGAACCCTTTTTATTAGTATTTATTTTCTTCTCTCTTATATATTTTTTAATAAATTTATTTTACATGTACAGGCGTTTGGCCTGCACATACGATTGATTGTGTACGACATGAATGCAGTGCCTACAAAGGCCAGAGGGGGGCAGTGGATCCCATGGGGCTGGAGTGAGAAATTGTGAGCCATCAAGTGGGAGCTGGAAATTGAACCTCACACCTCTGAGCCATCTCATTAGCCCATTCGGGTGCTCTTGTAGTTACTGAGCCTGAGGGATAAAAATAACTATTACTTTCCCATAAAGAACCAAATTTTTGTTTTTAAAAAGATGAAATATTTCTTAAGAAATACATGTTGTCACTACCTCGGAAGAGAAGGCAAAAGTAGCCAGAACGGGGGTGGGGAGATGACTCAGTTGCTATGCTAGCTGGATGACTTAGGTTCAGATCCTCAGAACCCAAGTAAAAAGTCAGGTGCATGTCCTGTGCCTATAATCGGGGGTGAGAGAGGCAGAGACAGCTATATACCTGGGGCTTACTGGCTGGCCAGTCTAGATGAATTGGTGAACTTCAGATTCAGTGAAGACCATGCTTCAAAATAAGATGTGGTGAGTGAATGAGAGAAGAGATCTGATATTAATCTCTCACCTCTACAAGTATACACAGATACTCACATGAAACCACAGGCACAGATGCCCATATATACATACATGCAAAAACATATGCACATATACCACACACACACACACATATATATACACATGGAAATGTTGCCAAGGTTGCATTAAGATGGAAAGAGATGACTAATAAGATGCTGATGAAAAAATAGTTGAGAAAGTAGGGTTACTATAGAACAAATGAAAATTGGTTCATATACATAGACATTGCTTTTACATTTTTTTTTACCAAGAACCAAATCAGCAGAAACCATAAACTAAAAGAGGGACTCATTTGAAGGAGTGATGCGGAGACAGAAATAGAAGCCAATGGATCGTTCAACCTTGCAAGCATTCTAGAATGTTATGCTACAAAACTGAAGGCTGTATTTCATAATAAAAATCCCATGTGTATATCTGTCAGCATAAGCTTTTAAATATTATAAATTCATCTGTAGATGTGAGAATTAGAAGAATGACTCCCCAGTAACAACTGACTTAAGAGCTGAACCTACTGAGATTGAATCTGGCAGAGTCTGAAACTGCAAATGGTATAAGCTCTATTTGTGAACTCATTGGCCATGACCTGCAGGGCTTTGGGATCAACCTGACTAGGGAAAAAGCAGCTGAGATGGAGTTGTGGAGATGATTCAGTTGGTAAATGAAGAAACACAGGCACACAGACAGAAAAAGCTGGGATTGGGAAGGACTGGGATGGAGCTACACTAGCAGCTGGAGAAATCACAGCACATTTATTTTATAAAACTGGATGAGATCGTGAGATAATCTCCACAGCAGGGTCTCTGTAGGGAACAGTCTCAAGCTGCAGTCATCTAGGAGGAGAAAGCTGTGGGTGACGATTTCTACATACACTCTCAAAATCCATACTCAACCACTGGGAAGGCCTTGCCATGCCCATAGGTCTGATGCATTGGCATCCTTCACAGGGCTGCCGGTGACAACAGTACATGCTGATACATGTTCACTCTGGCCTTTATTAGCTCCACCATACTCGTTAGATGCTATTTATTGGCCTCCATTGACACAAGATTGACTTCTATCACCTGCCTATCTAATTAAAACAAATATTGGCTTAATTGCTTGTTGGAAATAGTTTCAGAAGGATAAATTTGATTGCATACAGGAGTTGAGAACTGTAAAAAGTAGAGCCTTTGGCATATTTTTACTAGCCTTACCCCAGTACCTCGGTAAGTAAAGTTGGTGTTCTATGATGGTCTCTAGTCAATGTGATGGAGCGAGACAGGCAGTTTATCTGATTGCGGTTAATATGGAATGGTATCTGTACTGTCACTGAATGCCTCAACAGTGACACTTCAGCTTTGGCTGCTCATTGAAGGGTAGTGTTTCTAGATCATCATGATGTTGAAGCTATTGATGTAGGTCAAACTTACAAAGCTGGAGAATTTCATAAAAAAAGAGATAGCAATAAAGACAATAAAGGGGGGACAATAAATACCATCTATCACTCACCGAACATTTACTCTTAACCCTTGACATTTTAAAGGGATTTCATAGACATGGGGTGGTTATGAAGAATATGCTCTCATTACAAATGAAATAGTTGCGCCACATGGAAGCTAAGACTTACCCAGTATGATGGTTTGGATGTGTCTTCCGAAATGATGCTGAAACTCAGTGGTCATCGTGATGGTATGAGGTGAGGCCTCTAAGATAATGGGAGGTGATTAGCCTGACTTTCCGTGCAGCACAAAAGATCATGCTGGTTGCTAGTTCCAGGCTCTTAGATTGCTCAGCCTCCTGAACTGCGTACCAAATGAACTTTTACTATTTATAATTTATCCAGACTGTGGAATTCTGTTCTAACAACAGAATATAGACTAAGACATCTAGGAATGCTTAGTGAGGCACAAAGCAGAAATTTGAACCTACCCAGCCCTTGAGCCTGTGTGTGTGTGTGTCTACAATGTTTGACTGTCTCTCAAATGAGAGCCAACTTCATAATGAGACCAAACTGAAGAATGATCCATAAAATAAAGGAAAAGTCTGTGGCGAACTCAGCTAGTTGGAGAGTTATTCATACATCACACTCATAACTATTTTCTGAAGGAAATGTGAACAGAAGTATGTTCTGACTTATTACCAAGAAGATTTAGCTTGAGACACTACAATCAAGTTATTTTATGCTGTTTTACTGTTCCAGGACATGGTATTGATGACTTTATCCAGTGTTGTGAAATGTCTTTCAGATCTATTCACAACATAGTTAGAAGCAATTGGGAGAAAAGAGGTAAAAGTAACTTGAACACCAGAGGTCTGAGCTTACGCTCAGTGGGTGAGAGCTCTTGCAGTTCTTCCATAGGTCCTAAGTTCAGTTCCCAGCGTCCATGTTCAGTGGCTCACAACTGCCTACAGCTCCAGCTCTCAGGAATCTGATGTCCTTTTCTGACTTCTGAGAGTACCATACACGTGTAACACACACATAAACACACACACACACACACACACACACACTAAAAATGAACCTTAAAAAGTTATTTATCTTCTGATTTTTTAAACATATGTATGTATACATGCATGTATAAATGTATAAGCAGATTAGCTGTTTCTTCAGTCCTTAGATTGTTTTAATATTGATACATTATTTTATATAATGCCAAGTAAAATAATTTTGAGAATTTGGGTCACCAAAAAACGTATTTAAAACAATAATAAGACAAATACAAAGTACTGTCTCCCAACACTTTTAATAATTAGAACAAGCTTCAATAAAGACATTTATTTAGTTTAAACTTTAAACTAAAGTTTAAATAAGGTTAGATTCCTACAGTTTTTTTTTTAAGTGTACAAAGCTAGTTAGGTTAGACATCACTGAGGTCAGTGCGGGGAGCAGAGAGAGACAGAAAGTCTGGCAAAGGGGGAGTAACCTAAGTCATGAGGACCTCTGGAGTGGACTGTGCCCTGCTTCACACTGGTGGCTGCAAGGGAATGGAGGGCCGACCTGTGGAGTCTCCAGACTGCCACGGTATGCTTTTCTCATTTGCCCTGGGCTAAATGGCTGCTTGGCTCCTTTTGGAGCTGTGTTGTCCTGGGCTCCCCATGAAGTGAGGCCCTTCAAACTAAATTTGGATGCAGTTAATTTTATTTCTCAGACAGTTTTCTCAATTCAGGTCTAGACCAGTTTAATTTAACTTATTTTCTGCAACATTTTTTAAAGTCTGGAAAAAGTCCAGGGCATTCTCTTGGTCACAGTAAACAACACCCAGAACCACAGATCGATTATGGATATTACAAGGTTTGAATGAATCATGAAGTTAAGGAATTAGAATGGTTGCTAGCTTTCTGGGAAAATAGCAATTGGAAACAAATCCTGTTTAATATACCACAAAGATTATTCTGTGCGGGAACACGGCATTCTCTGCAGCGAGTTTGTTCCTGGCAAAGAAATAGATCATGTAGCTGGCGTGGTCCTTGAGCCCATCTGGAGGGAGTGGTAACTAAAATGTATGTTATAGAGTCTGTGTCTCCAAGGTTTCATGCTTTCTTTTCAAACATCCTATTTCTTTAAGGGGAACAAATGTTTTCCCCACAAAGGCTGCCTCGGCCTCCCTCTTGGCTGCTCAGATTTCTGCCTGCCTTTTGGTTACCGTGTGGCTGGTGAATTCCCAGGGTCCCCAAGGAGGCCTCATGCTAGCTGTTAGGACTGAACAAACAATCCTGGCTGAAACCAGAACAGAATCTGCACCCTGCTTCCACCATCCTGCCCATCAGCTCTGTTTCAGCTTTCCCTGCCAACACAGATACAATATTGAACACGGAGATGCTGGCAAGCTCAGCAGTAAAACAGACTTGCAGTAATTGCCTCTGCCTGTCTCTTGAGGTGCCAGGCCTTACAGCAGACAGTTGAAAGAAACCATACTGCATTGAATCCTTGCAACAGTATGTGAAGCAAGTGTCACCATTTAAGTTTTAGATCCACTGAAATAGGAGTTGAGAAACCCAGAAGGCTAAAGAAACACCATGTCACAGGTCCTAAGTGACTGTCATACAGTACCTGAGACTTTTCACACTTACTGTGGCCTCCTGTCTCCTTCCTCCAAGCCTCTAACCTACATTCTCTTTTCCCACACAGATTTCTGTTCTTGTCCTAACATGATCAGTTTCAGTGTCTGCTTGATCTGGATGCTGTCTTTTACTTAGAGGAAACAGGGTATTATGGTGCCTCTGTCAGTGGTAGGTTCTGATCCACACCCAATGGGGCAGCATATAGAAGCAATCCTGACTGAACTCATCTCATCTTTCTGGCCCCATCTCTTAATACTCTCCACGTGCATCCATGGTTAGGGTTAGGGTTAGGGTTAGGGTTAGACATCTGCTACCTCTAGGCTCCAGTTTGAAAATTAAAATATAGCAATGAGTATGACCAGTCCTTATTCTAAGAGATCCCTTAATTTAATTCCCTACACTCAATAAATCCAAGGACAGAAAAAACTGTTTAAAATTAGTTTTCCATTTATGTCTTCTGTGCCCCAAATGCCTCTTCTTTTGTCAAATCTTGTAGTAAACAATTCCTTTGTCAGTCACAGTCACACAGGTGATTTTTGCAGGTTTTGGTTGTCTTTGCTCTCAGCTGTTCCAGCCTCCAGAGAGCAGCTTCTCTGTCTCTCCTGGGTTTGGTTCTGCTGAGAACACGACTACTCTCTTTTCATAACTGACACAGAAGCTCTCAGGGTGTAGCCACCATGGCCTCAGCGCTCTCCTGCTTTCCAAAGGTTCTCAAAATGTCCCTTCAAGGTTTTAATCATTGATTTACTTACTGGAGCCTATAAAACGTAAGGGAAGTTTGTAATTTTCGAAAGTATGTGTCTTAGTTACTGTTCTAGTGCTGTGAAGATGACCAAAGCAACTTATAGAAGAAAACATTTAGTTGGGGGCTTGCTTACAGTTTATGAGGGTTGGTCCCTTATTGCCATGGCAACTGTCATGCAGACATGCAAGGTACTAGAGAAGTAGCTGAGAGCTACATCCTGATCAGACAGAGCAGACTGTGTGTGTGTGTGTGTGTGTGTGTGTGTGTGTGTGTAAGGGGGGGTGGGGTGGGTATGCCCTGGTATTTAGAAACTCCACAACCCCAGTGGCACACAGTCTCTCACAAGGGCACACCTCTTCCAACAAAATCACACCTCCTCCATCAAGATTGCACCTACTCCAACAAAGTCACATTTACTTCAGCAAGGTCACACCTCTTAATTCTTCCCAAACAGTCCCACTAAATAGGGACAGAGCAATTAAGCGTAAGAGCTTACAGAAGCCATTCTCATTCAAACTACCACATTATGCTAGTGGATTTCTCTGTGGTGTCATCCGTGAAAACAATACAATGAAACAAATTTGAGTATACATCTTTGAAGATAGCACCACTCAAAAATGTACATTCATTGTTTTTTCCTTTTTGCTCCCTGCCCTTGAGTCTGAGTTCTTCTGTTTTCACCCCACACCCCTGCTCTATGTGGAAAACCTACCCAGGTGCTTGCTTAAGAGGTACTTAATAATTGGTGCTTCTGAGCATTCACATGTTGGGAGAGACTCTGGGCTTGTGTTGGGTTGGTTCAGATATGTCCAGCTTGCATATTAGTTAAATACTATTCTTGTAGTCCCCAAAGAAATAAAGAGACACAAGAACTCCAGGAGATTTTTGTAGAATATTAGAGTGTTTAGACCATGGAAAAATTAAAAAAAAAAAAAAACAACTTTCCATTTTGCTCTATCTGCAGTTTTATGAAGAGAAAACTTTTAGCCTTCTTCCCCATTCCGTAGTCTAGTTAACTGAGAAAGTCTTATCATAAAGCCACTTTTATCCTCTTCATTCTCCACCGAAATGCTCACTGCATTTCATTGCTCAATATGGCTCTTCAAAAGTCATAGCGGTACTTAAAACACTCCCAAACACGTGTAAACTGGTAATGAAAATTACTCGAATCCCCCTGACTACTAATCTAGGAGGCATTATATCAACCTGTAAAGGGTAATGGCTTCTAGTCCAGGAAACGTCTGTGATTTGATTGTTGTTCTCCTCATGTCTTGATTAAACATTTTTCTTTCAGATAGATCTTATGATGTCATATTTGAGTCTGCTTTTTCTTTTTTTTTTTTTGGGGGGGGTTTTGAGACAGGGTTTCTCTGTTGTAACTCTGGCTGCCCTCGAACTCATTCTGTAGACCAGGCTGTGAGACCCAAACTCAGAGATCCGTCTGCCTCTGCTGCCTGAGAGCTAGGATTAAGGCTGTGCACCACCACTGCCTAGCCAAGTCTTTTTTTAAAGTATTAAAGTATATTTTTAAATGTATTCCTTGCATTCATTTATTTAACGAGTATTCATCAAAGCCTGAGTGCATGTTAAATTTGAGAGCGCACACAGGGTAGAAAAGAATCATGTCGTTCCTACTTCTCATAGAGCTCGTATGTCAGTATGTGGCTTTAGATTATGGTCCTCATATTTGTACAAACATTCACGCGCTATCTCGCCAGGTTGAGTTTACGTTTAACCCAATGGCTTACAGGAAATCAGTGTCCAATGATTACCGACTGTAGCTTGGACTTTTAATTTTGCCTCACTACCACAGACATTTCAGATATTTTAACTGCATCTACTCAAGGGATAATTTCATGATGTAGCCCCTAAGTATTGCTCACCAGAGCCAGGCTGCCTCTGCTGGGATTCTGCATGACTCTTAATCGCCTTGTGACTTTGGTCAAAGTACCCCACTTGTCAGAATCTGTTACCTTCTGAGATGATGCCGTAACAAAGCCAGACCACAGGCTTGCACTATGTATAGAGGTGCTGAGATCTGCAAAGCACTTGAGATGGTCCACGATCACAGAGAAATGCCAAAAAATATATTAAATCATTGCTTTTTGGTAGCTTTGTTTTAGGAATTATCAATTTTTGCTCATGAATTTTCTGAGAATTGATCCCATAACTCTTCTTCAGGTGTTGAAATCTTTGAGTTTTCTCTTCCTGCAGCTAATGGCCTTATGATTCTGCCTGTCAGTCTTCTTGCTCTAAAAACACAGCCTTGCCTAAAATCTCTTGTTTTCTTAAGTGAGCCAGCATCTGCATCCTTCATTGTAGTCAAAGGATCCTGAGATAGATACAAGGGTTCATCGTGTTCCTCGCTTGTGAGGTGAAAAGCAGTTCGAAGGGTGAGTGGCAGTTTGCCTCAATGTCTTTAAGTTTAGAGTGAGGTCATAAGCTGAGAGTAACAGCAGATATTCTCCAGCACTCTCCCAGCCCTGGCGATCCCTTCCACTCTTTAGAAGGTTTTAATCTTTGACTTCTACTATACCACACCATAAATGATACTTGTGACCACATAGAGCCACACTGAAATGTTTGGAGTTTATAACAGGATTTTGAAGAAATCTGCTTTAAGATGTACCCTGTGTTTGGTTCCATTTTTCCAGAAGCCTGTGGGGACCTGAGGTTCCATTGGTAGCAGCTGTACAGAGAGATAGTTAACTGGTTACACCTGAAGTAGACTGGCTAGGTCATTTGAACTGACAGGATGGTGAGGTGTCCTTTCTTCCTTGCCTTCCTGGGAGAAGTTTCTTCAAAGCTAAGTTTACTCTTGGGTAGTAATCTATAGAACAAGAAAAGACTATATGTGAAGGAGAAATTAAGGTTCATTGGTAAATTAAATTCCTCTAGGCAAACTGCAGAAGGGATGACGATGGGCTCACTGATTCTCTAAGGACAGCTTTAGCAAGTGTGTGGGGAAGACCACTGTATCAGTTTCCTACTCCTGCTGAAAACAGATGAGCAGGCTTAAAATAACATGAGTTTATTGCCCTACTCCACATCTACGTTGTTTCTTTTGCATGAAAGACAATGTGTTGACAGGCCTGGGGCATAAGAAATGGTTATCCTTATGGGACCATTATTCTGCAATAGTTCTGCTGAGGAATATAGAAGAGTTTATAAAGAAAAGAAAATTCAAGACACAAACACATAAGAGGCCTATGCATCCATCTATCCAGTGGTTGTAAATTGTGACTTATTACCATGTGGACAATGAAATATGTATATTGCCCATCATCCTGTATTTCTTTACAATAAAAATTGGTGTCATAACCCGAGACCTGAAGAACATTCAGACATTTGTTAATGTGCTCAATCATTTTTCTGTGTGGTATAATTTTTAATTACTTCTCTTTTTTAATTATTTCTCTTTTGTATCATTCTCAACTGTTCTAATCATCGGCAATTTATTTTAAGGCAAAAAAAGTTATGGAACAAGAGGATAGAAATCTACTTGTAGATTCTAAAATGTGTAAGGAAGGGAAGATTGGATTGACATGAGCTCAGACTCCTGGCCTTGGGTAAGGAGCAAAGGAACTGGTGTGAGGGATGAGAAGTTGGTACATGGTGAAGAATAAGGAGTACAGGGTACCACAGAAGCATGATGGGCCTTCTGCAAAGTTTTGGCATTTGCAGCTGGAATGTAGCCTAAAAAAGGTGGACTGAGGTGTGAGTAGATTGGGTTGGAGCTGGACAGAAGGCAAATCAGGTGTTAAATGAGGAGAGAATAAGAGATTTGGATTCTAGGCATTGCACAGGGTCAAGGTCATAGACAGAGCTTTACTCTCGGAACAACTCCAGATGTGTAGAAGTGAGGGCAGAAAATCCACTTAGTGCTCTCTTTTCACTTCCTCTGTATAGGATGATGGACAAGTCGTGCTGGGAGAATGACAGAAAACGAGAGAGCAATATAATGGGTGTACAGTCCAGACAAACAGTACATCTGTAACTATGCATCAAATAACACTTTTGAAAACTTGGGGAAACCGATTTTCAGTCATGTGCATGAGCCTCACTGACTAGTGATGCCATATTCATTGACAGCAGCCTATAGATAGACAGAGAGCTTGCTGGCTGAACATGCTCTGCTTGAGTTCCATGCCTGTCACATCCACCACAATCTACAGACAAAATATAGTACAAAGTCTTTGCATAAATTTATGCTTAATAATGTTCAGATGGCATAGAGCTATAAAAAGCCAGGAATATAACTGGAGATAAAGATAATTCTGCAAAGTCAATGCTATATTTTATGTTATACTTACCAAAAATATTAAAAATCGCAGGGAGAACTAGAATAGGAGTACTTGGAGTACTCATAGCTACTCTGGTTCCATATACTTGGGGTTTAGTTCTACCTAGTGATATACTAGAAAAAAAAACCAATTTTTATGGTCATGTGATTCTTTGGGGAATGACTCAGTAGCTGTCTCTCTCCTGTGGGGTCAGGTAAGTAGACTTCACATCACAGTTTACTATGTGTGACCATGAATGAACATTTTCTTTGAAACAGTTGCTGAGATTTTTCTACCACTGTACATCCATGTACGGGGCATAGAACTCACTAGAGCTTGTATGCTACCAATCCTCTTTGCATGATGGCAGTCTTCTGTCCGCCACGTTGTTCCTCAGTATCTCCCATCTCAGTGAGCCTCACTCTCACATTTGACTGAGTTATGCATGGAAAAGGATGTCCAAATCTGAGTTGGCATCCTGCTCCTCTTCCTTGTACTTATCTAGGTTGTAATTATCCACTTATTTGTGTGGTCCCTTTATTAATATGTGGCTACCACACCAGATTACAGGTTCCACAGCAAGTAATGACGTCTGCTCCATCACTATTCTATACCCAGTACTTAGCACAATACCGCGTACTTTGTAGAAACTCAATAAATACTTGTTGAATAAATGAAAGGTCTATGAGAACAAAAAACCTAATTTTGCCTTCAGTTCACTGTGGTGTGGAAAAGGAAGTTTTATGTGGAGGCTTCTCTCTCCTGCCCTGGGAGAAATGGTCTATCGGGAGATTACAGCTTCATTGCACAAAAGGAATCCCTTCATTTTAGAGATAAAGAATTTCAGGTCAGAACAGTTTAATTACCTTTTCAAGGATCTGAGGAGTGCACTACTAAGCCCGGTTAATCAAGCATAGTGATCGAGTCTGCCTGGATGGACTTGGCAAATGAACCCTTTCAGATTGGCTCTGAAGCTGGGACTCCATTCATTAGATCCTGATGTTTGTGGCACAGCATTATGGCACACCAAGCACTACACCTTATGACTTCTTTTCTGATTGCATGGGCTAATAAATGAATCCTAACAGTCTGAACAGATCATGATGAGATAAACACCAGTTGGATGCATGTATAGGACAGAGTCGGGAGTGGAACAAATAACCTTCTTCCGGATCCCTGAAGCCAGGTGACCATCAAGCTGTACATCTTTGCTGAGTAAGCTTGTTGGATTGCAACATATAAACCTCTCCCTCTGCCTTCTGCCTGCACTCTCCACAGTGATTCCTGTCTGTGACAATGCTACTGCTGTGAGAAATATGTGAGCCTCTCTGATGGCAATGTTGCAGGGAGACTAAGATATCAGAGAGATCTTGCCACCATCTCATAGGACAGATTCTGAGAGGCCCCTTCTGCCTTGCCTTCATAATCCCATTGGATTTCAGAAACTTAGGAAAGGCCACCTTGAATCCATGACTGATGAGTGAAAGAGCTTTCAGGAATGCTTCTTTGATGGGCTGGGATCATGATTCACATTCCAGGAGATGTGTTAAATCTCGGACTCTGTCTATAAAGTATAGGAAAACTCCAGCAGAGGATTATGACACCCCAGAAGCCATCTTGTTTTTTCTCCTTTTGTATAAATTATATGCAACAAAGAGGTTTTGTAAAATTGAAAAGATAGACAGGTAAGCAATTACTTAATACGTTCTCTGTCAGTCACTACTGAAACCATCCTGGGCAATCTCTAAACCTGGCCTAGATACTTGAACTTTACAGGGTGATATAGAGCTACTGCAATACTATTGTGCTCTTTTCTCTGGGGAAACCTCCACCAAAGCAAATGATAAGAAACCTGAGAAAATTTTTTATTATTAATCTTTATAAGTATTACTTCACTGTAAATTTATTTAGAAGGTGATGCTATTTTTCCAAATATCACTGCTGTTGGATACTGATATACAATGTTTAATTATAGAAATGGAGGCCCACAATTACATACAAATAAATACACTCAAAGCTTGGTTATTTGATGGCTAATGTCCTAGAATTTGAATGATCATGTCTCCAGTGACCCCACGCATCAGTCAAAATCTCACCATTTGACTGTTTTAAGAATTATGATAGGGAATGAAAGAGAAACATAGTTTTTCCACTACATCTTGTTGATTTACATTTCATCCCATTCTTGTCATTAAGTGGTTCTCAACCTTCTTAATACTGGACCTTTTAACACAGTTCCTCATGTTGTAGTGACCCCTCCAACCATAAAATTACTTTTGTTGCTACTTCATAACTGTAAATTTGATGCTGTTATGAATTGTAATATAAATACCTGACATGCAGGAATTGTCTTAGGTAACTCCTGTGAAAGGGTCATTTGATCCCCCTGGTCATGACCCACAGGTTGAGAACCACTGTTGTAATGTGCCTGTTGCAGGCAATGAGGCTAATTAGCGATGAGGAGATGCATACAGGAAAACTGTCCTAAGAGCTTGAAATATAGCAATAAAACCAAACCAACCATGGATGATAGAGACAGTGATAGTTACTTTGGGCTGGGATGAATGGTTCAAATGAAAAATGAATGGATCTAAGCATTGGAATTGTATTGCATGCCTATATTGGAATTGTGTTACATGAAGGTGAAGACGAGAAAATCTTGGCAAGTTTGGTGAGATGTGTTTGGAAGGATGGTGACAGAAGCAGGGTGTTGGGGTAAAAGTGATGATGGTGACCTTGGAGTACTGTGGTGAAGAGAAGATGCTAGGGTTTCTGTTTATACTGTTCAATTGGTGGTGATTTAGAGGGTGGCTTCAGTGTGGAACTGCAGATGCTGGACACAGCTTTGAGGTGCTGCTAGCAGTGATGAGTGAGGTGGTTGAAGTCACTAGGAAAATGGTAAGTGAAGACGGGAGTGCCCCTTTTCCATAACACCCCCAGATGTCTTGAGCGACTGATCAACAAGTAAATGACTATCTGCTGGCATTTAAGGAAAATGAACAGAGACGCCTGTGTTCCTGATTGAAACAATTGCTCCTTGTACTGTCCCAAGACCTAGTCACTCTGTGAGGTACGTCTCCTCGTGTTGGGAGTCATAGCCATTGTCTTTCTTCAATAAATATTCTAAGTGTCCTACTCTATACGACCAAGTACCAAATGTTTTCAGCAGATGGAGAACCCTTAACTATAGACACAAGTGATTTCTCTTTGCTGTATTTGCCACTTGAATGTGTGGGCGATGGTGACTACAGGAAGAAGGAAGCTTTCTGAGTGAAATTAACTTCATTGCCAATATAAAATCTTTACCAAAAAAAATGGAGGAAAAAAAAAAGACATGACTTAAAGAAATAATGGTGTTTAATCCAAAGTATGGTGATTGATGCCAAGGATAAAGGTTCCCAGTGGACACTGAGCTGCTGTGGCCCCATGTGGCTGCTGAACTCAAATATGGAACAAGGTATATTTCATTCTAGAAGGGAGCAGAACGCTTATTCTTTGAGTTATGACAGTTGATCGATCTGCCTCAGTCTCTTTCTCCCATTTTACTAAGAATGTAACATCTGTTAGCATCTAATCTCTGTTGCCTCATGCAAGTTCTCCAAAGAGAAAACAAATGCTCAATACGCCAATCCCTTCTCATGATCATCGTTTGAATGACTCATAAACCGATCAAAGTTTATTTGCTGTCTGGTCTGTCCTCTGTAGTGCGTGGCTGTGCATGAGGTGTTGCTGATGTGTTTCCAACAGCAACATCTGGCTCTCTGGCAGCCTACTCTGCTAACTGTGCTGACCCACTGATGGCTCAAAACTGTTCAGAAAGCACTGTGGGGGTTGATTGCCGTACATGGAGGCCATTGGGTGCTTTTAAATTTTTTTTTCTCCTGGGTACTATGTATCTGTCAGTCACATTTCATTCTGAGGAATTTACTACACTGGTCTGTCTATTTGAAATGAATAAGGAAACTCCTCATTAAAGATTGAGATTTGTATGGCCCAAAGGAGAGCATTCCCAGGAGTGTATTTAGGGTACCAGAGGATCTCTGTTATTAGTTGAACATTTCTGAAAATGTGAATTTTCCCTGAAATGGCACAAAACCGTTAAACTTCCAATAGAAGTGAAAGTAAAAGTTTTCTTTCAAGAACTCATGATTTTTTTTTAATGAGATATAATGGAAAGAACCCAGTAATATAAAGAGCAAAAGAGAAAGGAAAGCAAGAGAGCTGTGAGACCAGGTATGGGAATTTAAGTTTAGAGTGGGAAAAAGATTACTGATGTTAGTGCAGAAAAAGTCACAAGCTGACGGTAAAAATCTGTGATGATCTGTGAGGAGAAGAGCAGAGGAAGCAAAAATTTGGGTTTGAAACGAGCTCTTAAAACCTAAGAAAATGATATCTGGAAAATTGATGTTGATTAAGGAGCAATATAGGAAATGGAGAAATAGAAATATCAAGTAACAAAAGGGTAACTTGAACAGATCAACACATTTCATTTACGGTCTGCACCAGCATACAGTGAACCACCTTTGCTCCAGTCAACCCCCATCTGAGTTTGAGATGGTATCTACAAGAGTCACATAGAACTGGTCATGTGCTCACTTGAATGGGTAATTTTTTTTCTCCAAAATGAGATTGTCCATATATGAAAATACTAGTTTCTCTTTATCTGCAGTTTTTCTTTCTGTAATTCAGTTTTCTATGACTAAATATTAAATGGGGAAAGTTCTAGAAGCAAGCAGTTAGAGAGTTTTCAGTTTCACATTCTTCTGGGTATCACAGTGACATGGCTCTTCCTCCTCTGTCTTTCCTGGAATGGGAGTCATACTCTGTCCAGCATATCCACACTGGACACTTGTCCACCCAGTGGTAGCTTGGTAGCTGCTGTGCTTTGAGAGTGACCTCTCCCCATCAAAACTTATGTCTCCAAAGCTACATTGTTAAGAGTTTGTGGTGCCCCTAAGAGGTATTTTGAGCCATGGGGGACCATTCTGGGAATGGATGACTGTTCATCTTTCAGGAGTACATAATGTTACAGGACTGGATTAGTTACAAGAGTAGGTTGTTATATATAGCAAGGACATTGGATGCTTTTGGTCCCTTTTGTACATGACCACTTCCTCTGTCATTTCTATATCATCCTGCCTGAGATGTAAACAAGGGGGTGGATACTCCCCCATGAGATGCATTGCATCCTTGTATTCAAATATCCCTAATAATTGTCCCAACGAGCAAAAGCTATGGTGTTGACAATTTGGCTATACCAAATAGAAGTATTAAATATAAGTATACTTTATTAACAAGGTGAGAACAAAATGTGGGTAAGTACAGTATAATATAAGATTTTAATGAGATAGATAGTACATGTTTATAATCCATTTCATTATTGGTTATGGTTACTATCTGATCCCATAGTTTATAAATGGCCATAGGTATATCCATGTGAACATAGCACAGGCATAGTGCAGTTTTCAGGCATCCAGTGACAATCTTGGAATACATCCCCTGTGGATAAGTGGGGACCAGGCTATACAATATTTTCTTGGAATCCTGCAGAATGAGAAAAACAGTTCAAGTCTACAGTGAGGCTTATTCCACTTACAGAGTTATGATACTGTTGCTCACCATTTTAATACCAGCCAACCCTCATACTGATCCTGCTAAATGCCAGCAATTTTAATCCATGTACCCATTCTCACTCGCTAAACTGAGGTAGGGTCCACTTTGTTGCTTTCACTTTCTGGAGAGCAGATGTGATATAAAGAAAGTTGAAGAGTTTGCTTGGGCCAGAAAGGATATGGTCAAGCTGAGGTCTAAATCCAGGTAGTTCAGTGCAGTGTAAGCTTCCTAACTCTGAGGGGTTGACAGTAAAGACAACGTTTTTATAAAGATAGTCTTATGACCCAGATGAGCATTAGATGAAACTGATAGTTATTTTCATGCAAAGGAAATGATAATACTGGTTTCCCAGGCTGCAGCTCGCATGGCTCTAGGGCTGACTAACCTGCTTCTGATGGAAGCTATTTGATCTGCATGAAGAGAGAGTACAACTACAGCTCAGAAGATACGCAGGTAGAACCCTCCATTTTGATATTATAAAAACACTGTCTTGTATAACTTGTATTGAAGCTTGCAGATGTCTAGAAATACATGGCTCTGCCACTAGCTGCCTTAATAAAGGCAAGTGACTTTTCATTTATTCATTCACAATTAAACCCTCATATAACTGCTAAGTGTGCCCTTCTGATTGCTTGCTTTTAAGACAGTACAAAATTTAAAAACAGGGGAGAGGACAGGCTGGTGACTTAACTTGTAATGTCCTTTGTAAAGACTTTTAAGTAACAGGCTGCATAGAAATGCAAACCATTATCCTAATTTAAGGCCCCGCCAGATTTAACAGAAGGCCTGAGTGTCATAAACCTGCAGACAGAAGGAGGTCCAGGGGGAAACAGAGGCTTGCTAGTGAGCCAGATGTGCAGAAGGCTGTACTCTGGCTTCCCATAATGGGTGTGCAGCCCAGAGAATGTTGGCCACCTCTGGGGCCAGCTGGCCAGCACAGCAACTGCTCCTGGAAGTCCTGAGTTTTCTGTTTAGGACTACAGTGAACAGAATTTGGTTAGGTTAGCAGAGGAGCAGCCTCCTCAGCCAGACTTTCTCTGGTCATGCTGTTTTATAAAAACTTGCTGGCTTTAACATGTGACAGATGTGGCTGTCAAATGGGGCTAATAATACCTGCCTCATAGGATTGTGTGAGGTTTCACTCGAAAAACTGATAGAAAGCTCCACCAAGTTCAGAATTTAATCACTGGATCATGTTAAAGTTCGCCCTGTGAAGATCCTGTGCCTCCATTGCCCCCCCCCCTTACTTTCTGATGTACCTTCTTGTCATGGTTCATGAATGCGAGTGTCAGGATCCAGATTATAGGCCAGGAAGTGACAACATGTACCGGCATAACCCCAATGCAGTTTGTGAGGTATTTGTTATGGTGCTCACTCTTGACAGTCATGAAAATTATAGGCAGAACTGCACACAAGCCTGGAAGGGCACTAAAGGGAATGGTCCGTTAGACGTCCCTCATGGTGCTACTTTGGGCAGACAGATGAAAGTTTACTTCCTTCCAATGAGTGAGCCACATTTAATCCCTCGCCCAGACCCATTGACAGTGCCAGGGCAGAGCGCCGTGATCAGTAGGCAGCACTCTTTCTGGTTGAGGTACGTCCTGACGTTCCTCAGGTCTTGCTGGAGCTCATTTAGGCCAGGCTTGGACACAAAGCAATCCAATAGTGCTCTCGGGCTTCAAACACCTCCACACCTATCTCTAGTTTTGCTCTATGTCTAGCTGTCCCCGAATTCTCTTTACCCCAATGACCTAGAAAGAAAGCAATGCTGGTCTCCTTTTGCTTTTATTAAAAATTTGACCAACATCCAACTAGTTCATCTATAAAGAGGCTGAGAAAGTTGCTGCTGGAGAACTCAGGGTAGCTTGTATAATTTAAATAATAGCGGTCTCCCATATTACATGAGGTAAAGCATGAAGAAAAGTTGATTCTTTGGCAAAGGCTTCTGTTCAAGAATCCGGGAGGAGTCCAGAGTCTGCTTTATTAAAGCAATAATTTAAACTCCATTTTATACTGCTTCAATTGCTAATCCTGTCCTGGCAGTTTTGGCTGGAGTGTGGGCACAGTTCATCACCCATTCAGAATTTTGCTAGGAGACCTTAAAGTACGTTATTGCTTTGTTGATAATGTGCTATGTTCTAGAATTACCCAGCCAAAACATAGTATTGATAAAAAGGGATTAGACTCCGTGCTTTATGAAAAGAGCAGGTCTCAACCCAGGCAATGAAGACTTACAGAAGCTTTACATTCAGCTTTTTCAAAACAAAGTCTACGACCCTATCAGACGAGGACCAGCAAGCTCTGGTAAGAATATTGACCTGACTTTCTTGCAGTCTTGCTTCCTAACCTGTCTTATAAACATTTCTCAATATGGGCTGCCATAGATCTGCACTTCATGACTCATTCAAATCTTTCGGCCACGCACCCTGTGTAGCTGTTGACAGTAGGGTGTGTGTTCCTGAGCTCTGAGAAATCAGAGTAATATGTATATTGCCCAGCAAAACTGCCTCTTAAAATAGCAGTGTGGTAGCATTGATTTTGAGGCCTTAAAAATCTTGTGTGCTACATTTAGAGAATTATTGTTAATTAAACTGCCTGGTAAAGTCCTAGAAATCACTGACTATGCTTGCTATTATGTTTGTGGTCCAATTTGGGCAGATAAAAATATGCAAATTATTGACTGTTATACATTCTAGTCTTCTCTTCATGATTCTTTATCCCACTTGATTGTTTTACCTTATTTATAGAAACATTAGCCACGATTTCTAGAAGTTTTAAGACTTTTTTAAAAAAATTATTATTGCTATGTGTGTGCAAGGTGTGTGTGCAGATATATGTGTGGAGGGCAGAGGACAATTTTGTGGACTTAGTTCTCTTCTATCTCTATGTGGGTTCTGTGGATAAACTGAGTCCACGAGGCTTACAGGGCTCATGCCTTTACCTACTGAACCATCTAGCTTGCCACAGGCCTACAGATTTAAAAGCACAGATTTTAGAATGAAATGGGTTAAATTTTAGCTCATATTCTGCTTCTTAATGTCAATATGAACAAAATACGATCGGACATCTAACCTCGACAACCTGTTTCTGCAGCTACTGCATTTGCCTAGAAAAACTCAGGAATCTGAGCTATAGATTTTGGTGGTAGCAAAGCAGACAGCCACACTAGCTGCCTCATTCTAGTTTGTGACTGTGTGTAAACCTCACCTTTACAAGGGCCTTTCTGATAACAGGAAGTCACCAGCCTCCTTTATTCTGAAGTCACTTTCTATCCTTCTACCAATGCAGAAAGAATTTGCCTTGAGTGCTGAGGTGTCTTGGTGTTCCTTGAATATACCACATATGTTTCTGACCTGCTGTTCTAACATACACACATTGTGTGTGTGTGTGTGTGTGTGTGTGTGTGTGTGTGTGTGTGTTTTAGAGAGGCATATATGTATGTATTTATGTATATACATGTACATATGCCTCTCAGAACATTATCAAAATCGAGAGTTTGATCAAATCCCTCTTGGCCACTTTTGGTTTTTTTTTACTTTGCAATTATGTTATCAATACAATTACTTGTTTGAAAAATTTATTACTTCTCTTCCTTTGCAAAGAAGTGATCTATGGGAAACAGAACTATGTTTCATTCATTACAATTCTCACAACATTTGTGTGGCATACATTCAATATTAAACATGTTTCATGAATACGTGGATGGCCACACAGAATCCCTGAGGTCACAATAGATATGACCATGACTTTCATAGATTCACATTAAATGTGAGGTGGGAGTACACATGATTAGTAATCTGTAGAGGTAATTGGTGAGGAGCATAACTCTTTGCCCATCTCTTTGGTGGCATGGTCTTCCATGCATAAAATGGGAAATTAATAACATCTGCTTTTATTTCTTACACAGGTATGCATGGGTGTGTAAGAACATACTTTGGACAGTTGGAGAAAAGCACATACTATATTCAAACTTCTTCTGTTACTTCAACCAACCTAAAAACAGAGTATTACTCATGTTTCTTTGACCTTCCCTAAAATCCTTTACCCTCTCCAGGAAAGGATTCATACTAACATTTTGTTCTTCTCCCTCCTAAACCTCTCCTCTTCTCTTTTGTTAATTCAAATGCAAATCTGAATTTTAAGAAATTAGTTAATTTATGCTATACTCAAATAATTATTCTTTGGGTGCATTTCTACCTAAGAAATTGTAAGGAGACTTTTACTCAGCCGTGTGTGTGTGTGTGTGTGTGTGTGTGTGTGTGTGTGTGTGAAAAGCAGGCATACACACACACACACACACACACACATATATATATATATGCATACATATTTAATCTGATGGCTGTATATAGTATTTCATAGGATAGGCAGATCATTTATTTACCTTTTTGTTCCCTGCTGAATTTTAGACTTTTTCTCTGAAGGGAACCATACAGGACCAAAGAGGCAACAGTAACTGAGCAAAGCCCTGGCTTTTCCTTAGCAGGCCTTACATGCAGTCAACTGCCTTGGTCAAGCAAACAATTACACTGTGAGGAGGTAATTGTTGAGATGGAGTTCTTTCAAAAAGCTGTTAGATTCCATGAGAGGGAGAGTTGTTATGTTTTTTTTCTTTTTTATGCTTTTATTAAATTTTTTAATTTTTCTTTTCTCATACCACTTATACAATACATCCTTCCACTCCTCATTACCCCCATCTCCTCTCTCCTCAAGATCTACCTCCCATAACCACCCACAAATTTCCCCTTCACCCACTTCTCCCCAGAAAAGAAACATCCCTCCTAGGGTTACCACTCAAAACAGGCATGGCATAGCAAGATAGAACAAGGCCAGGCACCAATCCCTACATCAAGTGTGGACCAGGCAACCTAGCAGGAGCAAAAGGGTCTCAAGGGCAGGTAAAATGGCCAGAGACAGCCCCACTCCAGCCTGTAGGAGTTTTTCAAGAATACCAATTCAGATAGCCACAAGTTGTATTTAGGGGATCCTGCAGGTTTGTGCCTGTCCCTTCAGTCTCTATGAGCACCTAAGAGTGCTAGTCAGTTGACACTATACAGCTTATTCTCCTGGTGTCCTCAACACCTCTGGTCTCTGCCATCCCTCCTCTCCCTCTTCCGTGAGGTCCTCTAATCTCTGCACATTGTTTGGCCCTGGACCTCTCCATATGCTCTTCTTAGCTACTGGATGGGGCCTCTTTGGTGAGGACTGGGTTAAGTATGGATCTATGAGCAAGCATGACATCATTAGAAATTACTTTGGGGTCAGGCGGTGGTGGTGAATGCCTTTACTCCCAGCACTCAGGAGAGAGAGGCAGGCTGATCTCTGTGAGTTGGAGGCCAGCCTGGCTACAGAGTAAGTTCCAGGATGACCAGAGTTACATCAGAGAAACCCTGTCTCAAAAACAACAACAACAATAAAAACAAAAGAGAAAAAGAGAAAGAAAAAGAAAACATCTCTGGTTTATCCAGTCTCTGGTTCCTGGCCTGTCCAGCAGTCTCAGGCAGGAGTTCTTTCAATTGGTATGGAGTTTTGTCCTTCCATTGCCAATGAGGACCTTGCAGGGAGGATAGACCATAAGTCAGAGAATTTTTGGCTAGGATGGTGTTCCAGGCTCATCACCGGAAGCCTTACCTGGACACAGGAGATGACCTATTCAGGCTCCCTATCCCAATTACCAGGGATCCTTGCTAGGGTCTCCCACATGGATTCCTGTGAATCTCTATTACTCTAGGTTTCCTGATCACCTCCTTAATTGTCTCCCAATTCTTGTCTCTCCATATATTTCCTTCCTCCATCCTTCTCCTCTTCCTGGTCCTCTCTGCTCCCATTTCCACTTGGTAGACAAAGAAACTTCCCGAAAAGTGCCATTTAATCTGTACTTGATGAATAGATAATTGGAGTGGGGCAGCACTGGAATGCATGGTGGGCAACAAGGAGTTATTGATCCCGTGAACCGCTGTGGGCAGCTGTGAGGGAGGAAGAGAAAGGCAAGAGGAAAGGAGAAAGTAAATGGGACTGGGCAAAAGAAAGTTGGAGGAGAGGGTGGAACCATTGTACTTGAGCCCCAAGTGGGAGATAGTTTTAGAGTGAAGGCTTCTGCCTGAGGGATAGAGAACAGAAATAGTTACGATACATTCAGGACAGTGTAATTTGTGAGTAAAAACGTGGGCATCAGAGTCGGCCAAGTCTGAGATCAAAGTTAGGCTCTGCTGTTTACCAGGAAGATGGAGGAAAGTTACTCTGAGCCCATCTATCTGGAAGAGCCTGCTCCTCCTGCATGGTTGTGAGGAGTGGATGAGACTCTATAGGTAAAACAATTCATCCAGCATCTGCAATAAATATGCAATTGTAATTTTTATATGTTACCTGCTCAGTATTTTTAAAATGAAAGCCTCACATGCTCACTAGGAAAGATCATTGTTTATACAGACTTTCTCCCATTTTCCCTCCTCCCCATTCACTTCTTCCTTTTTCTTCTTCTTTTTCTTTTTGAGACAAGTCACAAGTGGCTCATGCTGGCTTTACATTTTATGCTGTCTAAGTTGGCCTTGAGCTTCTGATCTTCCTGCCTGTACCTCTTAAGTGCTCAGGTTGCAGTTGTGTAACACTGTATGCACCTGCAGTTTCTACTGGTATCTGATGTGAGTGGGAGGTAGGTGTGTAAAATGCCAGCTAACTATCTGCCAGAAGAAAGTCAATCATTTTCCATTCTTTCCAGGCTCGTGCATTCTACTTTCAAGCCATTAAGAAGGAAAGGTTGTCGTTTCCATCTTAGGTACCATTAGGGATAAAGGTATGGGAGATTTAGGGCTTAATCAGCTCCTGATGGCTGGCTATAGAGAAAGAGGAACCAGGAAGTCTCTCATGCTGATGCTGAGCATAGAAAACCTAAATCTTTCCTTGAAATTGTTTTGTGATGATGTCATAATGCAACAAATCCTTTAATACTATCTATTGTAATGTGAATTAAAACAAAACATTATGTCTCCCACTTTCCCTGAAGATCAACATCATACAAATGTTTTTCACAGTACTTCCTCTTCTCACTACCACCTTCTAGTCCAGGAAAGTTAGGGTTTTTTTTCCATTCCTGAGACCACCCATTGGAGAAAGATAATCAGGAAATCCTTCTCCCTACAGATGTCTAAGTAGCCGAGAGCAATAGCCATCCCATCAGTGTCTTGTGCATCCATCTGGAAAGGGTTGTCTTAGCAACCACTGTTAAAAACTAAATAGATGGAGAATTGTAAAAATCAAGTAAATAGAGAAAACTGCCCCATAACGAGTCTCTTTACTTAAAAAAAGAACTTTCTGTCATTGCATTAGCTCCTCTGAAGATTCTCTTTCTCCTCAGACATTTTTGTTTAGCAGTGATAACAATTCCAACTCTTTGTTTGCTTGTTTGCTTTTGCAGGATGGTGCAAGGGACACAAACAATAGGGGTAGGACTGTAATTGTGACTGGGTTAGGGTGGTCAGCTCTGCTTGGCTTGTCCAGGTACAACACTATAGATGCCATGCCACGAGGCCTTCCCTCTGGTGACAATATAGGAGGCAGATTGTCCTACCTGGGTTGGTTTCCAGACTTATATAGGAAAGGGATCTTCTAGAAGACTTGGACAGCAATGACAGCTTAGGTCTGTCTGATTACTAGAATCCATGCAAACAGGTGTTTTATATAGATATCATCACAAGGATATACTGAGGAAAGTTGACATATTGCTTTCATCTCCATTACTGGAAAAAAATCCCTTAATTTTGAACAGATCAATATATTACCACCAAATCACATAGGTGGTAACAGTTGGCTGTAAGGGTTGACCCCAAGGAGAGCAATAACCATGATCTCCAGCCATTCCATGCCCTTGTTTCCATGTCCTTTTTGACAAAAGCCACCATCGCAGGGAATGATGGACAGCAGTAATGCACTTCTTTAACCTTGCCTTTCTGGAAAAGGGTGATTCCACCAGAGACATGGGTGTAATCCGTGGACCCAGAAATGGGTGTCATGGAGAAGGTTTGCTGAGGGACCCCTCTGGTAATAAGTCACTATTTCCTTACTTTCTTGGGCACCTTTGCACCCGCGGAAAATAGTGTGTAACATTCTTCCTTGCACCACACAAGAACTCGTTCATAGGATCAGAATAGAATCAGCGTGATTCACTCTCATAACATCCTCCGCCCTCTCCACTGCCTTCCTAACAAGCCCAAACAAGCATTCCATGTTCACTGTGGTTTTGATTATTCTATTTGTGCTTAGTCCCACTGACCCACATAGAATGCTAGCAGCATTCACATCACATGGTCCATTATGTAATTGAATTTAGTGTTCGTGAGATTCAGAGCCAGGAAAACAACATTCCATGTGGTGAGCCAGATGAATCTATTCTTCTAGTTCGAAGTGGGGAAGTTGATGAGTCTGAAGACAGGACGTCTTACATTTTGATTAGGAAAGATTGTTTTGTTCTTGAGGACATGGCCTTGGGCCAGGAATCAGTTTTGTGAAATATTTGAAAAGATGAAGACACTTGGATATGGAATTCAACAGTGTACCCATCATACCCCTACATAACCAAAATGTGCCTGCATACCATTGTTCAGAGAGCGTGATTGGCTCCAGGAGAGAAAAGATAATTTTAAAGATGTAATCACTAAACTCCAGGGAGGTTCATTAGCCAAGGGCTGTGGTGTGTGGGCTCGTTCCCTTAATTCTATGCTTTTTACATGGTGGGTGTCAGGAATGCCAAAGACAAGTTAGGGAAACGGGAAAAGGGACAGGGCTTGTTTCTAGTTTGGATTGATGGGTTTCTAAGGGAACTAGCAGAGCAGTTTACATGAGTGCTAAATAATAAGGCTTTTTGTAAATAGAACATCAGTGTAATGCTATGCAGTTTGTTCAAGCAGCTGCACCAGGAACTATGCTGAAATTACATTAAACCAAGATGAGTTCTCTCCACTTTGCTGAGAGTCGTAAATCTAAAGTGAGAATCTCTGTGCTGTATACTAGAGTCATACATCACATGAGAGCTGCTTACACAGGGCTCTTGGTAAGAATGTGATCCACAAAATTCGAAACTGTAAAATATTTTGTATCTTCAGGAAGTGGAAGAACAAATTTTTAAGCTCTCAAACAAATTGATAATTAATTACCAATAGGGAATATTCATGAATGGAAAATTAGCATGTATGATGGTGACCGTTTGAACATGATACATAATGTCACAAAGGGAGTCATAACAAGGCATCGTGTGAGGACATATGGAAAAAAGAAACACAATTTAGTAAATTCCTTTCAATCTACTGATAAACAGGATGTGTTGTCTGTGGTAGTGTGCAAGCAGGTCCATGTTTTGGTGAAAGCAGAAGAGAGGAAATACCACCCACATGAAATACAACAGACACACAGAGTTTGCTGAAAGTAACATGCTGCTTATATTTGAACCTGTAATTGTGAACATCACATATTTTCCACCAGAGACACTTCAGAGATGGACGTTCACGAACTTGAGTACACTTATTACACGTGAGAAAGAACCTCTAATGTGAGAGACAGATCTAAAAGGTTTTGTTGTTGGTTTATAATTACATTTTAGTCACTTGTTCCTTAAAGGCATATTTATGAATAAAGCGGTGGGGGCTTTCTTATTTTGTCTTGTTTTTTGAGGTGAGTTCTCATTATGCAGCACTGGCTGGTTTGGAACTCACTGTGTAGACCAGCTGATCTAGAACTCACAAAGCCTGTGTCTACCTCCCCAGTGCTTGGATTGCAGGTATGTACTACCACACTAGGCTAAGAACAATTATCTTTTTAAATAATTTCCAGTTTCAGTAAAAAAGGGGGGCAGCTATAAAATAATCTCTAGACAATAAATGGCTTTTAGAACTGACTTTCACCCGAATATATAGATAACTAAACAAAATGAGACTATTTTCAAGTTATGTTTTCAACCCTCTATTGCAGCTTGAATGTCTGAATTAAATCTTAAACAAAACTTTTCAGCATTTTTGGTATTTGAAGGAACATCGTTCACATTAAGACTTTATAAGCAGCCCTCTCACAGGCATTTCAGGGCTATTCTGCAATACACCATGATAAGCAACATGTAGCAATTCATAAACAAATTTTCCATTCATTGTGGGTGCATGTGGTGTGTGCATGTGTTCCTGTGATTTATGCAGGTGTGGATGCATACACATGTACATGGATAGGCCAGAGGTAACCATCATGTGTTTCTCTCAATCATTCTTCACCTTTACCTTTGAAAAAGGTTCTCTCACCAAACCTGAACTAGGCTGGCTGGCCAGCCAATGTGCTCAAGGGATCCACCTGTCTCTGCCTCCCCTGTGATAAGAGGCATGTGCTGCCTTGCCTCTTCTTTTACATGAGCTGAGGATTTGAACTCAATCCTCATGCTTGTATTGCAAGCTCTTTACTGCAAGACCCATCTCCCCAACCCTTTGGCCATTTGAGAATGTACTAATTTTCAGATTAGACAAGACTTCTCTATAAAACTCAATAAATATATCCAAGAGAAATATGCATTCTCATGTTCACTGAAACATTTACAATAGCCAGTAAATAAAAACACCAGCTGATGAATGGAGAATGAAAATGTTACATGTGCATGTCCATTAATGCTATTAAAGAACAAGTTCCTGTCATTTGTGGCAACATACACAAAACTGGAACGTTCTGGTAAGTAAAATAAGCCAGGCTAAGAAAGACACACATTGAATAATGTGGTGGTTAGTACTGTCAGTTTTCTAGGACCTAGAATGACATATGAGGCCTCTCTGGGCATACTGTTTAGGCATTTGGTTTTTGGGGCAAGCTTGTGGAGGATTATGATGATTCTTGAGTCCATGTGGAAGAACTATCTTAATTTTTCTGGGAACTTTGCCTCATATCTTGGTCTGTATAAAATGGAGAAATATAGCTTAGAACTATAATGCATTCATCACTCTCTGTTCCTTACTGCAGACACAGACATGTGACTAGCTCCTTCTGCTGTGACCTTCCCACCATCATAACTACCTTTAACTACAAGCAAAAGTAAACCCTTTCTCTCTTAAGTTGCTTTTGTGGGGACATTTTATACAACGGCATGAAAGTAAGCTAAACCAATGATTTCATATGTGGAATTTGAAAAGATTAATCCCATAGAAATTGAGAGTAAAATGGGACCAACCAGGCTGAGGCTGAGGATGGTAGATGGTAGGCAAAGCAGTGGACAAGTTGATGAACATGTATGTACTGTGTTAGTCAGTTTTCCATTGCTATAACAAAATACATGAATTAAGAAACATTAGAAAGGAAAAGTTATTTGGGCTCAACTTTTAGAAGATTCAGTCCATAATCAGTTGGTTCTATAACTTTTGAGGCCACAGGTGAAGACTGCATCACAAACTCTTCACCTCATGGTGGCTGAGGAGTAGAGAGAATGTGCTGGACCTAATATTTCATTGAAAAGCATGGTCTTAGTGAACTAATGCCCTGCCACTTGTCCCCACCTCTTAGTTTAACCATCTCCTGAAGGTGCCTCAAGTTAGAAAGCAACCATCAAGTACACAAACCTCTGGCTGACGTTTATGAACCAGACTATAGCAGCTACTTGGTCATAATCTGAAGGAAGCAAGAAATGTACTATTGTATAGTAGAGTGATTCTGGATAATAATGCAGTGTCCATTTGAAAGATTTTTAAATTCTTCACCGCCAATTAAACATGTAAAACAAAACTAGAATTTTACAATGAATACTTACTGATTTTTCCCTTGGTCAAAAAGATATTGAAAGTAACCCTTCTGTTTTCTGACTGTGGTGGAGACATGATTGGGAGCACAAGGAAGGAACATGCCCTTAGAAAGAGAGCACTGTGATAAGTTGGTCTTTGATAAGCCTCTTAACTTCTGAGCCTGGTGTTTTCATACATACAATGGAGAAAATCCTTCTGAGCTTTCACATTTGTGGTGGTTTCTTGTGTTAGCTGATAAGGTGGGTGGCTGTAGTACTGTGAGGCCTGGCAAGCATGACTTCTGGTGTCATTAATGAATTAATTAATGATGACTTACCATCATGTCCATTGTTTTCACTGTGACCATGAGTGCTCAGTATGCTCCTGAGGGTCTGCCCTGCTTCAACATGTGCTGTACTATCTTACTTTCCTGCTATCGTTCTGTTATTATTGACTCTTTCCCACAGTGCAGGCAGAAAATGAATCACAGTGATGTCAAGAAGCCAAATCCAGTTTTTCATACTGGGCATTCTACCATTCTCAATCCAGTCTTAAGCTTAATCCACACATAGCAACACTCAAAGGAAGTGCAGAGATGCCAACTCCTGTCCTGAAATAGGAGTTGTGAGAGGTCTTTGGAGAAAGCAGGGCCAGATATCGCCAATAAATTACAATAGGTGGAGAGATATACCAAGAATATTAATTTGTTAGTTGAAGAAGTATATCATGTGCTCTTATTTAGTTTCATCATACGAAATAATACAATCTCTGAGAAGGAACCAGAAAAGGCCACTGCCTATGCAGAGCTTGCAGTATTGCAGAGAAAAGATGCCAAAGAAACAACACGGAGCAAGTGACACAATAAGACAAAAGAAACACAGGTAGAAAGCCGCTCCTTCAGAAGGGAACCGTTACTTATGAAATGTTCTTGATAGCTTTTCTGAATGACAGAAAGAGGACCCACATGGTACTGCTAAGATAAATTAGAATAAGTTGCTCATCATATTGAAGTCAGAAAAGAATGATGTTTATGGACAAGTTACAAAAATAAATTTAAGGATCCAAAAGAGTAAAGGAGCCATTATAGAGACAGTCATTGACATGATCCCTGGGAGGGCTCAGGGTGAACCTTAGAAAAGTTCAGCCCATCAAACATAAAAAAGAAAGAGGACCTTATCTCTGCAACAGGAGATCATTGTAGAAGGTGTGGCCTGGTGGAAGGAAGTGTGTCACTGGGGGTGGGGTTTGAGAGTTTAAAGACATAGCATTTCTAGTTTTCTTTTTCTACTTCATGCTTGATATTCAAGATGTGATCTCTCAGCTTCCTGCTGCTGCTTACTTACATACAGGCTTACTATTTGCTGGAAGCATAAGCCCAAATAAATTATTCTTCTCTAAGTTGTCTTTTTCATGTTTTTTTTTTTATCCCAGAAATTGAAAAGTAACAAACACAATGGGCAAGGGACAGAAATAACCCAAAGGCTGGAGTAAAATGCAAGGGCCAGGCAAGATGACACAAGGAAAACTTTTCCCTTACACTAGAATAAATGAAATGACACTGAATAATTTTATTCATAGAAGAGAATTCAATGAATTAAAGGAAGAGTGGAAATGTTGTCAGTGAAAATTTTTATGTTGATCAGTTGGAGATGGGTTTCAACAGATTGAAGCCTGATTTCAATCTCTAACACTGCAACTAGTTTTTAGAATTGGGAGAGTCTTGAGATGTTGAAGAACTTAATCTCATTTGAAGGATAAATAATAAGGTTTTGGTATCTTGTGGGAAAAGAGAAAAATGAGAAATTAAGAATAATAACTCATCCTTTTAGGACAAACACTAGATAAGTTATCAATTACAAGAATGGAAACAAAAACTGTCAGATACATTAGTACATTTAAAAGTAATTGTTGTCTCACAGTAGTGTGGACAATATTCTTACTCCTCATTGATGCTACTTTATAGAAATCTTCAAAGCACTATTGCTGAAGACCTACACCTACACATCTCATTGAACATTGACTCGTGTCCATGGTACTGGAAAGTACTTTACACCAACTGGAGGAGAAAGGTAAGCACTAATCCAGCTACAGAGCCTTCAGTTTACAACGATAAACTACATTTAAGATGCACTGGTGTAATAGTGGCACAAACATTGTGGGAGTAACCAACCACTATCTAGTTGAATTTAGGTCTACTCTATGAGATGGAACCCATGCCTAAAAATCTGAGACTAAGTAACTGAGGGCCCTAGGAGAAAACCAAATACTACTGTTCTGCTAAAGGAACATAACAACAACAACAAAAGACTCTTAATTGCATTGTGCTATATCCATAGATCTGTGTCTTGCTCAGCCATCAACAGAGAAGCTTTCTTCTACAGTAGATGAAAACTAATACAGAGATCTACAGCTTGACAAAGTGCTGAGAGTGAGAGACCTTGAAAAACTCTGTCCTAAATGGGATGTCTTCTCAGTGCACAGGAAGCTATGCAGAAGAGGAACCTGAAAGAAGAAGTGGGGATGGATGACACCAAGGAAACACTGACTTCCAGACAAACAGGATTGATGGATGTATGAACTCACAGAGAAGGTGGCATCATGCACAAAGCCTACACAGGTCTGAACCAGATGAGGTTCCAGCACTGAGAGGGAAAGTGAACACAAGTTTCATCCCAAACCTAGAAATTATCTCCAAGTGTCAACTGTTTGCAAAAGAAAAATTACTTTTTTCCAATGGCGTCTCACTGGATATATAAACAACACTTAAGGGAAGCCCCATGCTCTGCAGTAGTGGAGATTTTTTCGTTTTGTCTCATAATGCTCTGTTTGGACATTTTTTGACCTTAATAGCATTTTGTTTATGTATTATGGTTTCCTATTTGGTGTTTTTAATGGAGTGTGTGTAGGGGGGGTGTCTTTCTTTTGTCTGTTTGTTGTGATTACCCCTTCCCCCCAGTTTTCTAAAGAGAAAGAAAGAAGGTGTGGAGTTGGATGGGCGGGGAGGAATTTGAGAGCATATGAGTGAAAGGAGTCAGTAATCAGAATACATTGTATGAAAAACTTTAAATTAAAAAACTATTTTAAATTAAAAAAACCTTGCTTCAAATTAATGCCTTCGTTGTGTGTCACATTCTTTAGAGTGAACAGCACAAAGCATCAGACATTCTTTAAGCAAGAAGAATTTCACTGTAATAATTCACATGGAAATGAAATCAACTTGGTCATGGTAGCCTTGCAGAAGCCAGGTGAGACCTGCTCATACTTGGAGGCATCTAATCTGGCATCTACTCAGCATTTGTACAGTAAATCAAGGGCTGTTTCCGGACCTAGGACTGCTTTTCAAAAAAGTTGCTGAGAGTGTTTTTGTGGATTCTTAGAAGTTAAGCGGTCAACTGTTCTTTTCGTCTTGATTTTGCATTAATATGTATCCCTCTTGTTCGCTACCTGTCGTTCAGTTCTCCTACTCAGACTCATTCCCTGGACTGCCATTTTTATTTATTTATTCATGAATGTACCTGTGAATGTGTGTGTGTGTGTGTGCATGCTTACATGCGTGGGGATGCCCATCCTCATGTGTACTCTTGTGTTTTGGGAGGTCAGAGGAAAACCTTGAGTGTTGGTCATTGGGAACCTTCCTCCCTTCATTTGGGACATAGTTTCATGCTGGAATAAACTTTGCTAGGCTAGGGGGCTTGGGAGATCCAAAGATCTGCCCATTTCTATCTCTTTTATACCACTGCCGGAGTTAAGGGGCTATGCTGTATTATGCTATCATGCCTAGATTTTAACATGGATTCTTTGGATTGGATTCAGTTATTCATGCTTATAAGATGTGCTTTATCAACTGAGACACTCCCCTGAATCTGGAATGCCATTTTCTTGTAATAATTTTACATTTTTTAAAATTATAATTATATGATTTCCCCCTTCCCTTTCTTCTCTCCAATCCTTCCAATTCACTCCTTCCTCCCCTGCTCTCATTCAAATTCATAGTATTTTTTTCTTTGTTATTACATGTGCATGTTACGTGTGTGTGTGTTCCTAAATACATAAAAACAACCTTCACATTCTGTATAATGTTAACTGTGTGTGTAAGATCTCAGAGCTGATCACTTAGTGTTGGATAACCTATGGGTGGGGGGGGTCTTTTCTAGAGCCTACATCCCCTGCTTTACTAAACTAGCATGCTTTCTAACTACACTATAATATTTCTCCTTAGACCTTCCGTTAAGTTTAATTTTCACTTCCTTAACAAAGAAGCTTCTCTTTTCAACAGATGGAGACTGTTGCAGAAAACAATAATCAATAAAAATACAGAGAACAAGATATCATGTGCCCAGTGCCAACCGATATATTTACAACACAATTTCATGGATCACTGTGGAATAGCAGGCAAAAAAGATTCTAAGATCTGGGGGTCAGGAAGTTTGCTGTGAGATTGTGTCTTCTAGAAATATCAATAGGCTACACCATGAATTCTCAACAACCTGGCTGCCCAAACAAAACCTGAACAAGGAAAACACCAATAGACATGCTAACATGGAACCTAGACAAAGAATACCAGTACTGGAAAGCCAATTTTAATTCACAGAAGCCAGTTGTTATTGAGTGAATTTCTATGTTATACTACTTCACAGCTGCTCATCTGCCTACATATGGGTCAGGTTACTCCTAGTCCTGAGCCCTTTCTGGTCCAGTGATTCTTATAACACATTTGTATGTCCTGTCAGAGCACGTCCTCTTTCATTTAAGAGATTTTGTAAAATGTTTCCTTTGGAAGGGCCTGCAGATGGGGAAATCTTTCTCAAGAAGAGTCTGCTTCAACATCTTTTAGTTCTATGTATTTTTCTTAAATGTATCTCCTCCGCCCCACCTTGTCCTTCCTTTTTGCTACTGAGGAATTAAGAATGCTCAGGCTAGCCCTGAAATCCCACATAACCACAAAACTCTCAACTAGGTAAGACTATGCTGTGGATAGAAGATTAAGGAGAGATGTGGATGAGGACCAAAGTAATGGTGCTCAGAATTCCTCCGAGCAGTGGCACAGAAGCGCCAGTGTAGAGACCCCACTGGGGACTCTTTTGTACTTACAGTCACCTTCATTTATCATCACATTTCAGGAAATTAAAGGAAAACGGAATAGCAGTTATTTCCTGCCTTTCCAGTCCACTTTGAAAAGCATGAGGTGTCCCGGTGAGCTCAGCACACCGCAGCGATGACGACAGACCTGCTAACAGCTCATATTTTACTAAAGTGACCGGAACAAAAGCGTGCAGTTAGAACAAATGGGTTGGAAGGAACACATTTCAAAAATACTTTTTTTTCAAACCCCCCCCCCACACACACACACACCCTTCTCTCTTCCTTTCTGTTTCCAACCTCCGCGTTTTTGGACATCCTGAGCCCTTTGTAAGTGAGTCTGTGTGGGTGGGTGTGATGAGAAGCAGTTGAATAAACTTCCTCTAAAGCCACTAAAGCTCTTGTGGAGGCTAAAGGAGGGCAGGAGGTGGACCAATGCTTCGCAGTTAACAAGAGATCTTTGAGTGCAGATTTTAACTCACTGGGTTCCCCACCCCCAGTCCAAAATGAAATGTTTTCTTTGAAAAAAAATCTGAAGACCCTGACTGAGGTTCCTTAAGGAGATGATCTGATGTATAATTTCACTGTAGATCTTCTCCTTTGCTTATGTATAGTAAACACAGTGGAAGGCATTTGGAATCTTTGGTTAGATACACTTAGAATCTCTTGTTTTGGCTGCGTGGCTTCCCTGTGGTTTCTAGGCAACACCTTATATGCTCTTGGGGAGTTTAGCTCTAGTCCTAGGAAATGGGGAGGGTCAGTTCTCCAAATACATAGACAGACATTAAAAATGAGAAAGCCCTGGGTAGTTAGACCTATACATTCCGGCCATTGATGCAACTCAGCAAATTAGCTCCATTATAGCAAGTCAGGACATGGAAGAAATACCCCTGACCCTAAAGCAAATAATAGAGCTTGGCAGGATTTGATCCATGAAGGCTGAAAAAATATTTGACACACCTTTAATCCAAGCTCTTGAGAGGCAGAGGCAGGTGGATCTCTATGAGTTTGGAGTCAACCTGGTCTGCAGAGCATCTCCAGAACATCTAGGCTGTTACATAGAAAGAAAAAAAAAACCCTGTCTTGGAAAACCATATGCATATATAATTTTAGTGTAAAAACTATTTTCTAAAGGTAATTTCTGTCTGTGTACTATAGTTCCCCAATATTTTTTTCAATGCTGCCACCCATATAGGTTTTAGCATCACAAGCTACAGTCGCAATCCCCCTACTTAGGATGGGGATGAAGGTGATCATGCAGGATACTTGTACATCATGTGCATTTCTCGTCTTGCCCAGATGGACTTGAGTCTCTCCAAACCAATGCTAAGATTTCGAAGATAATGAGGAGAACAGAAATACACCATTTTATTCTGTAATATAAACAAAGCAAGATTTTTAGAATGTGCATCTCTAAAGTCAGGAAATAAAAGCACAAACACAGCTCCTTTGGGTTTTGCTGGCACATGACATAACTTATACATTGATTTAATTTTTGATATTATACACCCTTAAGTGGAAAAGGTGATGTAGGAAACTAAACTGAATACAGGTAAGGGGATAAATGGGAGAAGCAGTTTACATCAGGCTAAATTACATAGCAGTTTGTAATATTTTTTGATAACACTAAATTCAGACCTTTTATTTTTCTGCTTATAAAAGAGAGAAAAATAATTCATTTTTATGGAAAAATTAAATGATTTTCCTTATTTCTCCTGAGTACAGATGTTCATTAAATCACATAAAAAAAAATTGGTCCCCTGCTTTTTAAAACAACCCTTATCATATGTTAAAATGTAAAATATCAATTCTTAAATTTAAGTTGCCTCCAATAGAAACACCTAGGGGGATACTGGGGATTCAAATAACACCAAAAACCGCAGATGGAATGACTTCATGGATCAAACATCTGCTTCATATTTTAAAAGTATTTGATGTCAATTCTGATGTTATTAGAATTAGATTGTTGCCGTATTTTTAAACCTTTCATGTGGATTGATTCTTATTAATTTATTAAACAGTATTATTTAACCCCGAAATTATGAAAAATATCGAGTGAACAATGGGTTGTGCATATCTGTGTTTAGATTCTTTCTTCTGCTTCTCCCTTCCACTCTCCCATTGTACGGCTCTCTTCCCTTGAAGCTAAGTACTTGTCTATGAAAACATATGCCACATAATTTTATGTCTACTATCCTTTCATTTGTCTTTTTTTTTCAATTTTGAAGTCAGTTGCTGAGACTGATATACATGATAATGTGAACTCATGAAGAATAAAAGGGGCATCTTTACCATAAAATATTTTACCAGATTTTGTACCCCTAACATATATTTATGTAAAAAAGTGGGGGTGAGTTATAATGGAACTGAATAATTGGGGCCGAGATAAACCACCATTTATGACAAGACCATTTTCAGTGCTGAGTAAAGAGTGTAGAAGATTTTTCATTGTATGGAGGTCAGATAAAATTGCTCACTCTTATCACTAGCTCTTGTTTAGGCATGTGCACATGCCTTCCCCTTTATCTAGAGAGAGTAAACCTTACTCAAATATGTGGGCACAGTAGCAACTTGTCTTCTGCTTTGCCTGTCTGTGAGGCAATGGAGAACTCCTTAGAGTAGAAATCATTATTGTCAAGCAACAGGTACCAGGAGGGGGAACACGGGAGGAGATGGGAGGCTGAACTTCCCCACATCTCCAATTCTCCTGGACTCCAGGCCTATGTTACTCTACTCCTTTATTGACACTAATAGTTTTTGGACAGTCTTGGCTCTATGAGAAAGAGTCAATAATTGGTACAGACTAGCCTCTATAAACTCAGAATAGTGAGATAATATTGCATCGTTAAACCGTTCTGTAGGCAGGCAACATCCCAGAATGCCTAAATGAGGTCAGCATTGACTTGCTCACACAAAACAGATGATGGTCTCACAAACCATATTAGACCAACTGAAGATGACATTCCCATGTCCAAGTCGAGTGAAGCTGTCAGTGTGGCCAGAAGACAACGGACATCTCCTCCAAATGACAATTGTGAAAGGGAAGGGAGCATGTAGAGGGAGAGGCCATCAATGGTTTGAAATGAAAGCAGAAGGAGGGAATAATTCAAGGGAGGAAGGAAGGCCATATAAGTTAGGGCAGTGGGGGTGAGGAGCAAAGAGCGTCTGTGTGTGTATGTGCGTGTGCGTGTGTGTGTAAGTGCTTTAATAAAACCCATTCCTTTGTAACGTAACTAAAGAGAATTAATAATATTTACTATGTAAGAAATTGCATCAGATTTTGTCTTTAGATTTGTGTTTGCATATTGAGTTTTATTTCCTGATTAAGTAGTGACCAGTGTACATAATGGCCAGTTTACATAGCCTAGATTTGTGCGCTCAGAGTGAAGTTTTTAGCATCGTAGATGAGTGAACTGAATTGTATTAATCTTTAGGCAAGTAAAACTATTGTTTGGATATTAAATTAAACAGAGTTTTCTGTTTCAAATTGGTCAGCTGTTTTACTATTATTATTATTATTATTATTATTATTATTATTTATTATTATTATTTGTGTCTAGGGTAAAGATGGTCTTAATCTCTGCGTTTCACTACTTGCTTAAGTGTGCTTAAACCTCAGTTCCATGACACTTTAGCAACAGCACAGCTGAGAACAGCATATCGTGAAATTAATTGGTATTGAGGCTAGTGAGAATTTCTCTCTGCCCGGTGATAAATAAGAAGGAAAAAAGAGAGAGACGGAAACTGATCATCTGAGGGAGTGGTGTTAATTGTTCCCGTGAGAGCCCTCCCTTTCGTTGTGTTAACTTCTTTTTCCTTTATCTTTTATCTTCTCTTGGAGTAGCCAGCAATGACTACTACACATTTTTATGGTAAAAGTGATTTTGTAGGTTAGCTAACCAGGATTTTAGTTTTTGTTTTAAGTATTGCCTTTTGAGGCAAAGAAAAAGCTAAGACTTTTGACCTAATTGAACTTGAACCGGTGGTATTTCTCTCTCTTCTCTGAGCCCACTCGCTCCATTGAAGTTCTCCACTGGGCTAGAATACATTAAGACCATATTATGGCAGAGACCCAAATGGCCTGTGACTAGAATTCGTGCATGGGCCAAAGCCAGGAAACCTAGACCAGACGTCTGAGTTTATGGTCTTTGCAGTTTCCTGCCCTCCATCAGTAGGAGGAGTCGCAGCCCTCTCCAAACATGTGAACTACATTATTCATGAACTGTGTATTTATTGTCATTTCATGGAGGTGTTATTATAAGTAGGTGAATGTCCAGAGAAGACTTACTTATAATAAAATTGGGAAAGAGTCAAATCACTTTATGGTTATGTTACAATGGGAAGCAAGAGTCCATGAACACCTGATTGTCATGACATAAATCTACACATATATCATCTATTTCAGTGTATGGTGGGGTTTTTTTTGTTTGTTTGTTTGTTTTGTGGTTGTGAGGGATAGATTCTCAAGTAGTCCAGTCTGTACTTGAACTTGCTATAAAGCCAAAAATGAACTTGCACTTCTGATCCTCCTGCTTCTATTTCCCAAATGCTGAGATTACAGTATATTCAACCAGGCCTGTTTATGAGGTACTGGGATTCAACACAGAGACTTGTAAATGGCAGGCAAGCATTCTACCCACCGAGCTATGTTCTTAGCCATGCCATTGTATTTTTATTTGTAATCAGACACATGGGAGGGTATTAATTTGTAAGCTTTTATGTTACCTGAAGTAACAAGCCTCTAAACCAGTGGTTTTCAACTTTCCTAATGCTGTGACCCTTTAATATAGTTCCACAGGTTGTGAACTCCCAACTATAAGATTATTTTTGTTGCTACTGCATAACCATAATTTTGCTACTGTTATAAATTGTAATGTAAATATCTGATATACAGATGGTTTTAGGCGACCCCTGTGAAAGGGTTGTTTGACCCCCAAAGGGTAGTGACCCTCAGGATAAGAACTGCTATTCTATGAGGAGGCTGTGGGAAGCCAATGCCTGGTATGTGAAGGATGGTCTTCCATTAGAACCTTCCATGTTCTAGCATCTCTTGTAGGCTGTTGATTTCAGGAACAATGAGAAGACAATTATTTTTCTCTGGTCCACATTCATTGCATTTCTTTACCAATGCTATGGTCTTCTAGCTCAGAGAAAATTCTTCTTGTACATATAGGAGTTGTACAATGTATTTTCTAGGTCCCAGTCTTCCACACTTTTCTTTACTCCAGAACGAGGTTCAGGCTGCCCTGAGCTATCTAAATGTGTGATCGATGGAGGAGACTGGCAGTTCCCTTTTAGAAGGTGCTCTTAGGACTTAGCGACTCACAGCACTAAAAGAGAAGTCCAGTAAACAGTCATGTCATTCCTAGAGTCCTTGAGATTTGTCCCTATAATCATTCAGGTTTAGGATTTTGAAAGTCTTTTTTGTAAAATGCTCCACTTTCACCACCTATGAAAGCAGACAACTGCTGTTAAAGCAACAGTACAATTTAGCTGGCAATGTGCTGAGTAGTGAAGAGGAAAACACAGCAGTGACTGGCAAAGGGCAATTTCACATGAATAATTCCCCTAACGGGCTTGAGAATCATACCTTAGGTAGTCATATCTTGCAGAACTGTGGAAGGTATGCTTCACTGTTTCTCCTGATAGTTTAAAAACTACCAACTGTGTCTGCAACTCACATCACACTCATAGTAGACCAAGAACTTGCCAGTGGTTTTGTAATGCTGATTGGACCTCTCTGTCCAACAGTAGCCTAAGACTTGGAGGTTTGAGTCTCTTCCCTAATGAGGAGTGGCCCAAAGCCCAGGCTGAAGATGTGTCATGTATATCTCTACCTCTGATCTTATGTTAGCCCAATCTATATTTTTCAGCAGAAGAATGCTTTTTTTTGGTGTGTTTGTTGTTGTTGCTGTTTTGAGGATCCCTGAAGAACCTCATAATTTTTAAACTTCCACAAAGAAAAGAGGTGGTAAATAGAGAAATGCATTCAGGACACCCTAATAAAAACCCCAGATGGAAACAGATTTTATTTTTATTTTTGTGCTTTTCTTTCCTCTGTAAAGAACTGTGATACCTAACCCAACCTAACCCAAGTGCTATTTCTTTACACCCTCGAGCCTCCCAGGCTCAGGGAAGCTCATCAAGAGCTCTCGTGAAAAGTCATGGGTATTTCTTTGTTTCCTGTACCAGAGCATATCTAAGATATTCTTCTATCCTCAAAAGTTTATGTGACTTGTAACCACAGTGGGGGGGCATGATCAATATATTATGACCCAAATATCAAGTGGTGCTTTCTAATAGGCAAGCCCTTTACAAGATGGATAAATAAAGTACATCAAGTTATATAATCTGTATATAGTAAGAAATATTCTAAAATGAAATAAAATCTAAATTTCTAATGCTGAAGAAAGTAAGAATGTACAAGAAAATAAAAAGATGGAATAAAATTAAATGCTGAAATTGACTAAATGAGCAATATTAAAAACAAGGGACCAAACTAATATATTTTTCTGTGAAGTCCAATAAATTAGAACTCTAAGAAAGTAAGAATAATACTATCGATGCACACTCTAGAATGCTACTGAAGATGCTAAGAGATAACTATCAAAAACTTAGAAATCATATGACACTGAATGTATGTTATCCAATATGAATTTCATATTTTCAGATATATTTACCTATATATATGGAATACATACATGAAGCTGAATAAGAAGAGAAAAGATGACATTACGTGTATGCAGTATAGTTTTTAAACAATGTATGTTTTAAGACAATGTAACAGAAATAATGGAAAACTACTGCAACTGAGGTAATTCTGAAGGTGGTCACATTAAAGACTAACATGGGAGACAGTGTTTTTTTAACGTACTGATGGCAACTGGTTAGAAAGCATGCTGAAAGAGCATCCTATTCATGTAAAGTGTGATGACTTAGACATCAACATAAGATGAACCATACATATCCATATGCAATTATTAATTGTTACTAATAATATGAATTGTGGGGGCCGATCCCCCCAGCCTTGCCCTCATCAATGCCATGATGTTGCACTGCTCATGCAGTCAGTAATTTTCCACTGCCGCCCACAAGAGTTGTTTTTCTCTATCTTGCTATTTGCTTAACGTTTGGTAGTTACAAAATATAGAGTTAGACTTCCTCCAGGTGTAAGACATCCTGTTTTTGCAGACTTCCTCCAGGTGTTTTTGCAGTTTGCCCATATATGCGGTGTGAAAACATTCAATAAACGGACTTGATCAGAGAACCCTGTCTTGCCCCATTCTCTCGCGCCTCTTGTCCCCTGACCCCTCACTCTCTACTCCAGGGTCCCTAGTTGACTGACCCACAGGCCGGGTCAATGAATATCAAACAAAACAAGTTCATTATAAAATACGTGAAAGGACCGAATTGTGAAGATGTTGTTTTAGAAAACGACCAACTCTATCAAAATTTCAGAACTGTGTTTCATGAACAGTGACCAGCTTATTCTTGCAATTTAAAAGGTGCACAAAAGAAACCAAGAAAATCAATAAAGAATAATAAACACTTCTATTTTTTGATCATACATATGGCATTTCCTGTGTAATTTTTAAATATTTCAAATTAACAGGAAAACATGAGGAAAGAGATGCCAGCTTAGAAGACATTGTAGTCACAAAGAACCACAGATAATGCACCCTGTGTTTAAAAGTTCAAACTCAAGGAAGGAATGTGGAAAATTTGGTTTACTAGACAGAGGTAAAGAAACTGTTTGGAGGCTGATGTGATTGGTGTGTGGTGAGGAAAACACTAATGAGTTATAAGCCATGAAATGAAAAATGTTCAGAAGGTAAAGACAAGACTGGAATAGCTGGAGAAGACGATGTGAGTGAAGCTGTTTATGATAGACACGGCATTCAAGATGTCTGCTGACCGCCCTCCCCCACCCCGGCCGCGTGTGTGTGTGTGTGTGTGTGTGTGTGTGTGTGTGTGCGCACATGGGGCAGGGGGAGGGATCTCAGAGGGTGGTGAAAAGGAGCTGAGCATGCTACACTGGAATCTCTTTGTGATGGGTTGCTTATTTGTGTTTTAGTATTGGAAGAAGCAGCTCTTTCATAGTTTGTATTTAAATTTTAAATACGTTAGGGATTTCATTTTAAAATTTGAAAGTTGCACTGTATAGATTCAGATGAAGTTGAAGAAATGACACAGAGATTCCTGTAATCATGATTTGAGTTCAGCAATGATAGCATCTCAGAAGAACACAGTGTGCCATCACAGCCGGGAGATCACACTACCGCTACCCAGGCACCGAATGTTTCTGTCCCACAGCATCCCAACTGCTTTTCTGGAAGCACACTCTTTCTCTGAATCCAGCCCTCTTTAATCTTTTAAAAATCATCTATTGTGTTTTTACTTCTAGCATTCTTTTTCATCCCAAGGTTGTTATCTTAATATAGCCATTCTCAACCTGTGGATCGCAACCCATTGGGAAGTCAAATGACCCTCTCACAGCGGTTGCCTAAGACCATCTGCATATCACATATTTATATTATGACTCATAAAAATAGCAAAATTACACTTATGAAGTAAAAATGAATATAATTGTATGACTTGTGTGTCACCACAGCATGAGGTACTGTTTTAAAGGGTCACAGCATGAGGAAGGTTGAGGACCACTGTCTTAATATATAGTATATCGTAAAAGGTTTTAAAAATGTATTTAAAGTGTATCAGTATTTCTTATAAAAGGAGATGTAGGTTTGGCTCTTTTTTGTTGTTTGAGTCTGGGCTCTCAAAAGCTGCTGTTACTTTTCTCACTGGCAACATGACTCTGCCCCTCTGTTTCTGGCTGCTAAATTTCTAACTTGTATTTTAAACCTCATAGGGTTAGGTAGGACAGGACAGGAAAGGGAAAAAGGGAAAGGGAAAGGGAAAAAGGGAAAGGGAAAGGGAAAAAGGGAAAGGGAAAGGAAAGGAAAGGGGAAGCAAAGAGAAACCTTTACAGCCCTTTTCTGGCTGTCTTAATCTTTCTAAGTCTGGGGACCTGAAGTAACTCTAACCCACCCTGGTTCAGCTTTTCTCAGTAGGCAATTACTGAGAAAGATCTAAATTGTAACTTTTCTAAAATCCCAGTTAGTCCATTTTAACTGAGCCTTATTTCTGCCTACTTTTCCTATCATCAGCTTTTGTGCTCTCTCTTTCTCTGTATTAGAGCAACTGTAACTATAACTCTGCTGTAACTCTAACTCTAATTCTAGCTCTAACTCTAGCTCTAGCTGTGGCTCTAACTCTAGCTCTAACTCTAGCTCTGGCTCTAACTCTGGCTCTGGCTCTAACTCTGGCTCTGGTTCTGGCTCTGGCTCTGGCTCTGGCTCTGGCTCTAACTCTAACTCTGGCTCTGGCTCTAACTCTAACTCTAACTCTGGCTCTGGCTCTGGCTCTGGCTCTGGCTCTGGCTCTGGCTCTGGCTCTAACTCTGGCTCTGGCTCTGGCTCTAGCTCTAGCTCTGGCTCTGGCTCTGGCTCTGGCTCTAACTCTAACTCTAACTCTAACTCTAACTCTAACTCTAACTCTAACTCTAACTCTAACTCTTTAACTCTAACTCTAACTCTAACTCTGGCTCTGGCTCTAACTCTGGCTCTAACTCTAAAACTCTTAACTCTGTCATTGCATCTGTCAGTCTCTCCCTTATACACCTTCCAAGCTGTTCCCAGAAGTCCAAGTGACATGCAATCAAAAGGGGAGGGTCTTTTCCTTAGCAAAGCTTCACTCTATAGTATATACCACACATATAGTATGCATTATTTAGTAATGGGCCTTTGTTACTTAGCATAGATGCCCTGAGATTATAAACAGCTATCACTTTTTTATTACTGGGTGATATTCTATGGAATTATGTGCTATAGTTTAACTGTTTACCCACTGAAGGACATTTATATTCTTTGGATTTTTTTTAAATGAATAAGCTCGAATCTCAAAGCAAAGTTTTTCAAAGGAGGCTACACGTTGTAACCAGAGCCTGTGTTGGGTGGAGGTATTGCTGACCTATGAGATCCCTTTAGGGGATCTTTTGCACTGTCACAGGTGAAATATATGGCTTCTTTTTAATGCAATAACCTCTTTAACAAGGCATGGAGGGAGAGTTTTTTCCCCCAAGAATGTAACAAGAATGGTCTCTGGTCCAATTCCCAATAGTTCTTATAAACATCCAAACGCTCATGAATAGTCTTTAGTGTTCATGTTCTATTGGGATCCCGATTTTCTGATCCCCCATTAAAAGTGTACATTACACTCTGCTTACAGCTTCCTAGACCCATATCTTCAGTTGTTTTTAAACTCCTACCTGTCATAACCCAGTTCCAAATGCTCTGAACCATTTGTTCTGATGTATAAGAATAATGGCCACTCCTCAATACCAAATTTATATGTTAGTTATTTTACAGTGCTGTAGAAAAATGCATGGTGTTACTAAGTCAAATGAGGAAGAGTTTAATTTTCAGTTATGTGTCTGGAAGATTCCATCCAAACTCCATTGCTTTACACCTGAAATGAAGAGTAACACGGCGGATTAGAAAGTGTGATGGACAGAGACCTAAGCTCATGAAACTAGGACAGAGAATGCGAGCCTACACTAGTGGACTTCCTCTGTACCACTGCCCCCTCCATTCCTTCGAACTGCCAGTGTTAAAGAAAAGTCATTCTTCAATGGCTGTCTCATGAGCTAGTTGCTTCTGGAAATGCCCGTTAAGACACCCAGAGTTTTATTTGCCCTATGCATCTCTCAATCCAACCAAGTTGACAAAATTACCCATAGCAATTAAGCATTTTTAGCACATAGAACTGCCACCGTTTAGAGGAGATAAAAGCTCTGATTTCCTACTTACCTTTCTCTGGTACCATCTTGGTGGGAATGGGAGGGGGAAATGAGAGATGCTGCATTATATCTTGATTAGGGCTGAAGTTTGTGCTTTCTATCCAGTCTTTGTATTTCTGTATTGTATTCTGTCCCACTGACATGTGTATCCTTCTCCTAAATGCCAGTTTTGATTGATACAGCAAAATCAATCTTGAAATCACATAGACTTCACTATGCTTATTAAAAATTACTATATCTCTTCTAGTTCATTCTTTTCTCTATAAATTTTGGAATAATTTGTATGTATGTACAAATGCCTGCTAGGATTCTGATAATAAATATAACAAACCTGCACACTACTTTCTGGAGAATTGGAATCTTATATTGAATTTCCGATCTAAGATTGCAGTAGGCCTCTTTATTCATTTGTTTAGATCTTTGGTTTCGGGTGTGTGTGTGTGATGTTCATGTATATGTGTGCAAATGTCACAGCTTACATCAGTTATGGATCTTGATCACTCTCCAACTTATATTTAGGAAGGTTCTCTCACTTGAACTCAGAGCTTGCCAATTCAACTAGTCTAGCTAGTCACCTCTCCAAGGATCCTCTGTGTCTACTGTGGTTATGAGTGGGTCACCACAGGTGTCTGACATTTATATAGGTGCAGTAGCTTTGAACTGACACGGCAAGTGATTTTCTTACTGAGCTACCTTCAAAACTCAAACAAATCAAGTATTTGACATTTTTTTTTTTTTAGAAAATTTGTAAATTTCAAATTAAATCCTATAACAGTTATATTAGTTTTTATACCTTTGTTTTGGAGTTAGTTTGGGACATTCCAATGCCATTGTTATTGAAATGAGTTTTTTGCTGTTGTTGTTTACTAATTTATATACTTATTGTTATAGATTCCTATTTAGCACTGCTATGGTGTATCCTACAAAATTTGACACATCGTGGATGGATATGGAATAATTATAGCCTGGAGAGGATACTCATTTATCTTTGATAAAATCTTGATATGAATGGGAAAAGAAAATAAGAGACAAGTAGAGTTTTCAAAGGCAGCTGGCTCTCAGGGGAAAGAGCCAGTTATGGCTTGGCACTTCTTAAAATTCCCTAACAGCTTTTGGAAAAATTAATTCACTTGTGTCTGATGAACCCCAATTCTAGGAAGATAAGACCCATTGGGGGTTTTGTGGTTTGGCCAAATATACTAAGAATGAATCCTTTCTACTTCCTTGTTCATTTCTCAGCCAGTTACTGCAGCATGGTATCACAGGGACCTTGAATTGTGATTATACTGTTTTGTCTCAAGTAGATCAGTATTGTAGTTTGTCATCGAAATTGGGCAATGCAGTGGGTTTTTTGCTTCTGAAAATGAGGTTGCCATGTAGGTACCACTGTCACACCAAATCACCATGCTGTACATAAAACTTCCAAGAACCATGCTTTCTCCTGCAGTTAGCACTTTTTTATGAGGGTTTGCTTTTTGCTCTAGGTGCTGGTTTTGTTAGTAAATCCCCCACGTAATTCCAAGATGGAGTGGGCCATGAAAAGACAGCCAGACTAGTTACGTTACAGACACACACACACACACACACACACACACACACACACACACACACACACAGGCTCAGAAATGCCAATCTCCCAGAAATCCCCCCACAGTGCTCCCACCTCTCTCCCCAAAAGTGCACATTTCCTCTCCTTCGTTCTCCTCCCAGCTATTCAAAGCCAACCCAACTCTTCTCTGACTGTACTTTCCCTTCTCTTCTTCCTGCCTAGGACCCTTTATGACCCACTATTTGTCTCTACTCTATCCAGAGGCAGTCCTCTGTCCCTCTTGGGAAAATATTCATTTTTCTGTCTCCCATGTCCCTTGCCACTGCCTTTTATCCCTCTGGGGCAAATATATCTCCTTCGTGTTAAAAATCTGCAGTTTGAGTGTGTTCTGTGCCTACTCCAGTCCTTTCAGAATTTCTTTTATTGGGAGGGTGGATAAAAGATCTGCTCACTCCAGATAGAGCACTAACTGTAAACCATGGTAGCTAGCCAGGCCACTGAAGTCCAGTCTGGCAAACTGAAGAGTTTATTGGGTTTACTTAGGTGGTGGTGGTGGGGAGTTCATGATGGAGCCAGGGATAGCTCAAAGCAGTTTCATCTCCAAAAAAGCCTACACCAGAATGGGTGCTAAACCAAAAGAAGCTGCATCCTTGGAGCTTCCTGCAAGCCACGCAATCAGTTCTTCCCATTGGAATCTTTCCTTTCCCAGCAATTATTCGCTGCTTGTATAACCTTGAAGTGGCATTTTACAAAGCTTGTCAATTTTAGCTTTTGTTTGTTTCCTGTATTTTATAGCTTCCCCCTTCCCTCTTGGAGGGAACCTTTCAATTGGACAAACTGCCACACTACAGTTGCAATGTGTGTGTGTGTGTTTGAGTGTTTTCTCTCTAGCAAAGAGCTGGGGTGGATTTTTTTTTTTTTTTTTTTTTTTTTGCTTTTCATTCAATACACCCTACCCTATGGTCCCCTCCCTCTGCTCCTCCCAGCTCTCCCATCTCCCCTCCCCCAAGATACATCCTGAGCCCCACTTCCCCTCAGAAAAAGAGAAGGCTTCACAGGGTTACCAACCAACAGGGCTTAACAAGATGGAACAAGGCCAGACACAAGCCTTTACATCAAGGCTGAAGGAGGCCTGGTGCATCTTTCAAACTACCTTATTTTTTTCTTAAGAGTTGCTTTTCTGCTTCTCTGGATTTTTTACTTTCCCTTGCCCCTTTCTTGATTCTCATAGCTTTGTCTGTCCTTCTTCCCTTGAACTATAGTATCTTCATTATTGCCTTTTTTCACTCTGATGGAGGCGTAAGAAAGGAGACATCTGAACAGTTGGTGCGGATTCTCTCCTTTTTCCATCGAGGACCTTGTCCAACTACCCACCTCCCACCCACCCTCATCCAGGAATGATATGGACAGACAGTGAGAAGAAAATGAGGTATTTTCTTTGCCACGTGGGAATGACAATGTAATCACAGCCAACCGAAAGAGGTTGCCAGCCTTAGAGCCCTGTGCTCCCGATGGGCTTCTGGGTTTCCAGGCGCTAGCCAAGAGATTGTTGCCAAGGTTAGCGCTGCAGAGGTGTCGCAGGTGTCCTGAAGAGTACTCCTTGCTGGGCAATCTGCAGAGTATAAGGAGCTGCAGATCTCAGGCCCCGAAAGGTCTCCAAGCTTGGAGCCTCAGGTCTCTGGAGCAGCAGATCTTGGGAAACTGGAAGAAGCTGCAGGAACAAATTCCTTTCTGCTGTTCAAGTGCAGTATCTTGGGAGACTGAGGCAGGGCCAAGTCTCTCCTGCCTTTGCAGGCAGGTCCGATCCAGAAGATTATGGGTAGTAGTGGGTGCCTGAGCAGCTCCTTGCCTGCGGCAGGAGTTTCAGGAAGGGGAAGCCTCGCCTCTGATTGGATGAGTCTGTTCCTAATGAGTCTTGAAAGTAATCTTCCACCTCTGATGAGGAAATCTGCAGGCTTCTACCCCTGAAGAAAGCAGAAACACTTAGGGTCACCCGCCTATATTTCCCTCCTCTGTTGAGTTCTGCACTCATTCTGCACTCTGAAGCCCCATGACATTTGTATTTAGAAAAAGCAACTGGGAACTGATTGGCTGAATGTGGATATGTAAACAAGGTGAAAGAATGAGACCCATCAGGGAAGATCTGTTAAACCTCCTAGGAGTGAGTGAACAACCCAGAACCCACAGGAAGTTTACTATCAGGTCCATAGGTCTCTGGCTCTTAAATGGTAGAGACGCAGACACCTTGTGAGGAAGTTTCCTGTTGCCTACTGCAATCTTAAGGCTGCTGCATTCTTTCCACCTCAGTGCTCCGGCTGTCAACTTCATTCTAAAGAGAATTCCATTGAACCAGAGCTTTTGTTTCTTGAGGCAGATGCTGCTGCATTAACAGTATCAACAGTCCACTGTTTGGGAGTCTGAGTTTGTCCTTGGGTTTGAGCCTTCCCACTATCAGAAAGCTCCATACTGGGACACCTGCTCCTAACACTCCTATCACGGCATTTTCTAGACTATATCAGGGTTCTCTAGAGTAACAAAACTGACATATATATATATGTCTTAGTAAAGTGGCGTACAGGCTCTGGCCCAGCCATTCCAACAGTGGCTGTCCACCAAAATAAGGTCCAAGAATTGTTGCTCAGTCTACAAGACTGAAAGTCTCAGCTGGTCTTTAGTATATCCTGGAATCCCAAAGAAGTAGGCTCTAACACCAGTGAAGGAATAGACTTGCCAGCCAGAGCAAGAGAATGTAGGCAGAGAAAGAGAGAGAGAGATCCTTCTTTGGTGTTTTTTATATAGGCTGCCACCAGAAAGTGTGGCCCAGATTACAGGTATATTTTCTCCACCTTAAAAGATCCAGAGGCATGTAGGCATTTGTGCTCACAAATAAACACTTGAGAAATCAGGAATGCTAAACATACAGGTTGTCTCTTCAAAGAGAGAGATGTATAACTGTTTTCCACCCAGAAGTGTGGGAGCAGATGTAGTAAATAGCCTGGAGACCTTTGAGATATCTGTGTGGCCAGCAGACCCATCCCCAGACCATTATCTTGAGCCTGTTTTCTTAGTTAATCTATAGAACCTATCTTTATGGTAGATATCACTTGTGCTTTGCAAAGAGTTTCAATGTAGTCAAGTCATATGTTTTGTCTTACACGTGAGATTAAGTTTATTATCAATTTATCAGGAAACATTTTTCTCCAAATTGTGCTGTGCTTAAATATGCCTGAAATAAACTACTTGAGATCAGACTTTCAAAGTTTCAACCAGCACTGGCTATTAGGTCCTGAGTCATGTTTAAACAAACTGGCTCCTTATCTCCCTCAGATCATTACTCTGTTGGCCTTGGTGGTCATAGAGAATGTACCCAGCCTACCCCACTCTACCCACAGCCCTGCAAAGATCATTCAAATGATTTAATTAAGAAAAATACCTCACACAAAAAAAACACCTCCTGCTTGGGTTTTAGTTAATTCCAGATGTAGTCAAGTTGACAACCATGAATAGCTATCACATACATACTAACCACCACCACCACCACCACCACCATCATCATCATCACCCTGTAGTACATTCAGAAGTTCTTTGCATGTAGACCTAGCATTTTTATTGTAGGCAATTATTATTTCCTTTTGTTCTTTCTTTTATAGACAGAACCTCACTATGTAGCCCAGACTTGCCTCCAACTCATGACCCTCCTGCCTCTGCCCCCTCCCTAAGTGCTAAGATTGCAGATGTGTGTCATCATGCCAGAATGTTTCTATTTTCCTTTTTGTAAATCATCCTTTTCTTAATTTCTTTAGTCCCCTGAGAATTTCTGGTAAAATAACAGTGCATTTCCTGAACAGATCAGCACATTTCTAGTTCTTTTTCTCACATTTCCTACCACGTTAGCTTTTGGATCTTCTTTCTAGATGGTGAACCGCCCTTTACTTAAATTTATTTTTTAGTTGAAATTTTTAAAATGCTGCTCACATTTTTTAGGCTTTTCAATTGCTTTAAGTTACTAATAATCCACCTGTTTCAAGTTTTGGTTAAACGAGGTGGCTAAACATACAGTCTAAGGTGCGGAGACAACCTCTAGGCTGAGGTTCTGTGTGTTTGTTGTCCACGCAGGTGTAACTTAAAGTCATGAAAGTAGATGGAGTCACCAAGGGAGTAGGTAGAGACTGAGCTGTGCAGAGACACAAATTAAATCGTGCCAACACTTCCAGGTCTGGTCCATGAGAAAGAACCAAGTCAGGGGGCAAACTAGTGATGGACAAGAGATGGAAACATTAGTAAATGGTTTCCTACAAACCATATGAAAACATATTTCATGGCTAAATGGCTAATCGGTGGCAAATGCCATTAAATGTCAGATGAGATGAATACTAAGAATTAATAATTGATTGCTAGATTTAGAAGCTAGGAGATGAGGGTCCTTGGTATAGAGGAAAAGAAATACAGCAATCTATTCCTGGGGACAAACCCCTTAAGTCAGTATTATCAGAACAAGTAAGATAGGTATACTATCTGGGGTATAGCCAGGACATCCCCACCTCATGGTAGAGCAGAGAAAGGTGGTGAATATCAAAAGCTCTACAAACACAGTGATGTCCAGGTTTGAAGACATTTTAGAAGTGAAGGCAAACATGAGATAAACAAGTAATTTTACCAAAAGTACAGTATTTTTTAAAATAACTGTAAGATATTCACTTTTCTGAAAATCAAAACAATAAACAGAAAAGCAACTTTAGATACTTTGATTTGCATGTCTTCAAATTCGTTGGTTATAAATCAGTGCATACTTTACCTTACTATCCTGACTTTTTTAGTTAGGGTGCTTTTCCTAATTTTCTGATACAAATTGTTTCATAGGTATTTAATGGGCGATTCATAAGCTGATAAGCACTTGTCTTGAATGTGCACTGAGTACAGCCCCAGTGTGAGACCCTGCTCCTCCCAGAACACTGTCTCCAACTGCTCTCACCCTTGTCATCCTCAATCTTAGCTTTTTAAAGTCAACAGCAGCATCAGCAGCAGACGCTGCTTGTATTCTTAGGGAGGCTTGCAGTGAGTTGTGTGTGTTGGAGGAAAGCTCCTTGCTGTGCTTTTAATACCATTTGCTTTTAACTCCGTACTTTTAATGTAACTTCCCCTACTTTGCTGGAAAACTCTAAGGCCTAATCTCAACACAGGCAAGCCATTTTTAAACAGAGCCCTCTTTGCACATAGAGCTACTAAGAGAATGTGATAAGAAGCATGATAATAGAGTCGGGCACATTACTGGAAGTCTCTGAGCCTGTTTTCCCATGTGAAACAAAAGATAGCTAAATGTCAGCAAGCCAAGGCACAAGGTCCCTGTCTTTTCAGGCTACATAGGTTGTGCCTCTGAGACCTGGGTGCCAGAATCAGCTAATACTCAGGTCGCTGCAGACTGTCCCTGCCCAAGGTTTTCTCTATTACACAGTTGGATCATGCATACCTAAAAACTACTTTCTTGTCTCCCTGGATGAGATTGCAAAAAGTCATGTGGTGGTCTCTTCCTACCTCTTTCAGCACCGCATCCTATACTTTCTGCACGCCAATGCCCTGACCTTGCTTAGTTCTCTGAGAGTAATCTCCCGTTTACTGAGACTGCATACACTCTTCTCTTAGTCAGAAATATTCTTCTTGTCTTAATCACATCTCTAATTTTGCCTGGGATAGTTCTAAGTTAATAGTGTCTGTAAGCACAGTCAAGTGATGCTTAGCAAAGGAAATATACTGAGAAACATGTCCTTAGACAGGTTGTCATTGTGAGAACATCACGGAATTGGAATTCTTTTGGAATGGGACAAGCAAGTGTGGTTTTCACGTTGTAGGCATTCATCACTTTCTGTTTTATTTTCAGATCAACCACTTCATTATACGTTTTAAAGGCAACCTTAGCAGGATATTTTGCTTGTTTAAGGGTCATGGTGAACCCCAAAATGAGTTTAGATCAAGCTCAAGAGAAAACGATGCAGTGAAGAGAAGTTATCATCTGGGAAAATGGAGGCTGCTGCTCCCATAATATGGCATAATGGCTTTCAGTCTGTACTCTAGAAAACATAAAGACCAACAGCATAGTTTTATATTATCTTTATTAAGTATTTTATTCTGAATAGGAGTTAAATACAACAACAAACTTTGAGATTTGTAATCATCAATCAACCATCACGTACATTTGAAACCTAAATATGCAGAGTCTGTGGGTAATCTAAAATGTCAAGCTAAGAATGTGATTGAGTGAGCTCAAGCTATTGATACCATGAAAATCACCTGGTAGAATCCAAAGCAAGTCTCTGCAGGAACATACCCACATTCCAGGCCTCACCTAGTTTCTGTAAAGTAACTGAGCAGCCAGCAGTCAAAAGGAGCAAGACACCAAGAGGAAGAACCAGCGAGAACAGACTCAAGTATTTCAAGGATCATAAAATATCAGAAACAATTGTGTTTGATCTCTTGCACAAAAATAAGAGGCTAGTTAAGAAATTATATATACAAACACATATATGTGAGGTGACGAACATACAAGTCTCAGGGCAAAATAAAAAAAAAAATCCACGAGTAAAAGATACACTGGAATAAATAACTCTAAGGATATTTTTAATCCAAAAATGAACCTGTCAGGAGAACGATTTCGTTAATTGAATGGCATCTTTGAAAACATTTGGGGTCGAGGAAATGGCTCTGTGAGTGGGGAAAAGCACTCACTGCACAAGAACAGGAATGTGAGCTGAATCCTCAGGACCCACATAAGAAAAGCTCTGTGCAGCTACACATAAGCCTGTAACCCCAGGGGACGGGACTGGAGACAGGAAGATAGGATCGCTGGGGCTTGTTGGCTGCCAACCTAGCTCCAGATTCAGTCAGAGAACCAGTCTGCAAGGAAAAGGCAGAGAGAGATTGTATCATGGTAAAAGCATAAGTTAGGGTTAAACTGCTGGATCAGGAACACTAGGGATGGGACGTGAGAGCTTGAAGCTGCTGAGATAGCCAAGCCACACAGATAAGGAAGAGGACAGCCTCTGGGAACAGAGCCAGTGTTGGCAGGCTAGCTGGCTTCCACGAAGTCCCTTTTCCCTATAGAACATGCACAAGGCACCATTGTCTGTTCAGTATTGCTTGTAACGCTGCTAATTGTAACAGACTAAAATTTTGAGTAAAGTTGGCTTCGAGAAAGAAACTTCCACTTATTCCAGAGAAGAGGGTACCATAGGCTGCCTCTAGAGACAAGGCACTAGATATGAGGTAACCAAAGAAAATCTCAGCTGTGTCTTAGCTGTGATATATGATACCTTCTCACATAAGAAACAGAGAGCATAATTTAGTTAACAGCTAGCAGACCCTGCCATGGTGGGAGATCAATACTGCATAAAGGCTGGCAATGCCAGGCAAGGCCACGGGCCAGCAACTAGCCCAGGTCAGGACAGCAGGGCTGATGTACATGACCAATCCTCTGATCGGGTGAGAAGCTCATGGACAGTGTGTGATCATCTTCCTGGTTGGACCAACTAACATACACAGAGTATGGAATCAATCTCATTAGAAATGACCACATTCTTTGTACAGTTTCTGCTATAAGTCCTTAAAAAACACCTAGACCAACAGTTCAGAGGCGGCTTCTGCCTTGGGGGGCCCTTGGGTAGAGGAACATTTGGAAATTTTATGTTAAGAAAAGCTTTTTGGTTTAACTGTCTAGTCATTAGAGGTTCATGTTCCCACCCCAGCTGTGGTACAGTTGTTTGCAAGTTGGATTTGGACTGCTTGATGCAGGTGGCTATAATTTGGTTGGGTGCAGTCGTTCTGGCACCTGTAGCTTGTCTTTGGGATTGTGTGCTCCATGGGTTTACAGGAACTTTTGGTTTAGGGCGTTAAAGGTCTGAAGCCCTGAGAGTTGGTGTGGGCGTTGGTTGGTGGTTTGTTGATTGGGTTGCTGTCCTTAGTAAAAGAATAAAAGTTGGAGAGATTCAAGCTTAGGACAGCCTAAAAAGAGACTGTGAGAATTTCTACCTTTCCCTCCTTTTGTATTAAGGCCACTTGTAAAAGCAGTGAAGATTTCTGTCTTTCCTTTCTCCTTCCCTAAATTGAGGGTAAAAGATTGTTAATGTACTGCTATAGCCTTGTGCCATCCAGGAGCTAATATAATATCTGGAGTTCTGCTTTCTTTCTGCCATAAAGATTTAATCCTTTTTATAATCAAAACTAATTTTTAAAATGAATAATAAAAATTTTCTCTATATAATTAAATTTCCTTGGTAGATTCAGCTGTCATTCCACTGCCTATGAATTTCTTTTTTGGTCATGAGACAAGAGCTTCAGTAGAATTTGTATGTGACATGAGCATCCAGCACCCTCAGTCCTAAGTTTAGTCCTCCTGAGATGAGAGTCTGCATCATACATCAAAGACCTGTTGCTACATTGTAACAGAGTAGGGACTAGGTTATCCTGCTACGGTCTATACACAGACACACACACACACACACACACACACACGTATGTGCATATTTGTATGTGAGTTTCTGTGTGTGTGTGTACCTGCATACACATGTGCCTGAATACTACACAAATTATGACACACTTCCACACACACACAGAAACTCACATACAAATATGTGTACACAATAAATAAAATTTTTTAAAAAAGAAAAGTGTATCCAAAATGCAAGATAAATAGCCACAGATACGAAAAACCTGAAGGACAAACTAAAAGCAGTCAAAAAGTTGATGAGAAGTCATTTACCTGCCTTAAATTGAAGGGTGGTACATTAGCCTCTGTGATGACTGGTTGTGTTAACTTGACGCATGTAAAACCACCTGGGAAGAGAGTTCCGGTGATGGGTTGTCTAAGTCAGGTTGGCTTATGGGCATGTCTGTGGGGTACTATTTTAGTTAAATTAACTCACATGGAAAGACCTGCCACTAAGGGGGGACATTATTCCCTAGGTCCTGGATTGCATAAAATGGGAAGAATACAGACATGCTTGCATCCATTTTTCTCTCTGCTTTTGACCACAGATGTGACAAGTCCGTCAACATCTTCCTCACCTTCCCTGATAGGATGGATGGTAGCCCGGATCTGTGAGTAAACTCTCTTAAATTGGTTTTGTCGGGGTATTTTATCATAACAGCATATACAAATTCAAAGCAGATTAAATGGGAAGAAACTTCATTTTGTTACATCTTAATACGTCAAATCACAGAAAACGAAGAACAGAACTGTTATAGAAATTTTAGAAAAACCACAGATTGCCTGTGAACATTTATCAGCAATTGTCATGAAGAGAAAGACAAACTTAAGAAAGTCCACAATGGAGGGCATCTATGTGGCCAAAATGACACACGAAAAATGCTTAGTTAAGTGGGAAGTACAAACTAAAATCGAAATGATAAGCTGTACGTGTCTACCAGATCTATGACGAAATTAAATAATATTAAGAGTTAGCAAGCATAGGAAATTATAGGCACCCATAGATTCATGAAGGATAAATTGACCTGACTTACTTAGAAAACAGTTTGGCATTGTCTTCAAACATGAAAATAAGCATAACATATAATCTAACAGTTTTGCCTATGGGTAAATAACCTAGAGAAGCTCACATGTACATATATATGCTGTGGAAAATAGGAAAGGCTATTCACACAGCACTGTGCCACTATGGTTAAAAATTAGAAAAACTAGCATACCCTTTCAGGGTCTGAATATAACCCCAAAATCATGTGATGAAACTTAATCGCCAGCATGTGATAGCACTGTAGGAGTTTACATCTCCAAGGCGCAGCCTTTGAGTGTGGAATTAGGGCCCTTATACAAGGGCTTGAGGGGCTGTGTTTCTTCTCTTCACTCTTCAGATACATGAGACCAAAGCGTTTGTCTCCTTTTCCCCTTTGTCCTGTTTTGCTGTGTTAGGGTGCAACAACAGCTTCCCATTACCAGTCCTGGGATCCTGGACTTAACCAGACTCTAAAATTGTGAATAAATAAATGTTTGATTGCTGGTTACTCAGACTCAGCTATTCTACCTTATGAAAAATAGCAACTTAGAATAAAATTAAAAACTTTGGGTGAAAGAAGCAAATCACAAAACAGTACACTGAATTTAGCTTTGCTTTATCATTTCACGGATTCTACGGCACGGAATATCATCTAAACCTTAATAAGCTTTAGTGCTTATTTTGGCAGTGGAATCCTGTCTCTTCATGAATAAAATTCCCTAACAGTTGCTGCAGAAACCCTGTTCTTGGTGACCCCGACTGCAGTTTCTTAGCGTACGGGTATTCACAGGAACATCCTTCTTAGTGGTGGTAATAATTATCTCGTTTTGTACTTGTGCCTGCAGATCTCTCTGTTTATGTCTGTGCTGACATAAAATCAGATACCCAGAAAAGCATGAAAATACAAACTTCTGGAAGCTGTGCTTGTGCCTGTGGACCTCCCATAGAGGTGGGGCAATGGGGCTGGGGAGACAGGAATGGGGCATTAAGCCAATTGGGTACATATGCTTAAGTGAAAGAAAACCTAAAGGAAGGAATACGTTGTAATTACAGTAATAATATAAATATAATACAGGAAAACTGGAAACACAAGGCCAAAACACCAGGATACAGAAATGTGGCCTCCTGTAATTCTAACACTAGTGTAAATTAGATGATGTAAAACATCCACATTGTAATTATAGCTATAATTTATATAAGTATGGTATGTATTTATATTTATCCAGCATTTAAAAATGCAGTATATGTATTCATTGCAGAAATATGTATATGACCATGTACATGAAAACATCAGAAGACTCTTTTCCCGACTTCCCTCATTATTTGATGTTTATATTTTTAGGCTATTTTAAATGATGATTTTTTGCTAAAAATTTATTTTTTGTTAAATTTTTGTTAAAATTTCATCTGTTTAATATACCAACACACTGAGTGTCTCTCATATACCTGGCAGTCTTTTGTAGTGGATAAGATGGTTTTTACTTTGTGCTCTGATGTCATTACATTCTACGCAGACTATAATGAAACAATGAATTTTTAAAAAGAGAAGCCTGTACAGCTAGACGATGCATAAACGGCGCGTGTGCATAGAAAGTAACAAATCCAGATGTCATGTTAGCTTTGAATATAGAAGTGCAATTAGATGTATGTCAAAATGCATCTTTGAGTTAAAAATGTAGATATGGCTGTTTATGTTATAATACTGTTTATTGAAATTAAAATATCTTGTCCATTGATTCAGTTATATGTAAATACACGATGGAGCACTGGCAAAAAGGACATACACTAAATGTTGAATGTATATCTGTTAGGAAATGGAATGGATTTAGGGATGGAGAATGAAGAGAAAAAACAGTGAGAAAAAAATGAAACAAGATATTTGAGCATTTGTAAAGAGCTCTGAAAACCTTGTGATCATTTTAACTGAGAAGAAAAAGGAAAGTAACAGAAACTAAGGGGAGACAGCAATGACAATGAGTAACCCAGCAGCCATGTTATACTGTAGGGGAGGGCATGAGGCGACACTCTTGGGTAAAGGATGTTTCTACTGAAATCTGACTTAGTAATATCATTGTAGCGATGTCTGGAGAAAGATGATATGAGGGAGAGCGGCAGGGAAAGCTGTATGGCAAAAACAGTCTACATACTTGCATGCAGACTCTAAAATTAGCCTGGTAGAATCTATTTTTGGCAGTCTGGCAAGAACAGCTATTATGGTAAAAAATAATAAATAAGTAAAATTCTTAGATAACGTATAAAAAAATCAAACAAAGCAGCCAATGAGAAACATGGAGACTAAAGATACAAATGAACAATTGGTGGAATGGAAAATCTGATTGGCCAATAAATGTAGGAAAAGAGTATCATTTTGATTTACTAAACTCTGTAATTTAAAAACCACACTGGATGGAAAATTCCACCTCTGGTTCAGATGCAGAAATTTACGGGAGGAGTCTGAAGCCAAGAAGATGTCAGTCTGGAGTCTGTCCAGTACTTCAGTCCCAAGCTACAGGAAAGAGAAAAGTCTGGTTCACCCTGTAAGCACTTACAGCCGGTGGCTAACTACATCTCAAACTGTAACAAAGCTCAGGCCTTGTTCAGCTACATATTGGATCAACGACTCAACTCAATAGTGACAAAACACTAAAAGAAATACATGGGTGATGAGCAGGGAATAATTATTCAGTCTTTGTTTTATATTCAAGTTTATTCTTTAACAATTTCATATATGAATTCTGTATTTATATAATTTCTACCCCCCTCTCTCTCTTTGCTCCAATTCCTCCCATGTTGTGTTCTTTTACACGCATGCATTTTTAAAAATTCAACACAAAAAAAGATGAGAACCTCTTCTGGCCTTCTGTATCCTGATGATAACAAAATTCAATGAGAAAAAGAGAAATTGTACACCAAGAAAGGGGACGTAAACCAAACAGCAACATTCACTACATTAAATGCGAGCGATCTAAATATTCCAAAGAAAAAGTAAGGAATGTCACAGTTGGTTTTAAGGTTTGTGTCTTGCTCTTTTCAGCACTAATCATTGATAAGACTGTCCTTGTTCTACAGTATTTATCATGCTAACTTATGAAGGGATTAGCTGAACACTTAACATGCCGGTTCTTGGCAGTTCTAAACATTTTCCCTCACCTAGCTTGACGCTACGTTGCTAGCTGTGTACATTTGAAACACTGCTTTCTCTATCTGCATCATCCATTATGCTCCTCTCCCTTTAAATCTCTAATACCTTCCCTTGTTGTGAAGTCTGTTTTGATGGCAATATAATTGCCTCTGCGTGTTTTCATACCCCTTTCCATTCTTGCTGCTTAATAACAGGCCCCAGCGCGAGTTTTCATTGTGGCTGTGACATCAGCGTTTGGGGTGGTCATTGTTACAAGTAAAGGGCACCTCGCCACTTGTTACTGTTTCCAACTTGCCACTCTTGTTCTTCCTTCACATTTTTTTTTTTTTTTTTGTCTTAGAGACTTTGCACTGTCTTTTGGAGATTTAACTGCACATTTTGTTGTTGTTTGTTTGTTCAGGTTTTTTGTTTGTTTGTTTTTTGTAACTGAACATTTTATAAGATTTCATATTCTTTCCTTTGGCATCGCAATTATACCTTTTTTAAAACTTAAAAAGAAATCTCTGTATGGTAGACTATGTCGATAATTGTCGGTTGTGGAAGACTGAGATGGGAGGGTTGCCACGAGTTCCGGGACAGCCTGGGCTACAGATTGAGACTCTGTCCCCAAAACACAGAGTCCCACAAAAATAAAAGCCATTTCTGTCAGTTTGTTTCCTGGCATTTTCATGGTTTTTCTTATATAATCTATGTGAAATTTCATGCGGTTTCCTTTTTCCATAAGATCCCCTTCAGTATATGTCTCACAGTGATAAACATCTGTCCATAATTCTAACAAACATGCTCTGTCCGAATCTAGTTCTGGCCCTTGCACAATCTCTTCACAGTGTATTGTTGAGTGCTTGGGGTTGCTGTTTGCCTTCTTAGTGTGCTCTATAATTCTTCTGACAAAAGACAAGGTAGAGATGTGCACAAAATAAAGGAAGCCACCCTAAACAGACCAGTGTTGCAGCAGTGATGCAGATGACAGGAGGTCCTCTTGCCCTGTGATTAGATCTCAGTTTGTTGGTACCCTGAGCTGTGAGCTTCACTGGTGCTTCTTAGTTGCCTGGGAAAAGATGGTGAAGGAAGACAGAATTGTGAATGTCCCCTCTCTCACATGGAGGAAGTTCCTCCTGAAGGTCAACATCCATAAGAGGAACACAATGCACTGGTATATTTTAAAATTGTTTCTTTTGTTCCTCTCCTTCCTAGAAGCATAAAGGGAGATGTCTCCTGAGGAAGCCAGGAATCTTTCTGGAGGTGAGAGTATCTGGGGCCATCTGTGGGTGCCTTTCCCTGAAGCTTAAACTCTCAGGCTTCTCCACACCACATCTCTAGGAGCACTCAATCAGTTAGGAATTTCTAAGCACAGCTCTGATTTCCACGAGATTTTTACAAATTTGATCTAGACCTTTGTCACTCTTTGCATTAGCTTTTCTGTTTCTCCAGCTTTAAGAAAGTTAGTTTTCCTAGGGCCTCTTATATTTTTGATGCATTTAAGGAAAGTTGCTGACCTTCCATTTCTTTAGCTCATAACTTGTTAGATCTAGCAGCAGGCATCTTGGTCCTCTGGCTTTTATATCCTTTCTGTCACCTCTTGAGATGTTCCCTGAGCTTTGAGTGTAGGTATTGCATTCTAGATACTTTGGCTTCAACTAGATTCCTAAGGGAAGGCTCCTTTCCCTTCTTGTGTGCCTGGAAGGTCACTAAAATGAAATTTTTTGATGTTGCTTTCATAACTTCAGTTATGATTTTATGTGTTTAAAGTGGATTGCATCTTTTTATGCTCATCATTACCCAAGCAGTGAATGTGGATTTTCCCTTTTGATGGTGGTGCTAATTTTGATTCAGCATCTGCCAAGTCTTCCACTTAAGTTAATAAATCTAATTAGCAATTCGAAGCAGTATAATTTGAGAAGAAAAGATGTATTAACTCTCAAGCCTTTTATTCAGTGGTTTCAGCATTTATTAACTATTGCCTGAATCATTGACATCTAAGACGACAGAACATTAACTATCCTCATGTTAACTTCGTATGCTTCATAATGTCATCATGTTCTGCAGATTGTTAGTTGGAATCTAGTCTTTAGGAAGACAACAATTTTCTTCCTTACCCTTCAGTGACCTTTCTACCTATTTAAACACCTATCTTGCTATGGAATTATGCAATTTTATTTTGTAGGTTATAATTCACTGTTGTTTATTTATATTTATGCTCCAATTGACCCAGAAATGGCACCTGTGCAAATTCACTTTATTTAATCTCCTGTCTAGATTCTGTTTTTGCTTTTTCTACGAAACTAGTTACACACTTTGAAAGGACAGTAAATATGTGTCTTCTAAGTGAGAAAATCTTATGCATGGTGAATTGTTATACATTTATTTACTTATTGTCTATTAAAAACATTCTGCAGTTCTGGTCCATAGTTACAGGGTGCATTGGTCATGAGTTAATGAAACTGGTAGATGGTAGGGTTCATTTACTTTGTGGGGTGGTCATCAGGAAGTTCTTAATTTAACCTCTGTCAATTACTAACATGCCATAAAGGTTCACAATAGGTACATTCATCATTATAACTGTTTTTAAAAGAAAGAGTTCAGCAAATTACCAAAGAGAAAGTTGGCCATTTGTTTGGATATGAAAGGGGGCTGGAAGGAGTAAAGGGAAGGGGAATGATATGATTGTTTTTAATTAAAAGTGTAGAGAGAGAGAGAGACAGAGAGAGAGAGAGAGACAGAGACAGAGACAGAGACAGAGAGAGAGGCAGAGAGAAACTGTTAAGTAAAAATCCTGGGGGAAAGTGTAGTTAGTTCCAACCTAGTCACAGCTTTGTGTGTAAGAGCACCCTCTTTCTATGCCAGATAAGGAAAGCCTTGTGCTCTTACACAGGAGGGTGAAGGCATTTGGAAGGCCTGTCAGGGTCCTTTCCCTTCCTTCTCCTCGTGCACTGTTTGCTGTATAAACTGCAAGCTTTTCTTGTTGGTGTGATGAAGATACACAGGATGAAACCTGGGATTACTTGCGTTGGCAGACTCAGGCTTTTGTTGCTGCTGGTGCTTGTTCCTTCGCTTGTTTGCAGACTAGCCTGAGCACAGCTAGAGGTGAGAAAGCAGATGAGGTGGAAGGCTAAGGACTTCAACCATGTAGCTGCACTTCCCCACTCTTACTCAGACATTGGCTGTGAATTCCAACCTGCGGGGAGATCACCTGGAGGGTTTTTCAAAATTCAAACTCTTGGTTGATAACCCAGAATTGTGGATTCAGCCTCTAGCTAAGGATAGAGAGATCATTTGTATTTCTCAAACAATCTCAGTTAAGACTGATCCTGCAAGTCCAACAGTTCTGAGAGTAACTCAGAGAGAGGAAACAACAGACTGTACTTAGCAGATTTTAGGACTGTGTTAGGGTGGGCATAAACTTGAAGAAAACGAGGACCACTTTTAAAGGGCATGGCACTGTACAGGTCTAACGAGGCCTGTCTCACATTGTCTGCAACAGTGACACAGCATCAACAGATACAGACTGAAGATTGACATTTTATGGCTTTATTACCAAACTCTCATGCTGGCAGACAAACTGGGTCAATTTACCTTTCTCCTCAAATGTTCTGATGCCTAAGCATCCCCAGGGAGCAGAAATTCTACTTCTCTCTTCTTCCATAACGGAATCAAAACCATCAGCAATGTCCTTGAAGGGAAGAAAGCTTTGTTTCATTTTCAGTGTAACAGTACTCTTTCCAGCTTTGAAATAATTAATTCCATGGAGTGTGTGTGTGTGGGGGGGTACCTTGTTTGATCAATGAGGTAATCCCAGGTTCAATATACTTCTTTTCCCTGAGATATCACACTTCACACCCCTCCCATGTTTGAGGTCTATGTTCTGCTTAGTATAACACTCCTGACAATCATTGTAAATTCGAAGAGTTCTGGTGTGTAATTCCTATGCATCTATGCTTTTACTCTTCATTTCATTTTCTCATAGCTTTTTTTATAGTTCGCTATTTATATGTTTGGCTATTACAAGAAATAAACAAATTTCTTCACTAAAATGTGTCCTTCGCTGGGCTAGGAACTTGAGCCTCTGTGTCTTAATGCCCACCCAGTTCACAGCAGGTGACCAGTAACTTAACTGCCCAGTAACTAGTGCTTGGTTATGCAGTCTAGACTAAGGCCCTTTGCCTAGCTGATTCTGTCAGTTGGCTGATGCTATTGATATTGCTACATTCACTGCTAAACTGTGGTTCTTAGGCTTGACCTCTGACTTCATTTGAGCAATCTGAGGGAGCCTGGATCTAGCCCTCAGTCTTTAGATCTCTTTATTTCTCTGGCATTTCCTTGTTAAAGGATCCACAGTCTCTCCTAGGTCATCTAATTTCCTTCTGAAACTTCTCTTGGCCATGACTGAGGAACTTGGGACTCATTTCTCAGGCCTTCCCTCAGCTGAAACCCAGGCCAAGTGCCATTTGTTTTTCACATGGCTGCCTTAGGAGGCTAAACTGAAGTAACTTTTGTGATTCATTCCTCCCTGAGTTCAACTGGGAGATGGGTATGGGTTGTAGAAGTTTATTTTTAGTTGTGTTTAAAATATGGTTTTGTGTAATGTTGGGTGAAGACCTGTCTGGGTCTTGGAGGTTTGTATTGTCTGCAGGTGTTGGGTTTCTGTGGGGAGTGTTTGATAGCTTATGATCTGCACCTGAGGAGATCCAGTTTTTGCTGGCTCAGTAAAAACACCTGAGCTCAGACGCTCAGGGTTCCACTGTCAAGTATGATATTGGCCATGACTATGGTTCCTTCTGCCGAGGTCTGGAAGGGCTTCCACATATGAAAATGCCCCCCGTCTCCTTGCTGAGCTACCACAGCGGCCTAACAACTACAGGTATGTGCCCTGTGTTCTCTGATTCCTGAACCCATGGGTAGATTTCTTTCCAGATGTCCTGAGTATACCTTTGAAGCTCATTAGCAGATTTTAGAAATTGATTAGAAGCCATAAAATCCTTCTTGTTTACTTAGAACAAAAACAAGTAATTGTTTTTGGGCAACTTTGGGAGGAAAGGGTTGAATTCATTTTATGCTTCACAGTTCCTCATCAGGAAGCAAAAGCAGAAATCTGGAGGCAAGAACTGAAGCAGAGACCATGGCTGTTTACTGTCTTGCTCCCAAGCTCTTATTCTACTACCTCTTACACAGTGCGGGCCATCTGCCTAGAGCTAGTGCTGCCCATGGTGCTCTGGGCCTTCTACATCAATTAGCAACCCAGAAAATGCCCCACTGACAACCCTATGGGGGCAACTGTGGGTCCCTCTTCTTAGTGGCACATTCCAGTGCTGCTTTCCCCTGCATGTGTCTCCTCCCATGGTGCTCCTGCTTTCAGATCAGTTCTGCACCTCAGTGTTTTGCTCTCCGGAGCAGAACTCCCTTGCATTGGCTGGCTACTGATTAATTGTTTATGATGACAAACTTCAAGATTTTGTTCAAATTATTGTCAACGTATCCTGTATCTTGCCTTTCAAGAATAGTTTTGGGCATTCATGTTCTGCCATGTGACAAAATGTTTAATTCTTTGACATAATTTTAACATTGCGTCAACTTCAGTGCTTACTGTTACATCATAAATACCATGATTTTCATTTTAAAACATTTTTTAATTTTGTGTCTTTTATGTTCTATTACTGAGAGCTCTGTTAGAAAGAAGTATACATGTTAGACACAGTCTCTGGGCTCCCATATATCTGAGAATCTCTTTACAAATGAAGACTACCAAACTGGATATAAAATTATTAAGTAGCAAACTGTTTCCTTCAAAAACATACCCATTGCTGCAAAGGCACTTTCGTTTTCCTTCCTCTTGTGATAGTCTTTGAACATTCCTTATCTAAATTTCTTTCCCCCCCTCCTATTTAGGGTGAAGTCACACTTCTTCAGAGGTCAGAATGTGCATATACCTCACTGTTGTGGCTGACTGATGGGGCCTTTCTTGACTGTGCAATTAAAGGGAGTTTCAAGTAGCCATTAGCCTGGAGCCCCTTACCTCTGAAGAGTGAGCAGATGTTCTTGCTGATGCCTTTTTACATCTGATGCCAGGGCTCACACGTTATATGAAAACCTACCATCAAGCGCCTGTGATAAAGGCAGCGTTCTTGTCCACCCGACAGGTGTTGTCTGTCCTTGCTGGAACTTTCCTGACAGGCTGTGCATAGAGCTCTGCTATCTCATCTCAGCTGCTATGTCTGGTATAGTCCACGGATGGCTAAATAATAATGGGCAAGGAGAGTCGGGGTCTGCAGACCACAGCCACCTGGTTTGTTTGGAAATCCAGTTTTCATTTTGATATGTGGACTCTGGACCCCTATTCTGAGAATCTGGGAGCATTTGGAGACAGTTTATCATGAAGTCTTAAATATGTTCTCAAAGTTTTTTCCAAGCATTTCTTTTTTATTTAAATAAGAAGTATTATTCAGTGGGTAAACAAGCAAAAGTAATCAAACTTCTTCAGGCCCATGTAATTAATTTTTAAAATTTACACAAGGCAGGCTGCAATCCTTACGAGTCGATTAATTTTAGAAAAAACAAATGAAAGAAATGAGGTTCCAAAGCAGTGTTCATTTATTTTTAGCAAAATAAAGTGATTAGATTTCTATTACATATTCTCAACTTTCGGTGGACTGTGAGTCAACCCTATTCGTGCAATTTATTTCATATCTGAGACTTTCAAGATGTTATTCAGCACTACCGAGTGGTGCCATTAACTGGGTCTCCGGCCCTGTGGAGCAGTTGGTGGAATTGAATTTCAGGCACACAGGAAAGCATTGCTGGGGCTAAGGGCTGCATGGGGATCTGGTCTCGGCCTCACAGCCTGGTGTTCATGTCTGCTGAGAGGCAGATGGCTTCTTAACTGGTGATCTTCCCACGAGGGGCAGAGAGTGGAGGCAGCAGGACTGCAGTTGGTGTGTGAGCCTCCTGAGCAGGAAGCTGGGGCTCTCCCACCCCCTATGGTGGGGTGCTTCCGCATCATATTTCACCGAGTCACAGTTTTCTGAGAATGTCCTAACAGTTTCAAAATGACATTTTTATGTGGCTTAATGTGCCTAATTTGCTACAACTTGTATTACATCTCCATTTGCCTAAACCACCGGCCAGATGGAATACATTCTGGTCAGACGTTCAGACAGTTACTATTTAGGGGATAATGTAGCCTTTAAAAATTTTCACAAGAGACTAGGACTCTGATTTTAGTTCTCTCGACTCACAGAATAGAATTGATTCCAAGATAAATTACCTTTTGGTGGGAAACATTTTATCTCAGTTTGAAGAAGCATCTGTTTGGTTTTCTTATATGCTTTGTTAGCAGTTAGCTAATACATATGATGAAATATAAACATTTGTCAAGGAATATATAAACAATTTCCTTTATCCACTGAAAAAGTTGAATTTTGTTTAAGCAGGAAAATACAGCAATAGAAATGATATATTTGGATTTGAAAAAAATTGTATATTCAAGTATTTGAACATATTTCTGCTAAGTCAATTTACGATCTACTATAATTTAAAACAAGTAATTTGTGTGTGTGGGGGGGAGTACAATGAATTTCTGATGGGGCAGCCATTTCTTCAAAAGCCTCAGTTGACATCCCAAGCCATTGGTCCCGTGGGTTCTTACCAGTTATCACCCTGTTTGACATCATAAAATAATGCCCCTCTTGTTCCTTATTTTCTTTACAATTTCACCTACCTAATTTCATGATGACTTTTCTAACTTTCTCTTTGTTTTGGCTTATCCTAGGCAGTGTCTTTCTATTTATTCTCTCCTCTTTTTCTGTTTCCCATTGATGTTGACAGGTTCCTAGATTTCACCAGATTCATTTGTTTTTGTTTTTATTTTTCTCTTACACCTAGTAGGGAAAACAAAAACATCCTCATCTGATCATGTAGAATCTAGCAGCTACTCTTCATGGTAAATATCCATAATTAAGAGATGTAGATTTAGAACCAAGACATGATGTCAGTTGGTTTTTGAAATGGGGGTCATGATAATACAGTTGATAAAGAATTGTATTCTCACCAATAATACTAGAGCAGCTGATTTGTCACATGAAGAGGAAAATTGGATTTCTTCTTAAGAATCAAATAAAAATTGATTAATGCTGAAACTATGGAACTCTTAGAATAAAACCTAAGAGCAAATCTTTTTAAGCTTGAGGTAGAAAACTCCAACTTAGACACAAAATTGCTACTACTAATAAAAAATAGATAGTTTAGTCTTCATCAAAATTAAAAGTTGTATGCATTAAAAGAAACTATTTTAAAAACTCAAAGTCAATTCACAGAGTAAGAATAAATATTTTCAAATGATTTATACAGAAAGGGATTTGTGAAAAGATTATATAAAATACTCTTTGAACTCAGTGATAAAGAGACAACCCAACTGAAAAAAAAATGATAATGGGTTTGTTTGATCTGGATTGGTTTCTTGAGGATGAGTCTTGTTATGTGAACTAGCCATCTTCTGCCCCCAGAATTCTAGAATTACAAGTATGTGCTTCTGTGGCAGGTCATAACA